>JACXIT010000197.1:15373-646636 GCA_014737525.1 Bombus difficillimus | reverse complement strand
TTCTTTTTAGTCTTCTTTGTAGAATTTTTTTTTATTATTTAATTTGTACTTTACAATTTGTTCAGCTGGACATTCGGTAAATTTCTCTAATTTAATTGCTAACTAACATGTGGATGGCTACCCCAACGAAATACCCATCTTCCAGTTTGACTATTTTATTTCCTTATTGAGACCAATAGGGTGTTTTCTTTTTAGTCTTTTTTGTAGAATTTTCTTTTTATTAATTTGTACTTTACAATTTGTCCAGCTGGACATTTGGTAAATTTCTCTAATTTAATTGCTAAATAACATTTGGATGGCTACCCTCAGCTGGATACCATATTCCAGTTTGACTATTTTATTTCTTTAATGAGGTCAGTGGGATGTAGGATGACACGTATCTCGTAATCTCTGTTCTCAAATTAGCTGCGAATTTTGCTAATATAAAATCACGACGCTTCGTTAGAACTTCAACGAGATATCCAAATGTTTTACTGTAATACCTTCGTCAAAGTTCTCTATGGTAAACGTTTAAATATTTTCACGAACATATAGAATTTATCGACAACCGTATTACCAGATGTTATCGTTAATCGCAAGATTTAATTTTAAGATCGCACGTGATATGCATTTCACGGAAATGCCACGCATAGAACCAGAACGAAGAAGAAGAAGATACTCGAAGCACGCTTATCAAAATTCCATTTGAATACAACGCCGTAGCGTTCTCCTTTCTCGTTAACAGCTATTTCGCGAGATCTTGATCACGCGAAGCGCGCCTCGTTGTTAGCCCGATGCAACGAGCAGAGTATAATAGTCGATGCCAACCCGCAGTTTTCAGACTTGCAGGAAGGTACAAGGAAAGAATGGCAGCGCACCCGAACCGGCTGGCAGCGGAAACGATCAAAACAATAAACATTGAAAGAAGACTAAAAAGGAAACATCCAACAGACCTCACAAAGGATATAACCTAGCAAACACGAAGATGGTACTCCACTGGGGGTAGCCACCCACATGCTATATTCTATTTTTCTACGCACTGGATATAACAATTTACCAAATGTCCTTCTGGATAAATTGTAAAACATAAATTAAATAATTAAAAAAAAAAAAAAAAACCCGCAGTTTTACAAACGCCGGCTACGCAACGATTTTTGTTCACGATGCACGTGCACGTTGCTGAAGTGTATCACGTAGCGGCGTCGTATTTCACTTGGCTGTTGGCAACAGAACCAGAAATTAATGAAACCAGACCGTTATTGATCTTGTTGCTAACACGTAGTTCCATTGTTTTAACGAGGGAGCATCTTGTCCGCGCTTTTCACCGCCACCGATGAAAATTTACCAACTTAAAGGGAACCCTTCGATCCCACGGCGTCCATTCTATCAGCAGAATTGCGGTCGATTTATGCCGGATCGCTTGGTTTATGTTTTTATGGCGTTTTACGACTGACGTTTTATGAGAAGGCCGACGGTTATTCGATCCTTAAACGTACAACGTTAACAATCGGTGGCGTATCTACTAGATTTTCTCATAAATCGTTTGCTAAAATTGGCTCGTTTCCATAAGTGTTTTCTTACAATCAACGATATTAATTTATCAACCTTCGAGACACGAGAGTTACAGCTTTAAAATAGCAGCGTAAAAGAGTTTATGATAAATGGAAGATGAAAATAGGGGTGAAAGTTTCTCGTAGAAAGTCGTAACAGGTGGCAGGAAATGGATATTTTATGAGAATTCAAGAAGAGGCAAAGATTGTCGATAAATCTTGAACAGTCTATAACAGAGAAAAATGGATGTTCTGTATATAAAAAGTTTGGACACAAAAACACGTGGTCTATTATCATACTTTCCAGGATAGATGGCCATAAGAGAAACGTTGCAGCAAACAAGCTTACGATAAAGCTCATCAATTAAATGTAAGTGACGCGAAGAGACTCGTTTATAGCTTATTAAAATTTAAATTACAAACGATAACGTCTACACTGATAAGACTTTCATTATCGTGGTGTATTTTCGATCTATTTGACGCATATTTTATACGTACGTATTTTATACGTCGCTATACCTTTATGTTTCCTTTTTAATTCAATCGTCAGATTGATAAAATTCGCTTTTTGTCGGTAAAACCACTTAAATCTTCGTTCGTTTGTACCATGCCAGAACATGGATCGGCTTTCGTCGCTTTCGTCAATGAAAATGCATTACTATCAAAGAAATTTCCACAAATTTTCGTGGTTTTTGTTACGAGTCTGTCGATCGTTTTACCATCCTTTATTCGTTAACAACAGCAGTATCGTTTTACTCGAATGAAAAGTTCAGCGTGTCTCGGAAACAGTACACGTGGCAGGGAAGGTATTAAACTGTCGATATTGCTGCAGCAGACGCTTTTGCGCGGCGTGTGACACGGCACATTCGACGATGCTTTGGCAAATTAATGCGAGCCACAGAAACGCAATACGTACCGTATACACGTTGGCTACGTGCTAATTAATTAGTGTGTAGAGTATAGCGGAGCCAAGTATAGCAGAACCGCCTACTATTCGAATATTTTGTTACCCGAACGTTCGACGTGTGCGTTGGAAAGAGCCGCTCTATCCACGAAGCATCGCTTCGTGTATTAAACGCGTTGATCCTAACGTCATTGCGAAGTAACGTGCACCTGTCCGCGAAACAGTGGCCACTCGTTTCCGTCACGAAAACTGCCGTTGAAGCCGAATTTACGCTCTTTCGCTTGGCAACAACACGGAGGATGAACGCCGCTTTCATTCTTGTTTCATGCGCGGATGAAACGAGATGAAAGCAGCGTTTATCCGCCGTGTTCATGCAAAGCGAAACACTGTAAACTCGGCTTGAAATTGTCAGTAGCGAGGCGAGTACGACGTCACAGCTGTAAACGAATGTAGCGACGTAAGGTGGAAGCATCTTGCACGTCGCTCGACATTTTAGTAGCGAGGCAAAATCTCTCACTGATCGCTTCTTAGACTCGTAGCGGTACATGAGCTAGAAGATTTAAATTATGTTGTTTTGCCTGGGAGTATCAATATCTTTAGGAAACGCGTGATGTAATAATAAATAAACTCTGGAGGAAACAATGTCGCCGCTACGTGCTACTCTCAAACATGGACAAATTTGAATTTTCCGACCCTCCCCCGACCAGTATAAATAAACGGACGCGATCGTAAGGATTTTACAGTATCTGGCAGTTATCGACCAATATCTACGAGTATCTATCGTGTGTCTATCAGCGATCTAGACAGCGAGTATATTAGCGACTATACACTGTCTTAGCGAATCCCTTAGTACGAGCGTCTTAACGACGATATCTGTATTTATTTATTAATTATTTTAAATACACTCGACGGTTTCAACAACGAGCAATCTCGTCTTATAAATCTCGCGATCAATCATCCTCTACATAGTCCTCTACAGACTGTACACTGGCGTGGACGTATCGCCGCGTCTAATGGACTACGCTTACGTTCTTACGAAGCGACGCTTCTTTTCGACCAACGTTAGCACATGCATCGTTGTACGCGTTAGAGCATAAACGGCGAATGAAAACGAGAACGTAATGGACCTTCTCGCGTCGACAATTTCTATAGTTTGGCGCGCCAAAAAGGTACGGTGCTCTTTGATGTTAAAGCAAATTCACCGTCTCTTTGATCTCTGTTTGAACGAATGAAAGTTAATACGAGGAGAGTGATTGTTCTAGTATTCGAAAGTTCCATCGAATAGCTTCCCTGTTAGTTGGCATATCGGAGGCTTTATCAACAGTATATTAAGCTCCGTGTAGAGTTTGGCAATATCGTCACGTGACTACAGACGTTCAATACCGTGAAGATATGATAAGACTTGATAAGAGAAAAAAAAGAAAGAAGAAAAAAAAGGATCGTTTCATTAGGAAATATGACGATTGTAAGTAACGACTTACTCTGTGTCGTGGAACCGCCGGCATACTGCTGGTCCTTCCGCGATATTGCTTTGGTCCTGGAGCTCGGGATCCTGACGCTGAACCAGCCGTACCAGCTGGACTAGTTGGACTTGGTCCGCCTGGGCTCGTGCCTGGACTCAAGTGAGACGAAGAGGACGCTGTTCCAGGACTTATGGCCGGGGTTCTTGTGGGACTCCTCGGTGAGGGCGATAAATGACCCCAAGGGCCGGTTTCTGCTTGTAGAAACCTATTGTTGGGGCGAGGAGAATTTAATTATAGGTTTCGATAGTAAGATAGGTGTAAGTTGTTGCATTTAGATGATAATGAGAAAGCAGAAGCTATAGAAAAATATCTTTATCCAGCATGACGAGGGAAAATAAAGAAAGTTTCTACTCCGTCCATACCGAAAGAAATACGATAAATAAACAGAGAAGGAAGCAAGTTGTTGCTGCAATACCATTAACAATACGGAGTAATTTACTATCACTTTATTTTAAACATTGTTATTTTGCTCTATTGGCAACGCTTTTAATTATTCGAGCGCAAATTACTAACTCGCATATGTTCGCGATCGAATTCCAACGAGGACTACTTTGCTCCATCAGCGATCGCACTGTGCCATTTTTTCAGCAGTTTCAAACGCCTAACGCAGAAGGCTGTGTGATTCGCTCGTCCTTAATTTTGTCTAAGGATTAAAGAGCTAAATTTAGCGAATTTCTAACTTCGCGCGTACTGTCGAAACCAATGAAAATCTAACTCGAGTTTCTAACAAGTAGAAAGTAACAGCATTGTACGTGCAAATATCTACTTCTTGTGGTCATTGTACGTATCTACGTGTATTTTTATCGTTGAGGATTTTTCACTGCTTAAACATGTTATATGTTAGTTTTAAACTATTTATTTTAAACTACTTGACGTGATATTAAGTGAAATTCGACGAAGTTTTCTTTGGTACAATTATAAGTGCTATCTGCAATTTTTATTAGCATCGAATAGCCAAATTTGCATACAGTCTACGATGGAAAAATTTGATTTTAGGCTACAAGATATTGTACGCCAAATTGATACATGTTCTATTATGTTAAGGTGGAAAGATTAATACGTAAAAAATTCTTTCAATTCATGTTACGTATGAACTTTTTATACAGCCGTTATTATAGTGCTGTAAATTAATGTTTCGCGGTGAAAATCAAAATTCTTATTTCGGTTATTTTGTATAAACAGGTCAATGTATAATGATACAGAAAGCTGCGAATAGCTTTAAAGAGTTTCGAATAATTTGAAAGTTTTCAAAGCTGAAAGTAATTAAGAAAGTAATTACACGAGCGATTGCAAAGACGCAGCCGTATAAAAAGTTCGGATTAAAAACAGAACTGAACAGAAGAATATTTAGATGTAGAAACTTAACTGTATGATACTGTGGTGTAAAAAAGGGCCAACTAGTTTCCTCCAAAAAAAAAAGAAAAAAGAAAAAAAAGAAAAATGGAAAATAAATAGAAAAGGTTATTTAAAACGTTCTCTTAAACGTAAACGTAACATATTTTATTTTAAAAAATCGTCGATATCTACATCGTGTTATTATTATTTCTCACGTAGAAGCTACTCATTATTGAAAATTTTATACATAAAGGCAATGAAATTAAATGATAAATAGCAGTATCAATATTTATCAGATTTTATGTTTACTTGGATTAAATATTAATGGACTCGTCGATATTAATAATATTTTATTGAATGAGTTGATTGCATTTAAATAATTGCTGAACAAATTATGCCAACGAATTATTTGTTAAATTACTAGACGAAATAATTCATTGAATAATAATCTGAAAATAAAAGAAGCACAACTGAAGCGATATAGTATGTTATTTTATATATTTACTCTTTCATGCATTCTTCCAATGTATCAAAGAATGCATTAATGCATAATTAATTTATTTATAACAATCATTGATTTGTAATTTTTGGACTGGAAGGAAAAAAGGTAAACGATTACGTATAATACCATTTTCATAAACAAGATATCGCAAATGAATTAAACAAAACTGCAATTACGGCGAGTTGAATAAAATTCAGAATTTCCGACAGCTTTCGTTACGTTCACAGTGACACCATCAAAAGAGGTCATTACCAATACGCAAAACCTGTCCATCTGCATTTTAGCCCATTTTTCAACAATGTTTGCTCAACTCCGATTCGGAATTCAAAGCCCTACGCGATAATAATTTTTTAACTGAAACTTATATTATAAACTTGGTAATTTATTTATGCTCTTTCTAGCAGAAAAGGTAGCTCTTTTAATATATCAATCGTATTAAACCCTCGGGCATCGAAGAAATTTTTCATGCGAATTTGAATATTTTCCACGAATGTTCTACCGATACATCACACGCACGAATAAATCAACAGATTCAAAACGGGCGATTCGTTTAAAAATGTAAACAATATTTTTCACGAATTTTTTCAAGTAGATGTAAACGTGATTTTTACATAGCGTAAAGAAACGGTCGAGACCTATTCGTCGTAAACGAGAAATCAAATCTCACAAAAAGCGAACGAGCTACCGAGATATCGTCTTCAGAACAGGTCGTGCAATTAAGACAATTCGTCTTTACAGATCCTGAGCAGGATTGCCAACTTGAACTCTCAAGTTTCAGTCAAACAATGTTAAAAAAAAAAAAAAAGAAAATAGACAGCAGCACGGAAAACGTATCGAAATATATTTTTTGTAATTAAATTGCGAGAAGTTCGAAGTCCAGGTTCTCTTCGTTGAAATTACATTCGTAAACTTTCTTTGCGGTTGAATTGTCAAGCGTTTGTTCAGATACGACAAAATCTTTGCGTCGCTCGTTCGAGAGTAAAAGTTCTGCCCTAATTCTTATAATAGTATCGAGAAGTTTCAACTGCATTCCGTTTCTTGCTTCCGTTTTAACGAAGTATATAAGAGAAAAAGAACCTCTCAGCTGTAGCATTGCTTACCGAGGCCATTAGACAAGTAGCGAGGGCAAATGTAGCTAATATCTGCTACGACATTATTATTCATATTCGTAGCAAAAAGAAATTAGCTTTGCAATTGTAATCAATGAAATTATCAAAGAAAAAAAACAAGAAATGTTTCAAGGGATTGGGAAAAAGAGGCAAACAAAATTTCTCAGCGCCACTCAAGTTGAAGAGAAGCCAGGTTTCCAGAATTTGGGTGTAAAAAACGTCAACTTGGTAATCCCGATGCCGAACTTTCTAACCAGGAAAACTTTTCTGCCAACAAGTAACGTAGCCAAACAGACGAATCGTCTTATCCCTTCAAACGCTTACCTGTGCAAGTCAGGAGTCGGCCTGGCCACCGCTATGCTAGAGCTACGACGTCTGGATGGAGTCGGCGACTTTGGACCATCGACGCTCGAGTGTCCTTGGGATCCTGTGAAAGAGGTGCGGTGCAGACGAACCTCCACCTCGCTGCTTCTCCTCTGAAACGCCCTTTTGCTCCATCTTCTGCTCTTCGAGTCGGAGTTCGAGGCCTCCTCTTTTCTGAAAGGACCACTTTCAGTTAGGGCGGAACGTAATTCAATCGGCCTGCTATTTTCGTAGCGCGCGCACCAAACTCGTTTTGTACCAGGCCTGGTCCAAGCGATCGTAGACGTCGTATTTCACTTGTACGAAATCGAGATAATATTAGCGGTCAGATTCATCATCGAGATTAGTGGTTTCGTGGCGGCAAGACGTTCGAACATTGCGACGGAAAACGAGCAGGAACCTTCGGTGTTTCCCGATGCAACTTTAGACGGTGTTGCGTTCTGTTGATAGCATTCAAAGTTAGGTGACACGATTAAAATTAGCGGTGAAGTTTGCCCGCTGTATTCCTAAAGTTCATGGTAACGTTGTTTCCTGGGTAATATTATTTTCTTTGTTTGCGATTAATATTAAAGTTTGTTATTTATCGTTGTCAGAGTTTGACAGTGAGCAAGGATAAAGGAGCGTCGAGTCCTTGTTTCGTCGCTTCTAACGTCGCGCTAAATTGTCCAGGAATCTTGTAGTCAAATATTGGCAAAGTGTAAATGCTTCTCTTGGCGTAACTGCAACTTTTGTCATTCCTAACACGCTGTGCGCCATATATTCCCAATATGTATCTGTAGTTTGTGTTGTTAAATTGATTTTTCGAGAAACGCGCCTACAGGTAGGCACATAGACATACATCTAAAGGTCCAGCATTTTCATTTAATACGAAAGAGCGAGTTATTCTCGCCAGACTGAGGATTGGGCACAACCAAAAAAAAAAAAAAAAAATAAATAAATAAATAAAAAAGGAAAAAGGATCTTCCTCATTTTCTCAAACGTATTAATTTGTATCAGCGATTATGGTATTGTAAGCTACCTTGTTAGCTCTAAGTACACTGTATGATATTAATATAAGTTTGGGTTAATCGTACTGCATTGTACTGCATACGATATATGTTCAAAACCTATAAATACTATCATTTGAGATTATAATTTGCCTTGTTGTATTTTACGTTTCGCTTTTTATATACTTTTGTCACGCATTTTGTTAATCGCCGTTGCTAATGACCGTACAAAATGGTAGAACCTTAAATAAAACGAATGATAATAAAATTGATATTTTCGAATAGGATAATGTGATAATTAGAAGTAAATCACTGACTCGGACAGGCTCCACACACAGTGGCGTACAGAAGTACTCGAACGCTTCTATTGGGCTGGCAACTAAATGATCGCGGATTTTGTCATTAGGTGGTAATGACAAAATTCGCAATCACTTAGTTGCCAGCCCAATAGAACTTGTTTTATTTCAAACTGTTTTCCATTTTCGAGCATGTTATATTAAAACTTTCCTGTAGGACCATAGAGTGACGTTAGACTCTGATAATTTAATTGGAAATATTAATTATCGCAAGCATTTATTCGCTTCTAAACTTCAACAAAATTTTTGATACAGTTTATTAACTACGGTACTTGTTTTATGGCGATATTTATTTCAGAATAATCCGTAACCTTTGACGGCAGTTTATTAATTAATAAACTACGACATTTTTTACACTGTAGGCGTCATGTTCAGTTACTACCTATGCGTACTCGCACATTTTGTAATTCCAGAATTCTTTTTATTTTACGTTTATCTTTACACGTTTATCTCCGTAACGTGGATGTTAACTTGTTAAATGTAAATAAAATTTAGTTCCAAGGGAATATTTTAAATACTCGAGCGATTACAAATATTTAGATAGAAATTACCTATTTGACATCGTTTATTCAGATATCGTAGCGTGTTACTCGTAAATTTGTCGTTTCATTCGAGACTACATTTTCAGATTATGAGAAACATGCGACGCGAATATTTAATCGTTAAATGCGAATAAAATTTCCACGTCTAAAAATCGATTCAGAAGAGAAGGAAACTATTGAAATATTTAATTAATAATCTAAGTTTTAAATCGTCCCCTTTTTTCAACTTTCTAAATAAACTTGTCCCTTTCATCTTACACGTTTATTAATAAGAAAATACGATTTCTAAATATATTTCTACAAAATTATCACGCGTTAAAATTTCTCACCGAATTTTATGAAAATCGGCGTATTTATTGCGCTTCTCGTTTAATTAATTCATTGAAATATGCCTGACTTGAGTGGAGTCTGCGACTGGTTAAGTCCGGTTTACTCCTCCGGAATGTCGATAATGACCCCTGACCGAGTTAGCCAATTAAATTAGCGGTTGGCGGTGTCAGGCACGATAACTTCATTCTATTTCGCTCGTATCTTGAAGATTTATCGGCCGCGTATCAGCCATAAAATCGCTTTATGTAGCAAACCCGAATCTGAGAGTCTTCCGCTGAAAATGGCTTCCATTCCGCGTGAATGGTCGATTTGCGCCCGTACTTACTATACTAAGTGTCCGCACACTTATATGAATTCCAAGATAGAAGATATATATGTATATGTATATATACAGGGTGTTCGTTTGAAAATTTCACGTTCGATGTGGAAAAGTACGCGTTAAGTTGGAAGCTTTCAAGAGACGAAAAACGTGTAGCGTATTTCCATCTGGAAATCGCGATACTTTCGTTTCGAATATCTTCTTCCTAGAACGCGTACTTTCCCAGAAAATTCATCGTGAAGTTTTCTAACGAACACCCTGTACGTATAGGTGGGACATAGGGAAATGTGATTTTACGATAAAGTCGTAATGTTCGATACGGGATCCATTTCTGAAACACTGCAGCTGCCTCATTTACCATTCGCAATTTCGCGCCAAACGATCCTGCGGACGCAAAATGTTCGCAATAACGTTCGCAGGTATTTCGGACTCGGTACGGTCTACTTTATGAATATTTTATTCGAATCAAACAGCGTTTATGAAGGAATTCGAAACAAGTTCATTTTTGCAAGCATATAGCGAAGGGACGAATTTTACCATCGTATCAAGTATTATAAGCAATGCAAATGTATTAACGAGGATAACGTAGAAAAGGAAAAATTACACTTTGTGCGTTATGGGATATATGGAATCCTTTGAATAAAAAATGATTCTTTAATTTGATGTTTCATGGCTGACGTGACGATGTACCCTACACTGAACTTTGACACAAATTTATAACCAACGAAACGATGAATATTATCGGTAAAACTGATCTTAAAGTTGAGTACATTTTATAGCGGAACATTCGACATTAATTAATTTCTCTACTACCCGTAATAAATGATAAAAATAACGAGTAACAAAAATTGTCGCCTTCGACGATGAAATTTCACAACCGACATTACGGTACGTCCAATATCCGTCGATATTTTTCTGTAACATTGCAAGTACGTAATACCAAAGTCGCATAGAGTGAAGATCACACTTTCAGCCAGATCCAGGATAACGCGATAATACGTTTAACATCAATCATCATTATCTTACTTATACGCGAGGCAACGTGATTACGTTCAAATTATATCGTATACATATATTCAATGGGATTATATCGCGCGATACAATTTTCATCCGAGTAAATATAAAATGAAATTACTCTCGAAGCAGAAAGAAAGTGGAAAACAATTCGAATAAGCAACGATGGTATTCGAATGTTTTTAAAAGACGCTTAATGCGAAGCATCCTGTAATCCTGCGAGTTTCTGTTCTAATTAAATCAGCATTTCCAGCGGCCGATTCAATGTTCCAAGAGCGATGGGAATGGCTGACGAGTAATCAGCCTGTAATTTGAAAGTTCACGGATCCAAAGTCTGAGAGAACGGCGCAGAGATTTGCGGGATCAGACCTTTGATTTTCGCTTCGCTCTACGAAATATGCACATCGAACGGAAAAGCGATACGTGATATCCCCGTGATTCGCGTACGTAGCAGCGGAGACGATTATCTGCATTCGAGAGGAAAAGAAATTTTTTATAACAATTGTTTGCCAGCGTGTGAT
This sequence comes from Bombus difficillimus, assembly GCA_014737525.1. Classification (NCBI taxonomy): domain Eukaryota; kingdom Metazoa; phylum Arthropoda; class Insecta; order Hymenoptera; family Apidae; genus Bombus; species Bombus difficillimus. Next base: position 635,303 of record JACXIT010000197.1, on the reverse strand, counting down.
ACGCCGAACGCTAATGTTAATTCGCACGACCTACATTCTACGTTCCATGATCTTCGAATAACGCTCGTTAAAATTGATAAAACTTAAACTCTCGTAGGATCGGGTCACGTTCGTCAAATTATTCCTGGCGATAAGTAATCAACTGTGACTTTGAATTTGTACGAGTTGAAGGAAGGACGACGATTTTGGCTACTAAAATTACGTTGCTCGTAATCCAGCGCACCTGGTGCGCACGATCTCTGGCCGAAGGGAAACCGGGTCGAGGAGCTCGATAAATAAAGGTACCTTGGTGAGTTCTCCGACTTTAATTCCACTTAATTATTCACGCGTATCTGCGAAGAAGGAAGGATTTACAATTCGCTGTGAATTAAGAGGTCGCGAACACACAGAGAGACAATTTTGTCGAAGACGATTTAAAACGGTTCTATTTGCTGGTGAGACAGCGTGGACTCGCTATCGGCGACATAATCGACTGTTTCGCAAATTATAGCAGGTCGTTAACGAACTGAAACTGTTTGAAACTAGTGGTAGAATTATTGTTTCCTGCGTGAAGGTAATAACAGTGATGGTTATCGTTGATTGCTCTTCAATATCGACAATTTTATTGTAATATTTAAAACGTAGCGTATTATCGGTCTTTTTTACTATCTGTAACGTATTACCGAATTTTAATTAAAACCGGACAATCAGAGAATCGATTTTCGCTTGGTAATAATTTCATATAATTGCGTGTGTGCGAACGATTATGTAATTATTGCCGCGATATCGAAAGCAATTTCCTCCAAGTTATTTATATGATAGCCGATTAACTGTAAGACCAATTCTACGTTTTAACGTTTCGCTTATATCGTTATCACGTTGTAACGTCGTTGTAAATCTCTTAATGAAATTTATATATCTCTAATGAAAAGAAACGTCTTCCCTTCTTGACTGCTTTTGCGATTTAAAATAAAAAAAAAAAAAATGAGAAAAAAAAGAGAAAAAGAATTATATAGTACTGCAACGATAATTGCAGCGTTTTTATCGTTAAGAATTCCATCGGAAGTCCATCGTCGTTCGATTCGTTCGAACGAGCAGGAATAAAATCTAGGTAATAGGTCATCGTTATTGGTTACCCTTTTGATAGACGAGACTTATTAAAACTTCGATGAGATTGGTTTCTTTCGAGACTCGAGGAGACGACGTAATCAGTGCGTGTAACCGTGCCACGGAACAAAATTAAACTTCTTCTCTGCTAGTCACGTTGCAATCGCTCCTTTTCCGTTTCAACGAACCGTTGATACCTTTTCTCTTTTCACGGAAGCTTTTGCGAGGGCAAAAAGCAATAAAATACGTATAATAACAGAATCGTTCGCGATCAACAACAATATTTCTCTTGGCTGTAGCTCGATGACGATAATACGATGAACAGTGCTATATCATTCGCGAATGACGCAACAATACTCCACGAACGTACACGTAAATGGTAATGTCGTTCTCTAATTATGTCAAACGATGTGATATCTGTCGCTTATCAATAGAAACGATATTTATATGAATTATGAATTATCTTCCTTACACAATCTGCTATAGCGTGAGAACATGTTTCGTGTGGTAAACTAAAGAGAAAACTTGTGAATTTGTTACAATTATTTAAACGACGTTTCTTCGTCAACGTCAAATGAATATGACGTGCTAGTAATGCAATAGTGCACAAGCCTATAATGCGTGAATAATAGAGTATTCCAGGTATATTATAGTACAGTGAATAGCGGTTTGCCGTGCATAGTATACCGGTATCTCGGACGTTACACCGAGCTGCATTAATTCCTTTCAACCCTCAATTTCATCCGATGGGATTGGATACGAGATAAAACGTACTCACAGTCATTTAGTTTGATAAATGATCCGAGAGAAGAGCGTGCATTAGGTAGCTTCCGCGGATCTTTTTCTTTTATTTACGTTCTTTGGTTTCTCTAACAATATGTAACAACAATGAGAACAATTGGTCGAGCCACGAGAAAGAAGATACTTAAATATATCGTTTATTTTTTACGATTAGACGTTCGTACAGAATAAGTTGTTCGTCATATTCGTAAAAATGTGAATTTGCAAAAACAGGTTTCAGAGTATGCCGTTTCAACTTTGTGCGAATCACGATTACGTACAAAGTTTTATTCGTATCTATTTTTATCTCATCGTGTACGCAAATCTATTGGAATAAAAGGTAGAAAAATGGAAGCAGCGTTGGAGGAATTATAAAACGGATAGAAAAATTCTACCCGATTCGATTCTGTGATAGAGCTTTTATCGTTTCTATCGTTGCGTGACAGAATATAACGCGATCGATATACTAATTATACCTATCTATATTTCTAAAAACTGTTGCGACTGTTGAGCAAGTAAAAAAATAGTTTTTGCACCTACGCACGTGTCGTATGAATCTCCATTAAAAAGTCATGAAATATCGATTAGTCGTCCGTACAGTGTTTCTGGTAGGTTCTATGGCGATTGTCGGCAGCTGATTCTATTCGTATTTCGAACTTATTATTATACAACGCAAAGAACTACGATTAAGTATCTTTAGGAATAGCATGATCCTAATTACGAGGCTAATTTTCCAAATATATTTTTTTCCTCCAATTATATTTGAAACGTTAGAGTTAATTATTAGCTGCACCATCGTTCTCGCTTCTTCTTCGCTTCGTATCTCCTCAGATGTCTCCTTCTTTTTCAACTATTCGTTCATAAACATCGTGTAACGCACAAAAGGTGCAAAAATTACATCGGCTGGTAGAACGAAATATTCCATAACTATGTATATTCTAACAATACCTATATAACAGTGAATTTTAAGAACCAAGGAATAAAGCTTGGAAATTTGAGGGCGAAATGATGCACGGACTGCTGACACACTATGCAAAAGTGTATGAAATATCCAAAATGGAGCAACTGTTACGATATTTAATAAAAGCTAATGTGATTCTTATGCCATATAACTCTATGAAACTCACTCGGAGTTAAAAAAGAAAAAAAAAAAAGAGAAAGGAAAGGACGAAATAGATCCCAATTTCATCTTTTTATTTACATTTATAGAAATATGAAATTGCATAAAAATCTACGAATAATCGTCCGAGCTATCATTCGAGCGTATAATCTCTTATAATTGCTCTACAAATCTCGTATATCGATATAAAATATATTTAAAGTGAATTAACAGCTAAATAAGAGCTAAATAAATAAAACAGCACAATATTGCAAATAAAAAAAAGAAATTTTTTTAAAAGAAAATTCTACAAGATAAACTAAACAAAAATTAAAAAAAATTTTTTTTTTTTTTTTTTCACGTGGAGGAAATCTTCATAGACACCTTGGGGTTCTCTCCTTCTCTAATGTGGAACACAATACAGGAAGACACAAGGTAGTGCCGGATTTTTACCGGCTAAAACCTCCACGGATGGGACAGTTAACAGCATGGGAGTCCGGTCTGTCACCTACCTGGGTATTCCGTCTATGTAAATAGCGCTCCGCACAAAGTACCAAACAAACTTTGGAAAGGTTTGGGACATCAGGCCTACCACCCCCCGTCGTCCCTTGTGGCCCCTTTCCTCGGCTGTATGGTACTTTCGGAAGAAACTTAGTACCAAGAGACACATCATCCAGGGGACACCGAGATTCGAACCCGCGACGCTTTGCCATCCAATCGGAGCTCAACGAGCGTAGCTGTCTGTCCCACCGACGTATTCAACGTCGGGTGTCGCATATGACTACAGATATAAGGTATACAACATGGGCAGTTCAACGTGAAAAACTGAAATACCTCGAGGGGTATGAACGATAGGAAAAATGTTTCGCAGAAAAATTGTACGATATCGAGAGCGACACTGTATGATCTTGTCTATTTGAGCTTCCGATAACCTTGAAACACGGTGCGAAGATTTTATGAAGATTTATCAACGCGAATCTCCGTACTTTTTGTCAGGTATTCGATCTACGTGTTGTAATACTTTTCATTATAGAGAATATATAGTTCTATTTGAAAAAATGGGGATGATTTTAACACTTAGCCAACCTAATAGAGAGATCTCCCCTCTGTGAAGAACATCGCTACGTCTTTAGTGGTGTTAAAATTAATTAAAAAGTTGCACTACCAGTTATGACTAAATAAAGTTATAATCGAACGATACCGCACTGTAAAAAAATACTAAAATGCATTATGAATTTTTAATTTCACCTCCAAGTCGTCTTTAATATTTTTAATTTTATCCATATTATTGTATAATTTTAATATATACTTTTAATTCGATGTTTCGTATAAACAATGCGTGAAATCGTTAAATAGAATCATTATCGCAAAATATAATTAATCATTTAAATCATTTTTAGACTTCTTTGTTTTTTAAGTAGTGAATATTAGTCCTCGATCGACTTTGTATAGGTTGGCTTATCCGAGCGCGGTGGAAACGTATAGCTCGCTATGGCGCACGCGGTTGGCTAAGTGTTAAGATACTCGAAACATCGGTACTTTCGAAATGGCTACATATAGCGAAACGTAGATCGTTCGAAACCGTTTAATTTTGCTAATGAAATTATTTTCTATCTCGTACCGTTTCGAAGCTGCAGCTTGTTTCAATTGCACGGAACAACCCGTACATTAGGTGTACCGTAAATCATGTACATCTTTCAAGTAAAGGAAACTACTAATTTTAATGAATAATTCTAACAAGTAATCCCTGCGTAGTAAATCGCCGCAAATATGACGTTTTCATTAATTACCGTTCTTACAAAATTGTTAAAGAAACTAACGCATTGCGTAAAATGACTAGAAGAATTCTTCAAAAAAAAAACAAAAAAAGATCAGCTCCGACCTCGCCATTTTCGAATAAAAATAGCGTGAAATATATAATATCGGTAATTCGCTATCGAAAATGCCATTTATCGCAGTGCCAAGTCACCGTCCTGTTCATTTCTGAATAGTTTGAGTGTGCGCGCGCAGGAAGTACAGACACCCGAGAAATTTCTTTCTCCGGGAAGAATCTCGTGTTTTACTTTTCAGGCGTATCGTCGTTATTATCGCGCTATGAATACCTTAAGAACGTAACGCGTGATCAATGAAATATTTACACGTAACGATCGTTATACGTATAGACGGCGCGTAAATAAATATAAAAGTAAAAGGAAAAGAGAGAGAAAACGATCGAAGGAAAGAATTCTCGCGGTATCAACGAACCCTTCGAGCCGCTTGAACGATTATTATCAAAGTTCCCCCGTACGACGTCTCGACACGCGCAAACTCGAACAGGCAAATTCGATGTAATCGTCATCCATTCATGTACCTATGTGCACGTTGACATGCGATAGGTGTAAATGATTTACATGAATAGCTTCGGACAGAACAGTCCGTAATCAGATCAATCTAATCGGATCAGTCGTCCTACGTGTTCGTAGTTATCTTATCGTTCAACAATCCCGATTTGGTCGCGTGCAAGGCGAATCGTCCTCTTTGAACTCCGTTCCCGGATAATTGCTCGCTAAACCCTGGCTGCTCGTTGACACTTTTAACTTCAACCTTTCGCGATGTATTAATAACGGGCAATTTGCGCGGCCACGTTTAATATTGTCTTTTTACACATCCATTAGTAAGCTCTCTCTCTCTCTCTCTCTCTCTCTCTCTTTTTTTTAAGTACATTTTAACGTAACATTCAATGCACACGCAATTATTCATGCTGACATATTCGAACACCCACACTGTGCTCAGGTTTGTTGATTCGTATGAGATTTGCTGGATATTTAAATATCGCGTTGATTGTTTTACGTCTATCGCAGCTTGAACATACGTAAACAATTTCTACGTAAACGTTTGACCCTTCGAATTCGGGGAATTTCGGCAAAAGCAAGAAACAATTTATTCGTATCGATATTTGTTAATTTGATACGTAGCGGCACTCGGCAACAACGTATATCGCCGAAGCGAAGTGCCTAATGAGTCATCAATGTCCCAACGGTCCTTCCATCGAATGTTCGAGAAAAAGGCGTGCGTGGCAACGGTCGCGAACGCCAAACAAGCGCGCGGATAGTGGGGATACTGAGGGGCGACAAAAAGAAAAGAATCAGTCGAGTTTGAACCGGGCAGCGAGATCGATTAGCGAAACCGAGAGCGATACGCGACGCGATCAAAAGAAGACACTTGTTAATAAATATATCGTTGATCTAAACATCCAGTGATTATTTAACGCACTATGCCCAATATCACCTCGGATATAATTTCGAAGCGTGTAGCTCTAGTATCGAGACCATGGCCGAGTTCCCCCAGCGCATTTGATAGATAAATAACTAAAATACATACATAATTGCACAACGAAACCGCGAATAATCTTTTCTCGAATTCAAAGGTTTAATTGTACGGTAAATCTTTAAACAGTCAGCTTTTCGACGAGTATACTCGTCATGCGTGACAAGTAGTTAGAATTTGCTGACTAAATTGGAATTTAGTGATCGCGGTAAATTGCAACAATGAAATCAAAACATAGGACAGTCATTTCGTATACACAGTATACTCGTCAACGCTTACTCTTTGCGACACATTTTAGGTACAAGGCTTTTTCTAAGCTTTTCAAAGAGATTGCATCAGCTAACTGGTTAACAGAACATCGTTTTATTTTCACGTCACACTAATATTCAGCTTCTATTTTACGTTCTCCTATCTAGCAATTCTTAGATGCAGCTCCAACTGCGAAATAGATTTATCTTGTACAATTATCTTGCCCGGTACACGCCAATATTTTTGTAGCAGCATATGCGTTTTAGGGCGTTTCGATTCGAAGATGCCTCACGTAGTTGTTTTGCCACAGAGAATTAACACTGTACGATGCACACAATGTAATAAACAAACTCTGGACAAAGCAATTTCGCTGCTACGTGCAACCGACAACTGGCGACAAGTTCAATCCTTCCGGTACCCCCTCCCCCAAACAGTATAAATAGAAGAGACACCATGTTCTCCAGACCTGGAAGCCAGTCGCGCGAATGAATATCAGCATCGAGTCGTCGAGATCATTAATCGAGCGAATAAGTATAACGAACCAGTCTAGCAAATCAGCATAACAATTAGTATCAGTACCGTAGTATTTACGCAATCTTATAACGAATATCATCGAACGAGCAACGCTTGCGATTAACTTTGTATTCTACATTTTAAAATATCTGTAAATATAATTAACGAAATCAACTCGTCTCGTTATTAATTTAACCAACAACGCGTCTCACCGTCTACCACATTTTTACGATACGCTAAGAAATTTTGACATTTGACACTGTTAAATGTTATGTTAGATTTAACGCTATAAAATAGTTTCCATGAAAGACAGTTTGTAATTTATCACGGAAAATAGGAAAATCTGGAATCTAAAACTTTCTAATTTCATCTTCGTAAAACATTAGTTACGAATGATAGAGAGCAAAGAAGAACGCGGACAAACTTGAGATTGACCCGATCCCTTCGTCCATCCGTTGTTAACTGTGTTCTCGTTGAAATTTGAACCAATTTAATTTAGAAAAGGTTATGAATTTTCGGGGTCATCTCCCTTTTTTCGTCAAACTCGTACACCGTCGTTTGGCCGTACGTAAGTCAACAGCAATTAGCAAGTTCGTTAGTCCAGAGGTTCATTGTCGTCCACGTATGCGTGCAGTTCCTACACCGAAAAGTTTCTTCAAGTTCTTGAAAGCCTTACAAGTTCAACAAGGAACATTCTCGTCTGTCCCTAAATTCGAGTAGAAAACTCCGCGTTTCTGTTTAACCGTTTAGTAGGATGAGCTGGTTGAAATTTAAGTTACGTGTTGGGAAAACGTGTCATTTTAACTCTGAAATTTAACCATCTATATGGCACAAGTGTATCTAGAATCCTCGGTTTAAAAAAGGCGGCAGAACTTAGAACACACATGCCCTGTTCCATCTTGTTTTCGAGTTACAACAAACTTTACGTTGGAATAATTGCGTGGAAAGGTGCAAGTATAGTTGAACTAATTTCACGTGTCTACATATTTAGAAGAAGGAAGTGAATATGTTTGACGTTGAACCTTGCATTGTAATTCTGTGAACGCACCTGGTCAATGACGAAACGTAGCCAGTTTTACGTTCGTATGTAAACAGGTCAATTTCGAACGGATCTTGCTGAAACAGAGCATACTTTTATACGAACTTTTTCGTTTTCATGCGAGTCCACCGATCTACCGATAAAGTAGATTCCTTGTGCTACGAAACTCTAGACACTGTACGTACAATATCGAACGAAAGAAGCTTCATGAAATAAGAGAAAAGAAGAGCGTAATTTTACAAAAACAGTTTACATCTAATGAATATAATACACGGAATACGTGGCTACTGTCAATATGATTCAAATTTTATTGAAATTCATAGTGTACGTAATACGAGCAACGGAATTTTTAACTCTGTTTCGTTTGCTACCGTACGCGAAAATGAAATTTTTCTGAGCGTATTTCGCGAGATTCTACGATTGTAACACAACATAGGCTGCAGTGACCGATTTTGCCATACATTGCATAGTGGCTAGCGTTATTACAGATCGCGCTTAATCCCTCCATCAACCATTTCAATAATAGGCACGATATCACAACGTCGACGTTTTAACCAAGATAAGGAGCATCTGGAACTAATTGAAATCCAGATACATATATCTGTATCGTTCGCGTTAGAGGCCTTGTTAGAGTTTCTAGCCGACCTCGACATTTCCATCGATACAGAAAGGATCTGCAACCTGTCGAAATCCGACAAGGAGCGCGATTAATATCCGTTTCCAGCTACGCATGATAAAGACCATTCTCACTGAAATTTGAATCTTATTCGAATCATACGATTCAATTTGGACTTTGATACGTCAGTCATGCGCAAGCTGTTATCGATCAATATCATAAAAGAAAGCGGATAATTAGACCACGAGATTTCATGGATTTGTGGGAAATTTGAATGCACACGATATGCAAAAATATGAAAGACACGCAAAGTAACGAAACAAAGTAATTAGTTGAGTAAAACAATTTTTTATCTTATACTATTTGTTTTTTTTTTTTTTTAATTGCGTTCATAAAACTATGCATTTGCAATTTGCGTAAATGTGTTCACAGTGTATCGATAGTTTTTAGAATTCACCATTATTTATACTATCTTCTCGTAGTATAAATAGGCTTATGGAAAGATCGTGTTCCTATAAATGATCTTGGGAATTTGTATAAAAAAGCGTAATGCTGTAAACTTTTGTAGAAAAGCATTGTCCAATACTTTTAGGACAACGAATAGAAAAATTCCGCGGCATTTCAATTGTAAATCAACGGAGGATTTTTGAATAAAAATCTAGCCACTGTATATCTCGACCGTGAACAACAGATAGTATTAAATGGAATTAAAATTGATCAGGCTGGATTTATGTACGCGTATTCGCATTTAATTTCTAAATCTGGCGCAGCAGCGTGCGATATCTTTAATTGCCAAACTTGCCGCCTTAAATATAGTCCCGTACAAAATTCAGGATTAAAGCCAACTCTAAATGAAAATTCTTGCGACAGAGAGGAAATTTCCAAAGTTCTACGAACACGTTCGACAGCAATTAACGAAGATTTTTTTATTTCTGTTCTTTGTAAACTCTAGGAATACGTTATATTTCATATTTCATAATGACTTATACAGCAATTATATAATTATTATTATTATGCTTATATGAACGAAAAGGCAAACAGAATTTATGCAGTAACCTAATATTAATAGGTGAAACTGTACAACGTATGCGTGAATATGTAAAACTGTAAACAATGAATCATACGGTAAAATTTATAACGTGCTCTGCTTTAATTGATCAGCACACCCCAGTCAATAATAGTAGAAAAAAAGTAGTGTAAGACCTTAAAGCCATAGAGTACTTTCCAAGAGGAATAAAAAAAATGACTTAATCCATTTATTATTGATCCTAGAATCAATACTTGCAGAGTAAAATAGCGGGGATACTTATAATACGATTATTAACGTTGAATTATAATTAAATTAAAATTACAGTTCTGATATTCGTAATAGGATTATCATTTATTTATTTATTTATTTATTTACAGTCATATTCATCTGTGAGGGTTGTGGGAGATTATAATCGTAATTACGATAATTGTATTTCATAGGTTTATACAATGTTATTGGGTTGGCAACTAAGTGGTTGCCGATTTTGTCAATATTTTGTCATTACGTGGTATCCGCAATCACTTAGTTGCCAACCAAATATATTAGGCTAACGTGCTATTGTCTGGCCATAAATACGTACAATGTTTACACTGTATCGTTAGCTATATTTTTATACTTATAACGTGTGTCAGATATTGTGAATGGCCCTGCTTCTCCGCTGCTAGATTAATTAATTGGAGAAATATTGATTGGTTGCGTTGTTGTCTTTCGATTTGAAAATTTCTACATTCGATTAATAGGTGTTTTTACAGTAATTTTTCTCTTTGCAAATGTTACGCTTGTTCGGTTCTTCTTTTGCGATTAGGTGAACACGGACGAAGTTCGTGTGACCTATTCTTAGCCTTGCGAGTATCGACTGATGTTTCCTGTCCAATGAATTTACAGGACTTTTTTGGAAAATGTCATCTCGGGTTAAACGGATGTTCGTTGTCATATTTGTAATTTTCCACATCCAGTTCCACAGTAATTTGATTTTACTTTCAACGGTAGAGTTGTGATACGAGTTATCATTTAACCGTATTTTAAGAACAACGTACGTTGCGACAATGAATGGAAAATATACGAATGTCAAAGAACGTACATAGAATACGACAGACATGATTCATAATTTTGCAAATATGCGAAAGAAAGGTCAGATTGGAATAGAAGGAAGACGCATCAAATATAGTTTGCGAAAAGAGGAATAAAATTGTTCATCTCGCTATGCTTCTCCTACGTTCTATCGTAGTAATTTTTCTTTGTCACGATAATACGATATCATCAATATTAATATGTTTGCATTTAAGTCACTTGTACTCGCCGGTCAACCATTTGCACGAAAAGATAGCAACTCCATGTTTCACGCTGATTAGTTCTCTTGCGTCTCTTGCGTCAATTAACGTGATGAATGATTAAAAAAAAAAAAAAAAAAGTATATCCAGGACATTGTTTTATCATTCGCAAACAATAGGATTATACGTCTTAGTCTTCAGAATTTTCATGCGATCGATTTTGATTATGCTTCTCTGTCACAGCGTTAATTTTGCATCATCGTCAGATAATTTTACTTAAGAGAACCAGGGACGCACGAGGGTTCAGTATTTTTTATTGTCTTCTAGGAAATCTTTGTTGATCTATCAACTTTCTAAATCTCTCTTCTTTTTACTAGGAAATATTTTTTACTTTAAGCGTCGTTTTAAAACTGAAAATTCTCTTCTTCGTTGTTGGTCGTTTAATTTTTAGACGTACAAACACATCTGTTATCAGAATTCATAGTATTTCGTTATAAAGAAAGTTAGAGTCGTTGCAATAGCAGATTCTTTTGTTCTCCCTTGTTATAGTTGTAGGTTTAGACAGCCCTATGGCGTGTTCAACGAGACGAGGTTGTAAATTATCAAACAAAATATTATTACAGCTATAGAAATCAAATTTTGTTTATGTTTAGCACCTCGTCTCGTTGGATAGATTACAAGTTCAGACGTAAATAGGCCTGAGGGTGCGAAAGTGGAGGATAAGTATGTTTGAGTACATTAGATACGTTAAATAAGTATACTATGTCATGAGCGTAACCAGTCTATTTCTTCACAGCGAGGTCAAAATTAAACAAATATTGGGTCGGCAACTAAGTGATTGCGGATTTTGTAAATACCACCTAATGACAATATCCGCAATCATTTAGTTGCCAACCCAATAAATACACCTCTGTCCACGAGTCAACGCTGAATTTTATTTTATTCGATAGAATCTTACAATCGATTCTCATTGAGAATTATAAGTAAATTATTCTGGTGTGGTACTGTTACTTGAATTATAAGAGTTTATAGTATGTTTGATTCTAGTTGAATCTAATGGCGGGCAAGATGGCAATCAGATGTCTACGCGTCCTTACTGCGTACCCTCGATAGTCTTAAGGACCTACCTTAAATCTCAGGAATTTTCTAGCTAAAGTCCTTCAGAGCGATCAAAGATCTTTTTACTAAATCGTTTTCTAAAGTTTATTGTTTACTACGAGAAGACACGGGAAAGTTAGTTTTTCTCACGTACGATGCGTCCCACTAGCAACTTTCTATCGAGGGCGGCTAAGACCCATCCTAGTCCACCGACCTTCTTATTATCCAATCAGAGGCAACGTCTACTGCCCTCACTTTTCTAACCAAAATTGTTTTTTTTTTATTTAGTAGATTATTTACAATCAATTCTCATACAGAATTTTAAGTAAATTATTTTAGCGTGGTACTGTAACTTGGATAATAAGTGCTTATAGTATGTTTGATTCTAGTTGAATCTAATGCTTCGATCTAAAGGGTGTTGTCTTTTTAGTCTGCGGATCTGATCCGTCGTTTCAAGTAATTGGGTAACTAATGGGTTTTTTTGGTTGTTAACTCTTATGTTATATCTGTTACTGAATTTGGATATTTCTTCTTTAACTGTGGGTATCTTAAGATCGCGATGTATCGTTTCGTTGGTAACATACCAAGGTGCATCTATTAAGGACCTGACTGTTCCCCATAATTGGATCCCAAATAGGTTTTAATATGGCTTTATATAACATTAGCATTAAACGCTGAATGAAATTTGAAATTTGCATACGAACGATTTCTTTGTTATGAAAGGGCCTACGTTATGAAATAAAAATATCATTTATTATTATATCAATCGTTTCTAATTTAAAGAATAAGTAAATCAAATCGTATCGTCAAAAATCTTAACGAAATATCTTATCTCGTTTTCATCAGCCGTTCAACTTCCTTCTAATAGTTGCCATAACTGTTTTTTCCACTTTGTCTATTCTTGCCTTATTCTTCTGTCTGCCATAATTCGCCATATAATTTTTCATACTTATGGATACGACCCATTTTTAAATGTTCATTCAATTTATACATGTGGACATTTAAATTTCGCATTCGGATATCATCGTAAAAGAGCGTTATATCGCAAAATTAAGCGACGAACTCGAGCCAGAAAATTGTACTCACGTTGTATTGTTACAATGTGATTTATGGTCGATGGTGTACGTACAATAACAATACTTTATTGTATATCGGACATTGCGTCTGTTACAAGGGAGATTTTTGGCACAGCAGATTGACTTGCTTGGTATAATTCAGTGAAAGGTTTGTTAGAGATCAATAAATTGTTAAAGATCAAAAATTTCGTACGTTGCAACCTAATGTAAATTTTCGAAATGTCGAAAGCTTACTCGGTAATATTATTATTATTATTTTCTTTAATTTTCAAATTCTAATAAAAATGATCAGTGACAATATGTAGGTAAAAATGTTGGTATTCTCAGCTGGGTATCAAATTTGCAAAATCTTATTTTTCAATGTAATACCTCACCCTTTGGATCTCAAACGAAAATCGTGAATGACAGTAGACGAAAACATCCGTATGCTCACCTGGGTATCAACTTATCCTCGAGCATGCTGGGCAGATCGTCCGAGTCTTCGTTAAGAGCGGCGAAGAAGTCTTGAAAATTGTCTGGAAAACTACTTGGCGGACAACTATTCATGGAAATCCGATCAAGAAGCTCCGTGGAATTTTCCTTGACAGCTTCATGATGTCCCGACACGGTTGATGTTGCCATATAGTACACCACTCGGTCTTTCAAGAAATCGCAACGATTTAACTCGCGTTTTCTCTACACATTTTTCTCCATCTCTCGTTCATTCGTTGTCTCGTCAAAATTCACCACGAAATCGCGAAACTCTTCGAATCTTAAAAAAAAAAAAAAAAAGAAAACTCTCTCGAAAAGGAAAGAAACGAAAAATTTGTGAAAATCACCGTCCTCTGTTTTTCTTTCGATTCTACAGCGACAAAAACGGCAAAATTTCTGCGATCTTAGATAGAAATTCTAACTGCAGAAAAAGAAGAAGACAAGACAAGAAAAGGCGAAGAAGTTCAAAGCGTTCGCTTTTGACTAGATCTTCCGATGTCTTCGCTGACGAAACGTGGAGACGAGCGTAGAAAGTTGTCGAAACTGTCACGATATTCGACGTTTGCAAAAGACGTTTTTATAAAATGTAAAAAATCAGCGGTTCTTCTTTGGATACACTGTATCCAAACGCGTAGGAAGATCAAGGGATCGCGGTACAGAGGGTGAAGCTTCTCACGTGGATGGAGAAGAACTTTCATACGAATTCTTGGCGTTATTTTTGATCGACTAACACGTGGAATCACGGCTCGAAGATGCGTGACACGAAGATGAAATTTTCCTTTTTCACGGACGAAATAATCTCACGATGATTGTCGAAAGATGAGCCGAGCGACGATCGTTCAACCCCGGCGAGAACTTGGTGAAAACTGAAGCTCGCATGATTGTTGCGCGCCGTTCTAGCATCGCTAAGTGTACGCGGCTTGCGCAAGCGTGACTCACCCCGAAAGCTCCCTCGAAACGAGGCGAAGCGATAACTCGGTGAAACTGACCATTCGCTGTAGCTTCCGCGACTATTTTCTAGCTCTGTGCGTCTATTATGTACGCGGTGTCTGCTTTTTGACAAATTAATTCTGAATACGTCGAGTTAGTTGTTGAATTTAAGAGAATTTTACGTATCGACGATTCGCCGCGCAAATAACCTACGTCCGCTTCTAGCGTTTCAACGTGGAAAACGGTTTTAAAAATTCGATCTTACGCATCTCGTAATTAAACACACGCTTTTCGCATTGTATTTGTCAGTTATAAAATTGGTCGCAAACTGTGCATCGATGTTTCTCAGCAACAGTAAAGTAACAAAGATGCATAGCGGTTCTTGAACATATCTCTATATACGCTAAATACAGCAAAGAAAAATGTTAACATTTCCCAAGTACAACAGGCGAATGTGATTTTTATACAGCGTCGAAGAAGCAGTCGACAATTCGACTTTGAATATCGTTAAGAATTGCTCTTTGTATGATAAAATTGCTTGGAAATTATTGCAAATTTTGAAACAATCCTAAACGTATCAGAGTCGAAGTTCCGTAGTTCTAGCGTTGAAGTTAAACGATCGACGATCTCGCGTAAACCCAGAGACCCTTGCGACATTTGTTAGTTGAAAAGAAAGAAGGCGCTGTGATAGGGTCAACGACGAAAGTAGGCGTGTGGAGTGTTTCTTAGATCACTTTATCCTCGTAGTATCAGTGCGAAACGATGTGAGCGGGGCCGAGAGATGGGATAACTCCGGTTTCAATGAACAGACTTCTACTTTTCCTCTTTCGTTTCATTATAGCTGGCTTCGTGTCCAAGATAGAATTCATCGGGGGCTAAATTGATCGATGTCTCGACACCGAGCTTCTGTTGTGAATGGAAACTTTTCGAAGAGGACCCTCGCTTTTCTTTTTACGTTTCACACTTCAAGGTGTTGATGTTTACGAGCTGAGGATGTTTCCAAGTGGTTAAATCGATCCGCCGCCATTAGAATTTCGTTGTTTTAGGACGAAAGAATATCGCGATCGATCGCCGTCTTTTGGCTTAATTCGAAGCCTACGAGCTCGTAATTCTTATAAATAGATGATGTTTGTTATTCGTATATCGGTGCACCGATGATGTCGGAGTCTTTTAAGAATAACCTTGAGATATTTACGTAATCTGGTTTATGTTGTTCACCCTGTATATAGCAGGATGAGAATAGGAACAGTTGCGCGTATAAGAGACTAAGGTGAACCGATTAGTTTTGACAAATTCTATCGATGATCGGCAAAATTAAATGACGCTTTTACAAATGATAGGTCCGTTGCAGCGTAGGATGAGATTTCTTTTCTTTTCTTTTTTTTTTTTTTTTTTATTTGGAAGAATTTTACAATTTCTCATTGAGAATTATAAGTAAATTATTCTGCTGTAGTACTATATCGTGTATAATAGGTGATTATCGTATGTTTGATTCTAGCTGAACCTAATGTTTAAATCTAGAGGGTAATGTCTTTTTAGCTAGCGGAAAAGTAATTGAGTAACTAATGGTTTTTGGTGGTTGTTAACTCTTATATTATATCTGTTTCTGAACTTGGATGTTTCTTCTTTCACTGTGGGTATCTTAAAGTCGCGATGTATTGTTTCGTTGCTAACATACCATGCATCTATTAAGGATCTTACAGTTTTTGATTGGAATCGTTGAAGAATTTCTATGTTGCAATTACTCGCTGTTCCCCGTAGTTGGATCCCATAGGTCCAAACAGCAGGATGAGATTAATCCACAATTTTTCTTCCATACACGCGTCGCGTAACGAGAAGACGATTTCTGATCAAAAGAAATTTCTAGTACAGGATTTATTTATTCAGAAATATTAGAAATTAAAATTTCCAATGATTTTTATCCTAAGTTTATTGATAGATGGATCTATTTACGAGGGATTAAACAGGAAACGATGGTTATTTAACGTGAACTAAATACAGTAATGAGCTATAACTAAAACAACTAATTCACAAATTACAACTAATAGTTTACAACTCATAGCAACTCGGTAACTCAACACTCAGTTAACGACTGACTGTTAATTCGTCTTTCTACTTTAAGCTCTTTGTGTTTTCTCATACCTCCGCCACATACGTGTTCCGGACACATTGATGGGACGCTTGGCCCATTGAAGTTTCCCCATCCTTTCGTCCTGTCGGCACTTAGGCTTTTTCGCGATATTGTTTATAGCTCACCCGATATTTCTTAGGCAATCCGTCCACGATACTACAGTAGGATAAAATAAATTTTAATCGACGATAGATAATTTCTTTATTTATCTCTTTAATTAAATTTTGATTCCTGAATTTCGATTGTTTTTTCTTGTTTAATTAACGCGCTGCTACGTAATATAAAATACGTGATATAAGAACGTTAGCGATAACAAGGAAGTTACGTCTAAGTTTCCAAACGGTATAAACAGGCTGTAAACCTAGAGTAGGTATTAATTAATTAATTCAGTAACTAACGAAGATGTAGTTACTGCTGAAGTGTATAGATTACGTCGTTGGGAGGCTTTCATCTTCGTTCCTTTTATATTCTCCTTCGTAGCACGTACGTCGTAACACGAAGGTAGATTTATCGGAATATAAAATAAATAGCAATTAAGGCTAATGTTGCATCTAAGAATATAATTAGAACCGTTGCGGTCTTCTCGTCAAATTGTTTATACTGATGACACAGACAAATGAAAATCTTAATAATCATTATTAGACCTTGTTCGACGTTGGAATAACTAATCTTTCTAATCTCTATTTAAATATTCCGCACATACTGTAATTATAATTCAAATGACACGTTGAAGATAAAAAATGTATAAATGATCGTATCTCGATCTCAATAAAAGTGTAGATTAATTTTCCCAAAAGTTACGTGTTATTAATAAATATAAAAGCAGTTCTCCTACAAAAAAAAAAAAAAAAAATTAAAATTTCACGCGTTAATTTAGAGTGTCATTCCGGATAAAAAGTGTCTAATAAGCGTATCGTGGTCTTGGTGCGATAAGAATTACTATTAATTAGCTTGGTAAAAATTGCCATCCTAGGGAAAAACAGTCTATAGAGCTACTTCTCATTGCGAGTAGTATTCAAGGTCGTCTGTTCGAGTGGTTTCGTCTTACACGAAGACCAGAATCCGCCAAATATTAATTATATATCTGGTATATATATGGTAAAACCACACATGACTATACGACACTTTTGGACGATATTATATTGTATCGTTCAAGCTGTACATTTTATATAAAATTTATGTCCTCAAAATAGCGTCAGCTTACGCAAAATAAAATATTTCATTTCGTTTATCGTCCGTAAATGATTCGTACTTGGAATTTCCAATTTCATTTCATCGAATTATTCAGATGGTATTAAAAGCTGCAGTAGCTGAAATCTTAAACCTATTCCATAGCTTATCCCGGCGACGCAAGTAAAAGATTTTATCGTTTATTTTAGCATCTGATACGACCTACTCTATTGCAAATTTTACGAAGCACATGATCTTTATCGAAGAACAGAGGCAACCACTTTGATCTTCGCGTGAAACTCTGCGGAGCTTCATAGACTTTTTCCACGGCTAGACATAGCCATAACTATCGAATGAAGGTAACGAACTAGCGCCCACATATTTCAGATAGATATCTGCAAATACTTTGTGACATTACTTGAAACAAGATTACCTCGCCATCTTAAGTTTATGGAGATGAGATTTACCGTAGAACAAAGATTATGAAGTTCAATTGTAACATACGACGAAGTGGCTTGGACAGAAAGAAAATTTTGGACAAATTTATGGGAAAGTAATTTTCGTTAAACATTAGCTTCCGTTGGAGTATTGAACCGAGGAACGCGAGATTAAAAATCACGAAATTTCGAAATTTCGTTTCCCTACTACCTGATCCATACGAAGCACAAGTATTTAAAGGCGCAATTTACATTGAAATAGATTCTACGTAACTACGTGTAGCATCGAAGCTACAGACACAGTCACCGATTCGCTATATTAAAAAATATTTTAGTTGTTTGCGTGTACGCTTCGAAAATACTCAACTGATCTTCACCGTCATCCCATTGACCTCGTTAAAGAAATAAAATAGTCAAACTCGAAGATGGTAAGAAGAAGATAATTCGAAGCATCGAATAGAAAATAATAGTAAGAGATCTTCAAGCAAATTAATTCAAGCATCGAGCAATAAATAATAAGGGAAAGCCTTAAATAAAAATATTAAAAAAGTTACATAAGTATGGTATTAATCTCCTGGTCATTCTACACGTTCTCCTCAGAGCTTTATAAAAAGACAGCGACAAATTTCTTTCTTACGTTCATAAATCGAGCTCGCCAGCAGCTAACACCATCTTTGTGTCAGCAACGTCGAGTGAAGCCCGATAAAAAGGGTTGACGACGAGGCACGAGGAGGATTATAAGAGGAGTAAGGAAGAAGAGCGGCAAAGACCTATTCATAGATCAGTGGCCCTTTCGAGAGTTCGACGAGAGAAAGAGGCCCGCTTCTAAGACAATGCTCCTATCTTTAGACGTTACTTAAGACGTCGAAAGAGAAACGCGTGTCAGCGACACCTATCCCGATCAAGATAGAAAGAGAACCGGTAACCTGTCAGGACAACCGTTTCCTTTCCCTAACAAACCTTGTATAACCAGGAATTTCGTCGTCTACAAATACAAATGTATTTCTTTCAGATTCGGACATTGCCTTGTCGAGATATCTCGATTATATCTTGTTCGACGAGTCGAGTCGATACAGACGTATATGATTGGTGCATTGGGACAATGGCTCGTATTCGCATCCTTTGTATGCCGCGTCATAAACCTGAGAAGTCAAAACAAGTCCTAACCTAACAATGATCCATGTAAATACGCGCCAGCAGCTAAAACTGCTGTATGTAAGTCGTACGTAAATATGTACATGCTTACTTACCAGCTAAATGTTTGTTTACCTCTACTGACTCGACTCGTCGAACAGACTATAGATTCGACGATATTCGCAGTTCGTAAACTCTCGTATCATCAGATCGAAAGAATAATAAAACAGATGGCAGAAACTATGAGAAACTATGCTCAGGCGTGAAGCGCAACGAGGAACTTGATTCCCCTCTAACAGAGCTTTCCCTCCTGATAGAATAATAGAGAAAATAACGCATCCTACCTTGTCCTTATCCTCCACCGTTCTCTTGGCTCTCCAAAAGTCCTTATCGGGCACTGCTTTCCGGTATAAACCAACGATCACCATGGCACACACGGGAACGATATAGACGATATATTTTTCACTCGTGGGAAACACTTTGTATGGAGGATGAAGCAACGACGGCGAACTATATTCCGTAGAATCAGAATTTGAACACACGAGGTTATTCCGTTCGTCGCGAACACGTACATTTGTCTCGACCGACCGGAACAGGAACTAAATCTAACCGCCACACACGCTATGCGCGCGTCACACGTAGGTGGGAAGACTTCCCCTCTACACCGCTGCGCTGCATCGACCGTACTGTCGATTATCGACATCGCGAACTCTATCGATGGCGAGATCGATGTTCCTGCGAAGTACACCGCACAGCTCGACCGCGCAGCGGGTATTTCGGCGGTTTCAAACGAATTCCTAGTATAGTCTAGTATAGTATATACTCTTGTAGTTTATACGTATAATACCTCGATATTCTCCCTTTTATATTGCAATCATCAAATTAATATTATAATCATAAGTGGCACAAACGAAATTATAATTGTCCAATTGTATCGTATTTAGATCCTGTATTTCACGTAATGCACGAGTAGAATGTCATATATATTTTAACGGTTTCTCCGTTAAGCTATGTAAAGACTGCGCGAAGGAGATTCGTCTCATCCGAGCTGTCTCGTACTGTCACAAGCGACCGGGACAAGCGACCGAAGGAAGGTGAGTCGTATTACGCTTTTAACAAAGTCTATCTAAGTATGTCTAAATGAGGCAGGTAAGAAGCTGCGAGGTACCTTTGATCTCATCAAAAGCTGATAAATCATTGGCCCTGCGGCAGCCTCGCGAGTCTGGCTCGCACTGTCTGTATCTACGTAGTTTTACATAAACCGAATGCTGTGCAACGTGTACCGTGTTGCAATACCAGAACGTTCAAGTGATAAACCCATCGGATAGCGAAGTATTCGGATAATAGGAGTTCGTCGATGAGAGGTTATACCGTATACGCAGGAATATCAACTATGGACCGTATCTCTCTGAGATAATTAACTGTTTCTCAAACAATGTAATCACTTCACGAGTTCGTGTATTCAACGTCTATACGTTGATTATCTTGAATAGTACTACTGTGACCCTTAACTATGTATCTACGCTGTTTGCAGCGCGAATCAAAATTAACGAATCAAAGTCGGACGCTTCGTCTTGGATATACTGATTAGGATTGATTAACAGAAATAGATATATTAAAAATAACGATACGATTGAGGAAATGGTTTCGGTGGAAAAGTGGTATAAACGTAGCTTTTCCAAATAACGGTCTATAGAAGTCTTTGCATACTTGGTAGAAAAGCAATTTTCCATAATTACGTGAACATGTAAATCTTGAAATTGATAATCGTAAAACTTTGTAATCTCCTCTTTACATAGAGCGAATTTTATTTTTCAAAAACCATATAAAACGATTTTGTAAAATTACTGATATTATATGGAAATTGGTAAAATTGTTCGAACTCGTAGGAAATATCTCTCCTTAAATTTCTGCCGCGATCATGTTCACCTGTCCATGAATTTTCACCGTTGCACTTGAAAAATGTAATATTCACTCGCAGAAGTAAGGTTGCAGCGGAGATAAAAGGAGAGAACTGAGGGAATGGAAAGAGAGGAGGAAAAGCCGCTTGTACAGAAAGCTACGTAGACTTTTCAAATTAAAAATAGAAACGCGGTATCGTTATAATTTCACGAAAAGTGGAAATTTCAGTCGTCGCCGATGGATTGTAAAAAGTAATTTAAAATATGGCATAGAAGTATCACGGTCCGACAAATTGTTAAACTTTCTAATTATCAATATCAACCGCTCAGAGCTTATGATAACCAGCTAGTAGTTTCGAGCCATTGTCAGTTGCTCGTAACTTCGTTGCAATAACTAACAGCTGAATATACAATAGCAATCTAAAGAAATAAAATAAAACATAGACGAAGGAAAAAGATATCTGGAAAGTAAATGTTAGCCAATCTCTCATTTATTATGTGAAGTAAAAAACATTTTCCTCGAATATTTCGTAAAATATCGTGATTTTTTGAGAGTTTGTTAGGTGAAATGTAAACTTTATTGTCAGATATCATTTATCATTTGAAATTATAAAACAGCGCGTGAGACGATACCGCAGGAAAATGCAAGAAGTGAGATCATAACAAGTCTGATCGCGCAACCGGATACGCACGATAATTCAGTAAATAAAACAAATATGCGCATTGCCATTTAAAAAATGAGACGGCAATTAAAATTTTAATTAAATTAAACTCTATTAATTAAATGCGCGGCACATGCTTCGCGCTCGTATCACTTGCTAAAACATGGAATTCAATTAATAGTAAACCATAGCAATTTCCAAAATAATTGTACAAAATTCTATTCATTGTGATCACCGAGTTTCGAGATATAGAACGGCATTTGAAAATATTGCAACGTTTATCAAATCCTTTTATAAATATTTTACACATACTTATTAAATTTAAACTTTATTCCGAATTTATTTTCACAGTGCTCTCCTACTGGTTAGAACATTCGATAGGTGAAACGAATCACTGCTTTTCCTCTCTTTACGATTTCTTTTACCGTGTTCGTAAAAATACGAATTTGCATAAACGCCCGTAGTCTAATCGGTAGACACCCGCTATAAAATACAGGAAAACGTTACGTCCTTGCTCGCAATTATCTTAACGAAACGAAGAAAAGGTTCGATGAGGAAAGCAGATAAAATACTGGAACAGGGGGGCCAATGGGAAATCACGTGGCAAGTGGCAGCTGTGCAGGTTTAAAGAGCAAATTAGTTATTCATTGGCCGCGGCAAATACCCGGAAATGAAATTATCTCGCTCCAATTGGCAATCGACGTTAGCAGACAAGAATATTGTACGTGTATCTGAAATTTTCCTGCTATTAATTTATCGTCACGGAAGTGACGGAAGGTGTTCGAGAACCGTGGGGGATCGATAAGCGTTATCCGCGGTTGTTACCATGGATACATCAAAGCTCATTCGTTAACGCTTGAAAATGATTAAGACGAGGCCACTGCTTATTATGGCAGCTTAATAAAATTCGCCGACCAACGGAGAAGTTTTTGATCCACGCGCTCATGTGCATGATCTTCCTCGAAGATCGCGTACTTTGTTGTAAGTTCGTACTACGTATCGTGGCTCAGAATAGTATCACGAACGATTATTATAGAGAATTTTTACGTATGCTATATTGTGTCATATTACATGGAAGACGTTGAAATTTTGCTAGCATTGCAACGAGACAAGACTATCACGATTACATTGGTAAAATATAAATTGCATAAAATAGTTGCATGAAACGTTTGAAAATTTTACTAACATTGTAATGAGACAGAACTGTCACGATTATACTGGTAAAATTTGAAACCAATCGAAAGATGTACGTAGAAATGGCTCTAACAAATTTAATTGGCATTATCTTTCTTATTATCGTGTCTTACTTCTAGCAACATACTTCTAGAGACATACGACTTATATGATTAATGATCGAAAGGGTAACAATTTAATTGATTATAATTACACATTGCGGATCGATCATGCCATTCTATTACACTCAATAGAAAGAAATTTCTTCGTCGTTAATCATGGTTAAGCTTTGCCGTTCATCGTAGATCAAATTCTTTTGCTAAACAATCTCGTTTCATTATAACGTTACAATAACAATATTATAACGTTAAAGAATTACTAATTAAATCAATTACTAATTATCATTAGAATTGCCGCCTGTAGGACTGCAAAATTCTACTTAATCAATGTTTGCCAGCTTGTTATACAAATATTAAATACAAATGAATATTCAGGAAGATATATTGTACAAGTCATTGTAACTTATTAAAGCGTCTATGTTCATTATGGTTTTAGACAAAGGAGAAGGTTTTCCTTGTTCTGGCAAACTTTCTCTGTTTAACGATGCTTAGCCCTTACATTTTCCTATGAATAGCAACGAGGAAGCTGTATATGAGCGTAGAGAAAATAACGATTTAGATTTCTTGGAGTGGAAATCGCAGAAGGTACGAGTAACGCAAAAGGTATCCTATGATTATAAAATTTCATTGTCAATTTAACATTAAGCTTCAGGAGATTTAGCGTCGCTTTAATTCTGTAAAAACGCTATCGTCTTGAAATCACCGCTGTTTTACACGAGCCTAAAATACAAAGAACTCGCGTTAACAGAACTTTTCTTCAAATTCTATTCTTTTCTTCTGAAGAAGTGAAAGAGAAAGGTTCGTTTAATCGCGATTAAACGTGGGTGAAGTCGACGTTTCATCAGCGTTCAATTCAAGTCGGTTCTTGAAGTTGGATGCGATTCTAATTTGCCTCGTTTTCCAAGCTGGCCCCCAGCTTTATTCCAACATAATTCTCTCTCGCTACCATTTCCTTCGTATCGCGGAAAACGCCTTGAAATTTTTTCTGTACCCACCACCTGCGTCATCGGGAGACAGAAATAAAGTCGCCCCCCCGCCAGGTGGGTGAATTTCAATGTAAAAACGGCGGTGATTCGTAAGAGGCGAATATTTGTTGGAGTTTGTAGTCGTTGTTTAATAATTGCAGCGTGAAACGACAAGAAAAATAATATTCGGTTAGGCGGATAGCTTTTAACGAGATTTAAAGAATATTCAAATAGTAATAATTAGCATTTTAATTAATACGATCTAAACTTCTATAATTTCAAATAGAGTTAATTACAGTATTGGCATTTCTTGTTCATTCAGCTAATCTTCTCTTTGCCATTTATCTGATAGATTATATTAGATGATAATTAAATACCGTTAAATTAAGTTCTTCTTAAACGTCAAACTTTATTAGACAGTGGAAATCAATTGGAAATTAATTTTCAGAAATTCTACGCACTTTCGATAATATACAATCAAACACGATATCGTCGATTATTCGTGATACATATTGCACGTGAAGTCGGAGTTTTTCCGAGTTCGTTGAGAAAGCTGTTGGTCCCATGCAAGGTAGATGCGTTTGTTCAAATTCGACGTACTATATTTCTTCAAGTTCATGTTTGCGGGCACAGAAACGAATAATTTGGAGGCAGGTGGTAGATCTTGATCCTGTTGTTCTGTTCTCTCTTTAAGAAACGAAACGACGTCTATCAGTAAATAATACATGAACTCCACTAAGCTTATCACCGAACCACCGAGGCAGAGTCCGAAGATTCCCCCGAAGGAAGCTGAAATTTATTTTGTTATTAAAATTCAGGTAAAGTTCAAAATATAAAAAATTCGATTAGTAGAATAACATAATTAATTTCGCTGTGATAAATTATAATTCACGTCGTGCTTTTAATATCGATTTGAATAACGGCTCGAACGAATAATACAATGGAATAATTTGTTTAAATAATTTTTCATTATCCAATATAATATATGTATATAAATTAACATTACAATCGAATTTTGTTAATTACGTTCAAGGCAGAAAGGGCTTCTCAATTAACTTTCGATTAATTTTTACTATTAAATATTTATATGTAAAATTGGAATGTACAACGTAATAATTTTGCAATTTTATCTTCAAAGTGAAGGAACTTTTCAACGCTAGAAATATACGATTGTGTGGAAGATTACACGAAGCTCGCAGCACGCTTGATAAAATTACTTTCTGTTACTTTAAGCTGACCTCACCTTCTCGCATAAATAGATAAACGCGATTCGAAATATATATCTTGGTCATCACGATCTTAATCGCGAACTTTCAAAGAAAATTCCCTTATTCTCCCGTGCAAACTTTTTCATCGTCCCCTTCCTTTCCAATCGAACTTCTCCAACTCGTGTCTAGTTACGCGACAAAGTCAGCTTAATTTTACTTTATTCTCCTAGCCGTGCTTTCCTATTAGCCACTTATGCCAACGATCGGATAGTCTAAAAAAATCTAGAACGTGTGGATGACTTTCTGAGAAAGTCCCTCTTACCGAGAAGGCTGTCCCATCCTAAGATAGTTTGCTTCCGGTACTCGAGGTACGTGCCATCTCGAAAATACGCGTACAGAAACGAAGTACTATGGACGTCTAAGCCACGTCTGTAAACGAACAAATTTTCTCCCTATAAACCTTTGTAGACAGAAGCTTCCATTTTCAAACATTTCGAAAATGTCTAACTTAATCTTGCGCTGACAAAAGCTTGTTAACAAAAGCAGGATTTCTGTTACGAGGGGAAGGGAATTTTTAAGCAAAATTTCTAATCTTCTAAGGAGTTCTTTTAAATGTCAAACGGAAATGAGAAACCACGCGCATCGATGACAACTTCATCGTATTATACGTACATACGAGACATATTTTAACACGAGAAAAATACAGCTGGACGGAGAATGAGCACAGCAGGGTTAAAAAATATTGCGACTTACGCCAATTCGGAATCGTATCCTACGTCGTTCATCTGTACCGATTCAGAGACCACTTCGTAACTCTTATCGTTACACTGCGGAAGGCAACTGCAATCGTTTATATGCGATTGTACCAGCGATAAACTTCCTGTTCAGAAAATGAAACAAAAAGGTTAAACTTGAAAAACGACGAAATTGTTACGAAGCGACGAAAAATAATCTCTATTCGTTTCATATTCTCGTAAAAATTGTTAAAAAAAAAGTTGTCATTAAATTATTCTTTCAACGCGTTTCTTGAATATTTTCTGCCATCGATTGGTTCGTTAATTTTCATTTTAGAACGATACAGTCCATCTTATCACTAAATTTCGTGTACGAGCCGGCTCCACAAAGTATGTTCCCTTAACAAATATCGCTGCTGCAACGCTACGATCGGAATTGCGCGCACGCACGCCAACTTCCTTTGTTCATTGACAAGCCGTAATTGCCAGTTGGAAACAATCGGATCGTGTTTACGGGTATTTGTCCGTTTTTCGCACGTTCGAAACAATAGAGCGGCCCGCGGCCCGTGCAACGCGTTCTGAATAAGAGAAACGTGAAATCGCCAGCCGTTCATCGTCAACTTTGTCAAGCGTACGAAGAACAAGTGACGCGCGATGCTACGACAAGACGCGTTGGCAATTTTAGCGACGATCGTGAAAACGTGCACGACGATCAGCGAAGCGGTCGATCGTCCGTCGATCGATGACGATTTGGTGCGCGCAGTCAGAGAACAAGTTCGTAGCAACAGACGATTTTCACAATGTCGTCGCTTTCCATTCATTTGCTCACGAAGAGTAACCAGAAAAATCGCCCATTTTTGATCCGCCGATTTTCGAACCGAATTTCGTACGAAGCTTACGACGAGACGTCGATCGCAGTAAATTTTGAAATTGAGACGACGATCAGCCTTCGACAAGAAGATAGCAAGAACTGCGAAATTTCGAACGAGTTGGCTGTACGCACGTTTGATGGGCGTTTCAAGTCGATGGTGAAACAGCTGCAAAGAGATTCGAGTGCGTTGCATTGCATTAGGTGTAAATATTTCTCATTTGTTTGAGAAACACCATGGACGTTGTTCCAGCATCCTTGAAACTATCATCATATCAACGATCTCCGATGGCGTTTCAAAATTCAAATTTCCATTCTCGGTTCGATTCTTCTTACTACGAAGAGATTGTAAAATTAGAATTGCAAATATTTGCAATTGTAACTCGTGCACATATCCTCCACCCAAGCAAATAGAACGAAGCAGCATAACAAATTTTTAATTTCCACCAAGTGCCTGGATATCCTATAGTTTGTCCAACGAAAGTTATTGAAAAATCATTTTTACGATCGTATTTTATTTCGTTCGTGTGGAAATTAAAAGACGTGGCTGAAACTCGATTTTTACCATTTGCTTGTAAAAATATCCACGATTTAAATCGCGATACACCCGAGCACTTGCGATATTTAGCCGATACCGGTGCGTTTTAAGAATCGATTACTAAACGATAATGTCGCGTAAAATAATAAAAAGAAAGGAAAAATCGAAGACGAAAAATAAAAGATAAAAAGAAAAAAATAAAGAAACGAAAAGAGAGAATTTATTTCTTCACACTTGGCTTACGCTTGACTTCCGAACTCTAGGAGCGACTTTTTAAGGCTGAAGCTCTTACAATTTTTCTTTTGAATTGATCTGTTTCTTTTTCTTTTTTTTTATTATTTAATTTTTACTTTACAATTTGTCCAGAAGGACATTTGGTAAAATATTATATCTAAGTGAGTAAGAAATAGAACATAGCACGTGGGTGGCTACCCCCAGCGGGATACCATCTTCGTGTCTGCTAGGTTATATCCTTTGTGACTTTTTCTTTGTCATCCCTCAATATCCCCACTATCCACGCGTTTGTTAGGCGTTCTCGAATATTCGGCGAAAGGACCATCGGGATATCGAGGGTTCATTAGGCACTTCGCCTCGTCGACATACATTGTCGCCGAGTGCCGCCACATATTTCTTTCTGTCATCAGCCCATCGGTTCCGAAGCACGGCCCGGTCTCTCACGTAGATTGAGATGTGGTTGATGTCACAATAGACTCGCGTTCCTTTGGCCGATCGACATTTATACGAAACACGTACAAAGTTGCATACCAGGTGACGTTGCGATATCTTTAAGTGGGTGGCTTGTGGCATGACAAAGATTTATTCATTTTCAATTGGTTCGTGATTTTGGATTATTGTCCCGCTACGTCATTAACAGACAGACCACTGTGCATCGTCTGAAATTTCGGAAATTATGCTCATCGTATGGATGGCATCCTAGCCGTCATCCTACGATGCGAGGATACAGAAACTGGAGCTCTGTTACGACAAGTGTCTGAATAATGGCAAGACCTGCGTAAGAAAGTATTGAATTGGCAACTAAGTGATTGCGGGTTTTGTCATTTGATAGTATCGACAAAATTCGCAATCACTTAGTTGCCAACCCAAAAGGATATGCAACTCTGTAGGCCTAAGAAAGTAAGTTAAATGTAGGATTTTTTTCGCCTACGAGTATTAGTTAAAGAATCAAGATTTTGTTAGATAACCTTGAGCAACATCTTAACTCTGGATTGGTATTTTTTTTTGTTACGTAAAATTACAAAATGACGGAGTGGTAGGACATCGTCCGTGGGACGTCGTTTACTTGTACCCAGCGGCGAATGTGACTGGATGGTAGAAAGCAAAATATTTTTAACAGATTATCCTCGATGTAGCATACGATTTTTCTATGACTTTAAAAAACACGAAAATAGCGTCTTCTTAAGAATAAAATTTTATTTTCCTCTGAAAAAGTCAACTTTAATTAACATCTGTTAAAAAAAAATAAAAGAAGAAAAAATGGATTAAGATATCGAGAGAATCATACGCTACAACGTAGATAATGTTACGCGGAATAATGTACAAAAGTTTCAAGCTAATCGGATAAGTTTCGGAGATGTACCGGATGCAAAGTGGAAAAATCTAGTTTTGAGAAAAACGCGTTTATAATTTTTAATCGATCTTTCACTGAAATAAAAGAACGCACTCGTGTTCAGTGGCAGACGTATTCGTACAATTCGCGCGTCTTTTTAGAATTTCAAAATATTCTTTTACCGCAGTATTTTACACGCATCGAGCTTTAGGAAAATACAACAGGAAATTTCGTGCCTTCGAGACCAACATAGTTGCACACACCCCTAAGCTACGCTGAATGCGACGAAAGGTTTTCTGAGATTTTGAAAATTAATTTCTGCCTTTTTTTGATAGCAGTTCGGAACTTATTTTCTGGATACGTCTCGTACTTTCGTTCAAATTTCTTAATTCGATACCAACAGATAATAGAGAAGTAAATCGTAAGTTAAATGAAATTATAAATTACAGAAAAGAAGGTGTTTGACGAACTTACTTCTACGAGACAAGATGCAATCCACGTCAGTCAAATAACAAGTACGAACGTCCGGATCTATTAAAAAACAGTAAACAAACAAAGGATATAATTTTTGTAAAGAGAATTTGATTTATCAGGTTGATATTCTGCTATTCGCTTTGTGCTCTATCCTCGATGAATTTTTTAATTTTTATATCATGAATTATGTATCACGATGAATTATGTATATCATAAATTAAATTTCTTTTGAGCTGTTGGTCGTACGAGAAAGTTTGCTGAAAAGGTTTCCCGCCAATTTGCATCTTTATCGACATATAACTTTGAATTTTTGATACTCGAGAGTGTAACATCGAAATATTACTTGGCGAAACGTACGATCTATGAAATTCAACTTTTCGTTCTGCGATTCTGCGTTTTAAAATTCGATGAAATTATTAATAATCGATAGCTTTAACAAAAGTTACGTCTAAAAATTACTCACGCTCGTCTGGAAAGAAAAAGGGTAAACATCCGCAGGAACCATAAATTTTCTGTTGTAAGCATTCCGAAATGCACGTTTGATAACTATATCTTCGTTCCCCGGCTATCTAAAAATAAGAAGAGAAATTTCTTTCTATAATTATCGTCTTATAAATTATATTTAAGTTTACAAAGTTTTAAAAATTCTATACACAGATATTAAATTAAATTAAACGTTTCATAAAGAAAAACGATTAAAAATTAACTATTTCACGTATTTCACGTATATTACGAGAAATTTCTTGAATTCCAGTTAACGAGAATCATCGCTTTTAGTATTCTCTTCGGCTTGTCCAAATTGTTGATACAATTTTTTATTTCACAATTTATTATATGACCAACAATGTCTATGAAATATGTTCAGTATGAACTTTCTTTTATTTTCTTGTTAGACGATAATTTTTGACAGGGCCGGCGCAAGGCAGGTTTCGCCTCAATTAAAAAACACCGATTTTGATTAACTTCTTACAGAATGACGTAGTAGCGATGATTCAGTTTTAAGGTTCAGGTTAAAGGAAAACATCATCAAAATTCAGTGTAACTCCATAAAGTCCTCGTATGCTGGAAACTACTTTAGATAAAAGAATCCAGGCGCTTTCAGAGAAATGTACTTTTTAGAGAAATTAAACTACATCGATAGTTTTTTGCAAAAGTCACACACGATTACAGATTTTGTACTTTCGTTGAATTATTTGCCCCTTGAAAGCGAATTATCGATGCGAGAAAATATTACTTGGATTTGTTTAAAAAACTGCTTGTTACGTATTATATATTTTTATAAGCAGTTTGTAAATAAATAATTCTTCGTTGTAAAATTTAAGTGTAGGATTCGAATGTGTATTCAGGTCCCGCGAAAGGTCACGCCGGCCCTGGTTTTTAAAGTTCTTATTTTTGTTTCGATAATGTTAACAGCAGCGGTGTTCAAGAAAATCTAACACGGCGATCTCATTAAGCGCTGGGAAAATTCGACGGGAAATATTCGCGCAAAGTTCAAAGCAGAAAATATAAAATATTTCTGTCTCAGAGAGATACTTAGCAAATAGTTTTAATATTAATTCTTAGAAGAAGCTTCTTCGCGATGTATTATCAATTTAAAAACCACGATGTCGCGCTACGTACACGTACAATCACAAAGTGCAAATATATCTATATTTTCTTTCGTATATTTATCGTATGATATTTCAAATATACTTAAGAATATAGAAAATATTTCTCTTTCCACGTTTACAAACTTCCTTCCTTTTGTCGCTGCTACTCGCGATCGTATCATTTTCGTTATCAATTTCCAAATAGAAATAAAGCCAAATTTCCGAGATAAATAAATAAACGAGAAACGATTGTTGCCATTTAATATATTCGTTTCTTAACTATTTAGTATTAAACGGTAGGTAATATAAATAGGTAAAATAAAAAGGTAAATGCTAAAATACGATAAACGTTAACGATCCACCGATCTACCACGTACCTCACCATCGAACAAGCACATCCTTTTAGACAGAGGTATATTCTGAATATCCTTGGAGCTTTCTAATTTCGTGCCGGTCAGCGTCATCGACATTACGTGGCCCGGTTGCAGAGAGGCGGATTGTGCACCGATATCCGGGTAATCTAACGGATCGTGGATCAAAACCGTGGCACCTACAAATTGCCTCACCGAACTTTTGTAATTGTCAGCGTCGATGTTCAACGCCACCGCCAAGCCAATATCACGTCCTGTTCCAGGCACGTGCTGAAGCAGAAGGTTCGTGTGTTTAACCTCTTCGTTAATCCTTTCACCGTGTAGCTCGTGAACATTTGCCGAGTAATTATCAGACGATACGTTTACGTATTAATCATCGCAGACTATTACCAGTATGTTGTCAACACCCGGGAAAGAACTATTCGAATCTAATACGTCTAGATCTTCGGAGTCCATCGTGATGTTCATTAACCAAGAATATTCGTCACTAGAAGCAATCGAAGATGCAACGTTAAATTTCTATGTTTATACCAGCGATGAAAATAAAAACTCTCTGATAGGGAAAATTAATCGAATAATTCAGAATATCGAAACGAAATAGATAAGAGGACGGAGACGTTCAATGAAACTTCTTTTTTTTTTTTATATTTCCGAACATATCAGCTACGTTCTATATTTTTTTACCGGAAGCTTCTGTCAATTAGACGAATTATAAAGAGCGCAGTTTCGATATCGGCAGAAACTTTCGGATTTTCGAATTTACTTGTAATCGCCGACAAAATGATAATTGAAGCCGCAACAGAAGCCTTCGTTCGACCTGACGGTTTTGAAAATTTTATTACAGTCGTAAAGTTGTCCCAACCAGCCGCATCTTACTAGCAACAAGTTACAAGGATGCATCAACTGCAACAAAGTAAAGATCATCGTGTTTGTTGAAGTAGCAAAAGAGCCGAGAGAATATGAAATTTTCGAGGAACGAGCATAATTAATATAATCCTTCCATGAATTTATCTATCCATCCAGAACCGATTTAACGAGATAAATAAGATAAATACTTTTCCCTGCTTGTTCTTCGTCGCGTATCTCTCTTTCTTTCGTTTAAATAAAAGAAAGAAAAAAAAAAAAAGGAAAAAGAACGAGCGAGCGTATTTTCTTCACGAGCTGGACGATTTTTTTTTTTTGATGAACGAGGCTAACGGAAGGATTTGTAGCGGCACATGAGTAGAGGATAATTCAAATCGTGTCGTTGTTTTGCCTCGGAGTATCAGGATTGTTAGTTATCCAGTAGTTATCTAGAGTTATCAACCGGTTACCTATGGAGTATTTATCAGCAATATTATTTATACACTGTACGAGCGTCTCAGCGAATATTGTCTGTATACTAATTTATTTAATTATTTGAAATATATCGGACAGTTTCAACAAGGAACAATCTCGTCTAATAAATCTCACGATCAAACATCCTCTACGCAAGTCCTCTACAGATTTGTCAGAACGTAAGAACAACGTTATTCACCTCGAGCATAAGTCTCTCGACCGTGTAACCGAGGATGTCGAGGGCCCAGGACGCGGTTGCGTTATCGATCTCAATTTTGTCCGGTCGTATCAGTTTCATCAACGAAGAGAACAATTTGTTGCTCATGTCACTATCGAATCCATAATTCAGCCTATTGAGAGAAATTGTTTCTCAGAAATATATATCTGGCAGCTTGATTGCTCCGTTTCGTTTATTGGACGCGTGCGTGTACTACGTGTGAAATACGTTCGGCGAACATCATGCGGCCCATGTACGCGGTGTCCGAAAAGGTCGACAGGAAATTTACGATACGCGTTAATAAGAGGAAGCAGCAAGTAAAAAAAAAAAAAAGAGCTTCGTATGAATTTATGTTCGAAAATTCTTGGTGGAAAAACGACGAGGGTTCGAAGATTTCCGGACAATTTGTTCTCTGGACTCCTTATCCTTATACGGATGCACAGAGATAATTTTTAACGAGCAATTAGTTGGCCTTCCGGGTCATCAGGTCTAACTTCTGCGGACCTTCGTTTATGGGTTCGCGCGTAACTTTTTAAAATTTATAAAAATGCGACAGAAACGGCGGACCAGCTTTTGAAACTGTGTGCAAAGTGAGTTTAGCGATAGAAAATACGAGAATGGGAATATTTGAAAGAGTTGGACGAATGGAAGACTGCATTCTTGCGGGGGAAAGAAATTTCGAATATTTATTACAACTGTCGAAACGATTGATAACAGTTTTTGCTCGTTCGTAACTGTTAGATAAATCGTCGAGTTTGTAGCAACTTTTTTATCCGCTTCACCTTATTAATACACAGTGTAAGTTTGTCCTCGACCTTTTCAAACACTCTGTATATGTCTATCTGATTTCGCGTATCTCGCACTTATCGGAGAAACTAAAAACGCGCTTTACGTTGCGAAATTATTTACATATCGATACAATTATCGTCATTAATGTTTTTTAAAAGCAGTTAAGAAAATTGAAACGTTCAACTCGCGAAAAACCTTGCGATAGAATTTGGATAAAATAAGATCTTTAATTTGTTCATTTACGCCATATTTCGAAGCTACCGATAGGAAGAACACAGTATAGATAGAACTACGAACTG
Organism: Bombus difficillimus; assembly: GCA_014737525.1. Classification (NCBI taxonomy): domain Eukaryota; kingdom Metazoa; phylum Arthropoda; class Insecta; order Hymenoptera; family Apidae; genus Bombus; species Bombus difficillimus. The sequence goes on along the minus strand of JACXIT010000197.1, from coordinate 601,076 downwards.
CGTAGATTAATACTAGAGTTATCGATAGTTAACACCAAGCTATTTCTACCAAAACCAGTGAAAATGACTGGTCTTTAAAAAATTCGTAATAATAGATTATTTTTATATTTATTGATTCATTACTTTCTTACAGAAGCAATTCCATGTTATGTAGCACATTTTTGGTATTATTTGTTGAGGTAACTATTTGAAGAAACACTCTACATCTTTATTTGTGTATATCCGTGACCTGGAGACTGCTATTACTCAGAAATATTCTAAATAAGGAGCGGTGCATATTATTGTATTGAGCATACATTATGTTTTGGTTGCAAGGTCTAGGAGCAAAGGAACTAATAAACAGATTTCTATTTATGTTCCCTGTAACCTCTAGCCCAAGCTATGAGCTTAACTATTTTGGTAATGTCCTTTTGCTATAAACATATGAACGTGCTCCCTATCGTTCCATTGTCCAGCAACACTAAGAGAGTAAGGATCTGAATCAGCATAAACTTGTACATTATACTTATACCTTTAATTATTTCAATATACTTTTCTATTACAAATTCATCCACTCGTTCTTCAGTCAGTCAACCTCAGCCTCATCGTTATTAATCCATCTGGGACCGTGATCCCTAAACGAGGGTTGGCTCGTTTATAAAATTGTAGGACCAGTCGTTTCGAGTGCTGTGGCATTTCTAGCGTTAGATAACTGACATCATCATATCGAACGATACTTGGTAAAAGTTTTAAAAAAGTGTGGGAGGATGTACAAAACTGGTTAATTGGGGTTCGATGAACAGATTGCAGGATCCTTTTACACTTTGACAAGCACCAGTCATTTTCACTGGTATTGGTATAAGTAGCCTTGATACAAAATTATTTTCAGTTTGAATACATAAAAAAGAAAATAAAATTCATTATATTATTGTTTTGGTTATCGTTGCGAAAGTCATTACATCATTGCGGGAAAAGATGTAACATAAAGTGGAAATTGTAAAATAAAATTGTAGAACCGGTAAATTTAACTGATGCGGTAGTTCTAGTGTTAATAAACATAAGATAATTTTGTAGATCAAAAAATGCCAAGATTCGTACGATACTAAGGCGATGACGAGCTTTTATTTACGAACGCTTCGACGACGCTATAATTTGATAGGAGACACGCGACGTAACGTTCCCTCGTCGCGCGTAAGTATCAATTAATTTCGTGTAAAAAATGTTATTTCGCGTAATGTGGTTGTAGTAGCTCGTGACTATCAGCCGATGCGGCAAAAAATAAATAAATAATAATAACGATGTTAGGGGCGATATGGTATTATCGAGGAAGATGTTATCGAGTCGCGAACATTTCGTTATTAACGTTTTGAAATAGAATGTGACAACAGGCGTCGCTATTATTAATGCGTTTCAACGAGTTCATTTTTACGTGTATTCATAGATCCTTGCAAGTTTTGTATAAAGTCACATTTGTAAATTATTCTACCTTACTCGAATAGAATATCATTTCTGTTCGCGTAGGTATCAAAGTCCTACGCAATAAACGTCGCTTTTCAACGAGTGTCCGTTTCAATTATCTTAAGATTAAATTCATACTAAATATAACATCACTTTCTATTTGCTAAAAGATACTGAGAAAAACAAATTTGATCAAGCGCTATGTACTGTGAAAATTTGTAACACGTGCCTTCTGATGCTAAATTCTGAAAATGTGTGCAACAAATAATACAACACGATCTACGATCTCAAGGATATTACAAATTTGAAAGAATTTCGTGAGAACGATTTAAGACACGCTCGTTAACGTACAAGTAGCTATGAACTACGATTTACTTACAATTTCTGCGCGATTTTATCAGCATGAGGTTTATAAACTTTGTTGTTGTTGCATATCGTGATACCTGGAAAATGTAAGTCCCTTATGGGGTTCGACGTGTCTATTATCGTCACCGTAGGATTGTTCGAATAATATTGCCACAAACGTAACATCAGCATTACGCAGAAGACGATCGCCGCCAAGCAGACCTACGCGTTAAACGAATGAAAGAAATTTTTGTATTTTTCATCGAAATTATCCGACGAGACAAGAAACGTGGACGAAAGTTCCTCTTACCACGAGCCAAATTATTTTATGACAAGCTGTCTCGCCTGTAACGATGTAGCGAAAACCGTGCAACCCCGTGTTCTCGCAATAATCGCGAAAAAATCGCTTTACACCTTGTTTGATATTCACTTGACTATCTGCATCGAAACAAGAGAATATTCGAATTACAACGTGAATATTTAAAGAAAATTTACATATACAAAGATACATGAAATATGCTAGACACGTTACACACGTATTATGATATTTAGCCCTTAACGCTTCGATTTCTAATTGCGAATATCGACCGGCAACTCCAACTTATTCTCATTATACTTGAACTTGCAAGTATTTAAGCGTCAGATTTTAGATGCTACTGTAGCGAATACTGTATATATATGTATGTATTTTTATTTTATTTAGTAGATTATTTACAATCGATTCTCATACAGAATTTTAAGTAAATTATTTTGGCGTGGTACTGTAACTTGGATTATAAGAGTTTATAGTATGTTTGATTCTAGTTGAATCTAATGGCGGGCAAGATGGCAATCAGATGTCTACGCATCCTTACTGGGTACCCTCGATAGTCTTAAGGACCTACCTTAAATCTCAGGAATTTTCTAGCTAAAGTCCTTCAGAGCGAACAAAGATCTTTTTACTAAATCGTTTTTTAAAGTTTATTGTTTACTACGAGAAGACACGGGAAAGTTAGTTTTTCTCACGTACGATGCGTCCCACTAGCAACTTTCTATCGAGGGCGGCTAAGACCCATCCTAGTCCACCAACCTCCTTATTATCCAATCAGNAGAGGCAACGTCTACTGCCCTCACTTTCCTAACCAAAATTGTTTTTTTTTATTTAGTAGATTATTTACAATCAATTCTCATACAGAATTTTAAGTAAATTATTTTGGCGTGATACTGTAACTTGGATTATAAGAGTTTATAGTATGTTTGATTCTAGTTGAATCTAATGGCGGGCAAGATGGCAATCAGATGTCTACGCGTCCTTACTGCGTACCCTCGATAGTCTTAAGGACCTACCTTACATCTCAGGAATTTTCTAGCTAAAGTCCTTCAGAGCGAACAAAGATCTTTTTACTAAATCGTTTTTTAAAGTTTATTGTTTACTACGAGAAGACACGGGAAAGTTAATTTTTCTCACGTACGATGCGTCCCACTAGCAACTTTCTATCGAAGGCGGCTAAGACCCATCCTAGTCCACCGACCTTCTTATTATCCAATCAGAGGCAACGTCTACTGCCCTCACTTTCCTAACCAAAATTGTTTTTTTTTATTTAGTAGATTATTTACAATCAATTCTCATACAGAATTTTAAGTAAATTATTTTGGCGTGGTACTGTAACTTGGATTATAAGAGTTTATAGTATGTTTGATTCTAGTTGAATCTAATGGCGGGCAAGATGGCAATCAGATGTCTACGCATCCTTACTGGGTACCCTCGATAGTCTTAAGGACCTACCTTACATCTCAGGAATTTTCTAGCTAAAGTCCTTCAGAGCGAACAAAGATCTTTTTACTAAATCGTTTTTTAAAGTTTATTGTTTACTACGAGAAGACACGGGAAAGTTAGTTTTTCTCACGTACGATGCGTCCCACTAGCAACTTTCTATCGAGGGCGGCTAAGACCCATCCTAGTCCACCGACCTTCTTATTATCCAATCAGAGGCAACGTCTACTGCCCTCACTTTCCTAATCAAAATTGTTTTTTTTTATTTAGTAGATTATTTACAATCAATTCTCATACAGAATTTTAAGTAAATTATTTTGGCGTGGTACTGTAACTTGGATAATAAGTGCTTATAGTATGTTTGATTCTAGTTGAATCTAATGCTTCGACCTAAAGGGTATTGTCTCTTTAGTCTGCGGATCTGATCCGTGTCAAGTAATTGGGTAACTAATGGGTTTTGGTGATTGTTAACTCTTATATTATATCTGTTTCTGAACTTGGACATTTTTTCTTTGACTGTGGGTATATGTATGTATTATGTATATGAATACTTTAGCTACTGTTAGCGAATATTGTCTGTATTTATTTATTTATTAATTTAAAATACACTTGAAAGTTTCAACAGCGAGTTATCTCGTTCTTCAAACAAGAAACCACACAACCATCCTCTACGCTACAATGATGTATAAATATAATAATATTAAAGTCATTCAAAACAATCTTTATTCATCTCAGCAGTAATAGAATTTTCATTACAATATTTATATCAACACTTTGACTGCCACGTTCTCATGTGACGCCACAGTGGTGGTCATTGGTGGCCGGAGCGCTTGAGCTTCTTACAATTGTAAAAATTGTATGAAGATTGATAATTAGAGCATTTTGAATATAACCGATAAATAGAAGATACTTTGAAGTAAAAAGTGCCCCATTGAACGATTAAACATTTTTATTAGAACATCGATAAAAAAAAATGAGAACAAATCTTGCATCTAACGGTGCACCGTGTTTGCATCCGTATCTCTGAGGGGTAATCTACGAATATTATTATAAACACAGCTTAGAAAATAATCGTAAACGCTGCTTTATAATCGTATAATTGAAGTTACAAGCGTGAACATACCTTACTATTATATATACAATGAGCAAATACCGTTTACTAATATCTTCACACGTTTCGACAGTATATTCTGCACGTTTTGCTTGCAAAGAAACAACGAACGCGAATGGTTTGTCGAAACAAACGAAGCCTCGTTACAATATGTCGCTATCAACCGTTACCAAGGTGCCACGGTGGTCATCCGTGACCGCCAATGAGATAAACGTTCCATTGGAGAAGAATGTTGTCTTACATGGTCAATTTATTATTATTTTGCCATTATATGCTTTGAATAATAAAAATACTCCCGTGGCGTCCTGAGCGAAACATGTGATTTCGACGTGGCAGTCAAAGTGTTAATTATAATTGAGTAACGTGTGGAATTTTTTAAAACATTCATTGGGACAGGTCTCACGGTAGAAAATTGTTTGTATTTTTACCGCGTTACTTGCTTGTGATGAACAAACAAGACACTTTTTCCTTTTCCATTTCGGCAACTGACTTATTATATAGAGTTTCCCGTCTAAACGTTGTTCCTTATGCGTTGCCTGCCATACACATTGTTATTCCGAATGTTACTTATTAGCTGACTTACCAATTATTTGACAAACTCATAGATTTCCTGAGAAATCTTGTAAAGTATATAAGCATCTATTACGCTTGTTTCTGGTCGCCAAAGGAACAATTTCTCCCACCATTTCAACGATTTTCTAAGGAAACAATATGTTGATGCATATTGATCGGCTTCATCCACAGTGCCTGAGAGGTACACTCGAAGCGTCAAGGGCCAGAGGAGGAAACAAATTTCCGCGTAGTTGGAATTTTTCGAATCGATTTTATGGAAATATGAATTTCTATATTCGTTTCTCGGTATTTCAACGACGTGGAGATATTCGCGCGGCCAATTATCGAAAGCGTGCAAATCGCTGTTTTACGTAGAATCTCTATATCGATGGTATCGGGTTGGCAACTAAGTGATTGCGGATTTTGTTATTAGGTGGTATCGACAAAATCCGCAATCACTTAGTTGCCAATAGAAACACGAGATATTAAACGGAAAATCCGTTTCGTCTGTAATATTCTGCAGCGTACGGAGAAAAGAATGTAACGCGATCCGTGTTATCGTGTGTAACGTTTCGTACGATTTATTATCTTATTTTCGAAGGAACATAAATATGATGTAATACGCAGTGCTGATACATTGGCTACAGTAATTTATGCTCCATGTGGGATGGAGAGCACTCTACCGTGGGGAATCGTTGGGAAAAATGAATTCGAAATGACAAGGGGGGTGAAACAATGTAATAGAATCGACAAACAAGAAGAAAGGCGGAGAAACAACGATGAAATTGGCTAAAGGAGAAAGCCACGGTAATATTGGCAGTGTGTGAATTTTTATACGAAGGAATAAAGAAGCGATAAAATAATAACGTGTTCACTCTATGGGAAAAAATAGAAATACTACGTGTAATGTTGTAATAATCGACTATGTCGCGTAAAGTTACAACTACTTTACCATAAATCGAAATTACAATGAAATAATATCGTAAACGCGTACTTTTTAGCTTGTTCTTGTACCATCTGCGGGTACCGTGACACTTAATCTTCATCTTATTACGTCGATGTTAAACTTGCTCGACACTCGTCACGAATGTTCCGTATATAACTTCTTCAACTTGTTCGATGCTCGTAGAAAACTGAGCAAAGCGAGCCAGAACTAACAAAGGAACGAAGATGTCGATTCGCGATAATATCTAACTCGTTTGTACGTCGCGTTGATTTTATCGGCGGCCTTTAATTCCATTTTCTATCAATTTTGTCCCGTCAATTCCGCGAAACGTTATTACGACGACGTCCACTTTCAATTCGTAACCACTTAGGCAAATGATACGCGGTCGAGGGACCGGCAAGGTGACAAGCGATAGATCGATGTGTTCGATAATTAATTATTGAAAGCAATTACAATGTACGATTAGAAAAGCGAGGTAGCAACAATTTACAGATTCGTTGTGAAATAACGAGTCTTGAATAATGCAAAATCTTATAGAGGAATCGGACGAAAATCATCGACGACGAGTGATCCGCGATATATTTTTCGTTCGTCGTAGCAACTCGCAGAGGGCGTAAGAAACACTCGGCTTCTTTTCCAGGTCGGTATATCCATCTATGGATATTTCAGAACCCGAGACACAAAATTCCATTTGACCGGCTAGCAGTTGCCGCCTCTTCGTAAAGCGTGTACCTAAAACGTGTGGCAAGAAGTAAGCGATAACGAGTATACGAGACACAAAATATTGCCACTTCTACATGACAACTATACTCGCCACGAACAGCTAATTGGTCAACGTCACGTTTATTCTTTTCTTAGTCAATGGTCTGTACCAATCGTCCGTGGTAATATTTACATCGGTCTATCGACGGTCGATCCATTCGTCTGTTATTTTGTCAACGGTAATCGACAACGGTTAGTTTAGACGCGATACAGGATAGACCTGACCTCTTATGGTACTTCGTGACACCATCGACGAGCGATACAACTGTGGAAATACCGATTGCGCAAAGGAACGGAGGTCTTGTTACGCCTTTTACGATTTAAAGTTACGAACGATATCGTGTTCGATGCGATCACGATCGAAGAATAAAGTTTGAGATAGACGCGAAAAGCGTTCGATAGAAATGAAACGATTTTCACGAACGGGCAGTCGGTACGAACGAATTGAACTTTACCTTCTACAGGTCGTTTCTATCGCAAGTTTGAACTTCGGCTAATACGTTGGTCTGTAAATTAATGACGCATTTACATTACGGCCAGAAGCTCGTAAATTCCACGGAATTATAGTAACGCTAGCGAATTACTCACTTCGTTAACTTCCATGAAACTGTGCTAGACGGCCGGTACTAATTTAGATTTGATACGCCGCCAGTCAAATAACGACGCGATTACAGTTTCGCTTGATACGTTAATCGACGCGCGAACGGTTATCCACGTTCGTTCGTTTGCGCAGATTTACTCGACGAGTATCTCAACGAATCGGTCGAATCTTCTACGCGATTGAATTATCGCTGATCGATGATCGACGGTAAAAACGATCGAGCGTGCGATGTTCGTCTCGTCTTCGCACGTTTCGCAAACTCTTCGCCTTTTCCAAGTTTCGTGATCGAGAATTTCAATGAAATTAGGTTCGTGAATTTCCTTTGTAAATATTATTTTTACGACGCGTAGAAATACACGTAACGAGACGTAGTAAAAAGTATTTCGGATTTGTAATAAAAGCAAGAAAATCAAACATTTCGCGTGTCTATCACGTTAGTTTTAACCAATAGACGTAAAAAGCGAATAAAGTACCCCATCGCAATTCGAACTATGGGAAACGGAGAATTAACCACGCTATTATCACCATTCCAATTTTCCTGCCGTACGTTTTTATGCTTCGTTCGATCGGCTATTAATTCTGTTGGGAATTGTGCATCTTAATCGCCGAAATAAACGTATAGGAACACTTACATTACACTTAGAATTGATATCAAAATAGTTTTAGATTTATTTGATATGCGATTTACAAGATGTTCGTCGATACACGTTTGCACGCGTCTCGGCACTCTCTTTGTCTCGCCATCTTCTTTACCATATTACCAACGGAACAATTACATTCATGTGTTTTACGAGACGCTGTGCACGCACATACTCCAACACACTCATACTCATATACGTGTGTCACTACTACGCGGCTAATCTAGTGTAGCACACAAAATTACACGTATCTCAATAGTATCAATTAATTATTTCCGATAGTTCGTTTGTGTTATGCGTTCGTCTAAGTACAAATTATTCAAAAGAATTCTATTTTGTGAGAATATAATGACGCGTGACAATTATGAACAAAGTAATACCTGCGATATAATTTATCACAATGCAATTACTTGTACCTGCGTATCACACGCTCGTCATTTATAAATTGATCGAAGCGAAAATTAAGTAGCAGATACAGGTAATAGGAAAATGAACGCGTGTATAGTTGCGAGCAACTTTAAGTGAAATTAAGATAAAGAAATACTACGATTTCCTCGGTACGTATAATTTTCGTACGAAAACTCTCTTCGGCCGTAAGAAATTTCGAACGTTTCACTTGGCAAACGTCGGCAAACTTTTTCGAATTTTCGCCGATATCTTCGCGTTCCGCCGATATCGGAATTTCGCTTTGGAAAATTCACAAGGGAGGAAATCGAATCGCCATCAGCGGTGTTCTGAAATTTTGGGCATTTCCGCGTGTCACCAGGGACGAGTCGGACTCTGATCGATTATTAGAGCGGAGATTTCGCGAAACGGATGACGCCCGCGCAAACATAAGTAGGTTAATATTGACAGCAATCAGACTGGCGGACGTTACAAACATCGTCGGCCGTGCGGACGAATTAAAATTGAAACAGGAATTTTCAATGGGAGCCGACTGCGCGTGGAAAAACAGCCGCAAGATTGACGCGCTACGTTTTCGTTTTTGCCCGCATCCTGCAATCGTTGGCGCAAACTTAGCCGGTTAACCGAAAAAAAAAGAAAAAAAAAAGAAACATAGGAATGGGAAAAGTATGGAAAAATATGGATCGCTCGATTACGCGGTTGCCTTTGGAAGTATTAGGTTGTCCGAAAAGTTTCTTTCCTTTCATAAGGTGACGATAGATGAACAACAATTTTTGTTTTATATTATTTTATTGATCCATTTCGTTCTATTTCTATTATTATATTCGTGCACAATTCAATAAACTAATATAAAACAAAAAACATTTCTATTGTTTCCTTATAAAATAATTATAATTATAACTATTATTTCCTTATAAAACGAAAGAAACATTTCGGACAACTTAATATTCGGAAGATGAGAAAATTCGACTACCCGCGTGTATACAGAGCGTTACGTGAGTCGATCGATCCCGCGTGAAAAGCAAGTCAAAAATATGAAATAAAATTCTTCCGAATGTCGTTTCGATCGAAAACAATTCAAATCGACAGCTCGAAAGTTTGTCACGTATATTTGAATTTGGCTAATTATAAGGTTCAGGTGCAGGTAAACGAGCAACGGGAGACTATTGTACGTGGGAAAATGAGCGAAAAACGTGAGATACAATTTTTCCCCTTAAGGCTTCGTTCTCGAGAAAATGAAATTTGCATCTTTTTGGTTCGGAAGTGGTTTAGCGCAGGCGCGCCACTCATTTTTCAATTTATTTCTCTCGAGAACGCAGCGTCTTATGAAAACGTTTCGTTATACATTTTCTAGTTACTTTCACACCTGCGATAAACTCCTGTCGATCAATTACGCTCTTGCTCATTCTGGCTCGATCAGCCAGGTTCGAGTACTGTAGCGTTCGGTTCGTACGAGCCTGTCGGATGACAAGTTGGTCGGCGCAGGTTGGTTGGTCGGATCGTTCGTACGATATTGCCATGTTGGGTGAAAACGGCGTACCTGTAACTTTCGCTCGATCATCGAGCAATTGCTGCCAGCTAGTGCAAACACAGTTCATCTGTGCGCGTATGAAATAAAAAAATCGTAACGGTGTTTGTACATTGCGACGTTGGATGAAATCGATGCCCGATCGTCGAACGCTGAGAGGCATTTTTCTCAAAAATACCTTCTGACCTGCACGAACGTGTACGCCAAGCAGATTGTGAAAATCGTAGCTTGAGATTCGCGCTCGATCTTTTCAGTTTCACTTCGTGTACCTGTGTATCCGATGGCAAAGGATCCTGTACTCGTTAAACGAGTTACTAAAAAGTTAAAAAAATAAAACAGAAGAAAAGAAATAAAAGTTGCCAGTCAGATCGATCGGACGAGTAAATAATTCACCGTCTGTCTTTTCACCGCGTGCTTTTGATTCGTCACGAGTGTACGATAAGGTTCGCGCAATAAGTCAAAAGTCGAAGTTGTTATTCGGCGAAGAAAAGTCGACGTGCTCGAAGGATTCCATCTTACGGACTACGCGTGTTCGAACAAGCAACGCGGAATGCTGGAAAAGCCTCGTTTCTCGTCCCGACGTCGGCGATGATCGATGAGAAATTCACGGCGAGCGTGCGTTCCTGCCGAGCGAAAATGCCCGGTTTAGCTTACCATGCCGGCTGTGATCGAATTGCTCGCCGTCTTGAAAATTGTTAACGCGCCTTTTAAAAGTCCTGCACCCTGTAATTCGTTGATCGCGCCAACTACTTGCAACTTTTCGGATAATTTCGAGTAACACGAGAGAGCACTCGTGGCGGAGTTGCGTCCACATCGACGTTTACCGTGTGAATATTCTACGTCCACTTTTGGCCAAGTTTCGCTTCTTGTACGCAACAAATGGTTCTCCACTGTCTATATGTATGTGCGTTGTATAAAAATCACATTTATATGTAGTCGGTGAATTTGTATCCAGCGTATATGGAGATATTTTCGAGAAACGTTCCATATTTTCCATTGCTCCACCTTTGTCGCTTTATCGTACGGCAAAATGCACCACTTGCAACAAATTTCACGATAGCAGTGGCAAAGACAGAGACAATGGGCCAAAAGTGGTTGTCGGATTATAAAGTGGCAGTGAATTTTTGAAACTGTTCGTCTGGAGAAGGCGAGAAGTGGACAGGCGATATTTGCGCGCTAAGCGATCGATAAGATGCTAGTTGCGACGTGTAAATTACGAAACTGGCGACGAAATTTCCAGTTTCGAAAAGGTCGCAGTCAGTTTCGTTATTCGTGGAAACGAGGGAAATCAGAGATTGTACGCGGCGGAGAGAAAGGTCTGAAAGCTTTCAAACCGATGGAACCACAAATTGACGAAGAATCATCGGTTTCATTGCGAACTGTCAGCCAGATGGAATATTTCGTGGTGATTCGTCGTTTCCATCCACTCTACGTCATTTTCCAGACAAGAATCGCACGACCAAAGAGACTTCCGTGCGATCGGATTGCGTCTGAAAACGCGAATTTCAACGACTCTTCGTCTCGTCTCTTTTCCTGTGTAAAGTCCTCTTTCGTGAAACAGAAAAAAAGAAGACAAAAAGGAGAAAAAAGAAAGATCTCGCGAATGCTAAAAGAACACGAACAGAGCGATGTTTCGCTGAAAAAGAAAAATAACTTTTGTCTTGGCATCCATTGAAACGCAACGAGTACGAGCAGTGGTAGCGAAAAGCGGTGCAAGCGTATCTGGTACGAAAAACAAGACGAATCTGTGCTGAAAATAACGTACAAGACGCGTCTTTCTTTAAATACAAATTCAAAGACTTCTGTTACGAATTCATTGGAATATTCTGCATAGCCTGTTGCGACGATATATTTCACAAACGATTGGAAATAGGACGTGGACGACGTTTGAACGTTTCGTTTCGGGCGCAACCGTTGGGTTGGCAACTAAGCGATTGCGGATTTTGTCAATACCACCTCTTGACAAAATCCGCAATCGCTTAGTTGCCAACCCAATAAGAGGGAAAAGCTGAGAACGAAAGCATTTAGAGCGGTTAGATTCGAAGAGAGGCTGAAGGAACATTGCAGGAAGATAAAGGAGAAGACGGAACTGTGTCGCAAGAAACAGCGGAGCGAAGACAGGATATTTAAGCAAACACGGATACTAAACTGGCAAAGAATGAAACGGGACGAAAGGGAGTAGAGTATCAGATTGTGCGAAAAGTTTCTTTTGTTTTACGAGGAAATAATAGACGCACAAGGTTTTTTCTTTTATATTATTTTGTCGAATTACGTACGATCCGTTTTGTTCCGTTGAGATGAACACCGTGACATTTCGCAGACTCGGTTTCACGTTTGTACGAAGGTGCTATTACTGTTGTAAAAAACACGTTTGCGAAAGAAAGACACTTTCCGGACAACCTGATACAAGACAGAGCTTGTCTAACTAAGCGAAGCAGAGAAGCGAAGCGCTTTGTGATGCAGAAGGAAAATAACGAAGCAACAAATATCATCTATCCGTAGCATCTTTATGTCGATATAATTTGCCAAACGTTTTATCCGCGATCAGGCAAAATCTAATTGTTGAGAATTTTGGATCTTAATTACCGAAATAATGGTATAGGAATAGTTATCTATTTCTTTGATAAACGATTTCAAAGATATTCATCGATACATACTTGCACGCGTTTCACCTTCTTCCATACCAGACTGTTAACTGAACAGTTTACATTCCTTCGTTTTCGAGGCGCCGCACACACACTCGTATTCCCATACACGTATCACTACTACTCGGTCAATCTAGTCTAACACATAAAATTATACGTATCTCGATACTAATAAAACAAATGGTCACGTCGTACGATGAAAAAATCGACCCATAAAGCACGACGAAGAAAGTGGAAAATTTGTGTAAAACAACGTACAGCAGATTTTATATTAAACGACTGCAATTTATTCCATACCGATACGTTTAAACACAGAGACACAACTGCATAGAAAAAGCATGTTTGAAATGGCGCAAGCACGATGGTCCGGGCACGATTTCATCGTCGATTCGGAACAATTTCACGGTCCATACGTAACGCGCGATTTCATCCCCCGCCGATATTCGATTTCGCCGGATGAACTGCGATTTTTCGACCGACTAAAATCAGGCGTGGACAGGGCATCGATTATCTGTCACAAAAATACCAGTTCGTAAGGTTGTTCGACCGAGTGCCGGATTTCGTTGATCGCCTATAAACATTCCCGTCGGGAAATCTGCAGAAAGAGACGAATCGGATGTCGACCGCGCGTCGTAAAAGCATTCTCTCTGTGTACGTAATCGCGTGCACCGTACAAATTGCAGTTTTCTTTCGGGCGGAGAGGATTTCTTACCAAAGTAAGAGGATCGTGCTGCGGGTCTTTCTCGACGAGATTTTTGGTTCGACGACGCGTAACGAAGGTGTTAGGGAAGGTGTAGTTGGATAGTTTCGACGATTACACGCCTATGATGTTCGTCTGTGTCGTGTCGGTGTCGATGTTCGTCTTTCGTTTTCTGCTTTTTCCTCGTTGTCGGTGCAAAGCTTAACCGAAGCTTGCTTCCATCGTGTCTGTACGTTCCTATTATACATACGCGATATACGTCTCTGTATATGTACTAGCCTATGCTCTATACACGTTCTATTTTATCTCTCGTCTTTCCTTTTTCCGCGTCGCTGATATATTTAACGTAAAATTAGCTGCCTCGTCGAACGAACGAATTTTTACGGAAACGTAAAACTCTGTTACGGGTCGAATTTTGAAAATTGTGAATTTATTTCGGAAGAACATAACGATAGCACGCGTGTATTTTTTTGTGAGAAGGTGTAAAGTCAGGTATTACGAGAGCTCGTAAAATTCAATCCTATTTTTACATTTCACTTTATCCGTGTTTTATCTCGCCACCTGCGAGTAATTCTTTTTACGCGCAATACGGTCAGATTATTATTATTATTACTATTATTATTATTATTATTACTATTGTTGTTCTTGTTGTTATAATCACTATGTCTAAACACGTTGCAAGTAATTTATACAAGCTGTTACATTTTGTAGACTATCGCGAAAGCACGTAACTAAATTTCGCTTAATTCCACGGAATTTTGAAACTTTATTATTATCCAACGATCGTTATCTCCTACGTTGCATACACAGGATCCCATTATCTTATATCCCTTGCATACGTTACATAGCGTCTCTTTTTCTTCCTTTTCCTATGTTTCCTGAGCCGCAGTCGCCCAAAGTACGCTCGTTTCGCTGATTTACGCTCACCGTGAACAATTACGTTTCGATTAAACGATACAAGTTTTTTTTTTCTTGTTAATTTTTAATTCGCGCGACACCTACTCGTTGCTTCCAATTGCGTTTGGTTTTCACTTTTCTCTATTTTACAGGTTAAATTGTTTAGGTAAGACGAGTGATACGGAAGATCGATAGCTTGCAGACAACCGATGATTTAGAATTTATAATTAGAATCTCATCAGCGGAACTTCGTAGGTTTTTAAATTATAATTCTATTTTTACTTGTATTCGCCTAAAACACCGTAGATTCGCATAAAAACGCCAACGGACGTAGAAAATCGAAGAACAAGGAGAACGAAAAACGGTTGATTAGGAAACGAAATTGCGGGAATTGTCCTCGATTACGCGAATGATCGAAATTACCAACTACGATGATAACCATAGTAATCCAAGCTATCGCTTCTACTTATAAGTGTAGAATCACGGAAGCAACTCTAACGCCATGCTCTTAAAACTTTCCTCATAAGATTATGCAAGGTTTGCACTGTTATCGCAAGGACAAACCACCGAGCAACTTATCCAGGACACTATAAAATCTGATCAAACCGGAGGATCGATGAACGTTACCGAACGACGACGAGCCTCGACGTAAAGTCTACAGTAAGCATAGTGATTGCCACGCACGTTAAGCGTAACTCAATCAGCGTCAAGCGAGTTATAAGCACGTGATTTCGCGCGGGACATGCTAAACACGAAGTTCTCCGTATCTCTCGCTCGCGGCACTTATCAAATTCTGTCTCTCTCGATAGACAGACACACACACACAGAGAAATTGTGCATTTAATCGTTTGAATGTGAACGAATACTGTCTTGGTTATAATGATCGACATTATATCAACAGATTGCAACGACCTAACTTCCGCGTGGTAGCTTTCGCATTAATTTCAGATTTGCGCGTGATTCGTGTTAAATAGCAATTTTATTTTGCTTCGTTAACTCGTTAACGAGATGGTTTCTCCTTACACTTGTTTCTCGTTGCGTGGTTTAATGAGATTCGCTTTAACCTTTTACCGGTAAATGTAATAATATATAGGGTGTATCGCGATACGTGGAAGCCAGCCGAGGAGCGAGCAACAGACACGAAAGAAGAGAAAAGTTCGTACGAACGTGCGTCTTATTCCACCCTGTTTCAAAGTTAAAGCCATTTTTGTGTTTCGATAGTACCCTCAACTGCGTACCCTCGCCATTTCCTTATAAATAGAAAAATCCATAGCACCAGGGTCTAGTTGTCCGCAACCTACTCGTTCTCCGGACTTGATTTTTATTTATTCAAGTTCTGTTCTATTGGGTTGGCAACTAAGTGATTGCTGATTTTCTCATTACCATCTAATGACAAAATCCGCGGTCACTTAGCTGCCAACTCGATAGATCGTTCGACTTTTATTTCTCGGGCTACTTGGGAACAATCGTGCGCTCGACGTACATTGCCAGCGTCGAAGTACTTGGCGTGAGTATACAACGAGATTGTCAATAGACTCGACGAATATCCGGAGTTCTTTAAACATCGCGGAATTTCTTTGATACGCGCGCTGCGAATTTGCACGCAGACCGAGGGTGACCGTTTTGAGCATAAAACGAGATAAAATGGCTACAACTTTGGAAGAAGATCGGATAAGACGTATGCTTATACGCACGAACTTTTCTCATTGCTTTTCCGACTGCTGTCCGCTCCTGAACCAGGCCTCGCGTATTAGGTTGTCCGAAAAGTTTCTTTCGTTTTATGAGGAAATAATAGACGCACAACGTTTTTGGGTTTATATTATTTTCGTACGATTCATTTCGTTTTGTCGAGATAAACACCGCGATATTTCACAGACTTGGTTTCACGTTTGCACTATTGTAAAAAAAGACACTTTTCGGACAACCTAATATCATCGTACACCTTGTGCACATAATATCACTTGACGTTATTATGCGTAATTTATATCTATAGCGGGAAAGCAGAGGAACTACGTGGAAAAATAAATTTTCCAAACGTTGACTCCACTTAACGTAAATTTATCAACGAGCGGGACGTTCGATTAGAATTCGGCGCGGATACAGGAGCAGCAATTACCGAACTAGTGGTTTTCTTCTCTCTGCCAGTTGACGTTTAATTCCAGCAATTTCACCTTTATCGAGATTCGCAGGATTCGCATTAGCGTGATTATATTCCGGAATACGGTCTGGCCCGCTTTTGCACGAACCTGTTTGTTCTGCAGACCCTGGCCCGAGTGCTTTTATCCTAATTAGATCGATTTAATGAAGAAATAAAGCGATCGACGAGCGCCAGAGGAACTCAAAGGCCTGGCTACAATCGGAAAGTCGACGAGGAACTTGTTGCTCCTCGTTTTTTCCTTTCCGGTTGCAACGTTATAATTCGAAATTGCGACGATAGTTGGCGTAAAGTGGTTCTTTGCTACTAAACGAAGACAGCAAACGTAACACGAGCAATTGGGAGAAATTTTGTATTTTACGTTACGTTTAGGTTGATCGGTACACGTTTAGAGAATCTCTAGCTTCACGTAACGCGCTTCTTTCTTTATTTGGTAGACTTTTTACGATCAATTCTCATTGAGAATTATAAGTAAATTATTTTGGCGTGGTACTGTAACTTGGATTATAAGAGTTTATAGTATGTTTGATTCTAGTTGAATCTAATGGCGGGCAAGATGGCAATCAGATGTCTACGCGTCCTTACTGCGTACCCTCGATAGTCTTAAGGACCTACCTTAAATCTCAGGAATTTTCTAGCTAAAGTCCTTCAGAGCGAACAAAGATCTTTTTACTAAATCGTTTTTTAAAGTTTATTGTTTACTACGAGAAGACACGGGAAAGTTAGTTTTTCTCACGTACGATGCGTCCCACTAGCAACCTTCTATCGGGGGTGGCTAAGACCCATCCTAGTCCACCGACCTTCTTATTATCCAATCAGAGGCAACGTCTACTGCCCTCACTTTCCTAACCAAAATTGTTTTTTTTTATTTAGTAGATTATTTACAACCAATTCTCATACAGAATTTTAAGTAAATTATTTTGGCGTGGTACTGCAACTTGGATAATAAGTGCATATAGTATGTTTGATTCTAGTTGAATCTAATGCTTCGATCTAAAGGGTATTGTCTTTTTAGTCTGCGGATCTGATCCGTGTCAAGTAGTTGGGTAACTAATGGGTTTTGGTGATTGTTAACTCTTATATTATATCTGTTACTGCATTTCGATATTTCTTCTTTAACTGTGTAACGCGCTTAACGTTGATTTTCCTTCTACAAAAAGGCACCGCGATACCAATCACGATATTTCGTACACGTTATATTTCGTATTCGACGATCAGTTTTCGCGCAGATTTTATATTACAAGTTTGAATCGTAGCCGTCTCCCTTTTTAGGGAAAATTAGGAGCTGATTGGCGGTTCGTTGGTAACGAAAGACACGTTGAAATACAAAGGACGAGGGAGATTGTAAAGAGGAAAATGTAAGGTATTTGTGGATTCATCGTTGTGCGATATCGTGTAAAGGATCGAGCGACACGTACATATAATTATCGTTAGATTTCGTCAAAGGGTAAATTCGCGTACAACTCCTTTGTGCTTACCGCATTCGCCGACCACCGACGCGAAATTACGTCTTTTGACGACAACTACAGCTGAATACCGCGATTTGAAATTACATCGTTTTATAAAATAGTAAAATGCCACGTTCTTTACGAGTCGATTTTCCAGGTATATAATCTACATACGTACAGAATTCTATCTTTTAAAACTATACGAGGAAGATAAATTAAAAGAGAAAATAGAATTTGTAGGATCGACCAGATGTATCTTTCGATATGCAACGTGCGAGTATCCATCTCTCTCTCGGTCGTGTTAATTACTGAAATTAAAATTAAAAGCCCGCTTTAAAATGGAACCGGCGCGGGTCCTATAAAATTCTCAGAAATGTAAAAGCTATTCGCACGAAAGCTCCATCGTACGTGTACGAATGACGGAATTGCTCGTAAAGAAGGTTCGAGCAGAAGCGACGAAGCTTCCAGGCACTTTCCTCCTTGCGTTCGATTCGCGTTGCCGCGTTCCAAGTTTTAAAGGCTGGAGAATCATTATGGCGGGAGAATAGAACGGATATGAAGAGTTTCGTAGAATATAAAACCTCGCAAAACCGGCTCGTAGCCCACAGGACGGTCGACCTCTTTCGTCGACCGTCTGCAACTTCCTGCGTCGCGCCTTTCGTTTTCTACCTTCTTTTTAACTTGACTGGCGGCGACCTTCTTCATTTAACCGGACGTCTCATCGCCGCGTATATCGTATTTCATCATCGCCAAACAAGCTACCTTTATCACGATTAACGATATTATAGGATAAATAAGATATATAGTGGTAATAGGTTTGGTAACGGTATGACTTATGTCAATATCGTTCAGGCCAACACAAAATCAAGTATAATGCTCCGTCAGTCTGTATGCACGCAACGCCTGTTGGCCGTGCTGGATACACTCGTTCCCGTGAGATCACGAAAGTTAAGCAGCACTGGGCGCGGGGCGGTCAAAGAGGGGTGACTGCCCCGTGTGGATGTTGACGAAAAGAACGCGCTGGGGCTGCGGCGCCCCTATGAACATAGGAGGACACTGGGGCGTTGGTGGCTCTGGCAGACTAGGAGGTCAAGCGTTTTGGGATGCCTTCCTTCAACCAAGAAGGAAGAACGACGACGAGGCTGCACCCTGGAAGTAATTCGAAAGAGACCCCGGGGCACCTCATAACGTCGAGAGGTCAACCGTGGGGTTTTAGTCGGTAAGAGTCCGACACTATTTAGTTGTTGTGGTGAGGCAACACTGAGTGTCCATGAGGATTTCCCCACGTATAAAAAAAAAAAAAAAAAGAAGAAAGCCTGTATGCACGCAGTCATCATTCGTCGCTAATTCGTCTCGTCACAACGACTCTCTTTCACGCCGATCAATCCTTGACAACGCTGACGACACTCTTCAACCCGACAACGCCGGCAACACTAAAGTTCTGCAACTCACTAACAGCTACCTTTTATACGCTGGCTCCGGTATATCTGACCCGCAAATGTTGCATGGTCAAATACAACTTCTTAATACTTTGACTGCCACGTTGGTCATATTTGACCGACCACGGTTTCTCCTGTGACACCACGGTGGTTATTGGTGACCGACGCGCTTGAACTTCTTACAATTGTAAAAATTGAATGAAAATTAGACAGTTAGAGTAGATATTTTGAATATAACCGATAAATAGAAGATACTTTGAAGTAAAAAGTGCCCCATTGTACGATTAAACATTTTTATTAGAACATCGATAAAAAAAATGAGAACAAATCTTGCTTCTAACGGTGCACCGTGTTCGCATCCGTATCTCTGAGGAGTAATCTACGAATATTATTATAAACACAGCTTAGAAAATAATCGTAAACGCTGCTTTATAATCGTATAATTGAAGTTACAAGCGTGAACATACCTTACTATTATATATACAATGAGCAAATGCCGTTTACCAATATCTTCACACGTTTCGACAATATATTCTGCACGTTTTGCTTACAAAGAAACGACGAACGCGAATGGTTTGTCGAAATAAACGAAGCCTCGTTACAATATGTCGCTATCAACCGTTACCAAGGCGCCACGGTGGTCACCCGTGACCACCAATGAGATAAACGGTCCATTGGAGAAGAATGTTGTCTTACATCGCCAATTTATTATTATTTTGCCATTATATGCTTTGAATAATAAAAATACTCCCGTGGCGTCCTGAGCGAAACATGTGATTTCGGTGTGGCAGTCAAAGTGTTAATTACTCAGGGGTTTCCCCCGATACTACAATACTTACGCGATTTTCTTCATTTCCACCGCGTGAATCAACCTTCGGATTTTACGTTCGTCCGTCTGGGTGTACTTTATTCCGCGGTCTGTTAGCCGGGAAATTCGAGATATCACAACGAGATAAAAGGAATTCCCTTAAGGTTAAATTACGAGCTATCGTTTCCACCATTGTTAAAAGCGAAGAAGGATTTTTCATAGAAAAGTTGTTTGTTCCGACACGGACTATCGTAGAATCGTGTGTCGAGGTTAACTCTGGATTTCCAACCCCGAAAAGCAATCCGTGCGATGGTAGAGTTTCGAAATGTGTGCAACGACCGTGCGCAAAATGTTTCTAGTCGGTGAATAGTTGGCAACAAAAGCGGTAGTAAAGCGCGGTGGTTGAGTTGGATGATGTCGAGGATCTCTGTTGCTGGAAAATTTAGCTGGCAGAAGAAACTTCTACTTCGCTTTTCTCCACCTATTCGCGTGAGGATTTATTCGCGTGGTCACTCGCCTTCTCGTCGCTCGCATCTTTTTCCAATTTTTAACGCGATTTTTATCGCGTTCCTCTTGTTTACCAAGACAACGTCGAACGGTTCTCGTTAACGAACGCGACTAAACGTCGAATTTATAGAGCGCGAAATTTAGCGGAACAACGTAAAGCGGAAAACCTCCGCTGGAACGAGTGACTTCCACGCGAGGACGATATTAGCTCGCCGATGGAGTCTCGCGGGACTTCCCTTCGCTCGAGCAGCGTCCGAGATCCTCTCGTCTCTTCGCTTATCGTTATCACGTTTCGTTCAACGAGATCGGCCAGTTTGATTATTAAAATGCTCGCTTTAATGCGGTTTCTCCGGAAGCTTGAAATGAATTTCTTTCGCCAGAGGCGGACGGATGTTTGCGCGTTGTAATCGAAGTTTCTAATTGTTTCTGAGAAATTCTTGCGTCATTATCGTCGATAAAAATTTATCGTGTAAGAAAGACAGCATGAGAAACGAAGGCATCTCTTTAGAAATATCGCTCCAATTTTCCTTACACCTCGCGTGTACCGAGAAATACATCCGCCTTTAACGATATTACTAATTCGTTCATCGCATTTGACGCTATCGGACACAACACTGTACGAGTGTTTCAGTTATCTAAAAGAAATTTCCTTGCGGAATTTCGCGGGTATTCGTTTCAGCAGCCAGCTTCTTCTCCGAGATCTAAAAACGCACTGAAACGTTTCGGTGCGGCTCGTGAAAGATCCCAATCGCTTTATTCCTTCATAGCGTACGTATTAGGTCGCCCGGAAAGTTTCTTTCGTTTTAAAAGGAAATAATGGATGCGCAACATTTACCGTTTTATATTATTTTATCGAATCACGTATGATCCATTTTGCTTTATCAAGATAAAAATCACAACGTTTGAAAGATTCGGTTTCATGTTTGTATAAAGATGCGTTGTCGTAAAAGACGTGTCTGTAAAAGAAAGACACTTTCCGGACAACCTGATACAAACGCCAATACAATTTTAAATACATTGTCGGTGAAATTATCCGAACACTCGTACAAACATTTCAGAAATACGTCCACGTGCGTGTGGTGCGACAAATTTTCAAAATGTCATCCGCATCGTAAAAATACCCGATCGTCGCTATTTGAAATCGTATTGTACGCAGCGTTTCCGTCGTTGCTACGGTTTAGCGAATATTCCATCGTCCTAAAGACGACTGTCAGTAAACGAACTGTCCATCTTTAATGTTAGGGTTATTAGACGTATAAACAGACGAACGCGTGGATAAATTGTAAAGTAGAAAATATATTTTAGTACAGAAATGTCAGTACAAGTAGGAATATAATTTGAGCTGGTCCCGATCCGCACGCTAGTAGCGTTACCCTATGACCGAAACCCCGAAGCTATCGTCGCCTGTCTACTGTCTATGGTCTGCCTTCGTCCCAGTCTATTGTCTATACGCTGTGGATGGTTTCAGTGCTTGAGAAAACTAAAAAGACCAGATGTAGTTTCCTTAGAAGTAGTGACCACTTCGACACCCTCCCTGAAACTCTACGTCCCTACAAACAATTATCTCTTAATATTTTTCTATCTCTTGTCGTAAATATCTGAACCTTGATTTCGTCAATGCCTTCACAAATGCATTTGCCTNTTCTCTTTTCTATTCAAATTAATTTGTTACTAAAAAAAAACTACATGAAAACTAAAAAGACCAGATGTAGAGTTTCCTTAGAAGTGGTGACCATTTCAACACCTTCCCTGAAACTCTACGTCCCTACAAACAATTATCTCTTAATATTTTTCTATCTCTTGTCGTAAATATCTGAACCTTGATTTCGTCAATGCCTTCAGAAATGCATTTGTCTTTCTCTTTTCCATTCAAATTAATTTGTTACTAAAAAAAACTACGTGAAAACTAAAAAGACCAGACGTCGAGTTTTCTTAGAAGTGGTGACCACTTCAACAGTTAAGAATTAATCAAAGTGGCGCCAAAAAGAACGATTCTACAGAAATTGTACAGAAGAGAGAATGCGCAAGATACGACGATAAAATTCTCAAGATCAGCTCGACGTAAACGAAAGTTCTGAAACGCCGGCACGAACAGGTGTCCGCGGTCTGTGTCGTCGCGACGGTGGGCCGTCCGTGGCGACGTGGCGCGTGCGTATAGCTGGAAAAGCGGTTATATTCAGCAAGAGGACCGGGATCAGGGTTGGACGAAGCACGGGGGGTGAAGCACGCCGCCGGAAAGAAGGGGCGCTGCGAGGAATGAGGGCCAGTGGGCTAGTAGTATCCGCGATAACGTCGCCTCAGTAGATCGTCGGCCGTCGCGCGGCTCCTCTCGCCAACCCTCGCGAAATTCCGCGCGAACCAGCCCCGAGCCGCGGCCGCCCTTACGCTTCGCAGAGAACGCGGAGCACCGTGAACCGGAAGTTCGGGCCGGAGCAGTCGCGAGACACGTGTTTCGCGCGCGGCACGTCGCGAAGCCGAGGATCGTTCGATGGAATTGTGGCGAGTGAGTGGTCGTTCGAAGTTTCTTCTGTGATTCGTTCGGATTCGTGTTGAAATTCGCGTATTGTGTGCACGTGTGTCTGTCTATCTGTCTGTCTGTTTGTCTGTCTGTGCGTTACGTTCTTGATTCCGCCGTGAAAGTGTTTATCTGCGAACTGAAATTCGAAAACACTTGCCAAGTTACGAAGTTGCGAAGAAATAGTCGCGCGCGCGTGCGTGTGTGTGTTTGCGCGTTTGTGCGTTTGTGCGCGGTGCTGTGAAATCGAAGAAAAATTGCTTCGGTGGCTATCGTTAACGGCTGCCTGTTAATCGATCGCAGATCGAAGAAGGTGAATCGAAATTGTTGATCGTAAATTAAATTTAAGATGGTTGTCAGAGGAAGGAGAGAGAGTTCGCAGATTTTTGTACGTCGATGTTGACGCGGTATACGAACGTGTTTGTTACGTTACGTTAGGGGTTGCTTGGTAATCGGTAGGAGATAGAAGAAGTTGAGTCGAAATTGTCGATCGTAAATTAAATTTAGGGCGGTTTTTGCAGAGGGTAAGAAAATGTCCACGTTTTTGTGCGTTGAAGGATTCTGTTAATTGGTTGCAGATCGAACAAGGCGAATCGAAATTGATGGCAAATTAAATTTAGGCTGGTTTTTTAGAGGAAGAAGGGAGACAGAGAGCGTGCAAGTTTCTACGGAGGTAGAAGTTTCTAATGAAAATTTAGTTCTTTGGGGGAATTTAAGGTTGGAACGTTGGGGAATTGCAGGTTCCATTGGGGTTTTTATTTGGAGAATAATTACATAATTGATTTAGGAAAGGAAAGATGAAGAGCGGAGGAAAGGGTTGGCAGCATCCCCTAGCGGGAGAGGCCAAGGTTCCACCCTTCTTGATAAGAAAGATCTACTCTTTCGCGCGCTACTCCAGATAAGATTCGATTATTAATCGCTTGATTGGTAACGCGAGAACTTTTCTTTGAAAAAAGTTTCATTCTTCCATGAAATATAACGTTTCGAAATATAATTATACAGTTTTTTTCTTTCTCACTGAAAAAAATTCTATTTGAGAAATTTGTATTCTTCCATAGAGTATCGAATATCTTTGCGTTCTTTATCTGTGCAAATAATTTTCTAAAGCGCGCGTTAAAATATCCAAGTGGTGAAATACGTTCGTTTTAATTTACAGATACGTGTATTAAGTCTGCTGGAAAATATTATACAAAAGCAGCTTGGACGAATCTCTTGGAAATGAAACAATCGTTCTATCAAAGTAAAATTTAGTTTGCTATTATAAAAGATCATCTTTCGCTCCTTAAACATACAGCTATACCACGAACATGTATTCTACTTTACTATCAATAAAATATTGATTTTGTTCTTAATGTTCAATCCACCCATAAGAAATCTCTCGTTGTCTTTCGTACCTTCCCTTCGGAAATTTGTCTATGCCTCTCTTTCTCTTCTCCATCTTTGCGTTATAGCAGCGTATTACGCAAAATCCCACTTTTGTCACAAAGCTCTAGCCATCCAGCTGCCACTCGTCTATTAATAAATCGTCAAACACTTGCAATCGTCGTTTGCTCGCGTTAACGAAGGTTTCCTTGTCGGCTTTCCAGCGGCACAACTGTTACGGTTTAATTTGAATTGCCCTGCGGGCGACCGATTGCACCGGGTCGAGATATCGGGTTATCTCGAGCCACAAGGCTCGAGAGTTTTTCGTCCTGCTACTCGTGAATATTCAAACTCCACATTGCCCGCTAATAAATTAATCCGACCGAGCTGTGCCTCGTTTCTCTGCCGAGATGATAATAAATTGAACTCGTTTATTCTCATCCGTAACGCGAAACCGCCCAGAGAAAATTGCACCGACGCACGTCATTCCGAAAGAGACAACGTTGGGTTTCGCGTTTTTCGTACGCTAGGAAACGAACTGCGGTGCTTTCCGATCGATCGTTCGATCGTGACAGTCGAACGTTCGAATTATTATATTTCTACGAGTCATCGTGACCGTTTAAATTACCTTTAGGATAGACAGATCTCGATGATGTTGATATGCCTGTCGCTTTCTTTGCTTCGATTAGAGTGAAATAAAAAAATAAAAAATAAAGGAACACCGATATATTCGATAAATTTAGAAAAAAAAGTCAAAGATCTGTCGGAGAAGGTGTTTTACGTCGTGCGTCTTCGAATTTCATTTCAAATTTTCGACGTCTTTTCAAACGTAAGCGGATTGGATACCGCGTTAATTCCCAGACAAATGTTCATGCATTTGATAGATGAAGCAGAAGAGTGGAAACTATGTGGAAAAAGAATTTTGTTTTAGATTCTCCATCAATTTCGTTTTTCTTTTTCGCAAAGAATCATGCTCTTCGGCCTGGTACAATCGATAACGGGCCGCTCTGTATAACCACGTAGGTCGGCCGATGCAGCCGAGAGTCTGCTCGTGGCAATGAAGGATAACCCTTTCTGCGGATGGATCTACGGCTTTTCCGGCCGGGAATCGGAAAACGTTGGGTTGATAGCACGCTGCCAACGGACGTTCTCACCGCGTGCATCGATAGAGCCCAAAAATTTCCCCGTCCAGACAACGTTTTGCTCTCTTAACGGGTCGATATCGATTTCGTTTTTCCGCAAGTATCGACGTCAATTTGCTTCCACGTAAGCCGATTACACGGAAATCGATGCAGGTGCGCTGCTTTAATAACTCGTACAGATCTTTATAACAGCCATAATTATGAGAGATGTGTCGTGATCGCCAAGATCGATTCAATGGAATAGAAAAATTCTTTAGACGAATATGACGATTAGGTATAAACAATTAATTGCGAGAAACTAGGAATATAACCGAAATTGGAAATAGCGAGGAATCTTTGCACGAATCAAGATGTATAGAAACCTGGAGAGAGAAAGAAAGAAAGAAAGAGAGAGGGAAAATAAACTGGCCAGTTTCGAAATTTATTTCTGATAAAAATCGACATATATATGGCATCGAAGTAAATTTCGATATCTTATAGTGATAAACGCAAAACGTTACTTTATGAAGACTAACAGTGGACTGGCTTACGTTACTATCATCTCGATTTTTTACTTTTTTTCGATCTCTGATCGATGAATCTCGTAGATCTTTACGCGCTCAAAACGAATCTGTAAATTGCTGTGTTTCCAGCACAGTATCGTACATCATCGCTGCGTACATACGTCATACTGCCGCCGTCGCGTGTTTTACCAAACCGTTCTCGTTTTCGTACGAGCGACAAATCGCGATTTTTCAGTTCTTTCTTCTACGCTCTCCTTAGAAATGTACGTTCCATCGCGTCCTACGGTCAGCTTTCCTGCTGGTTGCTTGGTTTTCCAAATAAATTAAAAGCAAAAAATGATGCGTTTTGGGTGCCATTTTTCACTGAAATCCGAAAGGAGCGATGTTTCTTAGCGTGGATTTCTCACGATATGATCGTAGGTATTGAAAACGTAAGTTCATTAAGAAGCGGAAGAAGAAAACGTGTTCATTGGCCTGCGATAAAAACGTATTACAAGCTCGTCGACAGTGACAAAAGATAATAGAATTTTAGATTTTTAAACCAATCGAAAATGTCTTTTTCGCGACTAGGTGATTTTGAATGGGACGTCAGGTTTGCGTCGAGAGAGGCACGCGTTAATGGAAATAAACTTCTCGCCAACTACAATTCTACGTTCTAACGCTACAAAGCGGTAGAACCTGTGACAAAGATGAACTCCCTGCGCTATAAATCATCAGTTACAGAGTGTAATTTATCTGGAATACTTTGGCAGATTCTTCGATTACAAAGTAAACGTTTCCACGAAATTTGCGTGCTAGAAACCAAGTTCGACGTAGGGATATCCACGAGTGGTACGTTACAAGTACGTATATCGGAAATCTACGAGACATTGAAGCAATAAAATAGTTTGCCAGTAGTCTCGTTCGAGACTATAGATCAGCTATATCGTGAAACAAGCCGAGGACAAGGAAAATGATCGATCAAGTTTTGCGAGACCTAGGAAAGTTGATACACGGGCACGTTGATCCAGAGAATAATTATTTCGACATTGCGTATACAACTGGATGAAAATGAAATGTACACACTGTGTGGTAGTAAGTATTCGATAAACGCGATTCGACATAATCGAGTACATGGTACACGCGGTGTATCGAGATAATTTCTATCCGTATCAACCTGGCCCTGTATCAATTTGCCCCGGTAACCTACTCGTTGAATATTCTCGTTTCGCTCGAATACGGGGCTACTTGTAGCGATATGGCGCTTTAACGCTTCGTACGTAACTTTGTTTCGTAAAACGCCACAGCGAAACCAAAGGAAATTTTCCTTTTACACCCGAAACACGTCAAGTCCGTTGTTGCTATTGTGTCGCGAGCGAGATCGCGGCGAAGTTTACGCGAAACGACTAGACAGCGGCGTTGTCAGAAACGACGGAATAATTCTCGCTGGTGGTACGTTTCGAATTTCGGTAAAATGATTTGTCTCGTTGTAAGACCATCGAAACCTGTGCCTTTCGTAGTACCACACCCCCGCGTATCGACAAATTTCCTTTTAACGTCGTGCATTTCAATTACGAAAGACAATTCGTTGCACGAAATTCGTTGGCTAGAATTTTACGAAGATCGTACGAGAAATCGAGCGATCTCGACGAAATGACTGGACGTAAATATTTCAACGAGTTGGAAAGTGAGTTCTCTGGCAAACGGTCGGATGTGTTTGACGGATCGATAGACAAGCAAAAGGAGGACTCGACGATGAAAGTTTGGTCGGTCAGAGCGACATTGTCACACCGGCGACGATCGGAGCCGCGCGATCGGAAAATGGAAACGGGAATCAATCGCGTTTTCGCGAGTAGTTCCACTACGGGCAAGCTTGTTGTCTCTGATGACTTGCTGCTATCCTATTTGAATTTATATTGGTGGCTCGGTATTCGATCCGCGTGAAGTTTGTGCAAAAGCAAACGATACGATGTCGTATCGTGACAACGCGATTCTGCGCCAATTTATCCGACTGTACGCTCGATTACGCGTATTCGGAAATGTTGTTCCAACTAGATGCCCGTCAAATTAACTCGTCGAGGACTAGCGTTAACGCGACATTTAACCCGCAATTAACGATGGAAGCTGCTTTAATTTCGCTGCCAGCGATATCTATACGAGCAATGTTTGTCTTGTTGAAAAGATTTCTACTGCTTTCGTATCGTGCTATTGCATCAGGCATATTTTTAAGCGAACAATTATCAAACTTAATTAGCTAAGTAAGTTTGATAATTATGAAATACGTGTCCCATAAATAGGTGACAAAATTTTGATGGATGATTGAGGACGGTTTTGCATAAATATTTGCAGGACGTTGTTCTGTAGGTTCCAAGAAATTATGAAAATACAATCTTTTTTTATCGGAAACACGATCGGAAAATTGTAAAAATGCAGTCGAGGTATGAAGAGAGCAGAGGACAAAATTGGAAATCGTTAACTTCGCATAATCGTAACTTGGTAACAAATGGATGAAATTTAAAAATTCAAACGCTCTTTTGTAGGTAGAAGTGGATATTTGTAGCGTATGTCAGAAATAATTGGCGAAAATATTTTTTAACGTTGCTAGAAAGCGATCAGTTTCGATAACAAGTATCCTTTTCTTTATCCGACCGTGTGACAGCGAATCAACGCTTGAGAGTAAAATAATACGAGACGCGGATGTGAGATAATAGGGGATTTTGTTTTGTTTGATAATATTAATTGTTTAATATCGTTACAGTGGCAGATAATAGAGCGATACAACAAAATATGTCAGTTTACCTTAGCGATATTATGCAGTATAACGATGATATCGTAGTATTAATTGGATCGAATTCGCGTGACATATTAATCAACTATTTATAATTTAAAAGTAAAATACATATGAATGATAATTGTGTATCGACAATGAAATAAATAGATGACATATTTCACGTGAAAATGTAAACTGTCGATTAAAAAGAAAACGATACGTTGCCAGCAGAAAGAAACACCAGCTACATGGAACTCGTTGTACGAGAATCTTAATTTTATTGTAATTTGTGATACTCTTAGTATCTTTTGTCATGATATATCGCCTCTGTTCTCTTTTCGAAGACGATTAACCTTCTCTTCCGATTACAATCCACTTCGATTCGCTACTACGCTCTGCAGACGAAAAATATATCAAAGTTGAGGACGACGTAATCTCAATGAGAAAAAACGACGAATTTATATGGAAAAAGATTGATAAATTACATAGAAGATGATTTATTTAAATTGCTATAAATTCATATTGGTATTTACATTATTATACACAGAGAGCATAGAGATACGAGCACGATAATGCTCACTATATTACGAATTACTATAGAAAACGAATATATAGAAACATAAGTACAACGGCGTAAAAAGCAATGAAATTTCCTCACAGATTTAATACCTTACACAATTATCGAAAGAACGGTCGACTGTTAACATTAAGTTAAACAGTGCAAGTAATTGAAATGTTGCATTTTGCTTGAAATCTCTCCTTCCTCTCCATTTACGCTAGAACCTCGATAATTCTACGAAAACCAGGTCGAAGATGCACGCAATTAACGAAATCATCGATCAAACCTTTCGCTTGTTGTTAGAAAATCTAACTAAAATCCTTGCTTCGCGTTTCGCAATGGTAACAACTCGTCGTTCGTTTCGAAAATAAAACGACGAAATTGCGTCTACATTCGCTTCCAATATTTCCTCTATCTCTTCATGCTACTCGCGTACATTTCTGCATCGTCGAATCTCTCATAAAACGCGCGACGATCGACTAATCGCAATTCGTAAGTAAACGTGCATCGAGGTTCTACCTGTTACGACCGAACCAAAATCACGATCAACCTGAAAAGCAAGTCGTCACCATCCGCAGAAAATGGTGATCCAAGAAGAATCCATCGATTTTCATAAATTTATTCAAAAACTAAAGATAGAGAAGACGTTCAAAATTCAGGAAGACTAACGAAAGAAAAAAAACATCCCTCTAGAGAAATCAGCACGTGCATGATCCGATGGATTAGCCAAAGAAGACGGAGAAGCAGGAAGACGCGGTCGCAGATGCCAGCGGTGTCGCGCAGCAAGTAGAGGCAAGAAATTCCTAGATCAGCCGTTTTCAGCGATGATCGGCTCGTCGACGCCAACGATCGGTCGCGCGGATCCTTACGAGGCCGTGGTCGATACCTGCTACGAGGACTTTCTGCTGTTCGCCAACGACAGCGGCGTGCTCTGCGAAGCTTCCCGATTCGCCGTGCCTGGAGTACTCAACGACACCGATTTGGATGGTGAACCGGTGAACGGAACGGGTCTGGACGTCGACGTCGACGGTTTGAACAATTGGTGGGCTATGTTAGCCCTGGTCCTGGTCCTGGGCACCGCTGCTGGCAATATTTTGGTCTGCCTGGCTATCGCCAGGGAAAGGCGGCTTCAAAACGTCACCAATTACTTCCTGATGAGCCTGGCGATCACGGATCTGTTGGTCGCTGTGCTCGTGATGCCTCTTGGGATTCTTACGTTGGTCAGAGGTAAGCGTTCGGTTGCATGAGAAAGTAGCGTGCGGCTGCGAGAAGTAGCCGGCACACTATTGTCTTATCTATGGGTGTAGTTAGTTGGCGTACTAATTAATTAGGGTTCGGGTATATCGTTTAATCTTCGCGTGATTCTCGAAAATTTCAGCAAACTTTCAAAGTGAAACGTACAGTTTGGTAGAAAAAGAGAAAAAAAAAAGAAAAGAACTGGCTTCGTTGGAACAGAAGAGCGTGCATTAGTACGTTTTATAGCCACTGTGTATACGTTGTTGAACGACCGATGTGCAAAATTGAGTTCCACTTGATAATATGATAGTTAAAGCGTGTGTAAACTATTGGCTGTTTGGCGTAGATAGTTTAATACTTTTGTATGGCATCGACTAATGTATTTCAAAAAACACGTATACGATTCCATTGAAAATCGTGTACCTCGAAAATATCGAACTCTGTTTGTTCGAGTTTCAATGGTGCGGTCTTATCAACGATCTAAATTTAGATTTAGATGAATATATTTTCTAGATTACTCGAAAGCTTTCTAAAAGCTTTTGAAACTTCTCGTGCACCGGTTCTAAATTGAAACGTCTTCTAATTGAAAAAATAATTACGATTTCTTGCCAGCCTGTTCCCATCTAGGTCATCCGAATAACTTAGAATTAGAATATCTAATTATGTACGAACACTTTGTTTGGATTAGCTGCTGGAAACGTTCGATTCCTGGAACTTTCACGATCCGCATAATATCGTAATTAAGCGAAATTTAATCCAACGCCGAGTGTAACTGGCAAATTCCTGAAATATTCCACTCACGTCTCTACTGCATTGCAGCCATTTTTCTTGCGTTCTGAGAACATTCGACGAGATATCGAAATCTTAAAAATATCATTCTACGGAGATGGCCCCGTGTCCGAATATTAATGCGAGTATCTGTGTACGTGCATAGCGCCTCTGACGCGATCGAATCGTTTCGTCTCTCATCTTTACACTTGGCGAATCTGGGTAAATTGAAACAGAGAGAAAGACACCGACGAGTAACGATTTAAAGTTCATTTTTATAGACAGCTCGGCTGGAAGCTTGTTCTTTTGTTTCTTTCCCTTTGTTCTTTTCTTCCTTCCCTTTTCGTTCTATATTTTTTTTTTCCAGATAAATTGAAAGTGGAGGTGTAGGATAATTGAAAAATGTCAGGCTGTCGAAAATAATTTTAATTAACGAAAGAATGCGCAGGAGGATGCAGAGACGTGGTTAACGATGTTGAACGAGTTTTATGCGGAATAATTGAATCCCTCTGATTTATAGCGTCCAATAGAAGTAACATTCTACGTAAAATTGTTTGTAGAGCATTTCTCTTCTGATTTTCTTGCTTCCCCTTTATTTTCCGCTTTCGTTTCATCCTGTTATCGTTACATTCCGAAGCTATAATTATATAAATCAACTTTTAACTCTCGTATATACAATACGTATTCGCACGTCTTACTACTCGTTCGTCCTCGATAGATATCGACGTATAAACTCACAGTATGCTATACGTAATCAATGGCTTTGACAGCCGGGCAACTGTTAGGTACAGATCTTTGACAAAGTTTTACACAGCAAATCTGTTGTTAGACAGGACAATGTGGGCGGAACTTGGAATCCGGAAATGCCGACCAATTTTCACTTGTCACTGATTTCTTGGCTATTTGCTAACTTTCCCACTATCTCTTGCTCTATTACGTCACGTTTCAGGATGACGCGTACATAAATATTGGAATTAAATGGTACACATTGACGTCAATGAATGTTCATTTTCATTAATGAGATTTAAACATTAAAGATAGCGTCGATTATGCTTAAATAATGATCTCAAATACGACGAACGAGTCTAATTTTCGCAGAATATAACAGACTGTTAATTAGTTTTGGAACTTTAAAAAGCAGTATTATTTTAGACGAAGCAACGATTTCTACGTATTTCGGGCTAGGGTTGTTATTAAATTTGAAATATCGTAACGATAATGTTAAATCCGATTAAATAACCAGGAACGATGATATTTGTTAAGTTTAAAATTAATTCCAACGTAAAACTATGGTTTAAAATATCTGTAAAATATTGCTGTCGATAAATATAGATTCGTAAATGCACGTTTAACAAGAAATTCATAAATTTTTAATAATATATCGGTGAATATATAAATATGAATTTGTTTGCATTTTGTACGCGATATATTTTGCATAATGCGATGAAGAATTACAATAGCATCCGTACTATCTTTTGCAATAAATAACATGTTTTCATATTATCTATGAATCATAAATCTCGTACGATACGGAATTCGTATAGCGTAGAATTTATGCTTTGCGCCATGCGTTATAATAAAAATATAAAATATATATATATACGGAAATAAAAAAATATTTGACAGAGAACATTGCATGAATGTTTAACAATTTACAAGGTAATTAGTATACTGTAATAACGTAATGAAGATATAAATTTTACGCAAGTAAATTTTGCCCAATCTTATCATCCAAGAAATGTTCTTCTATCATTAAATTTTGCTCAAAATGTACACATACATAAACATATACATAAATGATGTATACGTAAAATAGGTTCTTTTGAGTAATTGCTTAACAAAATCTCATGTATATCTTTTATACTGTGAGTAATAATAACACTTGAATATAGGACACGTGTTCAAGACACGTGTTAAAGTCGAGCAAAACTTGCAATTAATATTAAATATTAAATGATATAATATTAAATATTCAATTAAATTAAATAATATTAAATTTGTCTTTCAGATAATTTTTACAATTTTTCTAACCTTCTGATAGATCGATTGATTCTATCGAAAAGTAACGCGACGTACACGTATGCGACACTATAACGAAACCTTCTACGAGCAGAGAAAGTGGAAAAATTACTCGCACGTTTCACCAATTACCTGTCAATGCACAGTTTGCAGCTGGCGATGAATCTCCTGGTTTTTACTTTCGAGAATAGATAATTCCACGCTTTTAAACGGTATTAGACCTCGTTTTCCTCGCGAACAATCGCGCCGACAATTATACTTTTCTCGCGATCCTTTCTGAGAGCTGATCCATTATGCATAAGAAAGCCCGCTGAATAAAAAACAGCCTTCGGTTTTTCCACCTATCACGCGAGAAAAGCGATCACCTGTGAGCTAACTATCCGCGAATTGCTTGGAAACTGATGTTTAGAGTTTGCATCTGGGGACCAAGCACGCTGGAATTTATTCTTTCGATCCTCCTCGAGGAGAAAAGTTGGTTCTAAACAGGGTGTATCACGCAACTGGGACAAACTTATAGCTTTAACTCTCCGCAGGTAAATGTATCTTTTTGTACTCTGCGAACCGAGTCATTTTTGTCTAATTTTTGTACCATGATAGGTCATTAAAAAAATCTGAGAAATTTCCCCGATACTCGTCGACGTTCCTAACATTCGCGTAATACAGGGTGTAACTGAATAACACGTATTAGGTTGTCCGAAAAGTGCCTTTCTTTCGTAAACGTGTGTTTTACAACAATGCACCTTCGTACAAACGTGAAACCAAGTCTGTGAAATGTCGCGTTGTTTGTCTCAACAGAACAAAATGGATCGTACGTAATTCGACAAAATAATATAAAACAAAAAACGTTGTGCGTCTATTATTTCCTCATAAAACGAAAGAAACTTTTCGGACAACCTAACACAAGCTTGTACAGGGCATAAACATTTTTTGCGAAAAATAAGAAAGTACAAATTAATAAAATTTTGTTCCTACGATGCTTCCTTTTCGAGGCAATCGAGTTTGAAAATTCATCGAGCATACTTGAACTAGTGGCTAGTTCTGGATACAGCTGGAGCACATAATCGACAGGACGTTATTCCACGCGTGAGAACAAGTCGAAAATCGTAGAATGAAATTTGTTTGCGTTTGCGCTTCGTTTCCGAGACAAATAGATTTGAACATTTATCTTTGAGTGGACAAATTTTATTCGCACTTTCTACTTATTCTTGCATATAGAGTAGCCTTCTATCGATTGCTCGCTTGTATCCAGTGGCCAAGTTTGAACATACTTGACGAATTTTGAAACTTGATTTTCTTGAAAACGAGCCATCGTATGCTGCTCGGCAAACATAGTTACACATATTTCACAAAATTTCAAATTTTCTTTTATCTCGTACAAAGTCTACGTTATGTTTCTACTTTTATCATGTAAAACGACATTATTTATAATTCCATCGGTTTGTCCACAGAGGGTAGTTACGTTAAGATGGCCTGAATTTAGCATTGTCAAAAATGTGCACGTTAAAAAGCCTTTGAAGCTTACACGCTTTTAGTTGCGCCACTATAAATACCAAGCAGCGATAGAACAAAATTTTATCCCACATTTTCTTATCCTTCCACGAAGGGTTTTCCGCTTCTATTCTTCTTCCATTCTTTTGTTCTATTGCTACAAAATTAATCCCAAGTAATTCAATAGAATTGTAGAAAATGACAATGCGAGTTCGTGCTCGCCATGCATATGCAGATGCGCTGGTTACAATAAACAGTAACTAGAAGATAGTTTTACATACAATCGATAGATTTAATCGATAGGTTTAAGATGTTCTTCTGTTTTTTATCCTTAGTCCATGTAAGAATGTGCAATAAAAGTTTGTCGGCTCAGAACGGTGTGATAGATTTATGCAAAGAATAAAATAATAGTTATTGTGATCCTACCTCTGAATATAGAAATAACAACAAAAATAATATAAAACAAAAAATATCGCGCGTCTATTATTTCCTTCTAAAACGAAGGAAACTTTTAAATAACGAAGAAACAACCTACTACATACGATTTTTCATAAGTTCACGTACTGTCAGCCATAATCGTGCGACTTGGAGACTCCGCGAAGATAAACATCGCAACTGTTCCAGCAAACGCAAAATAATCAAAGTGGCTTGCGTTCGAACAGACGGAACGGTAACTACGATCGTTGCAAGCTGATACGATCAATTTCTAAATGCACGGTTTCGATTTCGTCGTTCTTCCTCGCAAATTGCAACCACGAACGACTCGACTGGGAGCCATTAATTGTCCAACGATCGGAGAAGTTCGGATCGCGGAGCAGGTCGATTAAAGTCGGATAAGAAAACGGTGGTTGCGATGGGGATCGCGTTTTCGGTGCGGAAAACAGCGAGGAACGTGAGACGAACGGGCACATCCGTCCAGCTTGGCCGAAATTGCCGTACACGTTCGGGGAGAGTAATGCCAGCGGAATTGTCGGAAACGTAAGTGGCCAATTTGTAGCACCCTCGATCCCCCGAGTCGCCATTTTTCACTCACTTGCCAGCTTGTTTCGACTGAATGTTTTAACAATGCCCCGCATACGTATCCCGTTCTGAGTTTCTACACGGTTTCGGATACAAACGTCTGACGATCGATCGTCGTCGGACGGATCGTTGTTACAAGAAACGGTAGTTTAAATCGGAGCAGCTAACGGTTGGGTGATACGTGTTAATCGTTTAAATCGCGATAACAATTATTAACTCGTTCTGAATATTTCCATCGTTTTATCATTTCAACGTCGCAACGAAGAAAGAGTTTTTCTTTTTTTTTCCTTTCCTATAGAGTCACAATCAGAATCAGAAAATCTTATCCATGTCTTTACCATTAATTTGCGCTTGATATCCTTTCGATCGATTTTTAATTTATTGAACATACGCGTAATGGCTATTCCGTAAATTTTCTTTCCCAGCGCGTTTATTCAGTTTTCACTCTCACTGTGTTCGGAATTTTGAGCGATCGTCCGTTTATGACACGGACAGGTCCATTCCCTTCTTTAGCAAATTCCGAATTACATGTCCTCCCCGAACTGTAAACCTAATGACTCGGAGGTCAGGTAAAAAACCCCGGGAAAAGACCAGTCGGAAGGGAACGATGGACAGACGAAACCCAACGGCTGGGAGAATCAGCAACGTAGGAGGACAATTCATCATCAGACATCGTACCGTGTGGGTGAAATTCTTCTAACTCTCGACAAGATCTTACCACCGCCGTGTTCGTAATATCACATTTTACTTGTATACAACAAGTGCAAATACAGTGCTAGATTACTCTAACACTCGATCTGTTAAACCTCCTCCACCTTGAGCGTTAATTCATTCGAGGTACGCGATATCGACCGATCGGTTTGACCTGACCGGTTGCTCTTTAGTCGAGAATTCTCAACACACTGTATATGTAGTATATAGATCATTTTGAAACACTGACAATGGAAATGTGGAATCTTGGCGAAATTGACGCTTGAAAATGATTAGGAAAAGAGCAAAGATTCTGCGAGTTTCATCGATCAGAGTTCGGACTGATGCTACTTGCAACTGCTAGTGAAACGTCTGTAAGTGGAACGACTGTAAGTGGAACTGGCGCGTACGTAGTCAGACACGCCATTCTCCTGCCTTCTCGTTTCTTCTCGTCGAACATTACCAAATCTCTTACAGTCGCATAATACCGCTTAAACATTGGTACTGCTCGTATTACGTAATTACGTAAACTGATTTTTCAATCTATTAATTACACGAGAATTTGGAGCAATCTCGAATTAATCTGTAACTAATCTGGCAACTACGCGATTGCGGATTTTGTCAATACCACTTAACGACAAATCTCGCAATCACTTAGTTGCCAAGCCAATAATTGAAAAGTAGAAAACTGAATTTTTCGTGAATTTGTATAAAATTCGCTCGCGATGAACTTTAGAATCGAATAATAGAAAGAATGAAAAATTCGCGTCACAAATTTTTGTTTCGAAAAATGAAACGTTATTTCTAAATTCCTATGGTAATCGTGATTTTCATCTTTCCTATAATTCCTTCTATAATTTCGATCATAACTTTCTCGTTAACCATATGAACGTTGGAAACGCACTTGGCGCGAAATATTTTATCAGAAGAATTTCTTTCCTTCTCGTCTGTTTTGCCAGAAAATCAGCCGTGCCACGGAATACGTCGCAGACTGTCCGATTCCATTAATTTTTAACATGGCGTTTGTTTCGACGCTGTCGCATTTTATACCTCGACTAACGGTCCAATAGATTTAGCAGCGCGACACGCCGTGTTACAGCGTTTTAAAATATTTCCAAGGAATAATGTCTTGGAGCATCGTTGCGCGTTCTGAACAATTTTCGCCCTTCTACAGTTCGCCAACGATTCTCTTATCGTCGTCGGGAGAAAACTATGGACAGAGACGAAGCTCGTAAAATTGTGGCGAAGGCAGAGAGAAGAAGAAAACGCGGACGTTCTTTTGCGTTTTTCGCCTTGAGAGTTAAAGTTAAAGTTGATTCGTCGTTCTATACTTCGTACGCAACCTTATTGTTAGACTGCGGATTTTTATACAAATCCATATTTTTATGGATATTATTGAGATATGTATAATTTTGTGTGCTAGATTAGATTGACCGCGTAGTAGTGACACACGTATAGGAATATGAGTGTGTGGAAGTATGTGTGTGCACAGCGTCTCGAAAAACAGACGAATGCAACTGTTCCATTGGCAGTGTGGCGTAGCGGCACTCGACGCCAACTAGCGTCGGACGACGGCGGCGTAGCGATTAGACGCCTGTCCGAGTCGATAGTTGGTAGTTAGCAGTAATAATTGATCCGAGTTTCTCGACATCTTAAGCGATTATCATCCGCACTTGTATCGTACATCGTAACGCATCGACCAGAAGTCGAACTTGTAATCGCGAGCCGCGAACCGCTGATAGTAATCGCGAGTCCTACGCATAATGTACACATAGAGTATATGTTAATAAATATATATCGTTAAATATATTCAAGTGTTTCTTCCGCACCTATCGCGACCTATCCATCTCAGTGGTATGGAAGATGGCGAGACGAAGAGAGTGCTGAGACGCGCGCAAATGTAAATCGACGAAGATCCTGGAAATCGTTTATTAAATAAATCTAAAACTATTTTAATATGAATTCTAAGTGTAACTTTAGCGCTCCTTTACTTTTATTTCGGCAATTAAGATCCACAATTGTCAACAGATATAAAGCAAGGAAACATAAAGCTGAAGCAATAAAGAAGCGATGGCGAATATACTTTCCGAAACGTGCGAAAATGTAATGAAAGTGCGATCGACATTGGAGTTCGCACAGCGTCTACAGGCGGACATCTTCCTGATATTATTCCCCATGCACAATTTCCAAGTATCGATAAATTGCTTTTACGTAAATTGGTTCGTCGTTATGATAAGCATTCGCAGGTGGTCGGGGAATGCATCGGGAAACGATGGTCGAACGTAAGTTCGTGTTGATAATAAAAATATCTTTTCTATTCGCTCGCATTCTGTTTACGCGACCAGTGTAACTTAGTTATTGACTCGATCTACGTATATCGTCGGTGCTGTATTACCACGACAAGTTCGACTCGTCGTATCAGGCCGAGAGATCAAATTACCATGACGAGTCAGACTCGTCGTTTCAGGCCAAGAGATTACAAATTCAAAGAAAGATCCAATCAGAGAGCAATAGAACCCCCTGCCACTCTGCCTCGCTCGTTCAATCTCGTCAGTTGAATTGGATCGAGCGCAGAACCTTGCGTCGATCGAGCGACAGAGCCGCCAGACTGGAACGCGAAGTCGCGGTCACGTTGAATCATGCAACGATGACAATAAAATATTTCGCGGAGAATTCGCGGTGCGCCAAGTCACGAGAAATCTGTCTTTGTCCGCGTTCCGACGGCTGCTCTGTTCGCTTCGCGCGTGCTTCGCTTCGGCTGTGGCGGTTCTGAAACATTGAACGAGAAGCAAAACAGCTTCGGCCGAAGCATTTATAATCGTCGCGTTTTCACGTATCGCGTCTCAGCTTTCACGAGACGGAGATGTTGCGAAAGAAGTCACGACGATTAGTCGCGCGTTTCGACGAGCTGTTGCATCGCAAGAAGGTTGGAAACGAGAATGAGTTAGGTTGGAAATGCGAGTGCTACGGTTTGCGGATACAGCAGCGCCTGTAACGAGTACGATCAGAAATATTCGTTCGATTATCTATTCCCACAGCGTTAAATTTGATGCGTCCATTGTAATAATGTACGTTAGCCTACGGCAAATTAATCTCTGTTGCGTTATGCGAGGATGTGGAACACGCAATTCGTAATATAATACGGAAGCTCTAAACAAATTGAATCGGCTCGTAAATCCGACTTATGCTTGTAACCGTGTTGGACGATTATGCCATGTATCAAATTAATGAAATGCAACTGATTGCGCGGCTAATAAATAATGATGGTCGTACGTGCAAAGCTTGGCAGTTCGGTAATTGTTTATCGCAGCATGGAAATTAACCGCTTGCGAGAAACTGCGAGATCTACGCGAAGATAATCGGTAGAAATTGGCTGCGAAATATTTCTCGTCGCTTTTCCTTTCAAATTCGTGATTCATCCTTTTCCTTGATTCGTTCGACACGTGCTATCACTGCGCTTCAGAAATATTTCTTCTACGATATCATTTAAAAAGTGCGATCTCGATAGAGAATTATCTTATCTATTAAATACTAAACAAAATACTGCGCTTTCGTATGTCTATATCTTTCAGCACATTCTCTGCATTCTATGCATTTTTTCAACATCGAATTTCCTATAATTGCGTGAAAATCTTTGCGATATATTTTATAAACGTGTCAACCCTTATTTAGGGATCGTGATCCCGGATGGATTAACACTGGAACTATCACACCAACCAAATCGACTGGTTTTACAATTTTATTTTAAAATTCCTACTTCATGTTATATTTTTGTTCCGCAATGATGTAATGACTTACGCAACGATAACGAAAAGAATAATATAACGAATTTTATTTTCTTTTTTATCTATTCAAACTGAAAATAATTTTGTATCAGGCTACTTATATCAATACCAGTGAAAATGACTGTAAAAGGATTCTGCAATCTGTTTATCGAACCCCAATTAACCAGTTTCCTCGTTTTCTACAACATGCCACGCGTTTTTCAAATTTTTACCGCGTATCATTCGATATGATGATATCGGTTATCAGGAAAATCGCTGGATGCTAACGCTAGAAATACCACAGCGGTCGAAACGACCGGTTCTACAATTTTATAAATGTGTCGACGCTCGTTTAGGGATCCCAGATGGATTAATAATATCAAAAATCTACTACATAACATGGAATTGCTTCTGTAAGAAAGTAATAAATCAACAAATATAAAAATATTCTATTATTACGTATTTTTTAAGGACCAGCCGTTTTGGCTGGTTTGATAGAAACAGCTTCGTGTTAACTATCGGTAGTTCTAGTGTTAAAAATACCAAAAATGTGAAAAGTAACATGAAATTCCTTTCGTAAGAAGATAGTAAATCGATGAATAAACATTCTGTCATTATGTATTTTCTAAAGACCAGTGATTCTGACTTGGTAGAAGTAGCTTTGCGTTAACTGTCGGTAGTTCTAGCGTCAACTACCAATTATTTAAGGCAATTATTTTCTAGGCAATTGTTCGCGACTTTTCCTCCACTTTGTCTCGACAGTTACGTTTCAACGATAAAAGTCACGTTCGCTTGGCACGATAAAACCACGAAAAATAGCCTAGCGAGGGAAGTTGGACAGATTCTTTTCACGCGATAAAAATTAGATTCCGGGCGTAGAAATTGTTGGCATTCCCGACGAATTTCAATTTGAAAGCTGACAGGATGTCGAGTGAAAGTGTCGGGTCTCGGTATCTCGCGCGAACATTCTGTGTATCCTGGCCAAACTATCGTGTCCGTCGCGGACGACAGGAAACACGAGGGTGCACGGTTAATTGTAAATCGAACAACGACATGCCAGCCACGTACAATGTACCGAATATATTACCGGCGATTTTGATATTAGCACGGCCGTCTCGTCGACCTGTTGTTTTGCTAATTTATGTTGTAATTGATGACGACGCAACGACGCGAACCGACCAAGGGACAACTTGCCTGGAAATTGAATCCAGCTCTGCACGTAGTAAATGAAATAATATTTTTCTCTGTCTGCTTGCAGGAACTCGTATATCTCGTTTTCAGCCAGTTACGAGCTTATTGTTTCACCTGTTTCCTACCACTTTCATATCGCTCTCTAAAAAGCTATTACTTCCGATGAGTTGGGGGATGACTTTCATCAGATACGTTCTTTAGTAGTTATCATGGTACAAGCTCGAGTATCGTTTTCAGAACACACGTAATAACAAAATAGGATTAAATTATCCGTCGTGGTGATATTGCTTTAACGAGAACGAGCATTCTAAATATTTCATTGCTATTTTAATTTAATATCCTGAAATTAATAGCAATCGCTAAAAGCATATTGATTCGTGGTAATTTAAATAGAACGATAGTAAGGAATGTTCATCGTGCAATTCAATTTTAACTCGAATATGATAAGTAGATTACAGGATGATGATGTATAGATCATTAGCGAAAAGCATCGTGCTGTACAGTGTGAAAGTTTGATAAATTAGAGATTTTTATGCGTTTAGGCGAAACTTTTAATTGCAAAAATACAGAGAACGTACGGTTTTTACCTTTTCCATTGTACTGTCAAAAATATGAATTTGCGTAAGAATCAGCAGTTTGGCGATAAGAAATATTTCTCTTATCTCTTCAAAGTTTCTTCTAAGAATAATTTCTCTTCGGATAAGTCTTAATCGATTCTTGTACTTTACGTCGTAACGAGTAAACGATGTAACGATGTCATTGGAAACTTCGAACCACTGTGTTGCCAAGGATTACAATCTGCATGTGTAATTAGCGCGATCATTAACGTTTGGCACCGGAAGCTTCTGCAAATTGCAGGTTTAACGCAACAATTCCAACCTGCGAAACCGATTAACGAGCCGAGAAGCGAGATCAGATTGCGTGTCTAGAATCGCGTGGCCGATTGTCGTTCGTTTTTCCGGACCAACTCGCTAGCACTGTCTAATTGCGAGATTTAATTAGAAAGATAATTGGCAATTCGACGGATTATTTTCAAAGAATGTGAAAGATAACGTAGCTGATTGATTCCCTGACCAGATTACCGAACTTTCGCTCAAAGTTTATCTTGTGCGATAAAGTAGCTTCATCTTTGCCTATCATCGCTTAGCGCGCTTAGCCTAAATTTCGCTCCTTCCTCGTTCCTTTACGACGTTTCTTTACATACAGGATAGTTCCTAACTGGTGCTACAATCGTCCTGCATCACAATTACGGACCAATCTGTAGTTAATCTTGAAATATTTAAAAAAAAATGTCGAATATTGCCGAAGCATAGACAAAGCCAGATACGCGGAGCAGTCGATATCGGAAAATTCGACGGTTCTTCCGTGAAAAGAAAATCTCGAGATAAACCTTAGAAATAATATTCTAGAGCAAAGTATCCCTCGATAGTATTTTTTCTCAGAGTTTCGTAAAATAGAAGAATATCGAGATCTAAACGACTCTTGTTGATAGATCGCTGACGATCTTTTATCCGAAAATCCGAAAGTTTAAAAATATTAGGTTGTCCGAAAAGTTTCTTTCGTTTTACGAGGAAATAATAGACGCACAACGTTTTTTATTTTATATTATTTTCTCGAATTACGTACGATCCATTTCGTTTTGTTGAGACAAACACCGCGACATTTTACGGACTTGGTTTCGCGTTTGTGCGAAGGTGCGATGTTGTAAAAAACACGTTTGCGAAGGAAAGACACTTTCCGGACAACACAATGCATCGACTGCGCGTAATAAACAAGACGTGCAAAGTATATAACGGTCGTTACATTTAGCAGATGATTTCCATGTAAATTCCAATTTCAAATTTCGTTCATAGAAATACGAATTTGCATAAAGAGCCACAGTCTGGTGATCGGAAACGGGCCGATCTAAAGTCTACAGGCAAAGCGTTCATTTACGCGTTCAATACTTTCACAGCGTTTAATTAATTGCACGACAAGGTATCCTTAAGCGACGATAATCGGCCGTTAATTACTGGGCCGTTCTTGTGGACAATCTATTGGCTCCACGCTGCATTCCAGGTTGGCGGATGCCTGTATATCAACCATATCGCCTGTATATAGGACAGCTTAACAGTAGACGTCTCGTGGACGTTGATAATTGCGGTCAATTTTGCGGTGCACGAAGCAGCAGGGGTTGGGAAGGTTAACGATTAAATAATTCGCTACGTTCGTCCTTGGGGCGGATGGGAAATTTCGTTTTTATTAGGACAATTAATTTTTCATGTTAGCAGAAAGAAGTTTTTATTCTACATATGAATATATATGGAAATTAGGGTGGTTGAAAAAACAAAATTGCCAATAGCGGATTATTCCTTGCTATTAAGTTCACGCGCACGTACCTCGATGAAATTTTATCTCTAACGAAGATTAAAAGAAACAATTTCGAACGACGAATCGTTTCTACACTCGTCTCGTTATTCTCGTTTCAGGAGCATGGAATTATTTAAATTTTATTCGGACGAATAGTTCGTTCAAATGCACGAAGCGTCGAATAATCTGAACGATTACTTTTACTTTGATAAGTATCAGTTATCAACTTTAAGATCAACATTCTGTAAATGATATTGTTTTAATCGACCATTCGCGGAGAGACGCGATCGCGAGAAAGCACGTCAACGGGAGTCGTAAATTCCCGTTACGATTAGACAATCGACGCCACGAAGTGATCGATCCCCTATTTCGTTTAGGATAATAAGGGTGGTTCAATTGGATTTACACTGAATTGACAGATATAACTTTATTCCAGCAGCTTTGTATAGATGATAGTTACGCTGGTGCGTAAGTACAAGTTGAGTAAACGATTAATTTAAGGGTAGAGACCCGTTACACACATGTTGACTATTCTAGCGGCGAAGAATAAGCGATCTTAGTGACGATACTGTGTCGGAAGAAAGCTAGCGATGGGTGTGTCGAAGGGCACGAAAGAAGCTGATTTGTTAGGGATGAGTTTTCATTAGGAGAGCGAGGGAAATAGACTTCGCTGTTAATTGGTTCATTTTTCGGTTTGTGGGTGAGGAAGGGTGCGAACC
The DNA here is from genome assembly GCA_014737525.1 of Bombus difficillimus. Classification (NCBI taxonomy): domain Eukaryota; kingdom Metazoa; phylum Arthropoda; class Insecta; order Hymenoptera; family Apidae; genus Bombus; species Bombus difficillimus. The sequence continues at coordinate 556,325 of JACXIT010000197.1, read as the reverse complement.
GTCACCGAGAGAAGTGGCGGGAGTGCGAAGTATCGTACGTGACAAAACTGACCTTCCACTATCTTCCCGGAGTAAATAATAAACTTCTAGAAACGGATTGTTAAGAACTGTTTGTTCGGTTTGAAGGACTTTAGCTAGAAATTCCGGAGATCTATGGGGGGTCCTTGAGGCTATCGAGGGTACGCATCCTGCCGGCGGTGCGTGGCCTGGGCTAGGTAGAGTGTCGGCCGGCGTAACAGATATTTTGCTTCATAAATTTGCTGGTTTTTACAGGCTGTAGATACTACAAAAGAATCAGGTTGATACAAAGGGAAACGAAGAGAGATAGAAATGAAACTAGCGGACCGAATATTAAATTAACATTAATGTGAAAACTATAGCTTGGTCGAACTGCGTGAAATAATCTGTATAATGTATTATTCAACGATAAGGGCTTGAATAAGTACTTTAAAAGCTTGTGAGAGTACATGAACGAACTCGTTAACAAAGAGGACGAGAGTCTCGTCAAAAATGCTTCGCGAAGCTGTAGACGAGAAAAAAGAAAGCTATAGAACAAGACCGCGCGCGTTCTTCCAGTTGGATATTAATAATCAGAAATATAGCGACGTTATTTAAACATACTGTTAGGAAGATGATACATTTACACTGTACATGCGAATGTGTGTGTAAGCGTCAGAGGGCGTCCAGGCCTTAGTTGGGGCAAAAGACGATTGGCAGTCGTTTAGAAGCATCTGAAAGAGTCGGTTGACAAATAGCGTGCGTGCGAGTAGGTTTACGAGATCTTCAGAGTATGAGATATATGTTGTTGAGAATTGTGGATCTTTGGAGCCGAAATAATGTTATAGGAACACAGAATTTACACTTTATATTAATATTTTAATAGTTATATATTTGATTAATGAACGATTTCCAATATATTCATCGATACATATTTGCACGCGTCTCAGCATTCTCTTTGTCTCACCATCTTCCATACTCGACCCTTAACCGACTCTTCACCGACTCTGACAGTTTTCCTTCATCTGTTTTCCAGACACTGCGCACACACATACTTTTACCCACTGATACTCAAATACTAGTGTTTCCACCACGCATCTAACCCAGTATAGCACAGAAAATTATACATATCTCAACATATGTATAACTGTTTGCGCCGAATAAAATAAATTATTTGTATTTCCGAATCCTTCCTATATCTTTACACATACAAAATTAATAAACTTCCCGCGCGAATAAACAAATTCCATATTTCGAACGGAGCATCGAGTACGTTACATATTGGGCGATTGCGGCTTTCGTCAATACTACCTAATGACAAAATCCGCGATCATTTAGTTGCCAATGCAATATTTTCGACTTGGGTAATTCCACGGAACTCCGGTTCCGCGTGAAAACTTACAGCCCATCGAAAGTACCTTGCGATCTATAAATCACGTCGGCAACTTGAAAGATAACCGTAACACCTAGAGAAACTTTGTACAGAAGAAGCAGCAGCCACTCGCGAGCTAAGCCCCTAACATTAATTTCCATAACAGGGCTCAGCAGCCTCCTCTTTGCATGCATATTAATTTTTCTGCGAGCCGAAATTTATGACGCTGTTGCTCCGATCGAATTCATAGCCGGCTCGGCGACACGTGTAACGTCAAAGAAGAAGAAGAAGAAGAAGAAAAGAAAAGTAGAATAGCGAAAGTAGGTGACAGGACATGGAAAGCGGGCGAAACATGAAAAATTAATCGCGTGCTTCCCTTCGCGTTAACCTAACGATCCATGCCCCTCGAATCAAATTCCGCCTACCATTTACATCTCAAAGTCGTGCGTAAATGCAGCAGGCAGGTTGGAAACCGGACCTCGCATAAATATGAATACGTTTAGGGCGTTTGGCTCTTCTCTTACGCCGCTCGTCCAGGGAACTCGAACGCCACGAGATTCGATTGACGCGTTTCGCGAAGGGATTTCCATTCTTCTCGTATTTCTCCGTGGCTTCCTCCTCAATACTCATCGAGCTTATTTACGTCGGCTTAATCTTCGATCAGTTTCTCGTATTTTATCGTTTATGGTCGCACTACGCTTTCTCGCGTAATTTTTCTCTGTTCGCCTCAGAACGATGCTTTAGGAGCAAAGGTCATCTCGCGCGTCGTTCGACGAACTCACACTCTACTATTTTGTACTTGCGTTGGAAAACTAGTCGGCGAAACAATTCCTATCGATTTACATCGCGTAACGTACACACGTAACAAAGTGTCAGCCGAATCGGTTTGAGATTCGCTGAAAATTGCGGCACGGTGATGCACAACCTACGAAAGCAGACCTCCTGGCTCCTGCTGCGCTTTGTTCAGCGTACACGTGAAAGCTTTCCAGTGCACGGTTCAGGAGAAAAGATATCGTTAGTCGGATCGATTAATTCGAACGAATTTCAGGCCAGCGGCAAAGGGAAAATATTTGTTCGCAAGTCGGTTCCTTTGAAGCTTTCGGTGTTTCCCTCGCGGCTCTACGTTCGGCTGAAAAAGAATCGACGAAGAAAGATCCAGGCTACGGGATGAAAAATGATCGCGCTCCAGCCGATGGCGAATCATGCTCGAGAGACGAAAGGAAGGATAACAGGCGACTAAGAAATTTGATTTCGTCGTAGAAAACGATTCGTGCCAGAGGATTGCCGTTATCGCCAGCTTCCTGTGATTCTTTCGCTGAAAAATTGTTCGATGAGAGTAAGTTTCATCGAGAACAGATGGCTCGAGAACGACCGATTGTCGCGTCTCGTTACGGTCCTAATAACCAACTTTCCAAAAGCTTCGTACAACGTGTGTAATACACTCGTAAAATGTGTAAGTGTAATTGTGTAAGTGAATATCTTCGCGAGCCATCGCTTGGTTATACGTAAGAATCGTTGCTATTTTCTGGACGTTCACAAGATGACTACATCGACTAACTATTAAGTGACTTGTTTCTGATGTAATTTTACTCCAAGAATTCTTTTTATAGAAGCGTCTTGATTTTGTTAAATTCCTTTTAGAAGTACGTACAGTAGAGCTGCCTCTCATTCAAACGCCCATTATCCGAATACTCTAATCTTCGAACTCTCCATTTTCCGAACATATTTTATTAATATTCGTGTAAATTGTATTGTTTCCTTTAGTCGATCGAGCGAATTCTGATTATAAGAATTTAATAGGCGTTCTAATTATCGACACAAAATACGGCGTAATTAAAAATCTCGAAACTGGTGTAATCGCGACGAGGAACTAGCAAAAATACCTACACGACGTTGGAGAAGTCACAGTCGCAGACGTTAAGAAGGAAAAATACGATATCGAAGATTATCTGAAGCGCGTAAATTGGTCGGATGCTGGCGACAGTAGAAAAGCCTTAAATATACCGATGTCCTGAAATGGTTTCATTGCGATAAGAACGGCAATAAAGACGATTTCATACAAATGGAAATAATGGTAATGTAGAAGTTCCTTCCGATGGCGAAGCATTCGTAATATTCGAAAAAGAGCATCGATGATTCGAAGTGTGAAAAGAACGTAACTGCATGCAGTTACTTACGTGGAAAAGATTATGCGACCGAAAGACACAGGATTTACAAATGTTCAAAGTATCCGTCAATTAATCATAATCTGTATTAGAATAAATGAGATTTCATATCAGAAAAGTGATCGTTCTATTGTCTGAAAATTCCATTATCCCAACAGTTTTGTCTTCCTATTAGTTTAGATAGAAAGCAGGCTCTTTTGTACATTAACTGTAGTAATAATAATAGTGATAGTAGTAGTAATAGTAGTAGTGTGGTAACAGTAGCAGCATAATCTATGTTCAGTCTACTGGCCACAAAAGGAACTCGGTTTACAATTATTTCCCCTATTATAAATCTACACACACATCCATCTACTCACACACACACCTTATTTTACCCTTATTTCAGTATTATATGTCTATCATCTGTCTGACTACCAACTATTATACACGCCTATCATCTATTATCTATTGCATAAATCTTTACCTAATTGCCTGATTACCTACTTAATCAGATACTCTCTCTCTCTCTCTCTCTCTCTCTTTCCTCTTTTGCAATTTCCTCGTCCATTTTACAGCCCTGTAAATATATTTATCTTTCATTGACAACCACTGTATCGTGATGCGAAAGTGTAAATAATTTTGCGTGAAAGCAGGTTTTCATTAGTTTCATCGTTAAGTCAGGCGCACAAAGTTCGATAGGTGTGCGTAGACTCTCACGACCGATTGTGTACAGTTACACATACGACAAATTGAATCCAGCCGTGAAAACAGTAGATCGCCGATTTTCTCTGTTATCCGACGTGCAGATCTCGCCTGTATTTTCACTCGAGAGGATCGATGGCGTCAATTGCCTCTGTTTCGTACAGGCTTCTGCTTTATGCATCATATTTCCGTGTAGGCAACGTGTGGAGCATCGTCCGACAAATCGACGAAACGTTTTTCAATCACTCAAGAACAGACAAATAGAAGCTACGGTATTGTTTCTCCTTGTCAGTGAACGATTTCCTGTCTGGGGAGGGTTCGTTCCTTGATATCACGTCGTTTAGGATATTTCATATCGACGAGATCGTTTATTTCGTGTAAAGGAACTTCCTATCTCCTTCTTTATCGACTGTTTTTGACGAGTTTCGAAAGGTACCGCGATCGTTGATGTTTAAAAACTCGAAATGATAAACGACGCGAAGATCTAAAATAGAAACAAAGAAGGGATTTTTGTCCATTTTCACGTTTATACGCTATCGCTTATAGAAGAACGATCGCTTCAGACGATTTTAAGTAATCGCTTAAAACGTGAATTATATTCGAGCTTTAAAATATAAAAATATATATTACATATGTATATTCTCAATAAACAAGGAATTTCTATTGGAAAATGGTTTTGGTAAAAGCACCGTTACGCGACGATACGACGTAGCCATACGATATTTTCTGTCGGATTTACATTTTTAACATTACAGTTATAATTGAATTTAAGCCGCTCAAAAACGGCTATTTTTATACGATATTGTCTTTTCTTTCTTCTTCTCCAGCAAAACAGCACAGATCGGTAGTTTACTGTGAATTTTACCAAGGCGTATAAATAACGGTGATCAGAAGCGATACTATTCCAGAAGCATGACACACTGTACATTTAAATTGTCTGTTGAAAAACATAGGAATAATATATTTTGTTTCTTCTTCTGTCCTGAAAACGTGGTTACTAAACAGCACAGACGGTAGTCTACTGTGAATTATACTAAAGCGTACAAATGACGATGATCGGAAGCATGACAGACTGTACATTTAAATTATCTGTTAAAAAACATAGGAATAATATATTTTGTTTCTTCTTCTGTCCTGAAAACTTGGTTACNTAAACAGCACAGATCGGTAGTCTACTGTGAATTATACTAAAGCGTACAAATGACGATGATCGGAAGCTTGGCAGACTGTACATTTAAATTATCTGTTAAAAAACATAGGAATAACATATTTTGTTTCTTCTTCTGTCCTGAAAACTTGGTTACTAAACAGCACAGATCGGTAGTCTACTGTGAATTATACTAAAGCGTACAAATGACGATGATCGGAAGCTCGGCAGACTGTACATTTAAATTATCTGTTAAAAAACATAGGAATAATATATTTTGTTTCTTTTTCTGTTCTGAAAACTTGGTCGAATTAATTTAGAATTAATTTAAATTAGGTGCATGAAGGACTCGTCTGAATATTTCGATAAAATCTGTGTGGTATTGCGGTCGATAAGTCTGCATTTGGTTGTATGGTCGAATCGATCCGTATTGCTGTCTAATTCAAAATTCAAACTCGCTTTTGTAATATTAAATTATGATATAGGATAGCGTACAGCATCAATATAGAATTCGTTGATTTAAACTAAATAATGATACGTGGTAAAATAAAGGAAACGAATTGAGTAATAATATATAAATAATTACGAGTATACTCTTTTTCTTTTCGCGTTATAATTCACGAGATAATCGATTCGTTAGTCCGTGAAACAGATCTATGTACAAAAATATATCGCGCGTTAATGTTTCCAACTAATATATCGATGCAGCTAGACAAACGCAAGCTTATAAAAATTCAAAGAAATTCAATTAAACGCGTTCTTTTTACCCTTTCTTGTTTCTTTACCTTCGTCGTTGTAATTGATTTATATTTAATATTCAACGTAGACGCGCCTTAAAAAAAGATGACGAGACCGGTCGGTTCGACGTCTTTCCTCTATCTTTCTATTTCACCTTCTTAGCTACGGGAATTAATGATATAAATCACTTACGTCCGATAGTACCTACTTTTCGTGATATAAGAAGGAAGGTAATTACCGACGGACTGCTTTTCTGTCCGATCTTTTTCTTTCAGCCGCTTTCTGACGGGTAATTGAGAAAAATTACTCATCGGTCGGTCGGTTCCTCGAGGTCCTAATTATTCCTACACTTTCGTATCTCGTCTATGTTTTCCCGACGATTCGTAACACGTCCGATATCTCGCAAGAAGGATGAATACATTGCAAGCTGTTGCGCTAAAGTTGTTGCACAATTGTCGAGTCGGCAGGTACGCAGGAAAATGCAAGGAAAGAACATCGAAACCAGCTGGCTGCTGAAGCGAGCAAAACTTTCATAGAAAGAAGACTCAAACTCGAAGATGGTATCTCGCTGGGGTAGCCATCCGCATGTTATTTGGCAATTAAGCTAGAAAAATTGATCAAATGTCCAGCTGGACAAATTGTAAAGTGCAAATTAAATAATAAAAAAAATTCTACAAAGAAGACTGAAAAGAAAACACCCCATTGACCTCACAAAGGAAATAAAATAGTCAAACTCGAAGATGATATCCCGTTGGGGGTAGCCATCCACATGTTATTTGACAATTAAGTTAGAAAAATGTACTAAAATTGCAGCTGGGCAAATTGTAAAGTGTAAATTAAATAATAAAAATAAAGTCTACAAAGAAAATACCACACTGACCTCACTAAAGAAATAAAATAGTCAAATTCGAAGATGGTATTCCGCTGGGGGTAGCCATCCACATGTTATTTGGCAATTAAGTTAGAAAAATTTACCAAATGTCCAGCTGGACAAATTGTAAAGTGCAAATTAAATAATAATAAAAAAGAGAAGAAATTGTCGAGTACAAGGGCTGGGACAGGTTTATCGGTACTTGCAACGGTGCAGTTTTTAAGAAGAAAGATTTATATCGTTTTCCGATTAGAATCGCGACAACGTGGTTGACGATAATGACTTCACTGGTTACTTAACCTTAATCTTCGAACGCATGATTTTTGTCAAATATAATAAGATATTTGAAGATGCCAATTTGTAGGACACAAAATGTTAAAAGAGAGAACTTTTTAAATCCACCTCGAAACGTTATGTCTTTCGATTTAAAAAAGACAAAAGATTCGTTGCCAAATGGCTCTATATGTACAACGTATGAATAAATTACGAAACAATCATGCATTTGTAAAAGTATAATAAATTATTCATTTTATCGATTACATAAATCCATCTTGAAACTTTATACCTATCGATTTGAAAAAAAAGTGTTTGTTGGCCGGTGATTTTATATGTAGAACGTATGAATAAATTACAAATCAATTATTCATTTGTACAGGTACAATAAATTATTCATTTTACCGAGTGTGTAAATCCATCTCGAAATTTTATACCTCTCGATTCGAAAAAAAAAAAGAAAAAAAAGACGGTTTGTTGCACTGATTGATTGTAGAACATATGAATAGGTTGCGAATCAATTATGCGTCGTGAAAGAGCAATGAATTATTCGTTTTATCGATCGTATAGTTTGCTAACTTAGGTTTGCCACCAGTGGCTAATTTTTCCTATCTCTCATCATGTATGCTATGTGAAACAAGAAATCTCGATTATAACACGCAAAAATTATCAAACAAAAAAGTAACTTCGACATCGAAGATCGTCGGAAATGCTGTACAATAGTTCAATTCTATTTAAATGTCCAATATCTGGTACAGTTTTGACGCGGATAGAAATCGTCTGGAATTTATTAAATTTTTAATCGAACACAACAGACTGTTCATATTGATTGGCAAGTTAACTATTTTTCTCACAGTGTCGTAGTTAAAAAAAAAAAAAAAGAAAGAATAACTTATTTGACGTAGCAAATTTCTATGCATTTCGCGTAACGTATCTGCGGGCTATAGTTGACGCTGTTGTATATTCGTCGTTAGCTAATCACTCTATACAAAGCTAGAAACAGATATTCCACTGACAAACGAAAAAGATTGCCTTTCAACCATGAACAAACGCATGGCAACGAACGAGCATCGAAAAGTTCGGCCTTTGCACCGGAAACCGCGTTGTATCACTCATAAATCCGACCCGGGCGTCAGCTCTGTCAATACAGGTGCTGCGTGAAAAAGTATGGCAGTTTGTCCTGATGACAGGCGAAACACGCTTCGTTAGCCTCGAATACGAGCAGATTCGAGCGGTACCTGCTCCAAACACTTTCGCCCATTGCACCCACATTGTTCGAAGTTCATGAGTTGGCGTCGTTTTATTCGACGCCCGTAACTTTTCCAACGCTGCGCGTCGATCGCATATTATCACGGCACTGTCCCGTGGAATTTCCTACGAAACGATTCCTATGTCCATACGATATTTTTTACTCCGAACGATCTGTCAAACGATCCAAGTTTTCTCTTTTGTCGTATCGACACATTGCATAGCAACCGTCCTTTATTTCTCTGTTTCTCCTTTTTTTTAATCGTTTTGGTATTGGAATCTTACACGCTCGGAGGATCTACGTTAGAATTTGCAAAAGAAGGAACGAGTTCCTTGGGTAAATAAATATTTCCTTCGTGATATTTCGAAACTGTAATTAATTACGTTTAGAAATCGAGCTTGCGATTACGATGATCTTATTTCTTGGAAGAACGAAGGAAACAATTCGTACGAAATGTATCGAGAAGAATATTTAAATGTTTTTGAAAAATTACGCGCAATATTTGACTTTCTGTGTTGATCTCTACGATTGAAGACGCACAATCGTAGAAAGTCTTAACGCAGTCAACGTTCCGGAGCATTTTAGAACGTGTTCGTAGGTAGCGAAAAGTAGGAAACAAAACATTTACAGGATCGATGTTACGCTTTATGAACCTCGAAACGAGACAATATCGTTTCGCTCATAAAGCTCGTTCTTGATCGTACGACATCCGGAGCAATGAAATTGTTTTACGAGCAACTTGTATGCTAGAGAGAAATGACTAGAGATGATAGTAACTTGGCGAACCATCAAGGCCAATGACCAAGATACTTGTTAAGCTTTCAAAGATGCTGCTTGTAAGTTTTCGTGTTGCTCAGATTTCGATACACTTAATAATATTTTTAAAAAAGTATCTGATCTCTTGTTTCAAAAGAATACACGCAATTCGATCTTCTCTGTAATTGCAAATTATATATTTAATTGCAATTTAACGATTGATGACATTACGTTTGGTTGCTGAATTACATAGTTCGTTTAACATTAACAAGCGAGACTTCTTTGAGAATTTACTTCGACGTTACTTATCTGTCTACATCTCACAAACATACGAAAATCGATAAAACAATCCATAACTCGGATAAAATTGAAAAAAAGCAATTTATACTGGAAAGATTAATTCCATATAAGTCATGTTCTTGATAAATCATCGCGAGCAAGCGTAACCAGGATTTACGAGCCTGTGAAATTCGAGAACGATGAATTGCTTTGCAAAACATTTCGATAGAAATAAACTTAATTTGTTAACTTCGTCTAATCGAATAAATGCTTCTTTCTCATCTTCTTTTCCTGTATCTGCTATTCGAACGTTAAAACACACCGATGCTCGTAAACGTGTCTGAACAATTTGGATAAAATTTTGACAAAAGCATGCGAATAATACGAAATATTACGAAAATTTCGAATTAAAAACGAACGAATAATCAGAGACAATATCTGTCACGTTTCTATCGAATCGGATAGATCGTAAAGCTAAGTTCTATTACAAAAGAACAGCAAACTAATTTTTTACCGTTATTTGTACGAGTCTCGGCTCAGTCATAGCCTAAACAAACAAGAATCGTCCGGCATGCAATGGAATTTGCCGCTTTGAAAACGCCACGTTTCGACGTTCTTGAATCCACTAGAACTCGATTTGAATCGATTACACAGCAATCTGACTGAACGCGCGCCGATCCCACTAAACTACATTTAATCCCCTCTGATTCGCTTCGATCCACCGGCAGATTCCTCGACTCGTAACAACCCTTCCAGATTTATCTTGACTCGCGTTTCAATTCGGTTGGTTCATCTTGGACACGGTGACTCGTTTCGATCTGTTCTAACGCGTGTTCCATCCATCGCTATTTATCTAAATCCTCGTCCATCGATTTTTGTTTTAATTCATTTAATTTATTCGTCGATAACACTGCATCGTTCGTTACAATTTTATTTTTCAAGACCAGAGGAAAGGAATGCGATGACCGGATAGCACAGTGGGTTCGAACGACGCTCGTTTAGTGCTCAGTTTATATCCGAACGTTCTACGTCCATTTTCAACGTCCCTAGGATGTTCGCAAGAGGGAAATTTCGCATGTTGGAGGAAATTTCGCGTGTTCCAGGAACGATGGTTTCTTGAGTCTCGCGAACGTTCTCGAGGCTAAATTTCGAGTGTTTTTAGGAGCATCCGTCTCGTAAATCCAAAGAGTTAAACGTCGAGTGTTTAAAGAACGATGGTTTTGCACAGCTTACAGACCGGTTAAAACGCTGAAACGTCCTTGGAACATTTAGTTGCAGAAATACGAGATCCTCGATTCCGTGATTTTTCGTAATTTCCAAGTTTTCGAGTTTCTAGAAATTCTACTATCAAAGAGTAGCGTCGCGATAAATTGTTTAAATTTTAATGGCAAAGAGTATAATATTTGAGGGAAAAGAAGAAATAGATGGAAAACGCGAGATACAAAATAAGAAACAGATTTTTATTCTGTAAAGTTTATCCGATAGTTTTTTATACGTAGCAGCGATACGTCTAATTTTCAAGAATTCCTTTTTTTTTATTCGCGTATAACGTTTAAAAATATCACTTCCTACATTTTTGTCACATTCAAGCGAATGTAAAGGAACTGCTGAATACGACCAAGTTCATCAGGTTCGCTAAGTTCACCGATAAAAGGGAACTTCCTCGTGCGAATCACTCAGGAACGTTTCTGCTGGAGAGGAACGATTATTAATGACCCGGCCACGACAATAACGCGTCACCGACTGTTCAAACTGACACTTTCCCCGATAATAATGATTAATCCAGCCAAGTGGTTCGGAACTTCTTCGAGACCTCGCACAACCTTCCTATCCGCCTCGACCAACCTTCCTCGATAATGGCTGATTTTTATCGAATCCCCGTCGAAGCTATTGGCCGCGGTTTAACCGGTAAACGATGGAAAGTTTCGATCCCGATGGATTGTCTCTAAAACGGTTAATTACACCAGATAAAAGATATCGTTAATGGTTATTCTCGCGAGTTCTCTTCCTCGGGCAATTTTCTCCTTTTTTTCCCCCTCCTTCGAATTGTTATATTCTACGCGAGAAGATAAATCGCAGATGAGGAAGACAATTTCCTGATAAGAAATTATTTCGAAGAAAAATGAGTCTGCGAATCGTAGAGTGGTACGTGTGAATTACATGGTTGTACTGGAAGACATTTTTAGCGTCGAGCTTTGTTTGCAAATTGAATTTAATTTTCTTGTACACGTCGATCGATACACGCAAATGGGTGAATTTATTTTAATCTGATGAAGTTAGAAAAATTAATTGCTAGCGGTTCAGGTTTATTTTTGTCCATGTTTACGTTATTATTTGAGCTATAAATTAGTAAGGTACGAAACCGTATCAAGATCCATTCAAACAAATTAAAAGATACAAATTCTTCCATATTAATTTTTTTCATAAGATAACCTGACAACGTTGAGAAACAGTACGTTGTTTCAACAAGAATATTTCTATTTAATAATGAACTAAAATACAAATGAAAAAATTTATTAGAAATTTCATAACCAGAATGTATATCTACAATACACACATATATATAAATATATATATATAAATTCGGTTGGTTGCTAAAAATCAAAGTCTTGCTGTCAAGCAACGATATATGAACGGTTATTAAAAATGATATTATTGCCAAGCGACAAATTTCGATGTATCGAGCCAGAAATGTAGCTCGATAGGTTGCTGACCAATGCGGTTGTCTGGCTATTGGTCGATTAATGTATTGTACCACCACTGACCGTTGAACATTGCGTACTGCTTACCACTGTCTGACTAATACGTTCTGACCACTTACTGTATACGACGGATCATTAATACCGTTAGAAATGCTATTACTTGATCAATCTGATATAATATCGATTTGTCACTTTACTTGTCGTCTTTTGCTACCTTCCTCGGTATTACGTAGTTCTCAATGTTTTTAAAGTAATAGTGGAACATACAACGCGTATGATAAGTCGGACATGCATATCATGTTTTCAGAGTTTAAAATAAAAGCAAGAAATAATTGATTTTTCTAGTATAATACTATTCACGCTACTCGATGTTCTTTCAGGAGGTTTGCCATTCTTTTAGGGAACTAAGAATTTGATTAACAGGAACATCGAACTTACTGCTAAAAATCGAATTAGTTTTCCTCTTTTTAATTACGACGATATATGCCATATAACGTAACGTATATTAATCGTGATCTATACATTACTAATCAGAATATATTTTCGCCATGCTGTATACTATATCGCTAGACAAAATTGATATTCACGTATGAACAAATGTTTTTTATATTAAACAACTGTATGTAAAACTGTCGAGGTTGACTGATAGAGGAACGAGTGGATGAATTTGTAATAGAAAAATATATTGAAATAAATAAAGACATAAATACATTGTATAAGTATGATGTATAGTGTATGCTGATCCAGATCCTCGCTCTTACAGTCTTACGATACAATAAGAAAGGATGATAGGGAGCACGTTCATATATTTATAGCAAAGGACATTAACAAAAAGTTAATCTCGTAGCTCTAGCTGAAAGCTACAAGAAACAGCAATAGAAATCTACTTACAGCTCTTTTGTTTCTAGACCTTGTAATCCAAAACAAAATTTATATTCGAGGGCACAATAATATGAACCCCTCCTTATTTCCAATATTTTTGTTTCGCTAAATTCTATTCTCTTCTTAACAGCAGTCTCCAAGTCACAGATATACAAAAGAAAAGATGTAGGGCTTTTCTTGAAGCAATTACTTCAACAGAAACGAAAGTTACGTTAACGTAAGGTTTTTTTAAATGAATAATTGTCATACAGTTGGCGTGCTTATGATAATACATAAGTTTCGTACAGTTCCATGTAATGTAATATAATAATATATAACGATATATGTTATACCAAAGCATAGTATTTTAACTACTAAATAACATGAAAATAAAAAATCGACAAAATTCTGTACGTATAGATTTTCTCGTAATTTTCATTTACGTACTATGGTTACTTCAGATAAATGATCCAAAAACGATTAGAACGAATCAGTGGAGAACGTAGAGCGTCGTACGTGGTTCATTGGCGCGATAACATTCCCCTCGGACGTAATGTGCATTGCTAACCGAGAATGCTACGCGCTATCACTTGTACTCCGTCTGACTAATGCGCCACAGTTATCACTGCGGAGCTATTCGACCGCATTGCTTACGTCTGACTAATGCCCGTCCCTGACTACTGCGCGGCGAACGTTATCCGTGTTTCTACTAAGAACTGCTAAGGTCGTACACTCTGCTCTTCAAGATACGATAAATATATTACATTAAAGGTTAATTGGCAAGAGAGGAGCAAAGATTCATTCGTATTTACAGTTTTTTAATTATTATTCGATTGCGGACGTCCTTGCAAATGCGTATCTTTATAGAATGTAAGTAGATAGATAAAAAGAAAAGTTATAATTGATAGAAATTTGATTATAAAAATGTGTTCTTGTCTTACATGTATTATGTGTTTATATTATATATTCATATATTATATGCAAATACATGTTTTGCGCTTTTACTTCTTTTTTACATTCTTTTGTAAGAATATATTTCAATTAATGTAATTTATCATAAATGTGTAAAGGATTGTGCAAAGGTAGTGACAACAGCTACAGGCTACATTAAATCGTATATTTGTAGCTTTCAATTCTTAATCTAATAGCCGAAATAATGGTATAGGAATACTAAATTTACACTTAGAATTTATATCAGAATAGTTATATATTTATTTGATAAGCGATTTCAGAGATATTCATCGATATACACTTGCACGCGTCTCACCTTCTTCCATACCAGACTGTTAACTGAACAGTTTACATTCATTTGTTTTCGAGACGCCGCGCACACGCGTACTTCCACACTGATATTCACATACAAGTATCACTACTACGCAGCTAACTTAGTCTAGCACATAAAATTATACACATTTCAATAATTTTAACATTAGGTTCGCGGTAATTTGCGTCTCGAGGAAAAAGAAGGACCCTTACAGTTTCTCACAATTTTAAAAAAACGGTAAACGCAATACGAAACATCTGTAAAACGAATGAGACATAAACGTAACTATACGTTAAGAAAATGAAGGGTCGGTCGAAATTCAACGAAAGACGAATACCAGGGTGAATATAAGTAACTTTCATACGAATCGGTATTATAAATTTCAAAGGATACTTTTAACGAAGTTGTTTATGTCCGATGAAAGGAAAGAAGCTGTTTTAAAATCAAAGCGCGATTAAACATCGTTAAATCTTTCCGATAATTTCTCCAGGAAATATCTGCGCGAAGAAAGCATCTAATTACGCTTGGCGTTCCCACATCTTAGTCAAAGGTTCAATGAAATACCTGTTTGCTTTTGAACTACGGCCCATTCAAAGTGCTCGTCGCGAAACCGACAACTCGAAACTCGTTTGCTGACTGACTCGTACCGACGAATAGCAGCCAAGAAGTGGAACAGAACTCGCGAAGATTAAACCATCGAAGCATTAATACCATCGCTTTCCTGAGTTTCGTCTATGTGCACAGTCGAGTCTATTACGAGGTCTGCGATTTGGACGAATGATTTGTAATCCATCGATTAACAGAGATTATCACGAGATTACAAGGATTGTAACAACGAGATTACAAATTGTTCGATCGTCTGATTGGGAGAAAAGTAGCGCTTTTATCATCAAAATATGTCGAACGTTTGTAGAAAACGTCTATAAACGTGATGCGTTATATAAATCGTTTAAAAATTTGATCAATTACGAGCCAGGATTAACGTGACTAGTGTGGCGAATAAAAGAAAGTTTCAGATTGAGATAATATGAATTTTAGTAACTTTTATACCAACAATTTTTTACAGTTTAGTGTATATTATATTTTTCTATTGCTGTTATTAAATAAAAATCCATTTTGTAAAATTATGGCGTCTTTTTGTATTTCTTATCTTATAAGCTATTTTTCTGTCCGCCGTTCTATGCTGATAAAGTTCGAACCAGATATAAAAATGCGAATTTCTCTAAACGATTAGTTATCGATCGTTTTAATTGTCTCAGTTGAATCACCGTATCATAATCATCGTACGCAGTACGTGGAAGACAAGGAAAACATAAAGACAGGAGAGTTTCACTTTCATACGCCAAGTGTTACAAAATTAAGATTAAAATATCTTTTAAACTGAGAATTTTCAGACACAGGTACCACGATACTTTTTTTTTCATAGAGAATACAAAAACGCATCGATCGATGGATAAAAAGATATAGGGGTCAACTTAAAAAATATACCGATAATTTTGAAATCTCTTTGAAGAGATGAACGCGAGAAAAAATTCCTTCCCACCCTCGCATGCGCCCCTTGAAGTAGTTTAACTACGTCTTAAGATGGTTTTTCCTACAATAGTAAATAAGATAGATATTTAGGCGATCTCATCTAGCCGAGACACCCTGTATTTGGCCAAGCCATTTCCTCCACTACTTTACATATTGTATCAAATACTTTTATCATCTCGACGAGATGTGTACGTATTTACGTTGGATGTTTTACCATTTCTATATATCTCTATCGCATAATTTATTATATTAGGTTGTCCGAAAAGTTTTTTTCGTTTTGTAAGGAAATAATAGACGCACAATGTTTTTTGTTTTATATTAGTTTATTGAATTACGCACGAACGTAATAATAGAAATACAACGAAATGGATCATACTTAATTCAATAAAATGATATAAAACAGAAATTGTTGTTCATCTATTATCGCCTTATGAAACGAAAGAAACTTTTCGGACAACCTAATAATAATCGTGTCTCACTATATATATAAAAGTTTCTATGACAAGTATTCAATGTATTTTCGCGAGTCACCATAGCCTCACAAATCAATCCTTTTAAAATAGACGACGCCATACTTCAACAATTTAAATGACCTCTGCACATCTACTTTCTGCTCTCCTACCCTTTCTTCTCTCTTTATTATATCGTTCTGTCTTGCAGTCTTACTTACTGCTTGCGAGAGCACCGAAGCACAGAGTAGCCGTTTGTCTCTCCGGAAAACGACTTCTTCTCCGATACAAAACGAATTTTCCAACCTCTTTGTTCGACACCGCGTGTCCTGTATGGAAAAATGCTTTCCTCTTCCACTATTCCAACGTGTCTCCTCTACGTTAGCAACGGGTGCTTTACAACGTGTGCAAAATGAAATAACCGCGGCGACGGAATCGTGACGAGGTACGGGAAACCGACCGACGAATATTTGATGCTGTACGATGCAACGTTCCATGGTATTACGCAGCAATCGAGCATTACTTTTATTCTATTCTCCTCCACTTATTACGCATATATTTATGTTCCTTTTCTTACTATTTTATGTTTACCAGTACAACGATTATCGCCTAACTTTGTCCGCGCGATTCGCGTTAACGTGATAATTAAACCGCGGTTTATCCACGCAGATTCATATTTTTGAGAATATAATTTAAGAAAGTAGAGCCTCCGCGGAGGATTGGTAAAACATTTAATTTCTCAATTTCCACTATTTCGCTCGAGTCTCTTATTTTACAAAATAATGAAATAAAATAGAAAAATAAGACAAGATTATTCGTGATTAGCGAATAACTATGAAACGACCGCTTCGTTTGTCCTTGTTCATTATTCGACTAAATTATACTGCCTGGTATGGAGCAATGATATTCGGCGAGGTAGCGATAATAAAATAGGCAACGAGCCACGAATTTCGACGCTGTTCGACTTAAACATTCAGAACGTCACGTTCCCGACGGTGAAAATATTTGCTGGCGTGTCGCATCGCGATATTGCGCTTGTGGCAAGGGTAGCCTGTTTAGAAATTCTCGCGTTCTGCAATATTGATAGCGTGTTAGCAGCATACATTTCCATATGTGTGATACGGGGTTGTTGAATTTTCCGTCTCGTGAATGTTTCATCGAATGCTTCGGTAGTATCTGTACCAGTGCATCGCGAAAATTATGAGATATTGCTGTAAGTCCGCCGTATGTTGGGCCGATAAAGTGTGACTTGTATGGCGCGTGTGTACGTTTCATAATAATCGCGGTAATAAGAAGGCAGCTCCGCTTTGAACGTATTTTTAGATTCGTTTCGTTCAAAGTATATTCTTTATGCTTCTCATCGATATTACGCCAATTACAATAAACCTACGCTTCGTTCAAAGGTTTTTTTCTTTTTTCGAACTAAAAGATGGATAGTTCGAATATAGAAAATTGACGTTGATAATAAAATTAGCAAGTAGTCTGTGTTTAAAGAGCGAGCAGTTGCCAATTTCTGTTTGGACCACGATTACTCGTGTCGAGATAATCGTTAATGAATATGGGTTAACAGACGATAACGAGACAGACACCAGGTAATTGATACGTAGCTAGCAGAAATCGAATCTGCGGCAAATAACATATGTATATCAATGACGTTGACGATGATTGTATATTGGTGCAAGCTGTTAAATCGTATTCTCTACGACGGGACTACGAGATGAAATGTTTAAAAATATATACGTTTCAAGGAATACAAGATTAAATTGCATTTGAAATTTGAAATTTAATTTTATCGTCGAACAAATATTTCGCGGTTTATTTTATTATACTATTGGCTTGGCAACTAAGTGATTACGGATTTTGTCAATACCACCTATTGACAAAATCCGCAATCACTTAGTTACCAAGCCAATATGATTAACATTAGTCGTCTGTATTTCCTTCTCTTTGATATCCGACAAAAATAATCGAGTGATTCAATACTTATAATAAGGTAACAAGTATCTACTGTCTGTTTAAATATTTTATTGCATCTGTGCGTACACTATAAATTAACATAATTACACGACGTAGAATTTAGAATGACTGTTGAAAATGACAACGTGAATTCGCGTTCGCCATCGATATGCAGATGCGCTAGTTACAATAAATAGTAACTAGAAGATAGTTCTAGATATAATCGATAAGTTTAAGATATTTTTCTGTTTTTATCCCTAGTTCATAGAAGAAAGTGCAATAAAGGTGTATCGGCTCAGAACGCTGTGATAGATTTATCCAAAGAATAAAATAATAGCTATTGTGATCCTACCTCTAAATACAGAAATAACAACAATGACCAATAACAATTCAAAATTATTAAATAAGAATAGTCACGTTATTGCGTATGGTCTAGCTATCTTTTTAATTACAAATTCAGATTTTTCAATAAAAAACGGCTACGACATCGTGTCATAAATGTTTCGCTAATATCTTTCTTTCGCGAAGCACCTGAGGAGTACATTTTAATAATCTGTCTGGAAATATCGCGAGACTCTATCTTTCGGAAGAAGTGATTTCTCTAACAGGAAACTTTAATAAAATGATCATACCTCGTACAAAGGAGAGAAAGAAGCCGAGAGAAAAGAGAAAGAAATTCAAGTTGAACGATATATTTGGAGTAAGAAGTTGTTGAGAAAAGGTCAGACCAGAAGAAGTTCAACAGGATATTTAATAACCGGCATATGAACTACTTGCAGCTTAAATTCATTTTCTTTTAAATTCATGTTGCTCCGTCGATTGTGATATTTTCTTGTCGACTGCGATTCACAGCAAAATTTCTATATTTAAGACGAAAATTATTTACAATTAATAATTTATTCGCGAACGATTTCACCAGGCAGATTCGAGTTTTCCATAGACTCTTCTGCATTTTCTACGTAATTTATTTAACATTTTCTCGTCGATATATGTATAGCTAAACGTTACGTTATTGAGTCGTCGTCATTTACAATGAATTTGTGAATCTTTACCGATTAATCATCTTCCTAATAATTTCAGCCAATTCTCACGTCTTCTATGAGATTAGCAAATATGTTAATACGCATCGATGAACAACAGCGGACATATAAAAATGCGTGTGTATTTATCGTGCTGCAAACGATCAATTTCTTATCGAATGTTTCAGTATATTTTTACATTCCTTTAAGAATTTTCTGCGTCGTTTAACAAATTACTCTCCAAACTGAAAGAACTTTTCTAATCAATACACAGAGAACACGTCTGGTTAAAAGATGTTAAAATATGAATCGAACTTTCAATGGTCGATTTGTGCTAATAAGAACGAAATGCCGAGATACGAATCGAACATTCTCGTGGAGATGCAATTTTCCAGACAAAGTTTGCAACGTAGCAATAAATTCGTATGAATGAGAAAGTGATGCGTAGAGTGGCGACAGAAAAGCTTAGCATCGAAAGAAGGCGAGGAATTACAACTTCCTGACTGTGCGTTCATCGAAAGACAGAGGAGGAACAGAATACATTTTTCACAACGTCTCGCATGTGGAAAGGCGGAAACTCGTGTGATAAGTTTCCCTCCACGCAGCCAGGATAGAGTGTTGCCGAAGCGGAACAGAAAGTTCCCGTTTGCGGTGAAATGGCCTCTGCAGCTGCACAAGTTTCGTAACTATGATAGCAAGCTATTTAACCAGACCAGGTGGACTCGAACGTGTCTACACGTGACCTCGTTGGCTGAGAAACGCTCGACGAGCATGAAAATTACCCTCGAAACGTTGTCCTCTGTTCTGTCTCGATGCATTTACCGTGTATTATAGATTCCCACTATGAATGTTACCTCGGCACATGACAAAGTTCAATGTTCATTACTAGATTATTACGTTACGTATCGACTTCTTCGGCTGACGATAATAAATTACTGTAACGCAACTATAAATCACATAAATTTCGTTATTATGGAACAAAATGTAAACCAACGTTAAAATATAAATCAATATAAATCAACGCGTTAACATAATCGAAGTCGCTTCAAGAATCGTTCACGGTCACAGCGATATCTTCAAATTAATGGTAAACGCGTTAGATTGAAACAGAATTGGCTGTTCCGTTGTTTCTGTCTAGTGTTACGATTGCGAGAACCGCACATGACTAGATAAACCGAGATTGCAGCGCAGGATTGGAAGAACAACCAGTGTGTATAACTAACAGAGTCGGTGCAAGGACAGACGAACGTGGACGAATCAGTGGCGCACGATTATTGGAAGCCGCAAGGTAAGCTTTCGTCGACAAACCAGTGTATGGTTAACACCGGTAGTTAGCGGAGGAAAGGACGAAGCAATGCCACATCACTGTCAGCTATTTGAGTTAAGGATGTTGATCCTCGTACTATGTCAGTGGGCGATAGATCTCGAACGATAGACGTTTGGGCACATCACGTCTCCGGTTACGATCAGACATCCAGCAAAATCTCGTATTTCATATTTTGTCAAACATTAAGTAGCATTGCGTTTCGTATTTTAGCAATATTCGGTTTCAAGATCTAAGTTGATAAGTTAGAAGATTGTTTGTTTTTTTTTTACCATTATATCGCTCCCGATTGTTTGTTCTCGAAAATCATTTGCTAGAAAAATGATGAAAAGTATATTTCATTGTCGGTGAAATTTCGAACGTAATCTAACGTAGTTACAACGAGTTTATTTTGAAGTTGGAATAAAATTAACGAACGTAATCTTTTCCTACCTTTGAAACCTACATTTTTATATGCAGCTGTTATGTTTAACACGGTATTAACATGTTAATTACTGTAAATATGATATTAACCCCATATGGACGAATCCTTTGATCCGTGTAATGGATTGAAAGAGGGTTAAAATGCGCCCTCTGTTGCGTCCTAATGTATTAATGTAACTTATCATCATCGCTCTCAATAATAACTTTAATTCTATCAGCTATAGGCGAGAGAAATGACAAAAAGTGGCAACTTTTACAAACTGGTGTAACGGCATAGTAATAAAACACTTAAAATATAGTTACTTATTTAGAGAAATGTAGAGAGCGATGAAAAAGTTGGTCATAGTAAGAGAGAAATTAAATTTAATACTATGCGAGATTATTCCCTACGTATAAATACAATGTATAACGTAATCAGTGAACTAAATACATATAACTAGAAACGAGACACGAGGATTATAATATCGCTAAAGTCAGTGACGTGCATCACGTCGTAGGTTTATGGGACGATAAGACTTACTCGAAATGATGGTATAAGACGTCGGATCATGTGACGACGGAAATGTGGAAACTCTGGGATAATAACGTGACTTTCACAGCTTAAATTCCTCGTTCAATGTCATATTCAACCGAATGATTAGCAAAGATTCTGGTTATCCAAAAATGAGTATATCTGATATTAACACTAGTAGCATAATAAATTACTGTAACGCAACTATAAATCACATAAACTCCGTTATTACGGAATAAAATGTAAAGCAACGTTAAAATATAAATCAGCGCGTTAACATAATCAGAGTCGCAGTAATATCTTCGTTAGTTCGAATAATTTATATCGACGCGATAGTAGAAGATTCTACAATTTTAGAGCAATTTTAGATTTTCAATTTTATAATAATCTATATTATTTAGGTATTAAGAATTACTTTCTTCCGAAAGGTTTAAGGACACGAGTTTTAACTGTACGAAAAAAGAAAGGAAAGTTTTAATGGTCAAGAGTCGTTGTATGGACGAAACGTGTGATTCTCATTCGGACGAAATCAGGACGATTTACAATTCCACTAACTCTAGGTTTGACCCATAGATTTGCAGATACAGTTTCATAAATTTTCCTAATGGAGAATTACGAAAATTATTTGTAGCATGTCGTTCTGGTATCTGCGATCGAATTACATCCCCGACAAACATTCGGCACAGATATACTCGGAATATTACTAAAATTACTACTCTCGCGGGGGAATGTCCCAGGATCACGGTGCAGCTACTTATTGTAAACTATTGTATAAATTTAAAAATACAAACAGTGCTATAATAATTCCAAGAATGCTACTCTATATTATGTATACTATGTATAATAGCGCTAGCATGCTGTCTCGTTCAACTTCATATAGCTTTTTTTAGGTCTCTGTGTTTCAAAAAAACCCCGAGAAAAGCTTGAACGCTCTTCCGAGTTTCTAGAAAATAATCTAATAGTTTTCCTTGCTACGCGTTACCTTCATTTCTTTAACGAAGAAATTAATTTCCTTCAAAGCGAAATTTAGGCAAAAATATGGAAAAGGTGAGAAATTACTTAAAATTACTGGTCGAAAACGAATCAGTATGCAACAGCACGCTTAACTATAACATATTATCTATAGATCACTATTACGAATATATAGTATTAATAATGATTGGTATACTACTAATAATAAACTTACAATTCAATATATTAAAAGGAACTATTATTTCACTGACGATATTATAAATAAATGTTGAGGTCGACTGATAGAATAACGGGTGGATGAATTTGTAATAGAAAAATATATTGAAATAAATAAAGGTATAAGTATAGTATATGCTGATCCAGATCCTCACTCTTACAGTGTTACAATACAATAGAAGAATCTATGATAGGGAGCACGTTCATATATTTATAGCAAAGAACATTACCAAAAAGTTGATCTCGTAGCTCTAGCTGAAAGCTACAAGAAACAACAATAGAAAACTACTTGCTCTTTTGTTTCTAGTCCTTGTAACCCAAAACATAATTTATATTCAAGGGCACAATAATATGGACCTCTCTTTGTTTCGAATTTTTTGTTTCACTAAATTCTATTCTCTTCTTAACAGCGGTCTGCAGGTCGCAAGATGTAGAGTTTTTCTTGAAGCAATTACTTCAACAATAAATATACCTATTGAGATATGTATAATTTTGTGTGCTACACTAGATTGGCCGCGTAGTAGTGACACACGTATGTGAATATGAGTGTGTGGAAGTATGTGTGTGCACAGCGTTTCGAAAAACAGACGAATGCAACTGTTCCATTGGCAGTGTGGCGTAGCGGCACTCGACGCCAACTAGCGATTAGACGCCTGTCCGAGTCGATAGTTGGTAGTTAGCAGTAATAATTGATCCGAGTTTCTCGACATCTTAAGCGATCATCATCCGCACTTGTATCGTACATCGTAACGCATCGACCAGAAGTCGAACTTGTAATCGCGAGCCGCGAACCGCTGATAATAATCGCGAGTCCTACGCATAATGTACACATAGAGTATATGTTAATAAATATATATCGTTAAATATATTCAAGTGTTTCTTCCGCACCTATCGCGACCTATTCATCTCAGTGGTATGAAAGATGGCGAGACGAAGAGAGTGCTGAGACGCGCGCAAATGTAAATCGACGAAGATCCTGGAAATCGTTTATTAAATAAATCTAAAACTATTTTAATATGAATTCTAAGTGTAACTTTAGTGTTCCTTTACTTTTATTTCGGCAATTAAGATCCACAACTCTTAACAATACCGAACAGTAATCTCTCGAGTACCGTGGTGTTCGAATATCGATAAGACTGGCTCTGTACATTATTATCAAAGATCGATGAATAATTCTAAGGTTAAGCAAAACTTTCTTCCACAATATACGAATAGTCTTTTAAACCCACGCTGAAGAATCTCACGATAAAAATGGGGAGTGTATGATAGAATTTAATTTCAAATATTTACCGGAGTTTACGTCCTATTGCATCTCGCGCAACCTATGCAGCACACCGGGTGTCCCATTTTAACCAAGATACATTAGATGAAAGATATATTCAAAAATATTCTAACTTTGATCCTGTAAAACTCATCGCGTGAGAATAATAAAACCTTGTCTTCCATACGCTCAATTTCATGAGATTAACGTTGAAGCATTTTTTCAAATAGACATTTTCAGATACAAGTACCTCGATGCTCTCTTGTAAACAATTAAAAACTGCATCGATCGATGCATAATAAAATGAGGTATAATTCCGCTTAAGAAATCAAAGATCGGCTTTGAAACGCCTTCACCACAAATCTCATGGTCATCGTAAGACGTCCTCCTCGATACGAAACAAGTCTTATGCATAACATTTTTTTACCATAACGAATAAATACTTTGCGGGACAATTGCGTGGAAGTGTTGAAATGGGGCACCCTGTGTATATTCGTTTCTTCGTTCTTGCAATTCCTAT
Source organism: Bombus difficillimus (assembly GCA_014737525.1). Classification (NCBI taxonomy): domain Eukaryota; kingdom Metazoa; phylum Arthropoda; class Insecta; order Hymenoptera; family Apidae; genus Bombus; species Bombus difficillimus. Next base: position 531,783 of record JACXIT010000197.1, on the reverse strand, counting down.
ACAGGAATAGCACCTTCGAATATGAAAGGAAATATTCAGTTCGCTCGCTGGCGTTTGCTTTCCGACGCGAGAAGTGCATCACGGCCGAAGATTGCCGAGTAAATAAGAGATATTGTCTTCCGGAAACACCTGGAAGTCACTTCGACGGAAACGCCACCATGCCCGATGAATATTTCACGCGCTGAATTTTCGTTTCGTAGCGGAACACTGAATCTATAAGTAATTTCGATCTCGCGCTGCCGCTCATTTTTCGATTGGAATTCGTCGAAAGGCGGTCCTCGTTCGAGAAGCAATAATACACTCGACAGAGCCGGAAAGTTGAGTTCACCGTGATGCGCGGTGTATAGGAAATCTGATTGAGACGGAAGGGAATCGACACTCATAACTTTGTGATTCTTTAGGAATCCTTTTAGGAGATTGCTTTCACGGCTTTCTAGTTATAAATATGTCAAAGAAAGTGGATTCTTTCGAGTATTCTTCGGAGAAGCAGTCAAATTTGTCGTCTTTCTAAATAATAATACGCGTTCCAGTAGTGAGAAATATGATTAAATTCCGATATCACGAGGTCGGTATCGTGGAATAGCAGAATTAATCAAATACTTGCTGATAGAAGATAGAATGATGAATAACATGAAAATAATGGATATTATAGGATTTGTTATTTATTCGGAAATATTAGAAATTAGGCTTTCCAATGATTTCTATCCTATATGATAAGTTTATTGATCGATAGATCTAGTTACAATGGATTAAACAGGAAACGATGGTTATTTAACGTGAACAAAATACAATAATGTGTTATAACTAAAACAACTAAAATTCACAACTCACAACTAATAGTTTATAACTCGTAACAACTCGGAAACTCTCGACTCCTCACCATTCGACTGTCAACTCACGACTACTCGACTCGACTACTCCACTCGACTACTCCACTCGACTACTCCACTCGACTCTCAGCTCACGACTACTCGACTCGACTCTTAACTCACAACTTCCCCACTCTACTCTTTAGGGGACCCGGTAAAACTGCCAGGTCCTTTTGGCCTAACGGCACTTGGGACTTCTCGCAATATTGTTTATGGTTCAGCCGATATTTCTTAGGCCATTTGTCCACGATACTACAATATTGTATAATCGTATCAAGAAATATTCGATCTATGTTCGAATGAGAATTAGTTCTTTCTATGAGAGCAACTATCGTTATGAAATTCAGAATTCGTTTAATTCGGTAAGATTCTTCCGCGATGTAATTACATTCGGACGAAATTAATTTGTATTTTTCAAACATAATAATAAATAATTAATAATTCCATAAATAATTAATAACGATTTATTAGTTCGTTGTATATTAATTCAGATACTTAAAACAAATTTATTGATATATGATTATGATCGTATTTATCGTATGCTGTAAGCAAAATGTACGGAAATTGAACAGATCAGGCAATATTAATTTTATCAAATTTACAATAAATTAGCCTTGCTCGGTTTCGTGAATATATTAATCAAAATGTCTACGTACATCCAATTAAAGTTTTTAAATCTTGATGAAGATACCATCAAGTGAAACTTTATTTAATCGCACAAAATTGCTGCACAAATAAATTAGCAAAGTCACATTCAGAATACTAAATACACAACTAGTTTCATTTTTGCAACTCTACGCTGTATATCGACATTTTACGACAGGATAATTGTTATCGCGTTGTAATAGAAACTTTAAAGTTAGAAGCTTGCTTTTCTTCGATATAAAGATTAATAATAACGTACCCAACTTAATAACAACGTACTGAGAAATTAAAATAATTAAAGCTACAAAAATGACTTTTAGCCTGTCCAGATAAAACTTAACAATTTTAAACTTACAGCTTTTTCTGAAGCAACGATAACCATAATGGCGCGTTACATATAATCATCACATATTGAAAAGTTGAAGGACGATTTTTATCCAGAATTTAAATCTTGAATTTTTTTTCTTTCATATAAAAAAGGCTTAAAAAGTATAAACTTCTCATACTTGTGCCTATCTTTTCGATAATATCGTCACTTTCGTTCATAAAGATTGACAAACATTCTTCCAACTAAATTAAGGACGGTGGCAGGAAAGTTTAATTCGATAAAGTGAAAGAATATATAAAAAAAATTGGCATTTTAAATTCGTTCAAGAAATTCGTATTCTTCTCGAAACTGCAAGATGATCGTTTGTTATACATTTTCGCGAAGTAACGAAATCCCAAATTTAAATACAACGATCGACGAAAAAAGATCACAAATCGATCGATGAAGAAGACATCGTTTCTCAACAAAACGAGCTTCGTCTACCGATGAACAGCGTATCAAAGTTTTTACAAAACTTCTTTAAACAATCAGAAACGAAATACCTTGGAATACATTAGAATACAAGAACCATTTGAAACTGGAATTTACGAAAACGACAATTTATTTGCGAAAGCAACCATAAAGCAACGTCGTGAAAGAAACACAGTACAACAGACATCCATATTATCTAATGAAATTTTAATTTTACGAAAGTATTAGGTTGTCCGAAAAGTGTTTTTCTTTTACAGACACGTCTTTTACAACGACGTATCTTTATACAAACATGAAATTTAATCTGTCCGACGTTATAATGTTTATCTTGATAGAAAAAAATGGATCATACGTAATACGATAAAATAATATAAAACGGAAAATATTGTACATCCATTATTTCCTTATAAAACGAAAGAAACTTTTCGGACGACCTGATACATTATCCAGAAATTTTTCTTCAATTTTGTTACTATCTTTTTAAACAATCCAATAAATATTTGGCATATAACGAAGAAATCTTTTTTCTGAACCAGTCAGTTCGCATTCTTGCGAACCTGACCGCGGCGAACTTATTACGACAATTCTGGAACTTTCTCAAACTACATTTCCAACGTGCAGATTACTCGTCCCTGGAAAATTCTTCTCTTTACAGAGCCCCAACTTCCGGAATAAGTTCTGTAATTATGGTTATGGCTGATTCAAGTTTATCCGCGGAAGGTATTTTCCGCTGTCAAACCTATTTTTCAAGCTTACGTCCTATTTTCGTCAAAGACAACGGCTTCGTCAAGTTGCTCTCGGTCGGTCGACGTGGCGAACTATACGTCGCCTCTGTAACCACGTCTCGTTATAATTCATGAGATTTCAAAAAGTTTCGTTCAATAAGTACGCGTAATATACGTTGGGAGTCGCGCTCTTATCGACTTAGCGGCTTGCGAGCTGGTCAGGACGCGAACTTTAAACTCACTCGGAACGCAGTGGACAAAGTTAACCTTCGGTGAGCACGCTATTTATTCTGCTTTTACAACAGACGGCAGACTTGGTAGACGGCGAACTTGATGTTTGTTCGATCGTCGAAAGGAATTAATTCGACGCTTAGACAGAGCAAAGCGATAGATGTTAACTGACTGTTAGTTAGACGCGCGAGTTAAAGACAACTGACAAGTTGGTACACTGCAGACTGAAGATCCTAGAACGATGACGAGTCTCGGGAAGTTTGTTTTCTCGCGGAAATTCGGTAACACGCGGATTGGAGAATTTCTGAGTTACTGGAACTAGGAAGCTGAGAGGGGAACGCGATAATTGGTCAATTTGGAAAGTTTCGTTTCATCTGATGTATTGTATTAATTAAACCGGAAAGGATTTCTTTTTCACAAGAAGATAACACAGATCTGTCGATCAGAATAATCAATTGGATTAATTAGACGCTTTGTACGCTCTGTAAACCACAGAAATTCAAAGCAGTTCACGCGTACCAAATGGAAGATTTAATCGTAATCATTCGTTGGACACAATAGACCGATAAACTCATTTTACCCTCCTCTGCTACCGATTTACATAACCTTTGTGTCAGCTGCACCGATACGATCCACGCTGAAAGGAAACACAAGACAGAATATGTACAATTGTCATTGTAAAAGTGGATGCGACGACGACTGTAAGAAAAAATAGTAAAATTATTTGAAAATAACGAGGAAGAATTGGATCTGGTTGGATCACACGTTGAAATATAACTCAAGACATCGATGGAACAAAATTTTAATGAAAATTTGGCCTCCATGGAACAGCATAATTTGTAACGCATTTACCAGCCACAAACACTTGACGGCAGAACTGTGAGGCAAAATTCGACAATCGGTTTTCCCAACGTGCTCCCACGAGCATTTCTGCTCGACGACTGCAACAAATGCATCTCTATTCCGGCGGCGTGGTTACCAAGCGCTAAGTACAAAGTTTTCACCGTAAGTTTCAACGAGCTTACGAAACTGTCACCAGCTAACTTGCAAGCGCATCGCTTGCGTGGGAACGTAGAAGCCTACGTCGATGGCGCAGGTGTTGATTCTTTGACTGCCTTTCTTGTGATTCTTTGCTACGTCTGCTACACAGCTATTTTCAAAGCTTATCTCGTAAGCGTGTGAAACAGCTGTATGGAAAACGATCGAGTTGTGTATTATATAAAAGGATCGACCTTAATCTATAGATTGTAATAATATTCCTTTAGCCAGGATACTCTTAAAAATATCTGCTTGCTCAACATTAGAACTACGACACAAGTCAAATTGATTGGTTTTACAATTTTATTTTAAAATTCCTACTTTATGCTATATTTCTTCTCCGCAACGATAACCAAAAGAATAACTCAAAGAATTTTATTTTGTTTTTTATGTATTTAAACTGAAAATAATTTTGTATGAAGACTACCAATACCAGTGAAAACGACTGGTGCTTGTCAAAGTGTAAAAGGGTCCTGCAATCTGTTCATCGAACCCCAATTAACCAGTTTCCTCGTTTTCTACAACTTGCCACGCGTTTTTCAAATTTTTACCGCGTATCGTTCGATATGATGATATGGGTTATCAGGAAAATCGCTGGATGCTAACGCTAGAAATACCACAGCGGTCGAAACGACTGGTTCTACAATTTTATAAATGAGTCAACCCTCGTTTAAGGATCACGGTCCTAAATGGATTAATAACGTTGAGGTTGAGGTTGACTGACTGAAGAACGAGTGGATGAATTTGTAATAGAAAAGTATATTGAAATAATTAAAGGTATAAGTATAATGTACAAGTTTATGCTGATTCAGATCCTTACTCTCTTAGTGTTGCTGGATAATGGAACGATAGGGAGCACGTTCATATGTTTATAGCAAAAGGACATTACCAAAATAGTTAAGCTCATAGCTTGGGCTAGAGGTTACAGGGAACATAAATAGAAATCTGTTTATTAGTTCCTTTGCTCCTAGACCTTGCAACCAAAACATAATGTATGCTCAATACAATAATATGCACCGCTCCTTATTTAGAATATTTCTGAGTAATAGGAATCTCCAGGTCACGGATATACACAAATAAAGATGTAGAGTTTTTCTTCAAATAGTTACCTCAACAAATAATACCAAAAATGTGCTACATAACATGGAATTCCTTGTGCAAGAAAGTAATGAAGCAATAAATATAAAAATAATCTATTATTATGAATTTTTTAAAGACCAGTCATTTTCACTGGTTTTGGTAGAAATAGCTTGGTGTTAACTATCGATAACTCTAGCGTTAATCTACACAGTTAACGTCGTTCGTAGTTCTATCTATACTGAGTTCTTCCCATCGATAGCTTCGAAATATGGCGTAAATGAACAAATTAAAGATCTTATTTTATCCAAATTCTATGCCAAGGTATAAATATCAGAAAACTTTTTGAAATTTCATTATCGTCGTGAATTAAGAAGAACTTTTCTTAAAACGGAGCACAGAAATCGCAGAAGGAATTGCATATTGAAAGATTGTAATTTTGCTGGTCAAAAATTGTCGTTTCAAATTTGTACGATCTCTGGATCAATTTTTCAATTCAAATATTGCTTAATGGAATCGGAAGATATTCGGTTTCGTTGTATCTAATAATACTTTCATCCAGGGACGAATAAAATGAACTAATTTTGATAGATAGCGAATATAGAAATATTTTCATATCGAATGAAAGTTTCGTCCCTTAGAAACTTTTATCCTCGAAACTTTTATCCCTTAGAGCAAAGATGGTTGCAATTTTTCTTGCTTTTTTTCTCACTGACTCGAGATAACGTAATGTCTTGTCCTCAAAACCTGGCACATAAGGCGCGTATTACCATTATCCGCGTCCATTTTACGGCAAATACAATTCTCGATGCAGCTCAGTAGCGCGAGCCGTCATCCATCTTCATCATTTTAAAATTTACGACCGGTCATATCTGGCGTACGTATAAAAATTTCTCGGCATAGAAAATCGCTAGCGTTATCTTTCAGCCCTAAACATCATCGTCACGCTCTACTTTCTCCTCTAGTCGAATATTCATAGTAAAACACACGAAACAATTTTTCACGTTTTCCAGGTATACTGTAACGCGCGTATAAGAATTTTGCGTTGCGCTATCTTCCAAAAGTTAACAAAGTAAGATCGTGAATTTATTTTGAACACGATCCGACACTATGAACGAGTGTATGGAGAATAATTTTCAAACGTAGAATTCAACGTAGCACGAACAACGATGGACACAAAGCGAGATTACTGGAAACTTGGACTTTAAACAGCTGCAGTCGAATCGCAATGAATGAAATTTAATTAATGACTGGCCGATCAGACACGCGCGCTCAGAAACTTGTAGAACTTCATTCCGCCGAGTTCCTTGGAATTTTCAATAATCTCTGATTAAAGGGTGCGGCTTTTCGAGTATGCTGGATCGCGCGTACAATCGCACGTCCCACGTTCGCCGGGAAATTTGTTAAGTAGCGTTGTTCGTGGAAACTGGAACGCGCGGCGAAGAAACTGTAAGTCCCTTTACACAGCGCTGTGTTTAGCAAGGAAATTCCTGAATGGTACTAATCGATTTTCTAAAACAATTTCTCTCTTCTGGTAAAGGTATTTTAGGTAATTTTCAATTACACGGTAATTTATTAACGCGATCATTGAATTATCGATCTTCTAAACCAATTTCTCAGCTGGTAAGGTATTTTCGGTGCTCTTCCACTATACGATAATTTATTATTGAAATTGTTGAATTAACTAATCTTAGAATCAGCGCAAGAACAGATAAAGTTCAGATTTTCCGTGAGAACAGTTACAACTTTATCGTTACGCTTTCTCTTGTAAATGCTTCTTCCTTCTCTCCATCCTGAAGTGTATTTTTCTTATTTTAATTGTATCTCAAATAGAGATTAAGTCGAATGCAATGTATATTTGTTTTAACTTTTATAATAACTCTATGGTAGCGCTAAAAATCGATTCCAAGAAAAATATAAAAATATTCGCGGTATCCGAACACCGCGAACTTAAATATTTTTATACACACGCTATAACTAAATTTGTTTGAATTTGTCAGTTAATCGACCATCGAATACCTGAAATATCGTGCAAATAAATGCACTTGTACCGTAGGATCTTTACTACAATTAGTTTATTTTCAATAATTGGATTAAACAGGAAACTATGGTTGTTTAAAGTGAACCAATCGCAATAACGTATTATAATTAAGACAACTAGATAATTAATCTGCAACTCTCTTCACCACGGATCCAACGCTCTCTCTCACGCGGACCACATTCTCTCGACAACGGTAGTGTCACATCCTGCATACCACAGTCATCGAAACAATAACCAAATAGTAACGGAATAGGCATCTCTGAGATACACCAGACGACAACCCCTCGAGAGGGACTAGAACCTCAGTATAAAAACCCTTCAAAATAAGCGCTCGAGTCAGTCTATTAAAACATTTTGACCCAGTCTCTTGTAATACTTTGAACCGTGACTCTGTTGTATTTGCATAATAAATTCTATTATCATACCCAAAGTTCAATTTCTTCATCTTATTCCTGAAACGTTTGAACTGTGACGCGAGGAGATTGTCACGTAAAATAAAAAAGGAGAAATCGAAGTAGAAAAATAAAAAGATGAAAATAAAAATAAAAACGAGAGAATTTATTTCTTAACACTCGGTTTACACTTGACTTCCGAACTCTAGAAGCGACTTTTCAAGACTGAAGCTCTTACAATTTTACTTTTGAACTGATCTGTTTCTTTTTCTTTGTCATCCCTCGATATCCCCACTATCCACGCGTTTGTTAGGCGTTGTCGATTATTCGGCGAAAGGACCGTTGGGATATTGAGGTTTCATTAAACACTTCGCTTCGCCGACATACATTGTCGCCGAGTGCCGTCACATATTTATTTCTGTCATCAGCCCATCGGTTCCGAAGCGCGGCCCGGTCTCTCATGTAGATCGAGATGTGGTTGATGTTACAAGATTACCGACGATCTATCGGTTTCGTGATTTATTGTGTCTCCGACATGACACTAGCAATACTTCTGACCCTGACTTCTCGATTCACACTCGCTTCTCAACTAACACTCTCTCCGACTTCTTAACTAACACTGACTGTTAATTCGTGTTTCTGCCTTAACATCCCTTTGCCTTTTGTCTTAGCCCCACCACGCACGTGTTCCGTAACCGCTCGTGGCCAGGGTTATACAGGGCTTTTACGCGAAACTATTCGATCGAATACGATCTCTGGATCAATTGTTCGATTCAAATATTGCTTAATGGAATCGGAAGATATTAAATGTTGTTGTATCTAATAATACTTTCATTCAGGGACGAATAAAATGAACTAATCTTGATAGATAGCGAATGTAGAAATATTTTGGATCGAAGGACCGACGATACATTGTTGGAACTGTCGGCACTTCGGCTTTCTCGCGACATTGTTTATAGTTCGCCCGATATCTTTTAGGCCTTTCGTCCACCATACTACAATAGTATAGCGTGGGTGAAAGTGTTGCATGCGTTATAAAAATGATTCCAAATATCTTTTCTTTCGTTTCATTATTGTAATGGGAATTACAAGTAACGAATTAATTGTAAAAATTAGATCAGATTAAAATAAATTGCATCTTTCTCTTTTGCTTCAAAGCGCAATTTTCTCAAAGTAATATACACAAGTTAGCCGCTACAACGCTCGTAACGTAGGTTTTACTTAAAAGCTATAGTATCATTTCCTTCTGTATGCTTTCCAAATACTTTTATCAGAGAAAATCTAATTACCACGAGGATCCGAGAGAATCGTAAATGCAGTTGAGAGTCAGCATTTTAGCGAAAATTTCAACCTTCTTCTTTCTCTATCGAATCTATTCAAATGGATTCGCCATTATTCTTCATGGTTAAACTGTGGAGACAAGAGGTCACCAAGTAATGTTGGACTGCCGAGGGCTTTATTCGTTGTCCGAGATACGATCAACCGTTCTTTCTGGAAAATTGGCGACCACTTTTCCCTACGAATCCGCGGCAACGCCATGAAAACGTATTTGTCCGATGTTTCTGAACTTAGAGCGTCGAATTTAGAAAATTTCATATTTCGAACTAACCGTTTGTCTAAGATATTATCATTTTGTAATAATTTCTTTCTTTTTTTCCAAATAGTAATTAACTATATAAATTTTGATTAAAATGGGAATTCAATTCTGCAAAGTTTAATAACGTAATTATGCCAAACTTTTATCAAGAGCGCAGGGTATTCCATTTCAAGCTGCAAGTAATTATATCTCAGGCTATAAATTATTAAAAAAAAAGTCTCGTGTACACATTTTTACATAAATAAAACGATAGTAATTCGAATGTCGAGATCAAAATCTAATTATCCTTAATTGCATATAACGTTACGATGTAATATCATTTGCATCGCTGTTCCCCACGGAATGAAAAATTACTTCAGCGCGAAAATAGGAAATCCCCCGTGAAAATTCTCACCAAGTAGCAATCTAACAGTTTGCTTGGAATTCTTTGAAGTTGCATATTCGTTGGTAAAGTTGAATAATACGCGCGCAGTACCACAGATGCCTTGTACTTTCAGTTTACCGTGAAACCACGTCTTTTTTATTCGTTTTCATAGTCCATAAGCGTGTGCATCGAATATCAACGTACACCGACTATACCGGCAACTTGGAAGATTGGTTTTTCGGATTAAAAGTCGCAGCAAGTACTTGATACTACGAGGCTTCCACGCGTAATCGTAAAATTGAACTTTGCCGATTATGATGATAATAAGGTGTCGTTATATTGGGTTATCCGAAATGTATCTTTCGTTTTATAAGGAAATAATAGACGCGCAATGTTTTATATTAGTTTATTAAATTATGCACGAACATAATAGTAGAGATAAAACGAAACGGATCACGCCTAATTCAATAAAATAATATAAAACAGAAATTGTTGCTCGTCTATCATCGCCTTATGAAACGAAAGAAACTTTTCGGACAACCTAATATCTGGACGAGGTACACAGCGAGCAACGCGTAATGCACCGTGAAAACGCTGTTCACTGTTTCGGCAAAATATGTTTTTTTTTTATTTTATTTTTTTTTTTTTTTGCTCTACAATTTGTCCAGAAGGACATTTGGTAAATTGTTATATCTGTAGAGTATAGCATGTGGGTAGCTACCCCCAATGGGGTACCATCTTCGTGTTTGCTAAGTTATATCCTTTGTGGCGGCAAAATATGTGTAACAATTTTAACGTATATACGCGGTCAGTGACAAACGAATACGTACACCCGCTAAATATAAAATATCGTAGTATAAACGTTAGCACATTGACACACATATAGTTAAAAAACATCATCGTTTATTCGTTTACATCTTCGTAAAGGGGAAAGGCGTAAAAAGATATAAAATATAAAATGCAATAAAATAAAAATAAAATAAGAAATCATTGAAAATTGGCAATTTAATTTACACTTCAATTTTATTCGAAGAAACGACATTCTGTACGCCTAAAGAATAGTTGCACGAATGCTTCCGCAGTTGTGTTTTTGGCGTAAATACATACAATACGTCTCTGTAGCAACGAGTATGCGGCTATGGCTATACTTTGTCCTAGGTTTATAGAGATACACGCGACCGGTTGACAGACCTCGTTAATCCTCCGTATGCGACTCCTTCAGAGAAATAACTACGAACAAAATGTATGATACGTCGTAAAAAAAGCAGGAAACACCAACGTCTCGTAAGTAACTGCATTTGCAGTAAAATTGTTACATTCGTAAAACGACTCGCCTTACGTCGAATAACTTTCGCAGAAAATATTTCTCTCTCGCTTCATTGCGAGAATTATTGATCATTTTTATTCACCTACTCCGGATATGGGAACTGTACTAAAATATACTACAATACCGAATAACGCTATATTAAATAAGAATAAAAATCTGTAATATAATAATACACTAAAATTGAAATCGAAAACGATTAGAATTCACTTGGCGCGATGCGGTATAAAAATAAAAGTTCCGATGGGAGAAATTGGCGAAGCGGGAATTCTCGAAGTGAGAAATAGCTGTATTCGCGAGAAGTTTCTATAAGAGTTCAAATATTTTCACCAGCCATTGTGCGTAGCTGGATTCCAGAGGCGGAGTGTATTACGTTGACCATTTTTTCCTTGAAATCTTCTACTTGTTTCCCGTACGAAATTTTCCACTCTTCCCGATGGTGAACATTTTTTCGCTTTGAGTCGTTTAGCTTTTACTATAACGGCGTTTGAAAAGTGGGAAACAATGGAAACCACAGTTCGTGATCCGCGGTGCGATTGAGTTAACTCGCCTTTCAGTTAACCAGCGAAAAAATTACCTCGTACAATAGAAAGTTTCACCAAAAGCTTCCCTCGAGTCTCGTAATTAAATTACGGAATTTCGAGCAACGTATTGTTCCACGCATTGCGTTTATCGGCGTACGTTTGCGTTAATAGCGCGAAAATTTTGACACGGCGCGAAAAAAGAAAAAAAGAAAAACGCGGCCGAAAGAAAAACGGCGGCGGCAAAACGTGCCTCCATTAGGAGTAAGAGCCAGTAGCCAGATTCTCTAGTGTTCTCGGCGAACTTTATGCAGCTTTTTGTCACGTTCGTAGAGAAGAGCTACGGCAGCGCAAGAGGATATAGTTCTTGTCGCTGTCAAATGCAAGATTATCCCTTCTGGTTCGCTGTCATTTGGAACATTCGTGTTTTACGCGAGAGAGAAATATTATATCCACGCGAGCGTTCGCTTTAGATTGGTTGTCGCGCGCCTTGAATGGAGAGGTCGTGTTTTCGTAATAACGCGGGTCTTTTCTTATTTTAGTGGCCGATGAATGGATTGAAACGAATAGGGAAATTTACGTTGCCACGTGTTGAATGCGCGAATTTATGCACCACTTTTGTTTTCGTTGCAACGAAGGTAAAAACATACGCAATATGAAAGCGGGAGGATTCGGAATATATAGGAAGAAAAAAAGAAATAAATTGTTCGTCTGTTACGATAATAAATCAAAATTGTGGAATAAAGTTCGTTTATATGGGATTTGCCTTTTCGAAAACTGCCTTCAATTTTATTTCACTTTACTTTCGTAACTATCGTGTAAAATGAAAAATTGAACTATTCATGATAATTCACTGATTCGTATCGATTCGCCTTGATTCCGTTCTTTCCTCGTATTTTCGTCGATTCAAAATTGTACTCGAACGTGTCAAGTTGGGAAAAAAAATAATTAATATCAAAGGTCTTGTTAGATGACATTAGCGTTGCACAAATTGGAATATTCGCAACACTCGTAGTAACTGGGGCAATTATTTATCATTCTGGATGACTATTTCCAAACTTTACGCGCACGTCACGCGGCCCCAACTTTCCTGGATTTGACTTGCAAAACTATTTGTAAGGAGCTCGCGAAATTTCTCTGCTCATTATTCAAATGAACTGTCACGTGGTTATAAGGCAACACGTTAACTGCTTCGTACTCGCTACAATTTTAATTAATCAAATGCGATGACTCCTAAGTTCTTGCAAATGGAACACTCTTTCGAACCATACGACGCCCAACCTTACAACTTCTACCAAAGATCAGAGAGAAGATCGTTTAAACGAAATAATCACCTTCGATAGACTACCTAAATAATTATTAACAATAACTACCTAAATAATAATTTCTAAATCGGACAGACGACAAATAACGCGATCGAACTGCAGAAGGAACATGGTCGTTTAACTATTTCCGAAACGAAATTTCCCAGGGTTCTTTAAACACCGCTAGAACCGTATGTCCTCGGCAAATTACAGAATAATCAACGCAAAGTAGATCACAGTGGCGCGTCTTTATTATTCGACGCCTGGAACATCCTTTCAACTAGAGGGAGGAATCCGTTGAAAGCGGTACTCTAATTCACGTTTCCAAGCCGGTGACGAGAGCTATTAAAGTTCATGATGCCGCTTTTACATGCAGTTCCATCACTTTCGAATGGTTAACACGCGCCAACCTCGCGTTTCATCGTCAAACGCATCCTTTCGTCTCCGTTGCCCGTCCTTTTGAACGTAGGAAGGTGGCGAAAGGGAAAGAAGAAAGGGAGAGAGAGATACTAATTGAAGAACACCGACGTTGACGACTAATAATCAGGTGGACGCGGAAGAAAAGCTCGCGACGAATCGGCAAATTGAATTCCAAGGGCTAAATATCGTAGAATCGTTTGTTTATTCTTTACGAGACGCCTATCGTGCGCCTGGTCGAGGGATTCGTCGACGTTGAAAAAAAAAAAAAGAAACGATACGAGAGAAAATGAAATTTTTTGGAAGAAGTCAGAGAGAAAAATGGGAAATGCGAAGAAGGATTATGCTGGATCAGCGTGTCATATTCCTTGGCGTCTGTCTTGTAGCAAATTAACGCTGCTACGGACCTCGTTCCCTTATGCCGCAATTTCTTATGTCCATTTAACGAGCAAGACGATTTTTAACGTTTGAAGAACAACTTTAACAGACGCTTAAGGGAATTAATGCCGCAACTACGGTACCTAGATATTCTACGTTGGTATAAATCGGTATAATTCGAACGATACCGATCGAAGTAGAACAGTCGTAATTAAACGGAAATTAATTTTGGCCGGAGATACGGTAATTAAAAATAGAAGAAAAAGGATAATCTGAAATTTGGCAGTTCTAATAAAACACAGGATTGGATCTCGAATGATGCAAAGAACGCTGCTGGGGTTAAGAACGTTGAGTTATTCAAGGAGTGGCGTGACTAGGACAAATAAAACTTTGTACTAAATTCTACTTAAAATAGAATATATGTATGTAGAAAATTATTAAGTAAGTCGACCACTTATTAATGACAAGATTTTTCCTTTCAATAGGTAGCTAATAATCTCTGGGCTTTTGAAAGCAAGGAACAAGATATCGTCTGCATATATCGTGTACTATTGCAGCAATGAAAACTATCTTTGAATTCCCACGTGCTACACATTCGTTTATACTGTTCTACGTATTAATCTCGTAGAAAAAACAATGGAAATACCGTGTTCTTTTTCCTTTTAGAGATTCTATCAAATTCACCTGAATTTATTTAATCCTAGCTTAGTATCTAGATTAAAGAACACTCGAAATGTATTTCGCCGCAGGAACGATACAGCTAAATTCGAGTTTATCCGGCGATAAACCTAAATCCAGTCGTAGGTTTGGAAATTTATTCGGCGCGCTATCTTAACCAAATTCTTTTCTTCGCGATCGAATAAGCGAAGTATATCTCGATCGCGATACTAGCGGAGAAATCGATTAACGAAATCGTGTAAAAACGTTTCGCTGTGAACGTTGCCAGCGCGATAATACGAGGCAATTATAAATGCATTTCGTGTTTTCATGATAAAGCCATAAATCAACCGCGATACATAATTATAATATGCATCAGTTTCGTTCTCGTGAACATTTCTCGCGTACGAAAACATTTTTTGCGGTAAATCGTGACAGAATTTATAATATCTCGTGTTTGGGAGAAACGTTAGACAGCAACGACGTTAATTAATAATAACCTTAAGAATTATTTTTTTGGTCAAATGATTTTACGAATATAAAAGGGTAGAAAGGAAGGCAGATAAAATTGTTGCAAGGATTTCGACGTTTATGGGGAATTTAAAGGCGCAAAAATGCGCAGAATTCGCGTAATATGTTAAAACATATGACGTATTTAAAGCATAGCACTGGTTAGAATTTTCACGAACGAAACGTAGCTCCGTTTAGATTCATAATAACAAATAACGTTTAATAGTAACAAAATATGTATATCCGCTGTGAGAAGTAAAAAATGTTTACCAACATGCTATATTTACGTACGTGGTTCTTTCACCGCTATTATCGCTAATTATTCATTATCAATATCGTTGTACATGAACGATAGCACGATATTTGTTTTTCTAATTTATAAATAAAGACTACAAAGTCTTAAACTACAATTATAAATAGTACCAAGTATATAGGAAATATTTTGGACATGTTTTGCGTTATAGCGTTTTACATAACAATATCAAGTTTATTTCCATAATCATAATGCAAGACCTGACGTAACTCGGTTGCCACAGTTTTAGAGTTGCAGTTCCAGAAATCCTATATACGAATATCATGCCAGTGTATCCTGCACTTGAAAAACAGGCAAACATCATTCGCGTTGTTGAAGAAGTAACCGAAACGTATCCTCAACAACAGCTGAATGCCCTACACAGGCTTTGCATTTATTACCGCAAAGTGTGTCTGTCTATTTCCATAACGAGATGAAATAATAGACCAACTGTTAGCAGAGTTTGCTGATAAAGACTTTTGTTTAGAATAATTTGCAAAACATACGGAGAGCAGGTTGAATACATTCCAGAGCAATCTACAAAATAGAGATACTCCAGTGCGAAAGTTTTATTATTCAAACAGAATATTTTAAACATGTATATGTATCCGAACGTAATATTTCGTAATATATATCGTATTTTACTAGCTTCCCTATACAGTGTATTTTTTCCTTTATTCGATAGAGCGAATTCTGATTAAATGAATTTAGTACGAATCTAATGGCGTTCTATTGGGTTGGCAACTAAGCGATTGCGGATTTTGTCAATACCATCTAATGACAAAAACCGCAATCACTCAGTTGCCAACCTATTAGTTATCGAGACAAAGTACCACGTAATTAAAAATATCGAAAGTGGTGTAAGTACCGTAGAACTAAAAAAAGGAAAATACACGGTGTTGGAAAAGTCACAATCACAGACATTGAAAAACAAAAACGTTGAGAATTGTCTGAACCATGTAGATTCCTCGGATGCTGACGATAGTAGAAAATTCTTAAAATACACCGATATCATGAAATTGTTTTATTGTGATAAAGACGATAATAACGGCGATTTCATGCGAATGGAAAAGGCAAACGAAAGTGGTAATAGAGAGGAAGAAGAGCTTCGATGGTTCCAAGTACAGAAAGAATGTAACTCTATGCAGTTACTGATATCGTTGAGAGAATTATGTGACTCAGCAGGCAAATAGATACGGAATCGGTAAGTATTTCAAGAATTCGTCGATTGATCTTGGTCTGTATTCGAATAAATGAAATTTCGTATGAAAAGAACGATCGTTGTCTGTTGTTCGAGAATTTCATCGAATCTTGTCAATCTCGAAAGTAATAATCACTAATACATAGAAGATCATCTAGGAAAAGTTAATATAAAATGGAATCTGGTCTCATACAATTGCAGCTTTTCTCACTCAAATCTCCTATAATTTTTCGTGTAGAAGATAAATAAAAATAAAACGGGAGGACCTTATTATACGAACGACGTTGCTTTCATTGATACATCGCAACGACTGCACAATGAGAATATAATTCTCGGTGCGCTGCGCATGTAGCTAATGAAGTGCAACTGATTTTTGATTGGTATAGGATTATTAATATTCGGATAATTAGAATTGATCGGATTAGCGGTTAATTACGACGTTGATGCCGAAGATAATTTCGATATTAAATGTAAGTGTCCTGATACGAATGTTTGATGATAATGTCTCTTGACGGTAATGGTTAACGATGATAATGCATTGACGGTGATAATGCTCGAAGATAACGACGCTAATAACGCGATATCGTTAATTTCCTCGTTTCGGATCTTAATTTATAGCGTTTGAAAAACCAAAGCAGAGAATTCGATGGTTTAGTTTTAAACTAACTTCGTCGTCTTATGGCAAATTCCAACCTACTTACTCGTCACTATCAAAAAAAAGTCACGATATATTTTACGAAACAACGCGAACATTCCGTTTCATGGATGGAACATTGCTTGCACGATATTTCGCCTGTTATAATAAACATCAATAATTGTCGTTATACCCTGATGAAATATTAATCGGTGATAAAATATCGACGTAATTCATAGACATTCCCTAGGCTCTGGACTATCATCGAACTCAATTATCGTACAGTTGTGCGTGTTCGATTTAATTAATCCTTGGAATTATATCAACAAACGAATTAATTTAATAGCGATACGTAACATATCTACGGTTAAAATAGAAATCATTTCTAACTCATTTATTCTACTTAGAAACTTTGAAAATAGGTAGCTTTGGTAGAACGTTTCTCGGTAATCTTAGCAGATTAAATAACAGAAATTAAATTATCTGGATACTCGCGCGTATTCTAATTACGAAAGAGAATCCAGATTCTATCTGGATATGTATTGGTCAAATGACGCAACACTTTCCAGAAGCTCGCGTGATATAAAATCGAAACGCAAGTTTAATGTCTTATAACATCAACGTACGTTAACATTCGTATTTATACGAGGTTGATGGTGTAACGATTTAAAAAAGAGTACGTTTTAATGTCAGACATTTTCGAAGAAACGCTATATGGCAATTAACGTGTTCGTGGGTAATAGAACTGATGATTTATGTTAGTCGTAGGTTTTGTATATCGTGTCTTTCTATTACGAATTGTAAAAAATGTCTGTTTTAAGTTTGCGCGGAAATTATACGTACCGAGGAAATCGTAATATTTCTTTATCTTAATTTCACTTAAAGTTGCTCGCAACTATACACGCGTTCATTTTCTTATTACCTGTATCTGTTACCTAATTTTCGTTTCGATCAATTTATAAATGACACACGTATGATACGCAGGTACAAGTAATTGCATTATGATAAATTATATTACAGGTATTACTTTATTCATAATTATTACGCGTTAATATATTCTCACAAAATAGAATTCTTTTGAATAATCTATACTTAGGCGAACGCATAATAGAAACGAACTATCGGAAATAATTAATTGATACTATTGAGATACGTATAATTTTGTGTGCTACACTAGATTAGCCGCGTAGTAGTGACACACGTATATGAGTATGAGTGTGTAGGAGTATGTGCGTGCACAGCGTCTCGTAAAACAATGAGTGTAACTGTTTCGTTGGTAGTGCGGTAAAGAAGATGGTGAGACAAGGAGAGCGCTAGGACGCGTACAAATGTATATCGACGAATATCTTGTAAATCGCATATCAAATAAATATGAAATTATTTTGGTATCAATTCTAAGTGTAATGTAAGTATCCCTATACATTTATTTCGGCGATTAAGATCCACGATTCTCAACAGATACGTAGATTAAAGTTTCTAATCGTGAACGTATTCATCTTCATCTTTTTGCCACGTAATCTATCGATTACATTCTGCGTTATCGTAATACTTGAAATAAATTATGAATAAATGAAAAACCTTCGTGCTGTTAATGATACGCACGTTACGATTCCATTACGTGGTTCGAGCTACGTATTAGGTTGTCCGAAAAGTTTCTTTCGTTTCATAAGGCGATAATAGATAAGCTACAATTTCTGTTTTATATTATTTTATTGAATTAGATATGATCCATTTCGTTCTATTTCTATTATTACGTTCGTACGTAATTCAATAAACTAATATTATTATTATTACTTGGTCCGTGCCTTTCGGCTTTGAACGAGCTTTCGGTTTTACACCACGCTTTTTACATTCTATCAGTCTTATGGCGTTATCACCTTATTGCCTCCTCCTTTATATCTATTTAAACTCTTTTCCTTGTCTATCTCTCTTTTCTTATATATCTACCTCCCCTCTTATCCACTCTGTTATATTGCACTCCATTATATATTCTGTCTTTAAAACTGTGGCAACTTTTGGGCTTTTGCCTCCTTGCTGTTCTTCCTTATTGTCGTTCCTCCTCGTCTTGTATTGTCCTTCTCTTCTCCATTATTGTTTCCAATTCTATTAGTCCTTCTCCAGTCTCGTTTAGTATTTTTCTGTGTCCTTTGGTCCTCCCGTTATGTCGCATTCTTCTATTACGTGTCTCGAGTCTTCTTTCCTTTTACATAGCCTGTATCTTTTTTCTCCCTCTTCTTTCCAATATTCCCTTGTTTTGGTCTCGTTTTCACATCTGAATCTTGCTAATATTTTTCTGCCCTTCCACTTCATCCTCCTTTCTAAGTATTTTGGTAACTATTCTTTGACGATTTTTCTATAATGTTTGTTATATTTTGATTCCCTTATCCTTGTCCCCCTCTCTTCTGCTTCTCTCTTTCTCCTTTCTTCTATAATTTGATCTACTGTCATCCTTTCTTGCTCTTCTCTTGCTTCCACCCGTGTCCCTCCATTTCTCACCTCTTCTAGCCCCTTCTTCAATAAACTAATATAAAACAAAAAGCGAAAGAAACTTTTCGGACAACCTAATACTCGCTATTTTACTATTTCAACTGAAACAACTAAACAAAAACTAAAGAACAATGTCTATTCGTGATTCTTAATTCCTAATACCTAGGTAGGTATACTTGTTTCATTAAAACACTTATTATATATTTAAAGAAATGAAATCGATTGTTCGCGATAATCAATTATTCGAGATACGGCAAATTTTTCAAAACAAGGTCGATTCACGATTCTGTGGCTTGGTTTGGACACACGATTCCGCGGCTTCCGGTAAAATGGCGGTGAAATCGTTGCACCCATGACACGCCAGCGCGATTCAACGGAAACGCGACGTGCTCGTTAACAATGCACAGCCGTTGACGGCTCGTTACGCGGCTTAATAAAATAATGAGCTCACAACCATAGTTGTAATTAGGAATCATCGATGGAACTCTAACGCGTCAGTGTTGGTAACTGTGTTCGTAACTCGTTCCAGTTTGGTAACAGTTTTGTAATATTGTATAAAATGTAATATATCGAGGTACAATGAAGTACGATTATTTACATATTAGTTATTGATGCTTTTATATTAATTATAAATTTATGTAATATATATATATATATACGAATAAACAAGATAAAAAAGAAGAGCTTTTTTATTATTATTTAATTTGTACTTTACAATTTGTCCAGCTGTACATTTGGTAAATATTTCTAGCTTAGTTGCTAAATAACATGTGAATGGCTAGCCCCAGAGAAATACCATCTTGGAGCTTGACTATTTTATTTCTTTAGTGAGGTCAGTGTGGTGTTTTCTTTTTAGTCTTCTTTGTAGAATTTTTTTTGTTATTTAATTTGTACTTTACAATTTGTCCAGCTGGACATTTGGTCAATTTTTCTAGCCTAATTGCTAAATAACATGTGAATGGCTAGCCCCAGACAAATACCATCTTGGAGCTTGGCTATTTTATTTCTTTAGTGAGGTCAGTGTGGTGTTTTCTTTTTAGTTTTCTTTGTAGAATTTTTTTTATTATTTACCTTGTACTTTACAATTTGTCCAGCTGGACATTTGGTAAATTTCTCTAATTTAATTGCTAATTAACATATAGATGGCAATGCCCAACGAAATATCATCTTCCAGTTTGACTATTTTATTTCCTTATTGAGATCAGTGGGGTGTTTTCTTTTTAGTCTTCTTTGTAGAATTTCCTTTTTATTAATTTGTACTTTATAATTTATCCAGCTGGACATTTGGTAAATTTCTCTAATTTAATTGTTTACTAACATGTGGATGGCTATCCCCAATGGAATACCATCTTCCAGTTTGACTATTTTATTTCCTTAGTGAGGTCAGTGGGGTGTTTTCTTTTTAATCTTCTTTGTAGAATTTTTTTTATTATTTAACTTGTACTTTACAATTTGTCCAGCTGGACATTTGGTAAATTTCTCTAATTTAATTGCTAATTAACATATAGATGGCTATGCCCAACGAAATATCATTTTCCAGTTTGACTATTTTATTTCCTTATTGAGATCAGTGGGGTGTTTTCTTTTTAGTCTTCTTTGTAGAATTTCCTTTTTATTAATTTGTACTTTATAATTTGTCCAGCTGGACATTTGGTAAATTTCTCTAATTTAATTGTTTACTAACATGTGGATGGCTATCCCCAACGGAATACCATCTTCCAGTTTGACTATTTTATTTCCTTAGTAAGATCAGTGGGGTGTTTTCTTTTTAGCCTTTTCTCTATGAGAGTTTTACTCGCTTCAGCAGCCAGCTGGTTTCGATGAGTTGCCGTTCTTTCCTTGAATTTGTTTGTGTACCTTCCGATTTTTTCTTTGGCCGTTGGTATTGAAAAGGATAGCGACGTATACAGACATACAATGGCAATATTAATTTTAAAAGGGATATGCAATTTAGCAGAAAAGATTGAAGAACAAAGACGATTAAAACGCACGTATGTAATACGCGTAACGTGTAAGGAATGATGATTTTTCGTGCAGAATATAGTTATAAGTTATAAATATAGTTATAATATAGTTATAGCGTTCCATTATCCGATTGTTCTGAATACAATTAATTGGGATAATCGAGGTTCCACTGTAACTGAGCGTTTCCACTTAAACAGAACATACTGTGTGTAATTTCTAACAAATATCTTCGACGGTTGATAATTAACGATACAACAAGATTTAACAGTTGTTATTAGCACGTTAAATTGCAGCGTCGGAGGAACAACATTTGACATTCATCAGCCTAATAGTCTGAGAAATACGGTCGTGTGCCTATTATGAACGCGAACGATGGTGAAACGTAGCCAGAACAGTCGATCTCTTGCACGGTTCGTCGTGTGCCGTTAAATTTCGCACGAAAAGCAAACTTGTCAAATGAATGCAGAACCGGTAGACCGCCTGTTCCCACAAAGTTGAAACAAAAGAGTAAATCCACAGGGATAAAATCGAGGCTCGGGTGTCAGCGATTTGATCAGCGCGCAATTCCTTGTCGCGATATTCGTCTCTGTCGTTTTCATTGAAATTTCAAAGCGACAAATTGAATTGGACGTTCACCGCCTGCGGCTTTCAATTAACGCAAATCACAAAGAAACGTAAATAAACGCTCGCATTACCCAAAAGTCCGTGACAATCGTTTCGCGAGATACAGCAGCGAAAACCTCATAAAAGCAGAGAAAAATAATACATAGAATATTAAAAGTGTCGAGCGTTGACGTAACGCTATCGCAGCCGTTTGTTTGCTTTTCACAGATAGAAGTTTGCTTTTATCGATTGTATTTATTGGTGAAATCGATTCGGACACAGAGCTTGCGTTTACTGATAGGATACACCGTTATATATCACGTTACACGCGATATGCTATTAAGTAAATTTCATCGAAATCCGTAATTCTTCTCGTAATAGCCTCTCTGCAAGTTGTTGAAAACGTACAGTTGCTCGTATTAGCGTCGTTTCGAGCACAAAAGCGATGATTTAAACATCGTGTTGCTAATTCTGACGAAACTACGTCTACCTGTCTGTTGCAGTTTGAAAATGCATAAATAATTTCTTCCTAATAATATTTAATTGTACGATAGATTGTATATACGTAGCGGTTGCAATAATTATAGCAGAAATGTCAGTTCTGATGGTGAACGACAGGGGCGTAGCCAGTGGTTGACGAATAACATTCGAATGACGCTTATCGCGTGTGTCACGATTGTACGACCGACACGATACACACGATGGCGATTTATCAATGCTGGGTGTGGCGAAAGTTACGTTGTAGCCAGCGATACTACTATATATACCTTACCAACAGAACAGATTACAGCTTCCATTTGTTATAAAAATTTACTGACTTTTGCAGATTATCAACAAAGTCGTGTCCGGTGGTATTAACGCGAGCGGTCCTTAATCGATCGAAGGCCCACCTTGTGTTAACGCGACGTTTCGCTTGTAATCGGAGTACCATGATTACGATGGAACATTGACGAGCGACTCTGATATTATTTATAGAAATTTCAAGATATTTAGTGCATTGATTACGTTGTAATTTCTATATCTATACTTCCCTGCATCTGTTTCAAACTTTGCACGATGATCGAGTCTCGCGGCAGAGCTTAAGATAAGATTTCAAAATGCTTCGTATTCGTAACGCACTACAAAAAGTAGAGTTTACCAAACAAGAAAAAGAAAAAAGAAGAAAAGGTGAAGACTATCGAACATTTCAAGATCCTAACGCGATAGCCAGGTACTGCAAAAGACACGCTGTATGAAGATTTCTACGAAGGCGACGTTACAAATACCAGCTCTTGTGATATTTCTATTTATCGTATCGTATTTATTACGTTACGTTTATAGAATCAATTCCTCGATACAAGAGGCAAAACTGAACTCGCAACCATGCGAAAAAAGCGGACCTGTTAACTGGGAATTTTATTATTATCCGAATCACAGCTTCCACAGCTTCTAGTTTTACTACTTCGCGGAAAGTTTCACCTCTGCCAAGAAACATTTCTCGCCATGCGATTCGCTGCCAGACACTAAAACCCTATTACTAAGCGAACCAAGCCACGGAAGGGCTTTCGTGACGCAGATAAGAAAACGGTACCGTTTTAAGAGCACTGGTTTGGTCGTGAAACGCGTTTTCAGGAGGTGCAGGAGGAGGGTCGAGGGGTAGAGAGGGTCACGAACTTAAGTCTGTCGACTACGTGTTCGATTACGACCATACTGGCCGTACTGGATCTGTGATTAAATTCGATTGGTTCCGACAAACTCAGCTTTGCATAGGTCATGCATTCTCGATGTACAGCAATTACACGTAAATACGACCGTATCGCACGAGTTTCGTTGTGAAAAAGGTAACAGCGTCGCGCAATTTCTGGGAAATGAATCGTTACACTTGTGACGCACCGGAAACGCTCGGTGCACGCGATCAGATTCGAAAAATCCAGGGGTGTTTTTATGTCGCGTTGCAATCTTGCTCTGATAATTTAAAAAAAAAAAAAAGAAAAAAAAGGGAAGAGAGAGAAAAAAGAGAAAAGGCAGAAAGAATTATCTTCGAACATGATAATTAGACTACGAATTTACGCGCGTTTATGGGAAGTTTAATGGCGCATAAATCTACAGAACGCGAGTGATATGCAATAAAATACCCTCGAGGGATGATACTCGTTGCGACGTTTTATTAGCGAAAACAAATCGCCGATTTCTTTCAGTCTGCTTCAGTTTGGTTTTGTTGATCAGGGATATGGTTGGTGTATTTAATGCTTAAAGAAGACCGACATTGGTTCGTGGTATATAACACGAAAGACTGGGAAAACGTCTTCCTACGAGACTGACATCGTACAACTATTTCACAAGCAACGAGTTTCTTGGAACGACGTTTCGTTTCCGTTCTCGTTCCCAGTGCGAAATACCACGGGTTCGAGTTCGTGACTGGCGACCAATGATTTGCCATAAGTTTTCAGAGGATTCACTCGAGATTAAAGCGATCACGGAATATTTTCTTGACATCGGCCGGTAATTGCGTCGCGTTATTAAACAACGAGCCACCATCATCGTTCTATCGGAGATTGAGGTTTTAATGGAAACCTCTTGACGCTGGAAACAGGTTCACCCGTTTTAATTTATCCATTTATTCCGTGGTAGGAATTTAATTCGTCGTACGAACTTTAAGATTTCTTCGAAACGTGCGACGTTTACGTTAGGCGAAAGGAAATAAGTTGGAAGGAGAAACAACTTTTTTAATTTCCCTGGTTTATGTACTTTGTCTTAAATTAATTATCGTAGTTTTACGTAGTCTGTAAATTATAATATGATTATATTATTGCGTCGTTCGTTCACTGCCAACAGTTTTCGCGCGTTACAAATTTTGCAAATATTAAAACGCACGTTGAACGCGTCAAAAGTAATACGAAATAATTAGTCATTTTTCTGTCCAAATTTTCGTATCAAAGTAAAAATTTTGTCGAAACGTTTCAATTAACGGCCGTACGAATATGATTACTTGAATTTCATCAAAAACTTCCAAAAAGCTTTTTACATATATCGGTGCCTCCATCTCCTCGTGCGTTTGATTTAAAAAGCAAATAGGAAGGTGATACTAAACATCAAAAAGTATGAAATAATTCCATATAATTACAATATAGCTATTTCAATTTATACAATTAACAACGACATGATATTTAATGTAATATACATCACGCGTGTTTAATCGCCATAAATCAAATAAGTTAAACGTTTAAACGTAACATTTAGTCTGTTATAACACAGATCATATATTATTTTGATATTACGATTAAGTAAATCCTACAAACGATCTGTACTATATTTAAAATTCACGATGTAAACGCGATAAAGAATTCACAGAACGAGAAAACAATCTTCTAGAGATATCAACTTCCAGCGAATTCGCTAAGAAATTAACCAACGTTGCTAACTGTTCCTCTGTGAAATATTTCTAATCGGCTCACCGACAAATTTACCGAAGCAAGAACGAAAAATAGAAGAGTAATCACGCCCCTAATACACGGATCTAATACTCGTAAAAAAGAATCCCGCGCAATCCTTTCTCCAATTCGTCGGAGCTCGTTTCGTTTCGCGAAAATAAAGCAACTTGGTCGGCCGAAAATATCGATACACTGGCAAAAATACAGTTGGACGTATCGATTGCCATACCTGAGAGGCAACCAGAATGTCGCCGCAGTCCCGAATACCTACAATTGCGCTCGGTTATTGACCCAGGAGACATTTGTCCTGGCAAATCCAGAAATAGATGGTCGAATGGACGACTGGCCGATGTTAAAAACCACCGATCGCTTTGTCCCGACGAAACGCGTTCGGCTTGTTGCTCGTTTCTCCGTTCTATTCTAAACCGCAGCGAGCATCGAGACGAGCGAAGTCAACCCGGGAAAATGTTGTTACGTTCGATTCGAACGGCGCACGTGGCACGAATCGACGTTTAAATGTCACTTTGTACGAGAGCGCTGTGTGTCAAAGGAAAGCTGGATAGATTCCGCCACCAAATTGTGTTCTTCTGAATTATACGCTTTTAATCTTTCAGAGGGAGAATGAAATAGAAAATTCAGGATTTTAAATATTGGAAATATAAATTGACGTGGATGGATGGAATTAAAGCGGAGTCTCGGTTATCCGAGTACCGTTTAATCGAAGTTTTCATAGCGTCCGGGACGCTTTGAACTTTACCGTAACTTCACTTTTGTCGAAATTTTAAAACGAATGTTACGAAAACGTAAACAACTGGTTATCCTGAAAGCGATTAATCAAATTCTCGCAGATAATCGATTAGATGATTGATTAAACCTAGATGCACGTACAATACGTTACATTGTCAAAATCTCCTCTATGACTTTGTCACACGATTTACGAACACTGACAGATCTTTTCGTATTATCCGAGATAGGTCCACCTTCGTATCATCTCGGATAATCGAGACTCTACGGTGATTCAGTTTGGTATGTTCATGTTTGTAACAGATTCGATTAACTAAATAATCCAAATAATTGTAAGTAGATTTTCAAAACCGGTGAGTACTGGTTCCGAAAACTGGTTCGAAAGCAGCTTGTGAAGATCGAATATTTGGCAAGCACAATGGTCGAACCACTGTATCGTAGGAATAGTGTTCAAGTCTTATGAAACGAAGCCTGGATATTGGATTTGATTCAAATTTGTAGAAATTCAAGTTGGTCTGTTCGCTATCTTTGATAGAGAAGTAAATGACGTTTGGTTCATGAAGAAACGAAGCAACAGAGTAAGATCAGTCTGAGGTGTGGAAGGAATTTAGAACATGGGAAAATCACTAGACAAAGGAGAGTACATTAATAATGCGCGATGCAGTATCGTGTGTAAACGATGATAATCCAGGTCCATGAATATGCAAGCCTTCACGAGCCATGGTAATTTCGTTCGACACGTGAAGCTCTACAGCTAATTCCTCGTTCCTTCGTGCATTAACTCCGGTCCGTGTCTGTGCGTAAGTGTGTGTTCTTTCGTCGTAGGATTTGAGAAATATTTTACGACGTACAACGTCGTGTCGCGGCACTAAGCTTGCGAAAATTCGATACTTCGTTTTACGTTCTTTGGTTTTTCCAAGGGAGAGAATTTTTCTATTCGGGTCGAGCCACCTTCTCAGTCGTTTTAATAGTCGAACAAACAACCGAAAAAAATGTTATAATATCCTTGGATAAAACGGCGCAGAATTAAAATGAAATAGAAACGATAAGAGATATATGAAAATTCTTTCCACTTCCATAACGTGCAGTCTAACGCCAGTCACGTACAGAAGAATCGAGTTTAATTTGGATCTTTTAAAGTAGCAACGAGATGTACGAGAGATTTAAAGCGACGGTTAATTGCATTTTTCTGTTGCTTCAAGGTACACCGAATCTGAGAAATCGAGGTTCAACGTAAAATTCAACGTTATAGCCACTTTCGATGATATTTCCTTTCTATTATACGTTCGTGTAATTTATTCATTTATTATGCATAGCTCACTTGTCTATCGGCTTGAGACGTATTTCCGGCTTTTATTTTCTACGTTTACCTCCCACACTCCGCTTATAGCCTATTCTAAAGTTTCAACATTTGCATATAACAAAACCTATCGTTTACCCAAAATCCTTCCTTTGTTCTCTCCCTCTGTTATACCGTTCCTCCTCCTATTCGTTTCCTGTCCCTCTTTGATTTCTGTTTCTTACTATTGCTCCTAACCCTTTTGTTCTCCCCCCTTCTTCCTTCCTTCCTGCCTTACCTATCGTCTCATCCTCTCTGTTCTCCCCGGTATTTATATTCTCCAACCCATTGATCCTAATATCATCTTCGCGTCTTCTTCCGTTCTTGTCTTCTCACACTCCTCCAGCACGAGTCTCGTCTCCTCCCTCGTCATTCCACAGAATCGACGCTTCTTTTCCGCATTCTCCCTCCAATATTCTTTCGATTTAGAATGATTTCCATATCCGTATCTCGCTACAAGTCTTTCGTCTTTGCTTCTCGTCCTCCCTTCCGAGTATCTCCTGGTCTCCTGCAGTTATTACGTAAAAATACGAAAATAATTTAGAAACGCTTTCCGAGTTTCGAGAAAATATTTTTGTCCATTAGCTACTAACTGCAAAAACAAGTTCTTTCAAATTCTCTAGCGACGGAAGACGACCCATTGAAATTCAGGTCAGTTTTCAGGATGATTGAAACACGAAGAGGAGCTTGTGGACGACCGAAGAGAAACATTTCCTCTCGTCTCAGCAATCCCAATCAAAAGTCCCAACAATCACAACCACGCTACGTCATTCTACGAAAACCTGCTCGTCCCACTCTACGTCTACGATCCTCGACTCAGTTTTCTTGAAAACAAAGCATCGTTTATATCCTTTAGGCTGCTTAAATCAATTGCACGAGCGTCGAATTCACCTCGCAGAGAGCGCTCGCGAAGACGCGGCAAAGCGAAACGAATTCGCTAAGAACGAGATTATTCGACCGGTTAAAAGTTAGCTCGGTTAATTTACTTGTGCTCGCTTATTAGATTTCCTTGGGAGGAGAGTAACTTCTCGGCGACCACAGCTGCGGCAACGATGTCTCCGTCGCGTTACACCAACTTCTTAATAATGCAGCCGCGCCACGCTGCGCCGCCTGTTGCAATATGCAACCATCTACGGTCCACAGGACTAACCAAAGACACAGACAGTGTGACAGAGAGAAGGAGCAAAGTCAGGGTCGTCGGCGAACGCTCCTTTGCTCACTGTGACAGCGTGCCGGAAACTTTCTTGCTCTTCATCATAGTTCGGAACATTCACGAAATCTAGCACCACCGAGTACTCCCTGTTCGTCTGACGCTTCATTAAAGTGGACTGATATTAAAGCTTCGCCCGATTTCGATCCTGCAATCCCTAGACTCGTTTTATCTTTGTTCAGCCGTCTTATCAAATCAGACGATAACGAACGCTGGGTCGGCATTTGCCGAAAATTTGAACGTTTCCTACGAAGGGATTCTTCTCTTTTTCTAACGTACGAAACAAAGGGCGCGTTGAATAATTTTAAGACGCTAACCTACGCAGCTAAGAGACAACGACTGGAAAATAAATGAAAATAAAACGAGGTGGAACTTTGGACAAAACTGGCAGCTCTCGATAGACGACGACGAACTCCTGAACGTACAAAGACGCGCTCATCCTGATCTGGACCTGTGAAAGTCGATTACCAAGTTGTGCTGAAAAATAAAAAACTGATGTATTCAACGACTGCAAGGCAAAACTCTTAGGAAGATAACAGCAGTCCTCTTGGTATTCGAGGAACGAAGAGCTTAACATGGAATGGATGCGCCAATATGCGAGAGAACACGCGACAGCGCATAAACACAGACTACAAAACCACCCACATCAGCCGGCAAGCTCTCTCATCGACGATCTAACAGAGATAAGACGGCTGAAGAGAACTAAAAGCTTTTAAACCTTCGGAACTTTGCACACGGTAAAACCTAAATCTAATAAGACTTGTCACTTGACTCTGGCACTCTCTCGCACGCCGAATTATCGCCAAGATCGCATTCGCTGAATGAGCCGATCGGACCAGTTGTAAATTCAAAGAATAACTTGTATATTGCAAATGAACAAAAAGAATTGTGAATTTACAGTTTTATCAAAATCGGCATGTCACATTTGGCCGATGTCGGTATGAAAAGCGATGCACCACGCTGCGTTAAACGGCACTACATGAATTTCACGTATAAAATTCCACGACTGACGCGTTAACAACAGAACCACGCAAATTGAAATACTCGGACTCTCAAAAGTAGCGAACGTTCTCGACCGCGTCGTAAACTTGGGATGGTCAGCCATCCTAAACGATATATCTGGACTTTCGTCCGATAGCCACGTCGAGGTCGTGGCATTGTGTTTTGCTGCGGAGGGGGTTGGCAAGGAAGCAAAACGGGATTCCTAACAATATCCTATTGTTTGCGTAAAAACCAGAGAACGTGAGGTTCGAAAGAGAGAGGCGTTTGACACACGGGCAGATCGTTGAACCTGCTTTTAATTGCACAGACGTAATCGATATCTTTCATTGGCGTACTATTTTCGTGCTCCTCGTTCGCCATACGAAATCCTCTACAAGCCACGGATATAAATTTTCTACGGCCGGAAGGATACGCCGAAGCATAATTTATCGTCCCGGTCGGAAATGATGCTGCTCCTGTCTTTCTGTTTCCGTTTCTCGTTTTTCTCGATATTTTTCATTTTTCTGTTCACCATTTTTGTTTCTTTCGTATCTTTCTTTCTTTCTTTTTGGTTTTTATTATGAAACGAGTTACGACGAAAACGAATGCACGTCCGATCGATCATGGGGGACACAATGGGCAGGAAAGGTCGATCCTGCAGCTTCAGATGGTACATATTCGGGATTTATTGTTGCAAACGGTGGCGCGGATTGACGGGCTTTCATAAATATCGATTCGATCGTGGACAGCGAATTTTAAATACACCTCTGTGCATATTAAGACACTTATAAAAAAAGAGTAAATTGCCACGAGGCCATAATTTATAGCGGAGATTCTTTCAACCGTGTAGGCACCAGTTGCATGCGTTTATCGTAGCCGCGTCCACTTTTTTTTTTTTTTTTTTTTTTAGGAACAAACAAGACAAATTGCCATCAGAAATTGCGTCACGTGTGAACCTGTGTTCGTATAAATTTATGTATTGCTAAAACGCGGTTACAAAACTGACACCTGTCGCTCGTGTGCGTCCTTTAAATCACGTGGAACCGCGGTCCGTTTGATGAAAATGTGGATTGCATCGTCAAGAATAATTACACAGTGTACGTAATGATGGGTTATTCTTATATATATATATACGTAATATCGTAAATCTCGGGGTAATTCAGGTGATCGATTCTGAAAATCTGAAAATCAATTAATACCAATCTATAACAATAAACGATAAATAACAAGTGTGCTACGTCCTGAGCTTTCTCCGTCAATCTTCAATGTTTTAAATAATTATTCTGTGATTCTGTGATCTTGTCTATCTCTGATGTTGCTCTCTGTCCGTCCGTTTGGGAAATGAGTGTCTCTAAAAAATGGTTGTTCGTAAAACGAAAGAAAGTCGCTCTGTGCGTTAAACAAAGAAAGTCATGCTGTCCGTAAACAGAGAGAGTCCCTATCACACTTGAACTCTAGGGAGTTTACATATATATATTTATATATATGTATCTTTAATGGTTGAATGTCCTTATCTGTGAATCGTTGTTTTAAGTTACTTTTTAATATTTTCTAGCTGCTTATTATTTCAGACGTTATCGTCTCTTGCGAATTATTTTAAGAGATAGACTGATAAATAATATAACTAGACTATGCTGGGTTTTCTTCAAGAAATATGACGAAACATTTTAATTCTCCTATTAATTTTATAATCTTATGCCTGTAATTATATCTGACGGGTAATTTTTTACCTTAAATTTCGCCTAAAAATGCCGCTTCCTGCTCCGAAGAATATTACTTACATGTGAAGCTTGTTATGTAAGTTTACGCGATATTCTAACGAGTGTTTGTTGTATGGAAATATTATCGAATAACTTAAGTTTAGAAGCGAAACTGTAACCGTATAAACCTTGCGCTGGGATCAATTTGATGCGGTAAGCTTCCGTTTAGAGTTACAGTTTTAATAGATTTACATGGATGTACAACGCGTACGAAAGTTTCACAAAATTCCCGTGTTTTTCAATCAACGTACACGTTTCAATTTGCTTCGCTAATTATCCACTGAAACACGAAACCGCGAAACCCGCATAACTCTATTCGGAAAATTGAAACATGACGAGAAATTATCACACATGAGCAATCCAAATGTTTACCTGTTTTGGTTACAACATAAATATACCCATCTGTCGAACAGTATTTTAGGTAACATTTGAACTATACTAAACTCGTTAAAATAACCATCCTTCGCTTTCCATCTTCCTTTTCGTAATTCATGACTCTCTCGCATAATAATTTATCAACTATCTTTCTACTGTAACTTGTAGTACTACTAATTAGTACAAGTAATTGTAGTACTACTAATTATACAATTATTTGTATTACATTACATTAGTAGTACATAATTTGTATGTATTCGTAATTTACTGATTTCCTACTATTAGCTATCTATGATGATTTTAACGAGTCCCAGTAGTATAACAAGAACAGTTCGAAATAGATGTTTCACTCGTTAATACTTTCATTTTGAAGCCATTTTGCACTAGCTACGTGTACGCTCCTCTTCTCCTGAAATATTATTACAAAAATTCCTAATGGAAAAAATGTTTAATAACTCCAGCAAGGCCGACCACATTATCGTTCAACCACGCATGAGGACCTCATAACTCTCTCCTTATCCGCGGACGAAGAGAGAAAACGAGGAGGAACGTGATTATTTTCTTCGTTCTTTCTTTTTTTTTTTTTAATAATTTTGTCACGGTCGCTGCGATAACCGCGACCTGGAAACGTCCGCGTAACCAGCTTCTTAAATTGCTGAATAATTTCGTGCTCGAGAGCTTTGGGGTAACTAGATTCTAAAATTGCAGGTTAAATGCGCACTCTGAAGCTCGGAGAGGGACACTTCGGGATTTTGGAATAGTCGGATCCGCGAATTACGGAATAAATGGCCGTTGAAATTGCAAAGAGGCTACATTTTTCAAACGAATCCGACGATAGCTGGTAACGTACGAATTCAGCTGGTCTTACGACGTGATAGTAATTTCATATTTTCATTGATCGACGTTCCGCGAGGCAGAGATTTAAGTCGGAAATCAATGAAGATACAACAAATCAAATTCGTTGTGATTATTATTCCCTGTTGAGGTTGAGGTTGACTGATTGAAGAACGAGTGGATGAATTTGTAATAGAAAAGTATATTGAAATAATTAAAGGTATAAGTATAAGTATAATGTACAAGTTTATGCTGATTCAGATCCTTACTCTCTTAGTGTTACTGGATAATGGAACGATAGGGTGCACGTTCATATATTTATAGCAAAAGGGCATTTCCAAAAAGTTAAGCTTATAGCTTTGGCTAAAGGTTACAGGGAACATAAATAGAAATCTGTTTATTAGTTCCTTTGCTCCTAGACCTTGCAGCCCAAAACATAATATATACTCAATACAATAATATGCACCTGTCCTTATTTAGAATATTTCTGAGTAATAGCAGTCTCCACGGATATACATAAATGAAGATGTAGAGTTTTTCTTCAAGTAGTTACTTCAACATTCTCGCCAGTAGAATTATATCGGGTTGTTTATATATATTATATTATTACAATATTATTATGTATATAAATTAAATCTTCGTATACACGTAGATACGAACTAAGGTAAAATAACGTAATCAGGACAAAATCTGATCAGACAGGTATACAAAATCGGACAGTGAAATGCCATATATTGTGTTGGCAACTAAGTGATTGCGGATTTTGTCATTAACACCTAATGTTACCTACCTACCTAACGCATAGTTGCCAACCGAGTAGCAGGCGTTCGGAACTTCTTATGACAAATCATAGCACAGAACTGTAGTATTTATCGATTCTAAAAGCGCAGTAACTTCCATTAATAGTACAGAATCGAGTAACGAATGCATGCTACAAGTTCTTCAAATCCATGGAAACGTCATCATAGGAGGAAATGAAATCAAACTTATACGAATTGCCGGTGATGTTGGAATCTCTGGCAACGAAAGAGAGTCGATCGACTCTCTAAACGCAAAGGACTACGACGATTTACGTACGAACGACTTGCTAAAAGAAGCTAAACACAGATTAATATTGCAATGGGGATCCAAATGGAGTCTCTCCTCACTGTAAAAATATTACTGAGACCTCTTTCAAGAAGCGTAGAACGAATATTACACTTGCCAGAAGAGACAAAGTGGCTAATTTCGCGGATTAGAATTTGACGTTGCAAAAATTCCGCGTTCCCATATTCTGTCAAAGGATCCAGTTCCTCGATACTACGAGAACTCTTTCGCAACTGCAGCGGATCGTCTGCTCTTACGCTGCTACAAGTCTTCGTGATAAATTTAGATCGAAACCTTCGCTTAAGGACAATTTGGAAAATGAGGAGAGTCACGACTTACTTGACTTCGTGAAAGAGTCCAAATTAATCGACGGATTAATGTAACACCGACATAGTTAATCTTAAGCTGTCGCTATAAATCTTGTAGTTGATGTGACATAGAAAGAAAAAAGAAAGCTTTGCTCGAACCTTCTCGAAGGCTTCGCTCCTAATAAATTAGCAGCCTTCTGGAGGATTCATTTCGGAAGGAAATTTATCGCCTACAAAATTATACTCGCTATCCTGATTCCTGCATCGACACAAGTTCCTTTTCATACCGATTCGCCGGTATACATGTAATAACGTAAATCCTTGATTTTGATTGGGGTAAATGAGACGATCGATTCTGGAAAATCGACTTTATTTTGGGAATAACTTCAATTATATACAATAACAATTAATAACATATCTACTAAGAATTTTACCTGGAAAATCGAGAATCGATTTTCTAAGTCCTAAATTACCGTTCCTTTCTCGTGATCTAATCTATTCGGTAAAATAGCTGCCGATGAAAGAAAGCAAAAGTAAATATGTCGGTTGGCGGGTAGTTTGAATTCTATAGAATTTACATACATATATATTGAAACGTGTGTCGCGAAAGCTAGGTGTCGTGTCGACGAAGAACGCGTTTCTTAAAACGGCAAAAGAACTGGTAACTGGTAACTAAAAAAATTCGAACGAAACTCGAATAAACTGAAGGAGAAGCGACGTAGGATGGGAAGAGGCTACGGAATCAGGAATCGTTCGATTGCAGGCGGAAGTTGGCCGAGAAACTGGTCGAATTCGATTCTGAAAAAGTTTTTCCACGATCGGAAAATCGCGACGAATAACTGACCCGAGGTAACGGCGACGGTTCTTTTTCGATTTAAATTTCGCCCGACGCCTCTTTCGTTCGATTCGCGGTGCCGCGAAAAGATAGACGTGACAAGTAAAATGAAACTCCTTGTGGCGCATTAAACGAATTTAAACGATTCCGCCGAAGCAGATGCGCGGAAACGAGAAATTAAATTTCGCTTGGGTCCAGACGCGCGGTAGATTCGAGGCGCGAATGCGATATTAAAATTTTTCGCCTGAAATAATGCATTCGATTTCTGTGTTTTTAACGCAGCTTCGTGGATCTCGCGTTATTCCATTCGAACCGTTGTTTTCTCTTTTTGTCGCGTCGTTAAAATTCTGTGGAAATTTTTAATGTATCGGATTCTTTGTCTATGTCGATAGGTTAATCCTTTATGACATCAACCAATTTTTATTCAACGAATAAACGTCGTTATAATTTTTTTCACTTTGATAGCTAATCGTATGAAAAGTTCGAACGTATCGAGACCATAGCGCGGTAAAACGGCCAGAGATAAAGAACGATAACTACCCATAAAAATGCATGATACAGTTTGAAAACATATTTGTCACGGTATAACGGTATTTCCATAGTCACAGCTAAATAATATTTATTTGTATAAAAAGTTTTATCGACGTTATTTACACGGAATGGCAAACCTTCGCGCGATAAATTATTTTCCAACAATTATTCTGTCTTATATTCTAAAGTTAATAACACTTCCTAATATTTCCATACAATGTATTGCGTATTGATTACCATAAACCGTGCTACGTTGCATTATCGACAACCAGTCAAGAATATCTTTGAAATTAACCCCGGGATCCGATAAAAATGTATAAAAGTACATCTGGCCACGAGTTTAATCTACTTTCTTTATATTTGTTTTATCATGACATGAAAACGCCTATGAACATAAAATTGGCACGTTATACGTCACCGTAATAGCGTGAGTGAAGGTATTACGTCTTTCAAGGCGATTGCTCTCGGAAATTATAGACTCGAGTAACGCAAACTTATCACGATGTTCCTGCGCTACTTCTCTAGAAACGTTGAAAAGTCTCTATCACGTGCTATATGCCAGGTAACGTTTCTTTAAAACCAAACAAGAAAAAAAAAAAAACATCCTAAAAATAGCTATAATTGTACCGATGAAAGAGAAACACGTATACTCCAATTTCAAGCTACACGGTGCACGGATCGTCTCGTACTTGTCCAATGCATGAAAAATATCTATAATTTTATTGACAAAGCGTTACGAAGTTTAGAGTTGTTATAGGAAAATGAATTCATAAAAATTTTGTTCAAAATCCACGCGAACTTTTAACTTAATCTCGCGATTTTCTCTGATCACGGTAAATAAACATAATTTTTCTTTTTTTTTTTTTTACAACGTGTAAAAACACTTTCGTGGACGGTTGTACATTTAGATGAATTTATATTCTCAATTTACTCGCCCTAGCTTGGTTTTACGCTCTCGTTGAGTTTAAACTCTGTTTCGGTGTACAAGTTCTTCGAGTTTTATATTAATTTTCGGAGAAGTGTGTTTGACGTTATTGCTAGTTTCGGGAGCAGCGATAGGATACGTTCCTGTGATTGTTCGTGACATCGTGCGAGCTTTATCGTTGCTGAACGTGGATATATTCGAGAAGAGGGTAGACTCGACGCGCTTTGAAAGCTGATTTATGATCATACCTATGTCGTTGTATGCTCGAGTATATTATGTTAGCGTGGAGGAAGTAACAACCGACTTATATTACTTCCCTTAAGGAAGTGTCTAATGTACACATCTCTAAATTAGTGGATAGTTGCTTGATGTTTTATAGTCATCGATTTTTAACACGTGTTCATTGCAGGACAAATATTCTTCGTGTGTTACGAGATGCATTGTCTGTGTTAATACAATTTTTTCAAATAAATGGCAACTGAGAGGAAATCTTGTAAAGCATCTTGTGAAGAATATTAAATGCTAAATATATATACGTATTTTTTAATATTTCACGCCGATTACGTAAAAATACGTCTTCTTTTTTAATGGTATCGAGTGACTTTTTCAATTATATCAATTTTCATAAAGAACAACTACGGACCGAAATAGAAGAATTTTATGCGAAAGAAATGTATTTTTGTATAATTGACGAGGTTAAGCGATAATATGGGAAAAATATATCTTTGTGTGTCTAACGCGAAACATGTTCAAAGCAGAACCTCGTCCTGATAGAAAGACATAATGAAATTAATTAACAGAGTGCCTTATTCGATGCTTCGTAACGTGTTTTATATTACAAAGGGTTTTGTATCATACAATTTGCAAATAATAGTCGCTAATCGTTACCGTTAATGCGAATAATAGAGAAACAAAATATTCTACAGGAATTATTTGAACGTTTTATTCTCTTTGAAGAAAGCGCATCATACAATGAAAACTGCAATCGATTTCATATCTATCGGCTTCAATTATTATTCATATTAACTTCCACATTTTTCTGTAATTACGTTTTATCGTCCAATAAAACGCTGCGCGTATATAAACAATTTCTCTCGTCATTTTCACACCCCTGGAAAATGTTAAAAAATTCCCCTGCGAGATCTGTTGTTTTTATAACACGTTTTAGTCGCGTATACTTAACATCAAAAAGCCCGAACCGCCGTATTAAAATTTACAGCTTTGAGTCAACTGCTTCGTCGTTTCTGCGATCCTGGTCAACGTTGCGTGTACTTGCGGAAAGTACCTTTGAAATCCGCGAGAAAACATCTCGTAGAACAGCGTTGCATCTCGGGTTCGCGAAATCCATGGACGACGACGTTCATTTAGATTCGCGGTTCGCTCGTTTATTTTTATTATCGCAGCTTACTTTGTCAACTCGGTCTGTAATTGCTGGCTAACGATAAATTCGACGCACAGTTTTCCTTTTATGCGCGATGTCATTAAGCGGGTGGCCGTCTTCGCTCGAGAAGATCACCACGTTTAATTTTAACGACCGCCGACGCAAATATGAAACCCTCTGAACAAAACGAAACGCCATTTACCGAGGTGCCCTCGGTGAATTTCCATGAAATTTCTACATTCTACTTGTAGATATATTTACGGTAATTACAAAGTTTACCGACTTTCTCAATTATTGCTGTTCAACTTCGGTCTTGCTTTTGGAAGCTTAGTTCAAGTCCAAACAAAAAATCAATCGGAGAGTCTCGAGAAATTGATGCAGAGTATTTTATTAAGAAGATCTGAGATTTCTAAATCTTTCTTAGAAAACCAAGTTTCGCGAAAGTAAGTAAGAACGTGTTATCTTTCAATTTAATCCGCTTAATGTTCAAAATGTACATTAGATTAGGTGAAATTTGGAGCATGTCAATCCGAAGCTGTAGAAATTTCTATAGAAAATAGTAACAAACTTCTATGCAATTTTGCGTTCTCAAATTTCCTACAGACATACAAAAATTTGCTATTTACCCGTTACAATGCCAGTGAATTTCCCCTGGTGTTTTTCTTGAAATTTCAATCGTTAAAACAAGAATTTAACTGTCATCGCGCTGTCAATGGAATTGAAAGAGTCAAAGTGAAAATGGAAAAATTCCGTATGACACGCACAATTATTCATAGAGGGTTTCTGTAAATGTTCCAACTCTTTCGTAAGCCACTGTATTCCTCTACGTTTGAACAAATAAACACTAGAGATAATTGTTGGCTAATAAATAAACACTAGAGGTAATTATGGGCTGCGACGATCGATAAGGACAATTTGAAACGTTCGATCAGGGAGAGATTCGATTGTTCCATAATAATAATCCTTCACGAGAATTCTGAATGTTATGGAGAGTTCTATATGAAGTGATATAATTTATTTTCTCTAAAATTGTTGTCTCTGCCGGTGTTATTGGCGTTGACATGCGTTTGATGAAATTGTTCGTACGCTATGGAAAGCTTTTAATAAACTTCATATGAGGTTGTGTATTGAACTTAACGGAATGAACGATACTTTGTTAACGAATATAGCATTTATTAAAATACTAATATTGTCTGCTTAATGAGTGCAGAATTTCATGAATATTTCAGAATGTGTAAAAATTACAAGATTTTAACAAGTAGCTATACCTATACCGTAAGTACGCGAAAAACAAGTAAAAATCTAATTAAAGGAAATTGCTTTCCCTGCAAACGGTTCCTCTCACTGAAATGAATTTGAGAAATATTTACCGTGTACGTAGACTTTTTTTCTTCTTTTTAATTAAGAAACAACTCGAATCCAATTATTATACCAAACCAAATTAATTTCTTCAAATTTTAGCTACCTGTTAGAGAACGATACGAGATTCAAGGATTCAACGTTTCCATATTTAACACAATGAAACAACCGCGTTTAACAACAAGATGACATTTTCGTTTATTACAGTAAAAATTTTCTTACGAGATTTTTAACGATGTAAAAAATCTGTTAGAAATTTTGTATTAAAAAATTGCCACATCTAACCGGTATCATTTTTTAGGCAAAGAAATACAAAATATGTAATTCCATAAAGTTCTGGACGAATGTAAAGCACGCGTGAGCGAGTGTGCGCTGTGCACAGATATAACACAAGCCATGCGAGCTTACGCGAAGGGCGAGCTACTACATTCAGTTTTTCCAAAAAGTTCCTTTCTCTGCCGCGTGTGCTGACACGCATTCTGTCGCGCTTCCGCGCGCTATAATTTTGCTAGCGACTGTACGAGGAGAAATACCTTAAGAATACCATTTAAGGTATTCGTAGCGCGACAACGTCTCTCAAAAGTAAAATACGCCGAGACTCGAAAGCCATATTCTTCGCGCATGGCTGACATTCCTCTCGTAGGAAGAAATTTCTTGGCTGTCTGTACTCGCTACACGCGCACACCAACAAACAATTGAGAAATCGACGGAACTTCACATCGTGATACGACTTAGACGTCGAAATTACCGATATTACGCGTTTAGCGTTACTTTCGCTCGAAAATGGCGAGGTCGGAGCTGAATTTGTTGGAAAAATGAGGAAAGAAAAAAGAAAAAATCGTCGAGAATGTTTGGCTCGAGAAGGTTTCAGGAGAAAAGTGATTTTAGCGGTAAGAATTTAAGAAGCAACTGTCGCGCAACGACGATAGAAGCAAGTGATTTGTATGAATTTCTTTTAGACCAACTGCTGTCAGTTAATATACGAGATCCTTTTGCAACTAAATACGGTCCTGAAGCATTAATATAATTTTTTTTCAAGAAAGGATTCTTCCAACTTTGTAAGAACAGTTTCTCCGTAATTAAACGACAAATCATTTTTACAGCGGCTCGCTGTAGCCACTACGCGTTAAAGTTTCTACTTTAAGAATGAAGATCTCCATCTCGGTAAGGTTTGAACTTTTTGTAAAACTCGACCGGCGTATAGATAACGTTGAGGTTGATTGATTGATTGAAGAACGAGTGGATGAATTTGTAATAGAAAAGTATATTGAAATAATTAAAGGTATAAGTATAAGTATAATGTATACGTTTATGCTGATTCAGATCCTTACCCTCTTAGTGTTACTGGACAATGGAACGATAGGGAGCACGTTCATATGTTTATAGCAAAAGGACATTACCAAAAAAGTTAAGCTCATAGCTTGGGCTAGAGGTTACAGGAAACATAAATAGAAATCTGTTTATTAGCTCCTTTGATACTAGACCTTGCAACCCAAAACATAATGTATATTCAAGGGTACAATAATATGCATCAGTCTTTATCCCATTTGCATCATGGTTCTACTTAAGGGGACAGTTGAAGACATCAGAAGTTCAACTGACGACTGTTCCCTATCACCGCGCGCGATCGGTCGTACGTGCAGTAATTGACATAGGAATTCTTCATGGAATATATCAAAAATTTACTGTTCAAAACGATTGGCATCTTACATTCTTTATAACAGAGGTAAAAAGTAAAAATTACTTATTTAAAAAAAATTGTTAATCATATTATTTCTCGTGGAATTCTTTGAAATGATCAATACATAATGTTATTACATGTAAATTACATTATAAAATTAGAATATTTTTTAAGTTTGAATTTGTTAAATTTAACTAAGATTGACAGTACTTACTCATAGTGGCAGTTAACAAGATTTTCACTACAAAAGTAAGACTTGTTTAGAAAAAAAATAAACTGATATAGGCGAGATGCTGACAAACGGGTCAAACGTGTTCTCTCAAATTTTTCTTTTTTTTTTTTTTATTTGGTCGACTATTTACAATCAATTACATAACTACATAATTTTAAGTAAATTACTATGTGGTACTGTAACTTGGATTATAAGAGTTTATAGTACGTTTGATTCTAGTTGAATCTAATGCTTCAATCTAAAGGGTCTCACATCTGAAGAATACTTAGCGACTGAAATAAAAAGCAGACGCAGCGCGCGGATTAATCCGCGCTTAGATGCAAATGAGTTATTTAGAATATTTCTGTGTAATAGCAGTCTCCGCGGATATACATAAATAAAGATGTAGAGTTTCTTTCGATGTAGTTACTTCGTCAGATAATATACTGGAAATATCGCGGAAATTTCGAAGAAAATCGATCTACGCCACGAGATACGTTGACAGTCGAGGTTCGTTGTAGCAAACCAGCCAACTATTTCGCTAACAGTAAATTATTTTACGGTTCGCGTGCCGCGTGGAGGTAAAACGTGGCGAAAAACGGCGAATATCAGGGTGAAGTTGAGCGAGTAAACGCGGGCGGGGAGAAACCCGAGGGTGGAAAGCTAAGCGAGAGTGGGCGAAGCGACGCTCGCGCGCCGAGCGATCCCGGAAATCCGATCCGCCGGAAACTCTCGCGAACACGGAACGAGAAATCACACGTGCCACCGTCGCACTGAGATTCCGATCAATCCTGGCGCGTAGCTTGCGCTTTTTGCGGACAACGGGCGCCGAAATCCACAGCCGCCGGATTCGAACTTCCTAATTGCTCGTCAAATATTTTGCCGAGTTCTCCCGTGGCTGCGCCGTTCCTCGCGGCGGGGAAAATCCTCGTTGAGATCTCTGGAAGATTGGTTTCGCTGGAACGTACAGCGTCGACAACGCTTGACTCGCGAAGCTTTCGGAAGAAATGTGATTTTA
Organism: Bombus difficillimus; assembly: GCA_014737525.1. NCBI lineage: Eukaryota > Metazoa > Arthropoda > Insecta > Hymenoptera > Apidae > Bombus > Bombus difficillimus. The sequence goes on along the minus strand of JACXIT010000197.1, from coordinate 489,724 downwards.
GCGGTAAAACAGCGAGAAAGTTTGAACGTTTGTGAATTCGTGTTGAGAATTTCAGGAGAATGATAAAGTGACCTTATGAACTTCTTTTTTTAAACCGACCACTACATAGTCATTTTCGGGTGTAAATATGGTCCTCAAGGACGGATGTAATTTTTTTTCGATTCTTCTTGCGGTTTATTAACTTTTTAATATCATCGCCACGTTTAATAACTTTTCAAACTGCGGTGTACACGATAACTAAAAAGGCTAATCGATCAATTTGGAACGAAGCTCGTTCACCTTGTTGCAAATTTCGTCAGGGATTGAACAAAATTTTTATTCGATTATTTATTTATACTTGTTGCGGTTTATTAACTTTTGGATATCGCCACGTTTAATAACTTTTCAAACTGGCGCGCACGATAACTGGAAAACTAATTGATCGATCAATTTCGAACAAAGCTGATTCACCTTGTTGCAAATTTCTCCGGGGATTGGGACAATTTTTATTCGATTATTTATTCATAATACTTTTCTAAACAACGTCAACTCTATTTATCTGCTGGCAAAGACGTTTCTCCTCTAAACGCTGAAACTTTCCAATGTTCCATGTTTCTCTCCCCAAAAAATTAGTTCCATCCCAACGTAAATTACCTGACTTTAGCAAAATTTCTTAACCTTTTGCGTTCGAATATCCATGACAAATGCTATACGGTAAACAATAAAAAAAAACTAAAATAAAAAAGTTACATTTCTACTTCAAGACTATATCTACGCTACTTACATCTCGAAAAAGTCTAGTTCCATATAACCAGTAATCGATCTAACAAAAATTTCGAAAACTCGGTTGCTTTTATCGTCTTCACACGAAAATCCCTCCTCCTTGATGCGACATAGAATCGTATACTGGATTTTACAATGAAATTCTAATGCCTGACGAGAGATAATTTAATCGCGGTGTGTACATTACGATAATACTGGTTAATCGTATACAACTACTCGTAAACAATCTAATCGAAAGACAAGATCGTTCGCACGGTAAATTTGCGCGGATGCGAGTAGCGAAGGAAAATATTGCAAAGTGCAAATGATCTGACGTTTGAATTTAACAGAGTTGCATAATCAACGCGTCTAATAGAGCAACATTCATTTTTATTACAGGATACTTCCCTCTGCCGTCAGTTTACTGCCTCGCGTGGATCTGCCTGGACGTATTATTATGTACGGCGAGCATCATGCACTTGTGCACCATAAGCGTGGACCGGTACCTGAGTCTACGGTACCCGATGAAATTCGGCCGGAATAAAACCAGGCGGCGGGTCATGCTGAAAATCAGCTTCGTCTGGGTACTGAGCATCGCCATGAGCCTGCCTCTCAGTCTCATGTACTCGAAGGTGAGACACTTAAGACGAAACGATCGATGACGGGTTACGATTCGCGTAAAAATAAGCGGCACGCGATATCCAGGCATTCCATTTTATACGCATTTTATACGCGTTATACGGAGTGTTTCCAGATTTTTTTTCTCCGCAAGGCGAAATGGTGTTTATACATGTAGGATTTTTTTATTTATTTAGAAATATTAAACAGGAAACGGTGGTTATTTAACGTGAATTAAATGCAATAATGTGCTACAACTAAGACAACTAAATAGTTCATTTACAACTCTCGTCACCACGGTTCCAACGCTATCATTCACGTGGACCATCCTCCTCGACAACGCTGACAATACGCTGACTTCTCAAGTAACTACTGACTGTTAATTCGTCTTTCTCCCTTAACACTTTGACTGCCACGCCGAAATCACATGTTTCGCTCAGGACGCCACGGGAGTATTTTTATTATTCAAAGCATATAATGGCAAAATAATAATAAATTGACCATGTAAGACAACATTCTTCCCCAATGGATCTTATTGGTGGTCACGGATGACCACCGTGGCACCTTGGTAACGGTTGATAGCGACATATTGTAACGAGGCTTCGTTTATTTCGACAAACCATTCGCGTTCGTCGTTTCTTTGCAAGCAAAACGTGCAGAATATATTGTCGAAACGTGTGAAGATATTAGTAAACGGTATTTGCTCATTGTATATATAATAGTAAGGTATGTTCACGCTTGTAACTTCAATTATACGATTATAAAGCAGCGTTTACGATTATTTTCTAAGCTGTGTTTATAATAATATTCGTAGATTACCCCTCAGAGATACGGATGCAAACACGGTGCGCCGTTAGATGCAAGATTTGTTCTCATTTTTTTTATCGATGTTCTAACAAAAATGTTTAATCCTTCAATGGGGCACTTTTTACTTCAAAGTATCTTCCATTTTTCGGTTATATTCAAAATGCCCTAATTGTCGATTTTCATTCAATTTTTCAATTGTAAGAAGTTTAAGAGCTCCGGTCACCAATGACCACCGTGTTGTCACAGTGTTAAGCATCCCTTTGTCTTTTCTCATAGCCTTACCACGTACGCGTTCCGCAATCGTTCGAGGTAATAGACATGTAGGCTTTTTTTCCGCGTAATTGTTCGACCGAAGGTCCGATGATACGTTGATAGGTCTGTCGGTACTCAGACTTTGTCGCAACATTGTTTATGGTTCACCCGATATTTCTTAAGTCACTTGTCCACGATACAATATATAGAATAGAAGATATCTCGATGTACGCACGTGGTAAGTGAAAATAAAAGGAATAATTTGGTCTCAAAAGGGGAAGTAGAAAAGTAATCCTTCGAATTAATGTGTAATTTATAGTGCATGAGGCATCAATTAGAAAATTTAGATCAGAGCGAGCGTATAAAAAGATAGGAAAGAAAAACGCATTAAACAGCTTTTGTTTTCCAATAACTCGTTTATGAAACCATTGACAGGAATTTCACGGGCTTTTCGTGCTACACGAAACATAAAGCTCTTTCTTCGCTCGTGTATTTCCGACAAGGATCGTAGAAACTGAATGCGTGTAGAAGGCTACCTCTTAAAAGTGCTTTTAAAATCTATGAAATACAAAGAACCGGCAGCCACTTCAAGAACATTATTCTGAAAAGTTTTGCAGAAAAGGAGTTCAAGGATATCGTTGCTATCCAATGTTAAATATTTTATCTGCATGTATCTCATGGCAAACTTTTGTTACAAATTTTGTCGGGACAGTGCCGGCCGCTAAGTATTAATTACGATCAAGCCAGCATTAAGACGAAATTAAAAAAAAAAAGGCAAGAATAAAAGTATACAAAATATCGTAGGATGATGTGTTTCGCTCGTCGTTTCTTTCTTAACTTTGTTTAATTCTTACTGGAAGTCTCATTCGGAATAGGATCGTTTCTTTTGTATCACAATTGTATTTTGAACAAAGGGATGCTTTAAAATAGATTGTCGTAAGAAATGGGAAAATATTATACGACGTTTCCTTCCTTTACGCAAGTTTGAAACAAATTTCAAATTAAATCGTGGCAACTTGAAATTGAATTACTTATTTAAGAATTCTGTAGAGTTGATATTCTAAAGGAAATTATTTTTTACCGAATCAAGCGTGGCCGAGTAAGCTTGTAAAATACAGGTGTCCAATTGAATATTAGAAAATGTCTAACTTAACTTAACTTAAAGAAATTTCTATGATACCCAACGACAGAAATAAATATTAATCATTAGAAGATCCGTATTGATTAATATGAACATTTAAAAAAATTTATTTACTTATTTATTTATAATTTTATATATTTATAATCGATTAAACTATGCTTTATTTCTAATTTTTAATATAGCTGTTAAACACGATGATAAAAATAAATATGTAATAGTTGGTACGAGGATAGTGATAAATATTCGGCGCGTAGAATAAATTACATCGCGCAGTTTCAAACGTTTAACAGCCAGTTAAAAATAGCTACTGTAATAAATTCTTGAAAATTTCAAGCAAACAACGAAATAACACGAAAACGGTAGACAAACAAGGAAGCAGACAATGAAATGCGGATAATTTTCCACATCCAAATCCTGACGCCTTCCGTGGGAAAATTCAAATGATAAATTGGGTCGTTGAATTTTCCAGGTCAAAACTCCCTGCCAATGTTTCACGGAATTTCATATTTGCATTTTTACGGAATCCAAGCCAGTGTCATCGGTGTAGCTCCAATTCACCTAGTTACGAAATCTCGTTCTGCAAATTTCGTGCCTCGCCAGTAGAACGATAAACGTGCAGCTTTTTAATAAAATATAATTCGCGTGGGTTGGTTCAACGTATTTGCGACATTTCGCGTTACATTTTCATTTTCTTTTCTTTCTATTTTTATCGCCTGCAAATACAAAATATGATAAATGTCGAATGAAACTGGATAATCGTAACGAGACTGTGAGAAACATTCCGGGTGATCGAATCGTTCTATTCTCGATCCAATGAGAAACTCGATCGACTGAAATACTCGTGGAAACACCACAGTCTTAACTGCGACAACCCTCGTCATAAAATGTCTTATCTGCGATTTAATTTTCCAGTTCGGCGAACTTGAAATCTTTTATGAGATCGCCAGTGTCTTCTTCGGAAAGTCTTCGTCCTAAAGACGGTTTAACCGGGTGGCAACAATAATTTCATCGAGTCTTAATGAACGAGAGTTCGAGTATTCCAGGTTGATATCACGGAATTGCGAACGCACAGTGGCTACAAAATGCATTTGTACACCACCGCGTTTCTTGTTGCATTTATTAATTTGATCGAATTATATTGAATTTCGTATCATTTGCTGGTACTTTCACGCGATTACAAAAATCCGATATTATGGAAATAAAACGTATATAGAATCTGATAGAAAACACTTTATAACTAAATGAACGAATTATCTTTCTTGTTATTTTTAGCGGTAAATTAACAATATTCTAGCGACGGTATATATATTTGAAAATTGATAAATGCAATTTATTTAGGCATTCTGTTTCTTAAATCATATTTTTCTGGTCTGTGAGAGCCGCAAATCTCTAATTCTTTCGAATCCAATTTTTTTCTTCTCAAGTATTAAATAATTTTGGTGTTTTAAACCGATATCCAATGGTATTTTATTGTACAACTCATCTATGCCAAAATCGCGTACCATTAGCTTTAATATGTAAAACTCTGCTATGTACCGCGCAAAGACTCATCAGAAATTCAGAATCGCTAACTGGAATCAAAACGGGCTAATTGCCATGAATTTATTAGTAGTTCGTTTTGATCTAACTCTTCGTTATAACTCTGACCTAGATTCACCAATGTCTTAAATTTCTAATTGTCGCCACTCTATTAGTAAATCATTTCGATCGAGCTGCTCTTTATAACATTAACAAAGCATCGCACAATTCAATTCTGCGGCTAAGATCTGACATTGTTGCTGAAACTGTTAATATTGGTTTGGCAACTAAGTGATTACGGATGTTGTCAATACCACCTAATGACAAAATCCGCAATCACTTAGTTGCCAACCCGAGAGATCGTTCTTATTCGATTTTACATTTTCTTTTATCCGCCACGTGTATATATATACGACCCAGAAATCCTGTACAATTTTCGAATAAAAATTTCTATTTTTTCAAACATCATCGCAAGGTATGTTTTTTTATTCGCTAAAAAAGAAACGCACGAATGGACGACAACCGAAGCGATATATTCGTCGAGCTTACGGGTTTGTCTGTCAAAAAGCACTCGGCTGGCGGCTCATGGAGAGTCTCGCAAACAGTTGTAATTTTCAACAGCAAGAAAAGTTATCCCGTTCCGCCCTATTAATTTCTATTCTCCTCGTGTACTCATTAAACTCGCTGAAATATGTAACACGGTTTCTGTGCGGGAACGTGGCACACTGGCCTAACAACCGAACATACCAACGCGCTTCCAATTAACCCGACTGGGATTAAAACGCGATTCGAACAATATTAATTCCCAAACGCACCATGGACACCCGATGCTCATCGTTTACGGTTGGATGTCGTTTGTTTTAACGAAGCGACGACACGTTTCGCGTACCTCTTTCGCGTGCGGTGCAGGTGTATACGCGAACAAAAACCGCAGAAGCAAAACGTGATTTTTTTCTTTTTTTTTTTTGAAATTTGCAATCACACAACGTTTAATAAACATTTTTTACTAATAAATATTTGTATTGATTCTTTTTTTTAATTTAATATTCGACCGACACCGGCGATGGATCATATGTAATTGCTATAATTCTGTTTATTATCAGTCGAATATTCGAGAATATTCGTAAATTATTGCGAGATTCATTTAGGAAATTGTTGGAAAGACTTTCATCGATTTATTCTTAAATTCATTGATTTCGGCAAAGTTTCTCGTTCGTCTTAAGTAAACGCTACTTGCGTTTGCTGTTCCAGCGGTTCCTTCGCCTTAATTCGAAACTGCAAACAATTTGCGAGAGCATCTGCTACTTCACAGGATTGTTTTCGCCATTTCTTATCGGTATCTCTCGGTAGGAATAAAAATTCTATGCCATGAATGCACAAACGTCTTTTAATAAGAAATGTTGTTGAGAGAGCAGCAAGAAAGGCAGAAGTGTAAATTGGATTCAGAATCGACGTACGTACTTATGTATGCAGCGTTGAGCATTCGTATTTCTGCAAACTGGGAAAAACTTTCGAAATCCACGTTTACGATGTAACTGACGAAACTTGGTTGAAAACTTCTATATCTTTCGTAATATTTGAAATTCAAGTAAACAGATGTGAAATTTAAAATATCGTTTCCCTAATTACTCTGATCTCTATTACTTTAATAAATTATTAAAAACTAATTTTTCGTTCCAATAGATTATATTTCAGTTTATTTTATTTTAATTTATTGTACGTGCAATTTTAAGCAAAATTGGAAATACCTCACGAACTTGATATTTCGAAAGTTTGTGCGTGCTTTTATTCTATGACTATTTTGAATAAGTCGTTCAAGATGCAAAATAGGTGGAAAATGCTCGGAGGAAAAAGGAATGAGAACGATGTAGCATTTAAACTTAATCAGATATGAAAATTATAACAAATGAAATTCCTAAAAAATGCTCTTTTTCTATCGCGATGTACCTTTTATTAACTGTGATCGAGATATTTAACTAATAAACTTATCTCTTTAGTGGCTTACATTTCCACCTCGTTGCGTTTCCATTCCACGTTTCGAACAAAAATATTTTCTCACTGAATTTTACATAAATGGACTACAACGTGTTCGGAATATTTCTTCCAAATCGGAAGAAAAGATTACAGCTTGTAAAAAAAAAAAAAAAGAAACAATTTTCACGCAATTAAATCTCCAATCCCCGATAATTTCATTTCGATCGTTCCAACAGTCATCAATCTTCGCGGCTTTGTAATTCCCGCAAGGAGAAAACATCGAAAACGATAGAAGTCTGTTCCGCAGCGAGAGAAATAGTATTTTCGCGATGCACGCGACTAAAGAAGGCGAGTGTTTTTTGTTGCACACGTGGGATATTCTCACGCGAACCGGAGAAATTCGATACACGCGGACAACGTACGGAAAAACGTTCACAGACAGTCCAAAATATATAATTTGCGCGGTTGCATCCTCGAACGTTAATATCGTGAACCATTTCATAGACAAATACACGGCTCTGGCTGCAGAAACGACGAATTTCGGTCCGTGTTTCGTCTATGGAAATTCGAATTCCGAATGGTAATTCGCGCGTTTCCCTCGACACGCGTAGCATGCACGAAATTGGCGCCAACGCGCCGCGCGTAAAATTAATAATCGATGGTTTGTATTTCAAGGCGTTGTTTTAAGCGGCGGAATGTTTCTAGGCGCGATGAATTTTATTGGGAAAAATTGTATTCCAAATTTTGCCCGTAGTATCTGTTTCCTTGAAAGTTTCGCCTCGAGGAAGAAAATTAGGAGGAAAGAATTTTGTATTATAATGCAAATGCAGGTATTTAGAATGCATCGAGTATCGCGGGAAAAAACTTTATAAAATTCAAATTCGTTTTATGTGTATTAATATTTATATCGCGTGAATAATCACGTCGATTTTCATCGATAATGTATGTAGGCTTCTCTAAATGTTAAGTGCGCAACATTTAGATCGACTCTATTAATAAATTATATTTTTATTCTATACGTGCATAATATTAAACTAACTTCTTTGCCGCTACCTGTTTCATCAAATTCAAGAATTTCAAGGAAACGTGTAAGTGAGAATTCTATCTTTTTCAGAAAACTTTTTAATCAAGAATCTATCAAAGCGAAGAAAATTATTTATATAATCTTGTGATCGTCGAGGTACAGATACTTTCGCAATTATTTTGTATTAGCATATATTTCTTTCTATTTCCTTGAACGAGTTAGTTAAACATTTATTTATAGGAAGTACGAGACTAACAATATTAATTTTACGTTACAACCCGCCTAACTGCTTTATCGAATACCAGAAATATATTATCCTTTCGTTATCTCGAATAGTCGACATTCCATACTAGATCGATACAATATATGATATATTTCATAAGCATACATAATATATTTCATTTTTGTAGAAACTGAAGAAATTAGAGAGCAATATTGTATAATATAACGATTCATTCGGTAGAAATTAATTCTTGAAACTACAAAGTAAGTTGTACTTATGTCATATATAACACATAACCAAACAATTACAAACTTACCAAATATTAGCGAAGCGGATCCTCGATTATCCAAACACCCGTTGCTGGAACATTCGATTACGTTAATCCTGTCACACGATAATGGAAATTCGGATCACTGTAGCGTTGTGCACAAACACTATGTTAACGACACGTATCGAAATGAAAATTTTAACGAGTTTGAATAATATATAAGATCGCGTTAAAAATGATAGAATATCCGATATAATCAACTAGAAGGTTAGGTAATGCATCGCATCGACATGTTTCTGAAAGGACCAATGAGAATCCAAAAATATCTAACAGAGTAAATAATATTGATATGATACGAACGAAACACAAGACTAGGTTAACCTTACTTTACAGAACTTTAAAGGTAACGCTATGTATGTTAGCAACTCAAAAACATTGAGAAAGTACGCTGCGAGACGAAAAGAAGATAATTGAAACACGCAAACATAACAATACGTAATAAATTACACGTCACCTTCGCGTGAAATTTGATCGCGACACGGATCGTACGATTTTTCGAACCTGATCGTCACACAGTGATTATCTGATCATTCTGAAGCAACATTAATTCGAATAATCAAAGATTCATCGTAATACGTTTGTATATATCGAATAATTAAATTAATAAATAGTATTCTGACACAGCAAAACGCGCGAAATTCTTCAATATGGCACCCACTGTGTGTTTACATTTGAATCGCGGTATACACATTATGCGCACATCGCTTTTGAGCGGAGAAATTTAAAGTATTTAGTTTATTTAACGTTACTATTTCGCGGTAAGACATTTTCGAAAGGAAAATCGCTTTGTACGACACGGCGAAATGCGAAAAGATCATTTAATACCCGCGCACTCGAATCGCGTACGTTCGCAATCACCGCATGCAGCGCACTCTGCGTGTCACAAGACTAAAGAGCAAAAATTGCGCAGTGAAAAATCGCGGGAATTCGATTGTAAAGGAAACCTCGTTTCACGCCTAATTTATCGTAATGATTTATTTACGATGTCGTTGGTGGAAAGTTGGAAAAGTTCTTCAGAGATGCCTTTTACCGATGTTCTTTTAAACGTTAATTTGAAATTCTTGCGTTCTTTTCACGTTTCATATTCGAAAACAAAAATTAAAACGTTATAGAATATTTGAGTGACAGCTTTGATTTATCGTTCTGTTAACTGGCCGTTATATTATTTAAAAAAATTCGAAAAAATTCAACCATGGAATTGAAAATTAATTACTGCAAATGAGCTATAGCGTTAATTTTAATTTTCAATTTTTAAAAATCTAAGTACGACAGGAAATGTAACCTTTGCTAATGAAAAAATTTGTAAATGTAAACGTGCAATAGCAAATTTTAACTTTTGCAAATGTACGTATATTCGGAATGTACAGGAAATTCAAACAAAAAAATGCGTTAAAAACGGAAAAGCAACGATCGAAAGGATAGTTATAATTTGTCTGACCCAGTTAACAATTGCAAAAAGCGTTAGAAAATAAAAATTTATCCATTTCAAAGTTCATTTCCTATATGAAATGAAATACTGTGTGCAAAACGTTCAAATCTTTTTCCTTCTATTATAGAAATTGATATTATTGTACCCTCTGTTTTTAATAGACTCGGATTCGTTGACGGTAAAACAATTTAGGTAGAAGTGAAATGAATCCAGTGATTGCGTATCAAATTTCATCGATATTTGATCAAAAATTTGTTGGAAATGTACCGAAGGATATAGTGAATTTCATAATAGCAGGAACAAAAGAGAAATAGAATAGGACGAGAGAGTATGCCTCGATCGAGACTATCGTTTTCCGTGTACGTAGTAAAAGGTTATAGGTAAACAAGCTTGATATTATAAATGAAAAGAGATCTTTCGATCGACGTTCAATTTTTTAAAATGATATCTTATTCCATAAAAGTACAGTGCCACAAATTTTGAAATGGCCTGTCATATACTACCTACGCTATAAATATTATCTATTTACTAATATCTTTTATCCAACTTTTACAAAAGTTCAATTGAGCCTGTTCTGATCTTGCCAATTTAATTCAAGTATCAAGATATATGAAGGTATTTTTCACGATCGTTCGAAAAGTTTCTTCGTCAAATTATAATAAAAACTCGATAAGGAAACGAATAGGATAAGTAAAGAATGAAACTACAAGCCACATTTTTTTTCTGTATTCTATTGGGTTGGCAACTAAGTGATTGCGGATTTTGTCAATATCACCTAATGACAAAATCACTTAGTTGCCAACCCGATATTATAAATCTTATTTCACCTTCGATTATCTCATTTAATAAATTACCACCGTTTCACGGAACCGCGTATAAACACTGGTTCCAGCAGTTTGATTGACCAGTGTCTTGTCATCAGTGACTGACAACGAAGCGAGCTCTTTTATTCCACGAAAACACGCCTCTTTCCTCGCAGATACTAACCCTCGTTTAGAGCTCTCACGGAGTCACGAATTCAAACGGCATGTTCGCTCGTTTCCTGACTGTTCGATGAACGTTGAGTCGATCGCTTTGGATGGAGGTTACGGATGAAGGTATTCGTCAATCGCTCTATACGACACGCCAATATCTCGTCGAAGAGAAGAATATCGATAAAGGGGCGGATAGATGAATCGCGATGTTTTTTTTTTTTTTTAGAAAGAAATCACGCGTGAGCCGATCGATCGTTCCCGATACCAATCTCGTTTCGCGTTTTTCTGCGAAGTCATCGGAGCATCTATTTAAATTATTGTACGAAGTATGTCAGAATTAATGTAATTGGTACCGTAATTAGAACGATATTACAACATCTGTTCACTTTAACGTATTAACGCACGTATCATCTAAATTGATCAACTCCACTTTCTTTTATTAATTCTTCTAATTCATTAACCAGGTAGACGATTAATAAATCCATTTTCAAGAAACGAACCACTCTTTTCTATAAGCTCATTTATCGCAGTGTTTCGATTTATGGAGCTGTCCAATGTGGCTTCTGGCTCATATAATGAAATACAGTATCGACCAAACGATCAGACCAGTACGTATTATGTATTCTGTAGAACGTAGCATTAGTTCGAAAAAGGTGAACTCAGGATTCTGCTATTTTGGACAACTCTTTTGTCAAAAATTTATGAGAACAAAGAAAATTGTTGTTGTATGTGTGCTATGCTCGAAAGCGTAAGTTCTTGGAACGCAGTCACGCGACAAACAAATATTTGGATGAACGAAGTAAAATTCGGAAAATGGAGCGCTATCGTTAATTTATCCTTCGCTTCTTAACTGTTTCTTCCGTATTAATTTAGCTGGCAAGGTTCGCGGATAAAAATCGTGCAACAGAATCGTTAACTTGGGGATATGTAACCTTGAGAAGAAAATAATCTAGATGGTATAATGGCAAATGCAATATAGCGTATATCATCATACATATTACTTTCGTGCATATGAAATTTTATTTGTGGAAAGTTTAATCGTATTCGAAATTTTGCCAGATATTTGGTTAATATAAGCTGGTTAAAGGATAGGACAAAATCCAATACAATGCACGGCTGTTGAATATTTAGAAGATTTAAAATAAAGTTGTTAGAACTTCATTATTCGACGTCATGAATCAACGGGATACTGGAGTAACTTTTTTATGAGTTTCGACTTTCAAAGCGTATCGTAACAGCTGCTGAAAATATAAATTCACCGCTTTAGGAAGCTTATGTAAATATTGATTTGTCGAATTCAAGAGTCATGATATTACGTTAGAAGATAAGTCGGCAGAAAAGCAGAAAAATATCATATCGAAATGCCATTTTAAAAGAGATTATTGAAAATAGTCCAGGGCGAACAACAGAAAAGATAATACGTGGAATAAAGATTGAATAAGTAATGGAAATATTACGTGAAAATTGTGTAAAGTCTACTTACCTTTTGATGCTTTACTTTAAGAAATTGTTAAAATATTGTTACGGTAGAAATTATTCGTCAGAAACTTTCTTTCATTAATCGTTAATTTCGTTTCGTTATTAATTACGAGGTGAATTATTAAAACTATCTTCGTTTATTTCGTAAAACGTATCGTAGATCCTTTGTACGCGTTAAAAATAATTAAAAAAAAAACCCTGTAAATGTTTGCTAAACGTAAAACCTGCGTGCCAAGAATCGCGTACAACGTAAAACTAACTGCAAAAAGAATCTACGTAAAGTTAAATCCCCGGCTTTCAATCCTCTATCCATATAGCGAGAGTGAAAAAAAATTTCGAGATTTTTCAAAAAGTTGCTTTGAACTTTGCAATACATTTACTTAAAAAACTATGGAAATTTAGCACGAAGTTAACGCGCGAACGAATCTCTGACTGAAAATTTATACAACTATCCACAGAATTCTCTCGTACGCGCATTTTTCCGCAATTTTCGGTCATATTAAAACGAGCACGAGCTTTGGATTAATAACACATACACGTATATGTGGTTAGACTAAATAATATATTTATTAAAACTCGAATGAAACAGCAGTTGTAAACCGTATATGGTAAACGATGTCGAGAATTTGCTGCTTAACAATGATAAAATTAACTATACAAAAATAAGAGATAGGAGGTGTCGCTGTAGGCGTTACATAAAACGGGGAGGAAATGGCCATAGTATTTTTCTCGTGTTGCTTCTATCAACAGTGAACTATAGTGCGTAGCGTGAACGAATGACCCGTGTTGCGTCGATGGAGCCACAAGAAGAATTTCTGCCACACGCCATTTAATCTTCGGTATATTCGAATGGCTCTGGAGGTTCCGCTTCTTGCTCTTCCTCCGGATGAGGGCCATACGCTGGAACATAACGACCATAATCGAACCTAAAGCGGCGATAAACTTTCCTAAAAAGCGAATCAATTCGGCGAGCGCTACAGATAACTAACCGACGACAAGACAGTTAATTGGCTTTCTGCGATAATTTTTACAAGCAAAGAAAATTTGAGACGCAAAAAATATAGTCGATGAGTTTGACTTCCAGGAAGCTCATCTATCGATTAACAAATTCCAGGAACGAGAGTTTCTTAGTTCTGATCGTTTGAAAACTGTGTGAGACACTTTGTAGGCAAAATATCTACCTTTTGGATTTTAGGAAGTTCTTATTCGCGAGACAAATATTGAAGTTCGCTTTGCCTGTTTCGTGCGAAGGTTTCTTGACATTTATCGGTGGAAAATTTTCTTCCGAGGAACAGAAGAGAGAAGAATCTTCTAACTTAGAACTATGTCAGCGAGAATGTGAATGAAGGAGAAATGTAATTTTCAAAGTATAACAACGTGTAACCTGATAACCGTGGAAGACGAGTTAACTCGTCTTATGTCAAACATTAGTTATATCATACTTATTCTTATGTTCGTCGTTCTTGAATTTGTTGTTACTCGTGATAAACAGTAAACACGTTTAAATTGATATTTCACGAATGTGTACCGTTAGACTTCGATTAATTTCGTTTCATCCTCTTGAAATAATTTCCATTTTGCTACGTTTTGGTTACGTTGCAACAGAAACGACGGAATAAATGTATTCTTCGTTTAAATCCTTCTTTAATTACTTTCCCCTAATACGTAACTTAATTAATATATAAAGACAGAAATAAATGTCATAATAAAACGATTTTCCCAAAAACTTAATGGCCATTTTCGGTGTCATCGCAGAGCAACAATTTCTTTAAAACGTATCGACTTACCGGCTACTGGCTCCACGAGTTCCTCCTCGGTATCCGATTGAATGTGCTTCACCATGACGATGCCGCCGATCTGAATGTCCTTGACAGGCGCGTAATGACTACCCTCTACCAACTGTATCACCTTCAGCTGCTGTCTCAGCACGCGAGCCGGATTCTGAAGGATCTCGAAGTTAGGCTCAGCTTCCTTCTTTTCCTTCTCTGTCGTCTTCTCACCCTCGTCCTTGCCCTTTTTCTCCGCCTTTTCCTTCGTTTCTTTAGCTTCCTTCGCTGACTCCTTCTCTTTCTTCTTCTCTTCTTTCTCCTTGGCCGCCGCCTCGACAGTCTCCTTCGCTGTCTCTGGCGGATCCTGCGATTAAAAATTAAACGACGAAAATAAAAAAAGAAGCAGGCAATTCCAGCCTGTGGAAGCATCGTTTATCTGGCTTTGCGGCGAGTCAGTGCGTTAAGAGATTGGTCTTCGCTCTAGGAAAACGGATGACCCGCAGAGATAATCAGTTACGATTATCTGGAAAGAAAATCGTGCAAGGAGCGGAGGTAACATCGCGTAAGCGAGACGAGAGGAAGGAAAATTGTGAAGAGTTCTGAGATTTATCAAAGATATCTGCGAGACTGTTTGAGGGCTTAATGGAAAAGTGGGATACAAGTGCATCGTTTCTTAAAAACCAGATAAGCACCGGAAAGCATGTACGAGAGTTTTATTTATCCAGAACTTTAAGCCTTTAAAAATACATATAATATATCTTACGTATTTTAATATTTTAAATAGCACCTTAATATTTAAGTTTAGTTTCGTCCACTAATTTCTCAACTTCAAAATTTTCCCACTTGCGATCCCCTCTCTCAAGCTCACGCTCGTGAACCCGATCAATGTTGACAGTACGACAACCACTCGATGACTGAACGACGATATATTCGAGAAAATTGTACAAACTCACCACTTCCATTTTTTCGTGAGTATCGCGAGCACGCCTCTCGGATTCGCGTCTACGAGCTCTGGCAGCGATGCTGAGGACAGCGGTCGTGATCTTCTCCCTTTCCTCGCGTTTCTTCTCTTCGAGCGGCGCGGGATAGGCATAGACGCTTGGTCTGGCATTCGAACGAATTTCCAGCTTTGGCATTTTTAGTTGAGCGTTCAGAGCGATTATACAAGTCGGAGTAAAGGCCAGAGCCAAGCAATGGGCCAATGGGAACCAATACCAATACTGGGTGAATACTAATGCACCGACCACTGCCAGCATGTTCGTGTGACCTGTTCTTGATTGCAGCGATACCGTCACGTTTCGGCCACCTGGAACCATTATCATCCTTACGTACAAGCGAATATCGAATATGCAAATTCATATTTTTATGAGCATCGAAGAAATGGGGCCTAGCTAAAGATTCTCTGCGTTTAATAAATAAATAAATGTATCGTAACGCGCGAGATATCCAACTTTGTCGTGGCAGTTTTTCACATTTTTTCTTCTGCAAAAGATATTGAATTGTTTTGTAGCGTAGGCAATGACTCGTATTGTTGTGCTTTAGAGTGTCGACGTTGTTTTCATTCGCGAGCTTCAAGAATAAACGAACTCCGGACAAAAACATTATCGCCGTTACGAGTAATCGTCAAAAGGAATCACATTTGAACGTCTTCTAAGTTTACTGGTCGATATAAATATACAAACATGTCCTCTAGGTGGGAGAGTGTTTAGAGCGACGATTACAACCGACATACACTATCTCTGTACTTGTACTTGAAGCGATTTTAATATACACTGACTATTATAATTTTATCACTCGTCTCTTTAATAAACTAACACGTTTAATATCAGCCCAGTTTGATCGCGCGATAATTCGATAAGTAGGTATTGTCTTTGTAGATATATTTTGAAGTTTAGAATGTTCTCCTATGATGTCGTTGGGTTATAAAGTGACTAGAAAATAGATTGCTTGATTTCAGAATCTTTCAATTCAATTTATATTCTACGCCTTGCGTCGTGGATACGAACGTGTTCGAGATTGCGCGTTTAATACGTTACAACCTAATGCAATAAATAGCAGACCTTTCGTACAGTGTGTACATTCTGTGTATTTTTGCAGCCTTTAAACCTCACATAAATTCATTACGAACGTTCGCGTTCCATTAATAAGCAATTAAAAGATGTTTAAATAATTGCTATTGCCTTACCTGCAGACGATAAATTACATATTTGCAGGGGAAACACGGTGGACAAGTTAATTAGTTCGCCTGCCTTGATCAAATTTATGACCCAACTTCTTCAAGTGTAATTCCCTAGTTGAACTATTTCGCTCCATTATTGTTTAAAATAGAGATAGAGAATCCGTTTCGCGTATACTTAGACTTTTAATGGCAATAATACAATAATAATGCGCAATTGTTACACGTAACTCGTACAACTTACATCTTCTTTCTCGTCCCATTGTGTACCACTAACTACCCTTTACACCCTTTGTACCCTTTATAAATTATTAGGTTGTCCGAAAAGTTCCTTTCGTTTTATGAGGAAATAATAGACGCACAACGTTTTTTGTTTTATATTATTTTGTCGATCCATTTTGTTCCGTTGAGATAAACACCGCGATATTTCACAGACTTGGTTTCGCGTTTGTACGAAGGTGCACTGTTGTAAAAAACACGTTTGCGTAAGAAAGAAACTTTCCGGACGACCTAATATAATACTTGGAGTACCTGTACGATTCTCAAAGTCCAATACGTAAAATTGCCACTTACGTTTCGCGTTTTAAGAGGAAATTCGCCCCATATCATAAATTTTAATAAATTTCTGCATTACGTTATAAAAGACTTGCGATATTTCTTTCGAATAATATTCGCTTGAGAGCTTCCATTACCAAAAAACTATCTCTTCGCGTTACAAAGAGACTCAGTTGTTCCACAATATCGAAAGCATCGGAACTGAAAAATAACCTGAACTGCGATAAAACAAATCCGCAATCATCCAGACACATCGAACGTATCAGACACTTCAAAAGGAAGCGATCAGCTTGCAACTTATCCCTCAAACAACGTCGCAACAACCAACGCTGCAACGATAAACGGAGAAGTTTCGATTTCGCTATTTCCCGTCGACGAAAGGACAAGCTTCGTAATAAGAACCTTTGATCGCCCATCTGTATTATATTTCCGTACTAAGAAGACTTATCGAGTATCGTCCAATTTCACCCTAGCCCTTTCATCGGCTGATTCTTCGCTGAATTGTAATCTCCCTATCGTTGGCAAAAGTTCTCAAAAGTTTCTCAAGTTTGAGAAAAATCGGACCGAGTCGTTGTCTACGCGATACGTACACCGCGGACTTCTATGCAAATTCATAATTTTCACGGCATAATTAAGCAATTAGAATCTCGCTAGAACATTGCGTTACCTACCCGTAATCATAGAAAGCACATATTGCGTGCCCATTTGTACGTTGCGCTTTCAAGTTCAAAAACGATTCGAAGCCGTTGTGAAACAAAGATGAGATCGAAATTTAAGTAGACCGCGGATATCTTTGCGCCTGTGGGAAATTTAAAAACGCCAAGACCTACGAAGATATATTATAATTCTCGCTATAGTATTTAATACGCAGAACAAATCTCTGCTCGCGTTTCATTTCTCTAATTGCGTCCATAAAAATCTGAATTTGCACGAACATCCGCGATCTTAAGATGACGAAAGAGAATGAACGTCGTTTCAAAAGTTGACTCACCAGCGTCGATGATACCCTGGGCCAAGATAGCGCCGAACTTCGCCATTACGTCCTCGTGTTTGTCCACGACGACCTTGGCGTACAACGCCCTGAAATCTTTGACGCGGGCACACGTCGCCTCGGTTTGCTGGATCAAGATCATCGCAGACGCGATCAGTGCACCCTGACGAACGAAGTTCACCGAATCATTCGTCATAGGATCCAACAGAGCTATGGCCTCCTTCAAGCCTGTGCCAGCGCACGCTATTCCCAAGGCCATCGCCGCGCCGTATCTCACGTGAGGATTGTAGCTTTCCGCCAGCAACGAAACCACACTGGGACATTGCTCCGGTGTTCTGCAACAAAAATAACAAAGCTCTCCATTAACTGATTTATATACCGGATGAGAGATGATGTATGGTTCGTTGAGATAATGCATTCGCGAGATCCATCGATCATACAGTTTCAAGGTTGTTTTTGACGTAATTGCGTGGTTTGGATGGAGCTGTTAGGTCGCGAGGAATCTATTCGCTCTGAATCGGGCCGAATCTCGTCACGAGCGAGTAGACTGCGAGGAATCTATTCGCCGTATATCGATGCGAATCTCGTCACGAGCGAGTAGATTGCGAGGAATGTATTTGTTGCGAATCTACGGTGAAATGGAAACGTGGTTGTCCTTTGATCGGGCTCACGGGCATTTCGACGAGAAATTTGGAAATTCGTGGATTACACGGTTCGACGTAACGCGAAGATAAATCGAGACGCTCGTTGCTAGCACCGTGCGTTACTTGTGAATGAAATTGCAACGATGTTTACGACAATCGAGGTACTTTAAAAATCTCGGAGTAACAGAAGGGTAACGAAAAGATTTGTGGGGTTCCAACTAATCCTTAGATCCGTAACAGATACCACGAAACACGTAGAAACATCATCTGCTTCGTTTTCCATATATAATACGATAATATACAAAAATAAATAAGTAACCAAACCGCTAATGTCCTACTTCTCTTTATGAAAGAGAAAAGACAACACGGAAAATGGATTTTTCGCGAATCCAACATGGAAAGACAAAGTTAAACGTGAAATGTCGCGACACTAAGTGCATAATCCTGTATACCGATGTTTCAGGAAGACGACTCCGTGCTGGTGGACGGCGCGTGTCAAATACCGGATCCTCTGTACAAGTTGATCGGCAGCATAATCTGCTTTTACATACCACTGGGCGTGATGTTGCTTACGTACGCTTTGACAGTCAGACTGTTGGCGAAGCAGCAACAGAATATAGGAGGAACTGCAGGTTGGTCCTCCGGATGGCTGGGTGGCCCGCAGGGCCCACCCTCGGGAGGTTAGTGTATTATCAGGTACACTGACCCACTACATTCGCGATTCGATCATTCCACGACACCCCTTTCAACGCACTCTACTCATATCCGTAAACCGATTCACGTACTGTCTCCTTTGTGTCTTTCTAATTTCTAAATTTCACGTCGTTCGTCGGTACTATGATTCCCTCCCCATTTGCCTATCTTTTTACGCGTCGTGCGATTCTCTATCGTATTTGCGTTTACGTTATACGTACAGAGAGAGGGATTCGATGAAGAAGACGTCAAAATTTTGCCATTATCACGCGGTTGTCTAAATACGAAGAAATAAATATCAATTTGCGAAGAACGTTCAATTTTCTATCATCCAAGTTATCTAAATTGTGGTAAAAATTATTTCGAATATCCACTACGAACGATCCTACGCTTTTAATATGGGAGAGCTTCGAAAAAGATCGAATATAAATTTCGTTCGATACTTTTTAATAAACATAAAATTAATTCAATTCTTTCAAAAATGTATTCGCTCGAAAATAAAAAAGGTTCTGACAATGTACGCAAAAAAAAAAAAAATAAAGACTGATTAACAAACGTTTGAGTTGGATTACTTATTCCAAAGTATACTAAGCGAACTGTAAGATCAAAGATAAGACGATAAGCGAGATCCAGTATCACAGTGCTTTGACAAGTTCTTGGGAAGTTCGTCCCTTTTAACTTCCAAGCGTCTAAAATTCCAATATTTTTCTGTACGTAGAAGTTTACAAAGGTCTTGCTTATAATAAACGCGTTATTCGCAAAAAACGGGAACCTGTGCAATTATTTGTTTCGAGAGCGGAGAAAACAGATTGAGCTACGGCCAAGAAAGAAGTTTTAATGCTTGTAAAAGGCCAGAAGTTTCTACGTGACTGCCTGTTGCTTATGGTTAACCGATTATGTATTTCGAAGAAGTTGGCCGACTGGCTGCAAGTTATCGATTTTCAAATGGAACTATCGAATCGATCTACCGGAGAAGAAGTAATTCGTAGGAGGAAAGTTTATGTAACTCTTTTCTGTCCTGTTATTTACAAAAGCCTCTGAGAATTCTTTGAACGAGCAGTAAAGCAATGGAATGTGAAGTGCTTCTATAATGTCGGTATTAAAAGAGAAAGTTCGTGTATCTTGGCAAGTTCGGTTCGAGCAAGCGAACGATGAAGCAAAGGAAAGTATTAGATTTCATATTATGAAGTTTCGAGATTGGAAAGTTACTTGAAAAAAAAAGAAGGAGAAAAGAGATGAGAAAGAAAAACGAACTTTGCGAATTTTTCAGTTTCTTTAAACATATGTCGCGAGTGGAATGAAAATTAATATCGTTTGAAAATTACTAGAAAATTAGTAAAATTAACAGTGGAGCGATTAAACGACTTGTTCGATATCAAAACGAACAAGAACAAGACAAAAATGTTGTATTAACGTGTCGTAGGTGTATCGAGTACGAGCTGAGGATTCGAGCAATGCGCATCAATTTCCCATTACTTTTCGTAAGATAGTTTCTTGTATTTAATAACGTGAACTTTTATTTATTACTACAAGAAGAATTTAAAGTTACGAAAAACATATTTTGCGATAGAGATCGAAGCTGAAACTTGATAATTGCGAAGCTAATTCAAACTGTCAAATGTTCTTCTTTGCATCGCTGTAACATCGCTGTACTATAAAAATATGAATTAACATAGCAAATACGGGAAACGTGAATTAATAGAAGAAATACGGGAAATATAAAGTACGAATTAATACGACAAACAGCAAGATGATATTTATGCTGCATATTGATATTTACGAGCTAAGTTTACCGAACTAACATTTCACTTGTCGGACAGATTCGATAAAAATCCAATAAAATAAATATTTCAATTTGTCGAATAAAAGCTATGCTTCGCTGTATCGTACGGATGTATTTTCAATGTAAATCTAAATTACCAAGCTGTCAGCAATACCGTGGAGCTTTGCTTTTCTCGCTGTTTGCCATCTAACGCGTGGAAAAATTTGCAAAATCGTGAAACCGGCGAGCACGTCGAATTCCGCAGTTCGCCCCACTGCAAACGAATAAACGTAAGCGTAAAAAGACAGAACGTTACGTCGACGATATTTCATCGTTTCGAAGGGAACGCGTCAACGTTCGGCACGTTCGCGCGTCGACGAATCTCTAACGTTAAAAAATCAGACAGCTTCTGCAAAGCGATAATCTTCGACTGAAGTATCGTCCAGTGGTACGTGACAATAGAAACGAAAGATAGAAAATCGAAGGTTTATACTCTGGCATTTAAACAGTCTGTTTGTCGTTTTAATTGCTATTAATAAATTGTATTCACGCGTATAAACAAAAGATAAAACATAGTATTTAAAAACAAACAGGAGGAAATATGGGAAATAATCCAGCAACAATCAAAGTAATAAAATATCACAGGAGATATTGCAATTTGTTTTATGAGAGTCACGCAACAATATAAAATATCCACGCATCCTTTGTCATTATTACGGGTTCGTTCTATCTATAGCGCCGACATTGCGTCATGAATCATCCCCCCACGTTCCCCTGATCAAATATTATTAACCATTTTCCTCCATCTCTGACGCCAGACATCATTTCCATTTTGCTCGTCCACGTGCCAGAATTATCCCCGACAAACAAGAAGTTTTTCCTCGCGTTTTCAACGAAAGAATGAAATGTCAAACTTACTTTCAAGCATTGTCTCGCGTACTCCACACTTTTTATCGCCCTTACTCCGGGTCTGAACTTAACAAAGCGAATTATCGCGCTGCTTTTACAGCGAAATTTTAAAACGAAGTGTTCTTTAATTGAAAAAAGAAGGAAAAAAAAAGAACAGAGAAGAAGATAAAAAACGTCGCGTTGAAACCCGACGAAGAAGATATCTTATCGACGGAAAACTTGGAAGCTTAGCAATCGTTTTAGATTCTCCGCTACAATACAAGTTGTATAGTAAATAACAAAGATCTTAGTTTCACGAGTAAAGAATTTCCTCGACCTACATGAGAATTACGCGACGATATTTCAATTGCGAGCTACGATTAAATTAACTAAATGCCAAAAATTCTTGTCCGTCGACTTCTATTACATTGAATCATCCTCCCAATTTTCCATTAATCAGTGCTCCCAATAATCGACCATTCTGTCAATCGATGTTAGCCAAGCTTCTATTCACGACCATACACTCACACACAAAAAGACAAGGAAAAAAAAGAGAAAAGGAAAAAAGAAGTGGAATGGAGAGGAAGAAGAAGAAAATGAAAATGAAATAAGAGAATCACGAGCAAAAAGACGATAAAATCCTAGCCGATTTAGTCTGATCTCGGATCAAAGTCGGAACCGATAACAACATTTTCGTGGCGAAGGGGCGATTTTTAATCAAAGCCAGAGGGAATCGAACGGAACGTAAACGCGAATAGCCTCCGTGTCGTTCGTGTCTGTCGGAGAGCTTGCCGAGAGAGGGTATTACAGAGAATTTCGGTGTAATCCGGCAACGTTTCCCAGCCTTTGCCTTGGCGCGATTCGGCGGAGATTGCGATTAAGAGCTCTATAAATTGGCCGGCCTCTTTGTTCGACGGCGCAGCTTCCTTCGTGAAAGAAATTAAACCCTTTCCCTTACCTCGAGCCATCCAAAGTGAGATTCCGCTGTCACGGGAAAAAAATGGAACGAGCTCGTGAGAAAAATCGTTTGTCGAGGGGACGCGCTAATTATCAGCATGAAGTCTCTAGGGAATTTCTAGGGAATTTACGTGTTAGCTACACGCTGCTTTCTTTCGTTAATTTCTTACGTCCTATTTCATATCTTCTTCGTATATTAATATTTTCGTACGTTGAGGTATTTAAAATTGCAGGTATTTTTAACTTTTTCACTACGACAAGAGAAAGTTCCTCTCGCAAAGTCATTTTAAAACGAATTTCGAAAGAGCTTCGTTAAATTTCGTAAAGTCGTCCGAATTCGTAGAATTTCAAAAACGAAAGGCAACTTTAATTTGTCGCTTATTGTGCTATAGCGTGGAAAGATCTTTGGAAGATTTAGTTTAGAGATACAAAAATAGAGGCTGTACCCTTTAGAATCAGCTCGTGTAGACTTCTTGTACGCTTTTTTTTTTATCCCACGAAGTTACACAGTAGTCCGGAGATTGACAATTTTTCTAGGGAAAGAAGGAGAGATTTTTGTCGTTGTTGAGCAAAGTCTAGAAAATTGCAAAGAACGGTGGAAAAGTTTCGTGAGGTTATGTGGCGCAAATTGGGACGCAAAACGACGCCTCTTTCGACTGGAAACATTTGCATCGGCCGATTTCACTTGCAAATTGATCGTTCGTGTTTTGCAACGTGCGCCAAAAGTGTCGGTGAAACCAAAGGCGCCGTTTTAAGAACTGTCAGAAATCAGGCCGCTCTAGATTCCTTCTAGTGAATCTATAATATTTTCGTCAGGTTTTAAAATAGTTAAGCATCTATATACAGAATTTAATTTGATCGTAGGATAACTACAGAAATGGTTGCCGGTTTTTAATTTAGAGTTTAATTTTTACTTTAATCAAATCTGATTTCAAGTTTAACAAAGTTAAATTCAGGAGCTGACTTTAATGTCTCCTCTGTAACTGGAATTCTTTTCGATCACGAGAAAGAAGATTATAATTAGTTACAAAGTTTACAATATAATATTACATTCATTGAAAACGTTGAACAATGTAAAATGTTTTCCAATTTAATATAAGATGTAGATACGTAGGTTAGATTAGAAAAACGAAGATGAGTACGGTTTTCAAATACTCGTGTGCAAAACCAGATGACTTATTTATTTCTTCCCTTAGATAATATTTCTACGGCAACGTATTGCTTTAAAATGCATACCAACTGTTTTTCCGAATCGAAAGAAGGAAATTAACTGTCAATCCCTGCTCCACGTTGCACCGTTTCGAGCTCCGAGAATCCTCCATTCGTGGTTATATCGGACGAAATAAATTACAAATCTGGCTTTGAAATATGTAGTGGGTGACACTGGTATTTTCGAGCCAAATGAATGCTGTGTTTCAGTACGAAAAAAGAACGATCGATACATCGGTTTCGAAACATCGTATATCGAGTCAGCTAATATATTTATATACATTTTGATCGACGTGGAAACGAGAAACACGTTAAGACGAAACGAAGAAAGAGACATTCCAAAGACGTTTCGTAACATTAATAAACTTCCAATTTTCAATTGCAAAGTATTCGATAATTATCCGAGGAAACTGCGGTTGATCTCGTTGCAGAGAACATATACTTTTGCCGATAAATGAAAAGAAAAAGGAGACGTGAAAACGTCAAAATCGATTTTTTTTTTTTTTATCTTAACCCCTTTTTACGAGAGCGCGTCACATTTATCTCTGGGAAGAGCGAACCGCCTCTTCCATCAACGTTGAAAATGGACGAAGGATTAAAAACGATCGTTTAGCCCCGTCGATCAGTCGTTTGGCGCAACTCGCGCGACATTTTTCTTTGCCAATCGAAAGCATGGTGCTCCTTTTCGCCTTCTTCGGCATCCAGCGCCGCCCATTCGTTGACAACGATAAGAAATTTCGACGTACGCGAGGGCATGCAAATCGTGGCCCATTATGCACAAGTTACGGACGTGACACGGTACGTTAAAAAGGACGCTTCCGAATAATCGTTCAGACCGAATTAATCGATACAGACACGGAGACACGGGATACAAAAGAGGCGGTGCAGTCGCGAGCATAAATCAACCGATTCAGAAACGAAACTAAAGGACTGTAGTTTCCGATCTCTTAATTTTCGCCCGTCTGCTGAGTTTACGCCGTAATAGTCGACGATCCTTCCGCCACGAAACATATACGAGTCCTTTAGAAGCTAAATTGATCACACTGAACAATTCCTCTGTCGATTTCGCGTCGTCCAAGCACACAGTCAGCATCCAACTCGATATCATCATCATCCTCGATAAAGAAATCTTATTTTTCGTAAATTTATTAAATAAATAAAGATTTACAAAGTCGTAGACATCTACACGTCATACGTTGGGGCAGAAAAAAGTTCTAATTAACCGGCTTTTCTTTGCATTTGTAGGTTTAGACAGACGAGGGACCTGGAAGCGGTTCCTGTTGAGTAAAAGCTCGGCCGGAAGCGGCGGTACGCCGCAGCACACTTCCGGTACATCGACAGACACCGAGCTGACAACGCTGGACACTCACGAACTCTGGCTTCCGGAAAGCGAACCGCCGCCGTCGGCGATGTTCGCGCTTCACGCCTTTGGCGCCGAAATGCTCAAGTTATCCAGAGGTTTGGAGGGCATCGCCAGCCCCGGAAGCCCCACTCCTATGGGAACGCCAAGGTCGACGCCTCAACACTCGCTCCAGCATCATCAGCAACAGCAACAACTGCATCGGTGCAGCTTTCGACACGGGTAAGGTTACGTATGCTGCGAATTCCGCGTCCATATTTGTACACCACGTCAATGTTCGATGTATGGAAACGCGAAACTAGAACATCGTACAATACGATTGCACTGGTTAAAGTACGAACCAAGCACCGATTCTACCATTTTACGTTATGCTTTTGGACCATTAATACGGAACATCGAATTTCAATCTTCGAAACGTGCTCTTCTACGAGAAAAAGAAGCCTCCGATAACCATAAACCTTCCACAAAGAAAGATAGAAATAGTTTGTAGGCAAATGGCGCGACACCTACAAACCCAAAGCAACATCAAACTCGACTCGACCTAGTACCATCTTAACACGAACCTGAAATACATTCGAATAAAATTGTAAAACGACCTGGAAGCGTCGATTTCACCGTAAATACAGAAGTTTTCTCAGTCACGTTGCGAGATAAAATATCAAACGATACTTCACGCTCGGCAGATCGCCTGGTCGATCGCAGTTTCCTTCGAGAAACAACTGTCACCGCGGCGAACTGCATCCAACTGGAAAATATTCTCCAGGCGTGAGAGTGCACGGGATCGCGATTCCGATTTACGGATGCTTTCCGCGGCTCCCTTCGGGGTACCCGTCGCAAGGAGCAGCGGGAAACGCGGCAGATTTACGAGGGCCGCGGAATATTTCTCATTCTCGCGTCACGTACGTTTTTTCGCGTCTCGTATTCCACGTGGAGATTGGCTGCGCCGCTGATATCCCGGATCGAACACGGTTTCACGAACCGATACCCCTGTCGACGTAGTCGCGATTCGAGTTGATAAAGCTGCCTGGGATTGCGAGAAGCTTCTTTCTCAGAAAAGTTCATCGAAGATTTCTTCGTGCTTCTCGTCTGAGAGATTCGCCAGTTTTATGGGGATAATTTTATTACACGATGGAACATTTTTATTCGATTTAATTTAAAGAGTCTCGAACACGATTCCTTTTGATTTCTAATTGATATTTAAGCGTATCGCTAGTTGTACGTTGTAAGGAGAAGACCGGCTAGTTTCACGAGGTTTGTTACGGTCTACCGAATGACGATTTAGTAATTAATTCGCTCCTCTGAAAAAGAAATTCTTCTCCTATACGAATTCTTCTAAACGGTAATAAACACTGACTGACTAAAATATTTAAACGTTTATAGCAACCTTTCACCGATACGCATAGCGAATGTTTTGAAATTTCGTTAGCGCTATAACGAAGCTTGGTTATCGTGATTAGTGTTAAATTAGATGGAACCTGCGACATACAGCAACGAACAAACCTAAGCACACACCCTTCAAAACATTGCAATTTTTTTAAAATTCCGCTAAACGACCTCATTGTTTTTTACAAGTTAGGAGAATTAGTCTCCTAAACGACGCGTCAAATGGATTCTCGAACAAATGCAAATTACGCTGTATACTAATTCTTTACCAAATACATGTCTGCAATAAGCACCTTCCAATCTTCCACGTACATTTTCAAATTGGTTCCATATGTATCAATATAGTCGTTTCGTTTCTCATCCTAACACTAATGAAATTTCGAAATATTTTACACGACACGATACAGCGCGTGCATGAAAATTTTCTGCGATATGCGTTCGAATACTTGCATCAACACCTGTACACGAGATACCACTTTCAATGGGTCTTTTGCTATTCGAAGTCGACGTCGTTCGATGTTCAAGGCATCGTCGTCTAGGCTGATCTACTTCCAATGACGCGTAAGTGAAGATAGAGTTGGCCGCACAAATGGGGCGTTATTCCCGCTACGGAAATTGGCTATTCGTTACTGTTCTGGGCCCTACGGCTAACTGAACAGGGAATTCAGTCGGATGTTGCCGGATAGTGGAAGCGTGGATGGGGAAAAATTCACGAGGGAATTTAGCTGAGATCGCGAGGAGACACTACGACGAAAGTTTGCGGTGAACGAGGAAAAGTGTCAGGAGAAAAGTGTTGAGTTTCAGATTGAAAATGGGATTATTTATCGAGAGATTTGGCGGCGAAGATGAATCGATGGATCTTTGCTCGAACGTCGCAAAATCGTCGTTGTTATTCATCGTTGTTTAAATAATAATTGCTCGATTATTAATACGACAAGGTTTTTAAACTTCGCCGGTATAATTTTATAATATTTGCGGAATGTATTTTTCTCCGCTGTAAATTATGTTGGCCGACAGCTCAGCCGTTTTTATTCTTCTCGACTCAATCCTGCTTTAGAATTATAGTTATATACCGTTTGAATGCTTTACATACATATATATGTATATACGAGCGTGTGTATTTGAAATACCCCTTCAACGTTTCTTTCGTCGATCTTTCTTTGCCATTTCTTCTGCTCTGAAAAACATATTCAAACGCAGTGCGCTAGTTTGCATTCTCTACCTCTGCATCTTACAATAGGACGAGACAGGCACAGATAAGAGAGAAAACAGGACAACTAAGCGGCACCAGGATATTTATATCCAACAAATTATTTTGCACCACATTGCCACGTATAAAATCACATAAAAATAGAAATTAGTAGTTAGAAGATACGGAGGAGACTGATGATATAATGATCGTAGAATACGTAATATTATACGATAATCGTGTAACAAAAATCAATTAAAAAAAAAAAAAAAAAAAAAAAAAAAAAAAAAAAAAAAAAAAAAAAAAAAAAAAAAAAAAAAAAAAAAAAAAAAAAAAAAAAAAAAAAAAAAAAAAAAAAAAAAAAAAAAAAAAAAAAAAAAAAAAAAAAAAAAAAAAAAAAAAAAAAAAAAAAAAAAAAAAATAGATCCATGAAAAGGTCAGGAACTTTAATTCGAGAATTTACTAATTAGAAATAACGCGTAAAGAATCGACGATATAAATCATATAATAATACGTTTGACAATATCATTTACGACATGACGATACACGGCGATGTTCCTAAATTATGATCAAAGATGAAAAATGCAGCTGTAGAAAATCAAAAAGCTTCGCCTGCGAACAATTCGGCGGAAGTGAATAGCAAGAAAGGAAGAAAACGCGAAGAAACGAAGAACCAACGTTTGTCGGGAATCGCTTAAACCAATCTCAAGTTCCACTGCCGAAGAATAGATAAAATTTCTGGAATCGTTGTTCCATCAGCTCGTAACAACGTAACGAGTAATCTTAACGAATTCAGGTCAGTTGGAAGGAAACGAAGAGGCAACGCTTCGGGGCTGTTTCGATCCTCGCTCGAAACTGTCGATCAAGGATACGAGATAACTTGTCGAACGCGGTAGCGACGAAACATGCCGACGTGACCACATTTCGCCTGGCTGCGAAGCGGTCGCGTTCACCGATAATATCGCAAGTTCACGCTGCCTCAAGCGTTCTCGGCATGCAGACGTTAAGCGTCCTTCGATGAAGTATGGACCGTGAGACGGTTCGCTGATACTTCGCGTCACACCGGTCTGAAATATGTGGCTCTTGACCGCTATTGGGAATTAGGGGCCGTATTTGCCAATTATTAGCGTAGATTGCTTGCCCGAGGGATTTCACGGGTGAAATATTGGCGTTTAATGCGGCCACACTTTTTACATCCGAAGCGCAAGAATATTATGGGCGAACTTGTAACAGACAGGCCCCGCGGATATTCATGCAAATTCGTACTTTTATAAATACAATTAGAGAAATGGCACGCGAACATTTGTGTTACGCATTAAGCGTTATAACGAGCAATATACTTTGCATATATCATATACTCTGGCACATTACAGTGGCTATATTCGCAAACGTTATCGTACCACTTAACGTCGTATCATCGTGCAATAAATATTATTTATTATAGCATTTACAATAGCGATTAATAAGGCGCAAGTATATTAAGCTTCGTACGGTTTAGCAGCATGAAAGCCTGGAAACTGGTCGGTGTGGTAAGAAGCGCACGAAGCATGTTGCACGGCAAGAAACAAAGAATCCGTTTGCGTGGAATTAATTGAATCGTTATTTCGAGAACAATGATACGGACAGATCTTTTGTCTCTCTTTCTCTCGGCAAGAAAGCTTTGCCGGATGGATAGAAAAAGGAGGCTGCCGTTACCAGGACAATTACCAGGCACGACCAAGTTCTCCCGAACTTTCGGCCCTTCAAAGAGCTTCAAAGTGACGAGCAAAGCACGAAGCTACGACACGAATCCTTTGTGGATACGACTAAGTGCATTCCTTTATTAGAGTGCCCCAGGTAGGTAAGAGCAGTTTACTTAAGTGGCCACCGGCCCGTTTTGCACTTTGAATGCCCAGCAGCTAAGTGCGATCCACTACCGAGGCCTGGAACCACCATATATAATGGCTTTCCTCGCGCGGAACGACTTTTCCGTTCGCTTCTTCCCTCGCCCTTCGGTCGATGTTTATTTCCTGCATTTTCCCTTTTTCAATCTTTTTAAATCTTTCCCTGTTTTTTTCTTTTTTTTCTCTTTTTTTTTCACCAATGACTCCGAGTTACGTCAATGGTTCGTTCGAACAAGTGGCGAACAATTTGACGAACTCGATCTGACGCGATTCCACGCAACGTTCGATTATAATCGCAGATAAAATTCGCACTTTTAATCGTAAATGCTGCGAACTTTACATTTCTCGATAAAATAACGGCAGTTTGAAAGTTTCATTGGAAAAACCTTCCAATGACTTCTCCTTGGATCATCGACGTGCTCGTCTGTAAAACGAACGTGCGAATGCCTGCCATTGAAATATATCCGATCGAAGGGAAAAATGTGAAGGGTCGCTGGATCGAATACGTTCGCGTTTTGATTTTGCCACAAGCACTCGAAGCATCTTCAATCAATCGCATCGGTCGAGCGAATAGGAAGACCTTGGTCAACGATCGTTCAACGATCGATTTCGGTAACAATATCCTATTCCAGTTTCAATTTCGAAAGTGTTGGGAATCGTTCTATCAAGCCATCGAGGAGCTGAAAAATTTCTGCACCGATGTTTCCCCAACTGTCCCCATTTTTCATCTATTACACGCCATCCATTTCTCCACGAATCGACACCATTTTGCTTTCGAAAGCTGTTATTCCTTCGCCCTGTCTCTCCTTCTAATAAGTGGTCGATATATTTTTATGAAAATTCGTGGTTTCGAGAACGCGATTCAAAAAGTAGAGCAGAAGATTGTAAAATCGATAGAAAATTATTTTGCATATCGATCGTTACAGAAAGTAATTATACTTTGGATTGGTTTCGACGATATATACCTTCGCGTAATTTGACATATATTTCTCAGTGGTTGCGTACTTCGTTGTGGTTCGACGTGTCTTTTCTCGATGCCTTGTTTCAAACGGTAATGTTAACGCTATTATGAAATTGATATCGTTGTAATGAAAGTTTCCCGTGGAATTTTAAAAACAGGGAGAAAGTTATTCGAAGAATTCCTTGCAATAATCAGGCTTCCGAGGGAATGAAAAGCCGCATGGACTGGATGAAGAATCTTCGACGATAGTATTGTACAGTACATATTTCGTAATAGCCGGCGGCTATTATTAAATAACTTTGCCGGAGATATAGAAAAAAGATTATACGTTATCGAGATCTGAACATTCCTGTTTCGTATAGAGCAGATTCCCTGTTTTTAACCAATTTTATATTATGAATTTCTTGTCTTGCGCAAAACAAGGCAGATTATCGGAATATATCCGAAGCTTTGATACTTCAAACGTCTTAATCTACTAAAAGAATATGATTCGCGGCATTCTCATTTTCCTTGTCGACAACTTTCTGCGAATGCGAACGATTACGACGCGAGTATCGTCGGAATTTATCTTATCTTAAACTGGAAACTCGTTTCTTACTTTAAACTTCAAACTCGTCCGAGTCTCGATATTTTTAAATTCATTCTACTCCGCGTTTCTTTCTTTCGCTTTCTTCTCTCTTAACTTTAATTTCATTTTCAAGTTTATTCAATCTTAATGCCAATCCATCTCCATTCCAACTTTTCAAGTCTCCTAATTCATTCTTTTCAATTTCACTGCCACCTGCTTCGAACGTTTCAAAATTACATCGCCTCCGAACTCCATCGTTTCGATCATCATTTTCTTTATTTTTAATTTCTTCCCGTCTTCCTCCATTCTCGATCTAACCGAATTTCGATTTGCCCCGAAACACGCGATGACTCGATTCAACCATTCGACGAACCTTCGCTGCGAGAACTTCGATCCCAACGTATTTCGAATTCCAAATTCGCTATCGGCCGAACAGAAATCCTCTACAAGTTCGCTCGCTTTAATTCCAACTCGTTTTCAATTCCAAACATACCGTTGGTGGTGTCGGAAGCCTTTGCGACTCCGCTCGTTTTAATTCTAATTCGTTTGAGACTCGATTCGTTCAAGAGCCACGAGTCGTTCGAACTGGCGTTGCTCGCGATGAAACCGAGCTTCATCGCCGCCTTTGCCTTTGGTTCGTGGCACGCAATAATGGCTGGTTGATCCCCAATAATGGATAGAACGCGTCAAAAGTGGCTGGCGCAGCTGCGTTTCATATATGTCCGATTTATAGCGGCATTCGTCGGCCTTTTTCGTCGTGAGGCTGTACCGTTCCTGTATTTTTTTTTCTTTTTTTTTTCAATCCACGCGATCCATTACCGCGCTCCATACGGACAGGGCGAAAGGAAAGGAAAAAAATGAGAAGTTGGACCTAAAAATGCACTACCTTTCGAGAACGCTTTCCATCGGGATGGAACGCGAGCCTCGCCCCGTGTCACGTTCCACGAATTATTGTACATTTCTCGCTTCTAGGATGCACCGATATGATGCTCGGTTTCCAGTAGCTGCGAGCTATTATACTTTGAATCGATAAAATATATGTTGATCGATAATCAAAGTTGCCATAGAAAGGAAGGAAAGTTTGAAAAACCACTAGTCCGCCGTAACTGAATCTCTCGTTTCACCTACTTTCTACGAATCGTATCGCTGGAAGAGGTTGGCAGGAAAATATGATACTCCGGCTGCGTCCATAAATCGTAAACTTTGATGATTAAATAGCGCATCTTTCAACGGCAACGTAGTAAATCTTCAGTTTAAAGAAAAAGGAAAAAAAAAAGGAAAGAAGAAGGTTATAACGAACGATGTTAATCTATTATAATAAATCACTGTACTCTCGAGCGAAGTATCTAAACTTTGTCGAAAACGAGTACCAAGTACTCGGACGATTCCGTCTACTACGCGTCGCCATACAAGTTACAGATTACACGTATAAACCGAATATCATATCGATACGACGAAGAATCTCGCGAAATGCTGACCGCGACTGTTTAACATTCCAGGAGCGGAGAAAGCGGAAGCAGCGCGTCCGGTTCTCGAACGAGCCTCTCGATACCGGAAGACCTAAGCTCGCCCACCCCGTGGAAGCATCGGCGACGCGCGTCCACCTTCAACGAGGCTCATTTGGAACGAGCGGAATCGGGTTCGCCGAGAACACCCAGGAAACGATCTTTCAGCTTCCACGAGCAGCCAGTGTTCGGCCGCGGTTCCGTTTCGCGGAAGAACTCGTCGAACGAGGAAACCTCGAGCACGCAGAGGAAGTCGAGCGATAAACAGGAAGGCGACATCGCGTTACCACCGCCGTGTACCTGCCCCTATTTCGGCGAATCGTCCAAGAGACCACCTCCGCAACCATCCAGCGAGATCGTGATCGTTTCCAGCGATACCATGAAGCCAATCTCGGGCAAGAATCTGGAGGCTGCGTTTCTCGGTAGAAGCAACAGCGGTAGAATGGAGGCGAGCAGAAGCTACGAGCCAAATTCTGTCGTCACGTGGAGGAGCGGCAGAAGAGGATCTAGTTTAGGTGGGTACGAGTTGATTGGGAATGAAAAGAATCGATAAAGTGGCTTTTGGTTCGATGCTGCTATTGATCTGATTCTTTTTTTTTCTATTTCTTTTTTCTTTTGAGGTTTTAGGATCGGACACGCGAGTTCATTTCTTTCCCTGTAATTGAGAGAATTCTGTATTTTATAGAGAAAAATCTTCCTTCTCGCGATGCTCGCGTTAAAAGGCGATTAGGTATCGGGAATAAGGAGAATCGATAAAGTGGTTTTTGGTTTGCTGCTGCTATTCATCTGATCTTTTTTCTCTTTTTTCTTTTCTCTTCTTTTTTGGAAGGGGACGAGGTTCGGAATTGGAGACACGAATTCGTTTCTTTCCCTGCAATCGAGACAGTGCTGTGTTTTACAGGAAACTTTCTGCTTCGCTATGCTGCGTCAAAAAGTAGTTTCATTATTTACAAGTGTGAACGGGACGACGAAGAAGGATCCAGCTTAGGTACAACGTTCAAGTTGATTGTAAATAGGAAATGGTTGGCAAAGCGGTTTCTATAATCGGTTCGATGCCAGTTGATTTGGTTTTTTAGCCAGTCGACGCGGAAGTCGATATAACATATCGATTGTCTCGATTGCCGACGTTTTCGTTTCTGTTCGCATTTAATTTTGTTTAGGGTATTACAAGTTTTACGAGGCGAATTTAGTGACCTAATTAATTGTCACTTTGGAGAAGCAGTTGTTAACTCGAATATACTGTCAGATGCGTTTAATGTTGCAGAACAGCTGTAGAGATTAACTGATAGTCGTTAATTTAAACACAGGCTGTAACTCAATTAATTACCAAGTTCAACACATGATCAATTCCGAAACTACGGTATACAGTGTACATCCATGTACAGGGTGTGTCCTCCAAGATTAACCACCACTTTTTAGCCATCGATTCGTATTATTACTCAACAAGTTAACGCGTAACCGGGTTAAAATACGAAGAATCAGAAACGTGTCGTCCTTTCGAAAATCTCACAAATTCTTTTTCTTCGCTAAAATTCGTAAGATTGAAACATAAAAATTCGTCGCGCGGTTAACTTTCCTGTGAATAAACGAAGATGCACGATCCATTCGAATCGTAAAAATCTTCCAAAACTACAGTCCTTTGTTTCGATTCCAAGAGAGCAACGAGATAGATAAGCAAACATTCGTACCGGCGTCTTCTTTTCGCATAAATGTGGAAAAATCTTGCCATAATCCGCCTGAATCGAATTACAGCGTCCACGATCAAGTCTTAGGAAACTATAATTCTTCGTTTTAATTCCACAGGGAACACAAGAACCGCGCTATTGACCACGAGAGGTGGACCGATCCGGCGTGCAGCGACGATGCGTGCTCATAACGGAGCAGCGAGCGTCAGCTCTAAGCAAAGCAGCAATTCATCCTCGCCGTGTCCGCACAGATACTCAGGACCAGTTCGTAGCCACCATTCGAGAACCAGCAGCGTTGTTTCACGAAATAGCTCGCGACACGGAAGGATCATCAGGCTGGAGCAAAAAGCCACGAAAGTTCTAGGCGTCGTTTTCTTCACGTTCGTGGTCCTCTGGGCGCCGTTCTTCGTCCTCAATTTGATACTAGCCGTGTGTCCCAACTGTGAAAGGCAGATCAATCACAAGATCTTCGACTTGGCTACTTGGTTGGGCTACGCCAGTTCTATGGTCAATCCTATCTTCTACACGATCTTCAACAAAGTCTTCCGGCAGGCCTTCAAGAAAGTGTTGCTCTGCAGATACAGAAACCAAAGCTGGAGGCCATCCAGGTAGGCCTTCGGCCCCGGGAGACCGGGGATCGCCGTCACCAGGGTTTAAAGTCGTTAATAAACGTCGACTTCCGGTAGCAGCGGAAGCGGAGGAACCGTGGTTGACCGGCCGTGGTTTCTCGGCCAATTACGAGCCACGGTGAAGCTTTGGTTGTTTCATGATCGCAGATAAACTGAAGAAGATTTTGTGAAAATCTGGATAATATATATGTGTGTGTGTGTGTGTGTGTTCGAAGCTTCTGTGAAAATTTAGAGTCAAAATGAAACGAGGATTCTATTGAATTAAAACGAGTGGAAGAGTCGAGGCGAAGCGAAAAGAAATTATCGAGAACATGCAGATCGTTCCTAGTTGCAACAAGTGATGTTTAGTGAATTGTGAAGTATGATAGAAAGATGTTTTCGATATAATATAGTCACGGACCATGGTCAAACAGTTAGATCGTTTCATTGTGGAGGAAAAAGCGAAGAAGCTTTTTGTAAAAGCTTTAATAATTTGGGAAAAATACGGATTCGAGAAAGCTAGGAAAATTGAAGCGAGTAGATCGTTACAAGCTGCAGTGAGTGATACTTCGCGAAAATGAAGTTCTTTTTTTTTCAAATAAAATAATTACGAATAACAGTGAAGGTTAGATTGATTCTCGAAGGAAAATCGAAGAAGCTGTTATGGAATCTCAGATAATCGAAAAATGAAGAATATCGAATAGAAGTGAGATATTTGAAGTTCCAGCGAGTGACGTTCGGTAAAGTTGCGAAGAACGATACGGAGAATACTCTTTCTTCCTTTTGTTAATAAAATAATTCGAGAAGCTTACGTAGATCGGACAGGTGTACTTGAAACGAAGAGTTTCCAACGAAACTCCTAAGTGAACTACGAACTGCAATAAACGTTCCTTCCTTCTGTAGGCAGAGCTTCCGCGAGATCGGAAATCGGAACACGCGAGACGAGCAATTTAGATTAAGGACTTTAACGATAATCGACTTGTTAAGGCAGAGTTTCGACGATTAAGGTTTCCAATGCGAGCCGAACACTTCATCTTCCAAAAGCGATTCGACGAGCTTTCGCGATATCGATAAACGAAACTACGATACTTGACCGAACTAGGGTTAAAAGAAGCGAGACGAGAGGCTAGTAGAAGAGCTTCCCTAAATGCGCGACATAAAGCGAGCTCAAATCTTCCGCCTGACGTTCATCCGTGTGTCGTAATTAAATGACGGCGACGATTCGAAAAATTGTCGCACCACTTCCACCCGTTCATCCCCCTGCATCTTTACTCGTTCCGTGCGATTCTTAACACTGTGGACGTTTATGCAAATGAATATTTTTCTAAACGTCGTCAACGATATGGAACTCAAGTAGACGTTTCTTTTATCCGTTTGTTTCATAACGAGTACTAACTACATTTTCGATATTTTATATAGGATATATTTTTGCATTTTACGTGCGTTCTGTGAGTTTCCACGTTCTTCAACGTTTCGTGCGTATGCATAAAGGGCGGCAGTTTATTAATAAAGAACGCGTTAGGTCGTAACGTAAGTAATTCGCGATCTTCGTTATGATTTCCCGGTGGAAACGAGGCGCTGTTGCTCGAGAACCTTTCAGCTAACGAATTAAGGTCATTGTCCATTTAACGACACAGCAAACGAACACCAACAGCTCGGTATTAAATACTTCGTATTCTTGTACATAGTCTAACCCTTTCGCTACTAATGGCCACTGCCGTGGCCTTTCGCAAACTTATCTCTGCGTACGAATGGCCATTATAATGCACAGCTGAAGCAAATGTACCGCGAACAGTAGGTAAGATAACATTAGGTTATATCGTAAGCAATGCGGTTCTCTTGCCAACTATCTGTTGGTAATAGGTTTGCTGCGTAATAAACATTGTTCCGTGATAAAAGTATTCATAACGATAAGTATCATACGGATGATGCAAATTCTTCAATCTTCTGCGAAACAGAAGTCGAGTAATGAAATATTAATCTTGAATTAAATTGCTCTAAAATCGGACGAAATGTGGTTTCATTTTACTCGCTCGATACCTTTGATAGTGGAAAATGATCGTTAGAGATCGTTTACTCGAAGACGATACAAAGATATTGTCGTTGATCGTTGAATTTCTATCGAGCGCACTTGGGACTCTCTCGAATCCTTTCGCCGAGAAAGATTAGGTTGTCCGAAAAATGTCTTTCGCTATCTGCACGCAACTGCTTTATCCGGCTATGTTGATACAAACATGAAAGCGAATCTGTCAAATTTTGTGCTCTTTAGATTCGGTCGTCTTCTAACTGTCGTAGGACACGTTTCGTTTGCGTTAAAACGAAAAATGTTGTGCATCCGTTATTTTCTTCTAAAACGAAAGAAACTTTCAGGACAACCTAATACTTTGGTTAAGAACCTATCATCGCGCGTTGTTCAGCGAGGATGAATTTTAGTAAATTGTCACTGTAAACGATAAATAAGAGACGAATATACATTAGCATCGACGTTCGTGCGTTCTAGGCACTCTAGCGCGATAATTTATTATTTATCGCTGGATTCTTCCGTTTTCCTTTCCTTCTTTTTTCGAATTTTCCCTTTAAATATGACAATCAGCTGGCTCGTAATTCGCGAAACTGATTTGCAGCCGTAACAGAGATTTACTCGAATAATATCTCGTAGTTTCTTGATCAGAGGAATCGAACCACCTTTCTTCCACCGTCTTTCGATGGTCGACGCAATAAAACACGACAATCACTAAAAAATTACGGGACGTAGGGTTCCGAGAGGAATACGAACAGCGATGGGTCACGGGGAACCGAAACGCGAAGGTCGTAAATAGGAGCGAGGTTCCTTTTCAGAACACGATCACGGATAATCGAGACTCCATTGTAAACGGAACTGATCACATTGACCGCTGAAAGGTTCTCGTAACAAACAACCGATTGCTGCGATAAAACCTACATACATAAAAGCGTATCGATACTGCTTTCTCTTGATGCGAAACCCAGGGTACCTACCGGAAGCTCTACAGCGAAAATTAAAACGGCTGTATGCTGTAGCTGGATTGGCCGAGTTCGTGTCATAAAGCAAACAGCTTGGGCCAGTTGAACCAGCGGAATACTAGATTCGGAGAAAGGGAATCTGTTCCATT
The DNA here is from genome assembly GCA_014737525.1 of Bombus difficillimus. Lineage (NCBI taxonomy): Eukaryota > Metazoa > Arthropoda > Insecta > Hymenoptera > Apidae > Bombus > Bombus difficillimus. The sequence goes on along the minus strand of JACXIT010000197.1, from coordinate 451,299 downwards.
GTAGTTTCGAGTGGACGTAGTTTGAAAATTTCTATCCTCTCGGTATGTATATCGCGCGTGTTGACATTTTAAAGGAAATTATATTCGCGCGAGTTGAAATTTTAAAGGAAATTATATTCGCACAGGGGCAAACTAACAACGGTAGGAAGACTCTGATCGTTGATTTTCGTGTTGGAAGAGTTCGACTCAAGGGAGAAACGGGTTTAAAACCGAAGCAAAAGTTGTCACACGGCAAACTAAATTAAGGAGAGACGATTCATTTTTTCGCTCGCGTATCTAGGTTTGTTAATTACTGAGAAAGTGGTCAGAACGTAGCTACTCTGGAAATGCTTAAACAATCGGAGTCTGTCGACAAAATGGAAGAGTCGTGTCGCCTGGCTGATCCATGTGGAATGTAAAAAAGAGAATTCACGTTGGAAGGATGTGGTGGAAAACCTAGAATAACGGATTCCGTTTCTCCGTACCGAGTTCCACGGAGAACGTGAGCAGAATTGACTTAATCGAAGCGAGAACAAACAGAGCGGAGAAGTCAAAAGTCGATACGACAGGCATATTCCGTTGCTGGAAGGTAGAAAGGAAGAGTGGCTGAGCGGCGCAATAACGATCCCGATCGAAGCGAAACCGAAAGAAAGCACAAAAGCAGCTTCTCGGCAATTTTCTGCCGTAAGAAGTTGCTGCTCGTTTCGACAGATTACTCTGGCGAGCGGTCTGACGATAAAACCTCAAATGGAATGCGTGAACCGACTGTTTACTGGCTGATTTTTCGCCGGTTCCCCGACACCGATTGCGTGCAATCGCAAGTAAAATCGTTTTGTAAAAGCAAAATCCAATCATGCGTTCGCGTGTATACAGCGATTTTGATATTTCTCGAACGATCGATTAATCGAAAACTTAGGTCTGAAAAGGTTGGTTCAAATTTTCCTTCGCGTTTCCTCGCCGCTAAACATCGTTCGTAGATGAAACGTCGAAACGAAACGTTTATAGTCGTGCGTTATTATGATACGCGATAATCCGATGTTTTGAACGACTGCTTAATTTGTGATACTACGACGAAAAAGAAAAATTGCGTTACTGTATATAATGATCTAATATTTTCCAACCTCTGGTTAACTCGCGACGTTCAACTGAAAGCGTCGGTTGAACGTTGTCGGTTTGCGTCGGATCCGAGCTGCTCTCGTTTGCAGGCGGAAAATCCAACTGCTCTTGTTGCAACGTGTCGCACGCTACACGGCGATTAAATATTTTTTACAGACTGATTGATTCGTGACGTCGCTCTGAACGGGTTAGTTGGACATTTGGTTGCGTTAAGGTCGCACCAAAAACGTTTGTAAATAAAAAGTTCGCGCGTTACTACACCAATTCCATATCTTTTGCCGATTAATTAATCGTAAAATCGAATTGAACATCGATATAATGCGTTAAATGAAACGGAGAACGATAAAGAGTTAAAGATATTAGGTTGTCCGATAAGTGTCCTTCTTTTACAGACACGTGTTTCACAACGACGCATCTTTATACAAGCACGAAACCTAATCTGTCGAACGTTGTGATCTTTATTTTGATAGAAGAAAATGAATCGTACGTAATTCGATAAAATAATATAAAACGGAAAATGCATCCATTATTTCCTTATAAAACGAAAGAAACTTTTCGGACGACCTAATAGGTAACAGAAGATGGAATTATCCAACGCGTGAGAATGAAATATCAACACGAAACACGGTATCGATCTAGATACGATTCAAAACTAGCAAATACTGCGAGGTATCGTTAAGTTGGAGAGATTGTTCAAGCTACCGAGTATAATCGATATGATAATTTAATTCGCGCGTTTAAGTATATTTGTAAATAGTCGTCGAACGTAATCGTCATTTATATTGTTAAGAAATGTAAATAAAATCAAGTAAAATTCACTCGAACGCGACCACCTGTGTCAGTGTGTGTGTGTGTGTGTGTGTGTGTATGATCCAAGCGTAGGTGAATAACGAAAAGGTGAGCGTTCGAGGATTCGATTGGAGAAAGGAACTAGTGGTTAGAAAACGTTAATCTCGCGTGCTTAGTGAGAGAGTAGCGGGATCTCTGAGAGATTCTTAGGAAGATTGCGAGCCCAAGCAGAAGCCAGAAATCCCTTTCGTTAATCCTGAACCCGATTGCAATCGCGAATAAGACCTCGTTCCCTTCGATCGTACGAAATCGCTGCGTTTCCGCGATATTTATCGCTGTTCCACCGACGTGATTCTTCCACCGTTAACGCTTTGCTGATTTCACAACGATGTGAACGCTTTGTGCAACTTTTCTTCGCGAGACGAACAGAACGTCGAAGAGTTTTGACAATCTCCTAACGACTTTTCACTTCTATTTCGCTTTTCTGTAAGCGTCGTAATATTTATGAGCCAAGTAACAAGAGCATTCTAGGTCGATGCATTCGAAATAAAGATTCGTCAAGGAATTTCAGTTTGCCCCAGGTTAGTACGAAATAAATATATCGCGACACGTTGTCCGAACGACAAATATTTACGGAAAATGATATTTATTCTAAACGTTAATTAATTACGTTAATTATTCTAAATTGATCGATATATATTTTGAGACGACTGCTGGTTTTCAAACGACATCTCATCGATGAAATATATCGTACGCCTTGAAGAATAACGATCAGCATTCTTAGACTCATCCATAAGATGATTCTACGCTATAATTCTACGCTAAACCTAGGGGAAATCGTTCGATGAATCTAAACAAATGCGTTTATGTGATAAATTAGGTAAAACTAGGAGTAGGTGCAAGTTTTGTTAGTTTGTCGTATTTCATAGTTGGTTTGTTTTTCCTTTCCGTCGGGGAAAAATACGTTTCGTCGTATTTCATTTACAGAAACCAAATCACAGATCGATAAGCTAAAATTGTGACGGCCCTATAACTGAAATAAATGGCTGGGAATAACGAGAACGAATCACCCGTAAGCAATACAAACTATAGAAAGATGACACGCAATTTGGTAACGATAACGCGGTTCTAGGACAACAGTTGAATAAATAGTTAATCGCAAGTCACATTTGTGTAACGCGAGATTTGTTAAACGGTCCGTCAGGAAGTTAAAATTAATCACCGCAAGAGCAACGTCTGAATAGAATGATTAACGCGGTCATAGCGTAAATAAACAATAAACGCAACGTAGCCCTGCGTGAAAATCGATTTTTCAAGCTGATGGTGGCCCGGCTTTCAACTTTACGTCCCTTGCACAAATGCAAAGCGGAGAAAAAATCAGAAAAACATGGAAAATCGAAAGAAAGCTTCGAACTGTTAAAAAGACGCGAAATGTAACGGCGATGACGTTACGTCGCTACGAAAGCAACGAACGAATTGAAAATATAGAAATGTGACAAATTACGAAGTAGCAAGGGATAGGATTTTAGAATATCAGACGGAGGAAAAAGAAGAAAAATTAATTAGAAAAGAGGGAAGTCTGAAACTTGATAGAGTCCAGATAGAAAGACGACTAAAATTAAAATTAAAATTAAGTGGGTTAAAAAGGGTTATAAATCGGTTAAAAAAAAAAAAAAAGTGAAGAGATATTAACAAGAAAGTGTAATGAATCAAAAAACTAAAGACGAGAGAAATGAAGCACGAAAAAGAAAATAAAAGGTACGGAGGCAAAAGGTTAAAAACGAAGACGGAGGAAATAACGATCGGAAAAGAAAAGGTTAAAGGTAAAGCAAGAAAAATTATGAAAAATCGAAAAGGAAAAAAAAAGCTGAAATACGAGGGGGAGGGGACGATGGATGGAAAAAGTGAAAGGTGAAAGACAGTTTCACCTCAACCCTAGACGGTGAAATAAGCGTGGTGAGAGAGGGAGGGGGAATAAAGGAAGGAGAGGGGATAATGAAAGATTACCAGCAGGTCGATAGGAAAACGATTAAGCTAAAAAACGACCGATAATTTTCATCCTATGAAATCGAACAAATACGATAATAACAAATTTATATGCCATTTATATGCCTCGCTTATAATACAAAACTATTAATTGCAATTACGATATGAGAACAAATTCGACGCGATCGAAGACTGATATAATTAATTTCTAATTGTTTAGATACGTGAATCCTAATTTACGAAGGATAAATACGTCGTTATTTAATCTGCTCGTAACCGCGTCGACGATTCCCCAAGTCGGGATCGACCTCGTTCTTAGTTTGAATTTCAGTTTAACAATTTCATAGAATTTACAAAGCGGATAAACAGTCGGAGCGTTCGTTAAATGCTGGAAATTATGCGAGCAAGAAGAAATCGAGACAGCCGGATTCTTCATAAAACTCGCAATAACAGAGGAACTTGTTCGCGCTGACACGCCATAGAACTGGGCAAAATAATCACATAAGATAAATAGTATTCCAATCCAATTAAGCTTTATCCCATATAAGAGATTCGATCCTGATCATGAACTTTAGACCGTAGCGAATTTTGAGACCACGGTGCGGCCGCGCCACCGTAAATTCGGATCAACTTGAACAGGAATTTAAATAACTAATGGTTCTGCTTCAAAGGAGCTTCAAGAGCAAGATAAGCCGCGGAGTGATGGAAGCTCTTAGGTTAATCCTCTGTGGGAACCGCTACTCCGGTAATTATTTGACACAAGCCTGCGAATCTAAAAATAATCGATCCGCGCACGTATGATAAATTTGAATTTAAAGAAATATCTATAACAGACGGTAATTTGATTACACGTGTTGCTCGAATAAAATACTTGACATATTTTTCTAATTACTTCGAGTAAGATTTCTACCAATTTCGTGAATAATTTCGCTATTATTCGAGTCTCTTCTTTTTTCAAGTAATTAGTTAAATATTTGAAACACAGAGTATTTTTGTCTCTGACAGATCGAATCTTCTCTAAATTAATATAGTATCGGCTAAATTAGTCTCCAACCAATTATATCATGGAAAATAGCGATTTGCAAAAGCTATGATACTCGTGGAAACGAAATTGCCATCTGCCTCGTTACCGAATACGTAAATTCCATTAACTACTGCAAGTAATACATTTACAAAATCTGATTTCGAGTTATTATAACTATCCATAATGTGGAACAACCTGTGTATATAGGATAACGCCAAATGGTATCCTTTTTATACTGCTGTAAATATACTATAAATATCGATATTTCGAAATATGCAAGCATTTTTTAATAATAAAAAAAAAAAAAAGTAACGCGCGAACTCGTTCGAATTTAATTGCCGGAATTGTAAAATACACGACCTGAAATAACAAATTTTTGCGCCAGTGTCGTTAAAACGAACCACCTATTCAAAAGGATTAAAACAGTAATCGAGAGATATCGTGGATATTAAGCGGAAAAATCTAACTTTTATTATAACGTCGAATATGTAAATTCTTTTTAGGCTAGTGCCGCGAATAAGAAACGATGATTCTTTAAAGTTTACCGCACTTAATTAATAAAGCGTCTATTATAAGAATAAATTCGTAGATTCTTTGTGATCTAAAGCTCTACATTAAAGAGAAGCTTCCTGACGCGATGCAACTTCCTAACGATTTCTCCATTGGTCGTCCGAAATTTTCCTAAGTCTAAGTAACGTTCAACGTTTTTACCAACACTGATATTTATAAAAGTGGTAGCTGTGCGCGCGTATAAGAGCAAAGAGCGGAGAAGCTATAAGTTTGTGCGTGCGGTTGATCGCGCCTTCTATATATCAGAATCGCACATCGTGCAAATATATTCTTCGTAGCAGTCGTCCCGCTGCGCGTAATTAACGTTGTCTGTCACGCTTTGCAGCGTGAACACGCAGCGTTACGGTAACTTATTTTTCGTGGAAATGATCGCTCGATCGATGGAACAAACTTCCGTGTCACGAGAGTAATTTCGTTTCGAAGAAATTGTTTAAACGAAATTGTAATCATTAAGGATTATATTTCATCGTGTAAAGTTTTAACACCATTTTACCATTGTTAATTTATAATAAATTGTTCCGACAAATTATTCTCGATTAATTATTCTAATAAGTTATTCCCCTCAGAGGCTTCCTAATATTATGGCAGGAAGGATTTACAGAGGAGATTAAAACAAAATCCTGCAAACACGCAACGTTATACTTTAACGCATTATCATTTAACTGCTATAGTATGTAAAAGTTGGTTTTACGTTTTAATTACTTTATTCCTTTATTAATTACGTATTATTCTTCCGAGCTTTTACGTTTTATATCGTGCTTATATCGTGGCTCGTTTAAAAAATACATCTGAAGGAAATCACGCTGTTCGCAATTGTTCCAGAGTAAAGGCACACCGATGATAAAATTGTTAACTCGACGGAAGAAACACAGCAGCAAAGACGTGATATTTCGCATTGTACTTCTAATATCCAGAAATCAATTCGCATTAGGCGGTCAAAGGAAAAGTAGGTCGAACTGCTCGAATGAAGTTCTCGATGCGAGATATTCAGCTGGTTGGATGATCAGTGGGATATATACAGTCAGTCACGAAAGTCTACGTAAACCTATCGGATTTTATTTATCCGACCGAAGAAATTAAAGATCCTTCGTCACAGAATTATTTCTACTTATGTATCAATGCGATTCTTATTAACGAATTTCTAGAAAAATTTACAAATATTTAACTCGCAAAAATTCTGACACGAAAGATTACGTCGGAAATTACACGACCTTTGACTTTCTTTCGATGCCAACGAGATACGTATGTAGTAAAAATATTGTTAATATTTACAAAAAAAAATTATCTATAAATCTAAAAAATATTAATGCAACGTTAAGCCTGACGTTTCTGCGATTTCACGCAAACATAACAGGCGTATGTAATTTTTCTAACGTTGCATTTCGTATTTTCCTTTTCCTTGGCAAATCTGAAAGCGAACAACGTTACGCTTTAACCACGTGCGTCACCTCGATGTGACAAAAGAATTAGCGAAGCTGACGTTTTCACTTTGACATTTTACGAAGGTTGTATTGTAGACTTTTGTGACTGACTGTATGTATCCCTGGTACTGATTACTTACGAATTTCGTTATTTCATCGCCACGATCGCGCAAAGGTAGAAACGGATTTTCCATCAGCGACCAAGTCTCGTCTCGCATATAGAAAAGCCTGTCTTTAATCGTAAAAAGGTTTTACCTCGTTGTTTTTGGCTAGCGTCGAGAACGTAATTGGCAAATTATATAAAATTTCAATACGTAAATCTGATACGTAAATGATCAAGATATTTGAAAAATCGATATACGTACTTCGTTAGCCTGGACAGAAAGTAGGACGAAAGTACGCGATCTCTTTTTGCCGGTAAAATGAATTCGTATAATTTACTTAATTCGACGCAAGTTTCGAAAATAGGATTTTTCAATTTATCTCTTACTATTCTTTACGATACTTCTAAATTGAATATAAACGCGATCGTGGAATTAACATCTCCATGCACTTGCTACCATTCGGAACGTCAGTTAATCAATTTCCATACGATATAAATGTAATGTAAATATAGAAAAATGCAAAAGTTTCAATGATAAGTAAAGAATATAAAACACCATACAGATAGCAAATAAGAATGTTTTCTAATCTATAGAAATGTGAGATTGCAAATTGAAAATGAAATATTCGCTATTTAAAATTAAATTTTCATTTTTTTTCTCTTCGAAACTAACACTTGAAATAGACAACTCTTAACCCTTTGCACTCGGAATTTTATTTCAATTTCGTTGCCAGCAGCTGCCAACGCTTTTAAGTGTTTTATTTGAAATTTACATTAACTAAAAAATAAGACAATTTAAGTAAATAAAGGAAGAAACCAATTCACTGAAATACCAGTTTTATTCGCACTATTGTTGTACCTTGTAATTTTTAAGCGTACGATATATCTTGAAACAATTTCCAGAATACAATCCTCATTTTCTTTCGCACGTTTCACAAAAAAAAAAAGAGTGGAACTGAAAGAACGTCGAATGGGACTCGACGAAGGAACTCCTGAGATAAAAACTGATGTGGAGTCACATTCGACATAGGAATGCAAAAGGTTAAAACTACAGCAATATTACAGCGATATTATTTTTGTTATTTTATATATGAAACGTTTTATCTTGCATTACTGTGTATATTCAGAACCACGGGAAAAATCCATTAACCCGTAGATCGTGTAACATCGACTGGGCATTACGAATGCATCAACATCGAACCCAATAACCTTCGCTCCCAGCGGTTTCCACGACCTCGTAAAACACAAATCCGGTCAACCTTACCAAACATTTCACCTACCCGTTTCGCTCGGATCCAAATGACAAACGAGATACATCGTGGCGCACAGTCTTTAATCACGCTGTTTCCTTTTCTCTTTCGATCGCGGCCGATCGCATAAACAGGCTGAAACGAACGCCCAGAAGAAAAGGAGACTGGCGAACATTTCAAAGGCTGCACGTTGTTAGCAGAGTCGCGAACGAGAAAAGCAAAAGGATAGAAGACAACAAAGGGGCGGTTCGTCGGTTCTTTTGAAAATGGCAGTCGTTCGCCTGATTCCTTCAAGCTTTTGTAAACCTGTACCGATCTACCCTTTCGCGGAGAATACGCGCATCCCCCGGGAGAAATATGTTTGTTGTGTGGCCGGGTATCTCGAACAGAGAATGACGTCGATTCATCAGCGGCTACGCCTCGAAATTATCTGACGTTTGCCGGATTTTTTACGCTAGCCAGCTGCCAGTCTCCATCAGCAAAATTACGGACCAAGATCGAGCGATTCCAGACAAAACACACGGCTTGTCCAATGGTTTGCAGATGTGTCGGTGGTCGGACGACCTTTGTATTAACTAAAATTCATAACTGAAAGCTGCAAAGTATTGTATTTTCTCGAGGACGTTGCAATTATACGACGTTCTTCATGTTGCGAATCTTATCGTCGGCTGTAAAAACGCGCAACAGAAGATCGCGAGGGATCTTCGAAGGAATTGTCTAGATACTTTATATTAGGTGTCTGACTCGATGTAAAAATATTTGATGTAAATCTAAGTGTAAAAAAAATATCGAAGATAAATACAGGGAAAGGAAAGGTACGATACGAAGAGAAAGGAAATGCTTTGTTCGTGAAATCGCGTTTCAACAGAATTTCAGAATTTATAACCAAGTTTAAATCCACGGTAGGTAGGCGTCGTTTCGATGAAAAACGAAGAATTCTTTCGCCACTAGTTTCCCAATTTTAATATCCAACTGTCTTCCTCGAAAAGCCGAAGAGGACGAAGATTTTCTCGTACAATGGCGGATTAGACTCGCGATTTAACGCGGAGTAATATTAAAAGAGGTCGACGCGCGTATTTTCGACCTCGCTGCCGATCAAACGTCAGAAATGGCATGTCGGTCGGTTTCAATGTACCTTCATTCATCATCGCGGGAATTCAATCAATAACCAGGTTCTAAGAAAAACAAGCTGGTCGTTCGATCGAAAAGCGAATCGGTCAAGTCGCTCGAACTTACAATACGGTAAAAGTCGAAAGTGGACGTAGAGCGTGTGCTACGTGTTAGTGAAATCAAGCGGATAAAAAAAAAAAAAAAGGTACAAATCGTACAAACTCGTGTCCGAAAATGCTTTATGGAAGAGTTAGAAGCGTTCGAAGATTTCCAGCGATGTCGTTCGTGGTTTATAAAAGTGTCGTACAAACGGAACACCGGCTGTATGTATCCAAGATGCGTTTAGTATTATAGATGACACTATGTATTTCTACAAGAACAGAAACGTTCTGAAAAATTCGACGATCGTTAGTTCTGCGCTGTTTGCGGAAGGAGAAAATTTCTCGCATTTATCGTATGTTATTATGCATTGGTAGAAGAATTGATAAAAGTTGATAAAAGAAACTCTTATAACTCTTCGAAAAATCATAAAACTTGTTTTATCTACTTGACCTCGTTAACGAATAGTGTAAGCTTCGTTTCGATGTTTTCGGACACCCTGTATGCACCCGCAGGATACAAAATTTATTTAAAAATTCTTACACATATATTAATGGTCGTAAGCATTATAACGTTGAAATTATTGTAAAAGTTTAAGAAAATTGACCTTGTTCGGTGTTTCACATGGAATGAATTATAAATTCATTCGTCGTGCGCGCTAATAGGTTCTCTTCTTTGCACTGAAAATGCCATAAGAGCTACGAAATAATCGCAGAAGCGCAAGAATACAAATTTCAGTTGCCTTAAGTTAGCCCCGTTGCAACCACGAAACAATTTTCCAACAAACGAACAAATAATCGAACGTTATTTTTCAACGAAGAAGCACGAAAACAAAGAGAAACAAACTATGTGTGTTAGTGGAGAGTACACGAGAGCCAGCAACCGATGACTGGGAACGAGACAAGCCGCGAAACGAAGAAACAAGATGATAGAGCAACGTCCAAGTGTTTCGTAAACAGTAGCCCGAAACAAATCAGCCATAAATAACGATTTCTCGGGATTTCGACGAGTACTGGTCGTTGGGGCGACAAAACGTGTGGCATAGAGGCGGAGAACGAAGTCGGCTCCCACCTATATTCGACTTGACGTTAATTAACCCTCGGCACGCGGCAAAATAATCGCACCGACCGTGATACGAGTTCCCGCGTGCCAGCCAATCGACAAAAAGGACGTGGGAATTGCGGGGTAAAATGATTTCTCGTCTTTTCCTTTTTTTCCTCTCTCTCTTTCTCTTTTTATTTTTATTTCAGATTAGTCTTAACGTCGCTTTGACATCGAACGTTAGTAGTAGCAGTAGGCCGTGAATCTTTATGCGATATCACATTTTTACAAACGTAAATAGAAAAATATGATTTAAATGATAATTTATTTCCTTCGTTAAACATCATATTTTATTCGGAACGTTTTATACAGCTTTGCATATTATGCGCATCCTATGCGCCTTTGAATTTCCTATTTAAACCGGCTCAACTATATGTTTTACTATATTGTACAACGTTTATGGGACATATCGGGAAAACTAATAACTGGTTTCGCTACAAACCTGAAACTGAGAATGCAAGTTGCTGCGCGTGTCTGGCTTTCATAAGCAGCCGGAATTTTACTCCGCCCCTTCGCCTTCGCTTTGCCTTCTACGGACAGTTATCGAACGTTAACTGCATCCTCGTACTTCCAAACTTTTAAATTTTTATTATAACAGCAACGTGCCCGCGTTTCAGGATATCCTCGTTGCACGGGCTTCTACATGTCAGCCACTCTGCTCAAAGTTCGTACGTTTGCAGTTGCAACGTGTCAAGGGAGCTACAGCGAAGCTCCGTTTCTACGAAACCGATGACTTTTAAAGATTTGCAAGGGGACCGTAATAATATGTTTCAATTAGGTAATTGCTCACGCAAGCATTTAAAAATATTAATGCCGAGTTCCAGTTCTAAATTGATTTTCGTAACTAGACTGCGAACCTACGTTGCACGAACGCGTTTATTCGAAATTTTGTGCAAAACGTGCAAAAATGTATAGGGTGTCCAAAGTAGAGTACTCGTTGTAACATCTAATACACGAGACAAATTGCGTGGAAACATTCCAGCTTTGAAATCGCATCGAGAATGTTTTTCAAATGCGATCTGTATTGGATTTTTCGATTTTCGAGATAACGATAATAATTTTGCAAACTAGAAGCGATATTCGCAAAACGGTGATGGTCTGCTTCTCCGTTTCGTAATAGAAAAATCTTGAATGTATATGGAAATTATCGTGACAACATGTTCGAATATATTCGTGAAATGTCAAGGAAGACAGAAGACGAGTTATTAAAGCGACCAATTCGCGAATGCGACGAGAACTCGCTGGCACTCGGGGATGCAACTTGGAATTCAATTTGCTCGCGTTAACTTTACTCCGCTGCTAGAATTTCTTAATTTCGTAATCTTCGAGAGCGACAAAGGAGCAACGCTGAATACTTGCATCATTTGCAAGAAAACATTTAACTGCGATAACGATTCGACGCAACAAGATGTTCTCGGAATTCTATTATCTCCTCTTCGTTTACGTTTGTCCGACGATCATCGAGCAACGTTCCACGAATATCGTTTCAAAGTCTCTCTTTATCCTTGCCATTTTCTTGGGTATCGAAGAGGCGAAGATTTCCGCTAGAATTGCAAAGCCACCAAAGTCGGAGCAACGCTAACCCATGACTAGACGCGCGGAACGTTTCGAAAACTCAATTTCGTTTCTTGCCTCGAGTTAATTCCCTCGCGATAGTTACCGCGCGATAAGGTTAAAGTTGACTTTTACGATCATCGAATATTTTTCGAGCGCGACGAGGTTTCAAAGGTGGCTGGAAAATGCGAATTTGCGGCAGCAAGCAATTTCTCAACGCACCGATAATCCTTTAGGCGAAGAATCCAATTTCCAGCCTGGTGTCAGCTTCATTCTCTTAGAATAATCGGCACACGCTAATCGCCACTGTGCTTTCTTCGAAGCTTAAAAATATTATCAATCCATATAAGTACGCGCTAGCACGTTTAGTATCGAAACACGTGCCCCTTTTCCCACCAGACGTGTTTCAATTACAAAATTACACTGATTTTAGTTCCCATAATCGTCACGTACCCTTTCGTCCATAAATCACCGGACATTGGCCTATTTCAGACAAAATAAATGTTTCGAATTTAGATACGACTTTTTAGGTCGATATTGTTCGTCCACAAGTTGCAGTAAAACTCGATTCATTTCAGGAAAATTTTTATCAGTAGCCGATTAAACGAACCCTTGTTTGTCGAATCCGCTTGTTTAAAACACGAACTCCTACCGTATCAAAGAAAAATCATAATGAGGGAATCAAACTCCTATAATTTATCGGATAAACTCCAGCTATATAAAATTCGTTTAGTCTGCAGTTCTATTCGGTCGAGTTAAAATCTGCACGATTTTATACTATAAAACGATCTGCATTACGAAATAAAGTTAGCGCGTACGTTAAATGTTGAGATCGCATAACGTCAAAGATAAATACGTTTTAACGATCAGTTTGTCCAAAGGCGAGTATCCGATGACTTGTGGACGCATGATAGAATATTACGACGCGATTAAATTAATTTTCAGGAAACGACGTGCCTTCCTGGTTATAGTCATCGTTCGTAAAGTCATGTTACGAGTGTTATACTAGTTAAAAGTATAATAGATACTCGATCGTTTTTGTAAGTCAGCAAACAAAGTAAGAAGAATAGTTCGTCGTTCCACTTCGTTCTTGTTTGATTTCATTCGTCGGTGTTAACTAGCAATCGTTATCCAAGTCGGCGACTTTGAAAGTTTTTAAACGCGATGCTTGTTGAATTTGATAAGCTCGAAGGAAGTTTCGAAGTAGCAAAGAAAATACAAAGATGCAATGGTAACCCCGAAGCGCTTGGGGATGTAGCTGAAATTTAATTTCCTTTGTCGCGTTAACTTCGTTTTGTCGGAAGTTACCGGTCGCTAATTGTGTCATCATCTTTTTCGGCTCTTGAAACTTTTATCGCTCGTTTTATCGTCCTGTCCCTATATTTACGGACATCGAACAATTTCCTCGCGTATTGAACTTTCACAAAACTGTTATTTCAGAATTTCAAATTGCCAGATGCGACACAGTTACAGACAGCGGGGCCGTAAAATATTACAAACGATGATCAAATAAAACGATAAAATTGACGAATCGTTACCGACGTCGTCGAAGCTTCCGGTTTTGCAATTAGAAATTTACTGCGATATTTGCATGTTCTTTAACACTGACCTTACTAGGCTCGGTTAAACGACCAGCTTCAAAATTTCATTTCAAATTCTACATTCATCGTCGTTTCTTTCGTTCGTTTAACTTTATGTAAATCGTCACATTAACAGAACCTGAGAATTAATCGGACAATATACTTTGGCGTAAATCGCTCGCGAATTGCGATTAATTAGAATAATCGAGTATGTCTGGAAGACAATACAAATATAAATTGCATTTAACACTAACCTTACTAGGCTCGGTTAAACGACCAGCTTCAAAATGTCATTTCAAATTCTACATTCATCGTCGTTTCTTTCGTTCGTCTAACTTTATGTAAATCGTTACATTAACAGAACCTGAGAATTAATCGGACAATATACTTTGGCGTAAATCGCTCGCGAATTGCGATTAATTAGAATAATCGAGTATGTCTGGAAGATAATACAAATATAAATTCCATTTAACGCTAACTTTACTAGGCTCGGTTAAATGACCAGCTTCAAAATTTCATTTCAAATTCTATATTCATCGTCGTTTCTTTCGTTCGTCTAACTTTATGTAAATCGTTATATTAACAGAACCTGAGAATTAATCGGACAATATACTTTCGCGTAAATTGCTAGCGAATTTCTGTTAATTAGAATAATCGAGTATGTCTGGAAGATAATACAAATATAAATTCCATTTAACAGTAACCTTATTCCTTTTCTTACATCTGAATTTCGACAATTACGTGAAATTACCTGAACGCTCCATCATACAAAGATCCAGTAAGCTAACGCTAAACGTTCACATCCGTTTAATTCGAAAAATTCTCTCATCCGTTAAAACCTACTTCTGCCAGCCTTTCCAAAATACGTCTCTTCCGAGCGAATTTCTTCCAGACAACTAACCTTAATCCAGCATTTCTCTGGCCAGTCGTGCGCCTCCATCTCCTAAGCTCGCGATAGAATCGCATCGCATTTCTCAGACCGATGGATTCTTATTGATGTACACACAAGGACATCCGTCATAAGTCGTTCTATCGTCAGAGGAAAATTGCTCTCGTCAAAAATCAACAAGTGAGCCATTTCGAGCGTCTAATTCTTTGACCAACCGATGGACGAGACGCGCCGATTTTTATATTTTTACATCGTATTTGGGGTGTTTTATCGGAAGGAACGACGACGTGATAGATCGCCGTATCACTGCTGGGCATAGATAATGACACGCGCGATTAAAAAATTATCAAATTTGCTTTTACCGTAAAAATAGACTGCACCGTGTTTCTACTTTTATCACGTACGGTATATTTATAATTGCATCAGTCTTGCGTCAGAAAGCAAATATCATTATTTATGCCGTAAGTATTATTATTCATAGCCTGTCCTTAGCTTTGCAACAACGCCGGCTCATTCTCGCGGTTGTTTCGTGGCGTCGCAAATAAAAGCTCTGGCGAGAAGTGGCGTATCTTCTGCTTTTATCGTCGCTCGTAAATAGCTGGCGAAAATTTCTTTACAAATTTTAAAAAGCCTCTCCTCTAAAATTCTCATTGTTTTCTTTTTTTTCTTTCTTTTAGTTGTGTCATTATCACAGCAACGATGTGATATAGTAGAACCTCGATCATTGAAACGTGAATTAACGAAACGATGGGACATCGAAGTATCGATTGGTAGAAAATTTGAGCAGAATTACATGTTCACTCGATAATTTTCCTCGAAAGAGCTTGCACTCTGACGCGGAACATCGAAAATTCGAATCAATGGCCAGACAGTTGTGAAAATTGCCGTTGAATCTTTCCAGTCGACAAGGGACACAGTTAATTGCGCCGGATTGCCAATTATGTATGGCAATTCCAAGGTGGCCGTTTCGCCTCGACAGCGGAACGACGAGCAAGATGGCCCGTAGAATTGCGAGAGGCACGAATTTTGAAGGGAAAGGGAAAGCTCGGTAAATTGTCGCTCGCTTAATGCTCAGCAGGATGCTCTGATTGCGAATGCCGAGTAGCAGGATTGGCCGCTTGACTAATGCAACTGCGCTGCATTAACATTGCTCTGCTGCTATGACGAGAATCCCAGATGCGTTTAATTGCCCCCGGAGACACGTTTAAAAGGATAAATTGGTAAGGTTAAATATAACGCGTCCTTTTCTGATAGCTTCGACGATAAAGGATTTTGAAAGGTTTGAAATTTGACAAGAGTCGTTTTTGTTTGTTATCTATGGCAACGACGAGTCAAAACAGAAATTTTAAATCCGCGAGTTCGAGTCGCAGACACGTTTAAAAGGATCAATTGGCAAGGATGTTTAAATATAACGCGTCCTTTTCTGATAACTTCGACGATAAAGGATTTTGAAAGGTTTGAAGTTTGACAAGAGCCGTCTTTGTTTGTCGTCTATGGCAACGACGAGCTAAAACAGAATTTATTAGATCCGCGAGCTCGAGTCGGAAATTTCGCGAGGTTTCCAGATCCTCAACATCCGAGATGTTTATTTTTTGTTCCTTTAAGCAAAGCATCGGACCCTGACAAATTATTTACATGAAAATCTAAATGAAGAAACGAAAATAAGAAAAATTTTATCCAAACGGAAGAACCATCGAATCGATATTTTCGGAGCACTGAAACTTCTTTTCCACTCAGCCCTTTCGACGAGATTGTCGGTTATAACTGACACATGCCAAGCGCAATAATCTCTATCAGCTACAGACGATAGTTCGAAACAGCTATACACGTCGATTGAACAAACTGGTCGTCGTTGCTGCACTCGTATTTCTAACTCATTTACAGATCTCTTTTTTCTCGTAACATGGCAAGATTCAATTTTCTTCGAACGATTATTCTTCCAAGTAGAATTTATAACAGTTTGAAATCGAATTTAAAGGAATTTAAGATTAAATGTATTTATGTATGTGTCGTTGTATGTATTTATTATTTATCGATTGGTACGAAGCTTCAAATTTATTTCCAATGTAATTTTTGTACATCTGAACGTTCGAAGCTACCTCGTACGTTATATATAGGTTATGTTTCGTGTTCGAAGAATTTGCAATTTCACTGAGCGTTAAATAATATACAGAGCGTAGAGGAGAAATTTCATTTCTCGGACAAAACGCAGTGAAACTTGCAATACGAAGAGATGATTTCTCCAGAGAAAGTAAGTATATTAGGCGAATTAATATTTTCATTGCCATTGCCTGGCGTGTACAATTTAATAGAGTAGTTTTAGTTAATTACGTAAAAACGTACTTTAATTAAACCTACTTAGTAACCATGATAGGAATTGCCAAGATTGCACAGAGGAAGGCGAAAGAAACACAAAGAAAACGATGAATTACCAGAATTACCAGAAGCTATAACGAGTCCGCGAACACTTAGACGATCTTATTAAACTCGATTTATCGTTGAGTAGATTCAATAAGGATACGTAAAATCGGTGGAAAAAATCTCAGCGTACGATTTAATCTCTTCTTCGACTGTTGCTTGCTCGCGAACGAATCAATTGTCCCGAATAGGTGATTTATTATATCCACGGCAGACAGCTATAAATTTCTCTTAATCTTCTCGCAAATCAGAATTCAATTAAAGGATACACAGATGTAAGAAACGGAAAAGGATTGTTTAGCTTAAAAGTAGCGTTGTTGCCACTCGAGATAATAGAAATTGATTAAAAACGTTCTTTCGCCCGATGAATTCAGCTAAGACTATGCAAATTCAAACCCAGATACGTCTAACGAGAAGAAAGTATCTTAATGCCGTAAAGATCAAAGGGATTAACGAATTTACCAAATATTTTAGATAAACGAATTTTTATCAACGTCCTTTAAGATAGGGAAAATGATTTTCCTCTCTGTCGTATATTAAATAGATGTTCCTTAGCGTTCAAATCGTTAAAAGCATAATACTAGGTTGTCCGGAAAGTGTCTTTCTTTCGTGTTCTTTACAACAATGCAGCTTCGTACAAACGTGAAACCAAGTCTGTGAAATATCGCGATGTTTATCTCAACGGAACAAAATGGATCGACAAAATAATATAAAACAAAAAATCTTGTGCGTCTATTATTTCCTCATAAAACGAAAGAAACTTTTCGGGCAACCCAAAACGCTAAAATGGATAAAATATGACAGGTCGAGATAGAAAGATTCCTGAGATGAGACTTTCTAAGAATAAACAGATTCAGCGGTACGTAGAATATATCTGTACAATCGACTGATCGTCAGGATGCAATGTTTCCAACGGCAGTTTCTCAGCGTGTACATAGCAATGGTCGTTCGAAGAGATTCCGTTTGGAACGAAACGAAAGGCGTGTCAAGCTAAAAGAAAGATACCGAACGGGCTATCGATTTTCGAAATTAACGTAGCTTGTTAGCGGTGGCATCGAGTTTTCTCGTCGTCGGACAAAGAAAAAAAGACGAAATAATGGAAGCTCGTCGGATGGTTTCAGCGAAAAATGGATCAAGCTGTTCTCGGGCTTCTCTGTGTTTTAAAAGAAAAGACAAAGAGAATTTTTACGGAAGAACCTGCTAAAGTGTTATCTTCTGCTGAACGAAGAACTTAACAGGATGTTATAGAGCGAAATTTAATAGCCAACGATTGTCAACTGTTTGATATCTATAACATACAGTGTGTGAAATGTTGAGCTTGAGGTCGACTGATTGAAGAACGAGTGGATGAATTTGCAATAGAAAAGTATATTGAAATAATTAAAGGTACAAGTATAATGTACAAGTATGAGTTTATGGTGATTCAGATCCTTACTCTTTTAGTGTTACAATACAATGGAATCGATGAGGAGCACGTTCATATATTTGCATTATCCAGCAAAAGGACATTATCAAAAAAGTTATGGTTGTAGCTGTTTATTAGTTCCTTCGTTCCTAGATCTTGCAACCCAAAACATAATGTATATTCAAGAGTACAATAATATGCACCTCTCCTTATTTAGAATATTTGTGCGTAATAGCAGTCTCTAGATCACGGATATACATAAATAAGGATGTAGATTTTTTCTTGAAGTAGTTACTTCAACATGAGGAATAATCTTTCGTGTTCTATTTGATAGTGCAAAATTTCGAATAGAATTATTTTACAATTATATCATCGTTGTGCATACACGCACAGGCAGACGCAAGAAGAAACTTGTAACGAACGAGTAAGCGCTAATTCTACGTAATTGCCTAGGTTCTTCCAAACTATCTTTTATAAAATATCGAGTAACAACATTTGCAATTTGGTCGGTATCTCCGATTTTTCCCAAACATACTTCAAAGAGTTATTTAAATAAGCAAAATATCACAAAATAGTATGGCGAATTACAAGTATACTTTTAATTCTACTTTAAATCAATCTAACATAAACGGCATTAAATTTCGTCATTTTTCCACTATCGCTGAAGTATCGAATAAAAATTGTTCACAGAGCGCTTTGTTTCCGTGAAACGTAAATTTGAAAATTTATCATTCGCGCGTACTAAACCGATTATTCATTAAACACGAGCAAACTCGATCTTCGTGAAAATGAAGCTTGCTATCTTCGCGCGTAGAATATCTTCTTTCTGACTGTTCGCTCATCGATAACTAGTCAAACTCACGTATACCGAACAAACGTCGAAAGTCACTTCTTCCACGACCAACTATCTTTTTCTCGATCGACACGCTATAACAACGCGTGGCGATGAGCGAGAGAGAAAGCAGCGCTTTCTTTGCCATCCCACTAGCCGTCTTTCCTGTTCTGCACAATGGCTACACGTGGACAAGAATCTCGTGAGTGGTCGTGAGTCGCTGGAGGAACAAGGCATCCAGCGGTGGCCGACAGTCGAAGGGTTGTTCGCGGGCAAACAGAAGGGTTGTTCGCGTTATTACGTCTGTGCGCGTCAATCAGCGCGTCGAGTACGATCAAAGCTGGACGGGGATGAGCTTAAACTCGAGTCACTGCCAGATGCACTTGCGGCGTGGAGTGTTCGCGTTTGGAGCGGGAATATCGAGAGGTCCGTGTAGAACGTCCGACATTCGACTGTTGGCAATCGTTAACTTTCGCAAACGATACTTTGGTTCGATCTTCGCTCGGGTTTGGCTTTGTTGTCCGAATTTGTGAGAACAGAGTTTCGTGGTGTTCTGTGGGTTGGTTTAAATTGTATCGGACTAGTGTTTCTTTCAAACTATTTCGGATCTTGCCTCGGTGTCTTATTTCGATCTCAATTTTGATCTCGAAGATCTTGGCGCCTCTCTGGCGTAATAATCGATCAAACTCTGCGAAAATACGATATAAATAGCTGCATAAAAAAAAAAAAAAAGAAATAAAGGGGATAAAAGATATGCAACTGTCGATCAAACTTGATGTAATTACAGCAAAGTGTCCATCTTTTTCTAATTAACAGTATAGCGACTTTTGAGTAATCGGAAGACTAACGACATGTAAAAATGTTACGTGACAAAACGCCTACTAGCAAGCAAAACAGTGATGACTTTTGTATTATCAGTGACGAAGGTAACATAATTTTCTAATGATAGAAAATACTGAAATAAGATATTGAGGTGTGTCTCGCGTGGGGAAACGCAGCTCTGAAATCAACGTTGTCGGAATTTTACGAGATTCTAAAGCTCTGACTGCTCCTTTTCGCTCTAACGCTGACGCTATCTCCGACTATGTCTATTCCCTAATTCCTATAGAGTTGACAGCTATATTTTTCACACAAAGACACAAAATGGATATTCATTTAAGGCATTTTTTTTTTCATAATGAGCCCTATTTGCATAGGAGCGTAACACCTCGAGCGCAAATGAATAATCTGTTTTCATTTAGATCGTAAGGATTTACCGCGAATATATCGCGTAGCTATTTCTACGTCACGGGTTACCTCTATTTTCCTTGCATCATCGTAATAGCATGACTGAAATGACAATCCAAGGGAAATCTCCTTTCTCACGGGAAAAATTCGTATAAGCTCGGTTAAACCGATGGTATGCTTATTAATGTTGCGAACATTTCACTTCAGTCTAATCGGAATGCCCTTACGCGAAGTGACAATTTCCATAATATTATAAGATGATATATTACATCTTATCTTATCTGAAATATAATTTAATATATTATATGAATTTATAGCGAATGAATTTATGTCGTATTCATAGAAATGGCTTACATACAAAGCATTTGATATGAAAATCTCATCTGCCCTCGACAAATTTCGCACACCGTGCAAACTTATTGGCGACCAAGTGATCACTTAGTTGCCAACCCAATACATTGTATTTTCGTCATCTCTGTTTCGACATATCAAAACGTACGCAAGTGTGTAAATAAAATATACCAACAGAACTTACCGATCAATAAAATATTTTTTAACAAAATTCGGTTGTCACGCTGCGTAAATTATGTCCATCCTTCCGGGAATTTTTATTACCGTTATAGCTAACCCGGTTACGGCCACTTTTCCATCAAGCAACGCGTCAGAGAGAACTCGAACGACGACAACGACGAGTAAACGCGGCATTCGCGAAATTAATTGGCGTACCGGCATTATCTTCGAACGAACGTTCGCTGACTACCACTATCTATCTTCTCTGGTAACGATGCGAATCTTATTAGAGGTGTTGGCGTTCGCCCGGCAAATTGAACTGGATTGCGTAAATTAAAGCGCTTTGCGATGGCCAAAAAAGGAGGGATGGTAGGCATTTTCAATTTCGCGACACGTCGAACCACGTCGCTTTTATTCAATAACTCACGGACCATTTCCGTATAGCCGGTTCAACGCGTAATAAATCATTTTATATCGTGCGTAGTTATCATATAGAGCGGTTCATCAAAATCGAATTTCCGTTCTCGCGGTTAACCCCTTAGCGGTGGGATAAAAGTGTTAAAATATTCGTTTGGTTAATTAATCTATTTACAACGTGTGATTGCTACGTCGAAACTGTATATACAATTTCTATCGTCATTGATAAGTATGATATGTGAGATAGGTTTATTTAGAAAGATCTATATGAAGATTTGAGTAAAGGAAAATTCCTGTATATCCGATGACCATTTGAGAAAGTATAAATCGAAAACGCTTTTATAATTTTGAGAGCAGACAAATTTCGGAACAATTTTAGTATTGTAATTGATACGTAAATCATCAGCGATCCAAAGTAGGAAATCGGTTTCTTAGATCAGACCACAGATCCTAAATTGAAAAAAATAGAAATAAAAAAGATAAAAAATGTAGGTGATCCCACAGAGAAGTTTTTCAAACTTCAAAACGCGAATTCCCATCTCTTTTCTTTTTTCTATTTCTAGGAAGATCTGCGACACGTTCAAATTTTTTGCGTAACACCTCGACACTTTTGTTCTCATCGTCGACTCTACGTTTCAGCGTAAATTTTGATACATCGTATCTCCTGGATATTTCATTCGAATCTGTCACACCATTTTTATCTATCCTTACTACACATCTTCCATACTATTTTCAATAATTTCGACCGGTCCAACTTAAGAACCATCAGATGGATCGATTTAAGAAACTCGCTCGATTCTAACGTTCACGTGTAACAAACAATAATTAGTACAATTATCAGGTAACACGCGCAAGATACGACCCTTTTTAAAAGATTATACCCACACGAATTCGAAATTTTCCTACCAGTAGAAAGTCACGCTTGATGATCACCGCGTCATCGGTTATTGATCATTCTACGGCGTTTCCTTTCAACGCTGCTACTAAACGACACTGGAGGCTACAACTCCAAGTTAAGAAACGTAGCCTAAGGCAATTTGTACGCCGATGAAGATTATAGCCCGATTATTTAGGATCCGATCCAAGTTAGGCAACTTTCCTGACATGCTGTTTATTGATTTTTCGATTGATTGGCAATAAAACGGAATGAACGCTCGCAATTTGCACCTTGTGCTTTCTTATAATCGGAGCAAGAAATATGCCATAGTAAACGCATTTTACTGCACACCACAAACAAACACCGCGTGCACGTATGTCCTTCGCCAGGAACGAGGAGTATTCAATTCAGGGAACAACCGACAAATCCTTCACACGTCTCATCTCTCTCTCTCTCTCTCTCTCGATTCATCTCTCTTCTTCTCATCCTCTTTTTACGAGACAGCTTGTTCACGAGTTGCTCATCCGGGTGTGAATTTGCCCAGTTTCCAGCGAAACCGCGTTACAAGGCAAGAAGCTTGATCGCGAGAACCGTGTGCGGTGGTGGTGCGAAAACCGGGAATTGTAATAATTTATCAGCGCCAGCATTCGAGACAGTGACGCGAATGGCTTGGTACTCGTTAAACTATTCGTTCTACAGAAGGAAGTTTTCAGAGGCAACGAGAAGATGAAGAGGAATAACAAGGGACCGGGTACATATCTAGAAACCAGTTTGAATAATTCAACAAGGCGCGCTCGAGCAGATGCAAAATGAATAACGAGCTTAATAACTGCATGTCTACTGCAATTGGCTTTTCCCTGTATCGAGGGAATAGTCTCGATGCCAACTATGGCACGCTATCTACAGCTTCTCGCAGATTCTACTGTTCGAACGTCGTTTTTTCAACTTTATTGCCCTTTATGCTTGTCCGATATATTTAACAATAATTTTATATGCTTCTTCCAACTCGTTATACCACTTTCTTTGTTACGTGCTCGCAATGTAAATTAGTTGCCTTTCGTTCGTTATATAACTACCACTTTCTGCTGTATAGTACGTTATATTACATAGACACGTCACTGAAACGAAAAGATGTAAAGTATCAATTATTAGGAATAACACACTAGTGGCAGCTGTATATGCAAAGTGAGTCGATAAGAAATATCATCCAAAAGTATCTTAAATTGTAGGTTTTATGGAGAAACGTCCTGGACGAATTATGTTACGTTTGAAGGGATTCGTCCGATGGATACAATCTTATTTTCTGTTATCTTCAATTTTCTGTGATATCAGCGTGCTATCTTGAGTATTCTTTTTTCTTTTAATTGCACTTTATATTTTTTTATAACACTAGTCAACCCAATTGGGCATTCTCTATAAACAAGTATTTATATTGGAAAACTATTGTGGTTTGGCAGATGTTGCAGCCTCAGTTTGTCAAATTTCACGTACGAAGAAGAAAGACGACGTACAGAAAAATGTAAATTTGACAAACCATGGTTAAAATACCTGGCAAGATACGATGCTGTTTTGCAGAGAACGCCCAGCTGGGTCGACTAACGTCGTAGAAGGTATACTGCGGCATTTAAGAAAGCTCAAGGTCAGTTTGATACTGAGAATAAAATTGCGCCCATCCGATAAGTCGCCTGAAACGCGGCACAATTCGTTCAAAATGTTTTTCGAGAAAGCCAATAGGTAAGCTGTTATTTTAGATAGTGCTGCTTATTGACTCACCCTGTATAAACGTACGGCAACCTGTTTAAATTGCAAACAAAAATTTTCATAAATTAATTCTGGCTAATGGA
Source organism: Bombus difficillimus (assembly GCA_014737525.1). Lineage (NCBI taxonomy): Eukaryota > Metazoa > Arthropoda > Insecta > Hymenoptera > Apidae > Bombus > Bombus difficillimus. The sequence continues at coordinate 427,198 of JACXIT010000197.1, read as the reverse complement.
GCCAGCAATTTCCACGTTGCCACCGTCACGCCGTAATTCTAACGTTTCATCGTGTTCAACAGTTTGTCACGAAGCATCGTAAACCGAGCCCGCAATGCACAAATGACAGTCGGCGCCGAGTTATCAGATGCAACGTCGTTAATGTGTCAAGAAGGAAAACGACCGCAGGATCCTGAAGGCGCAAACTTTATACCGATACGATACGCGAAACGCGTGACTTCTGAACCGAGCGCGCGCTGTATTATTTCGCGGTGAGAATTTTCACGTCTCGACCGATCGGACGCGTTGCGAAGAAAAATATCATCTCTGAGAGAACGAGAAATCTCGTGATATTAAATTTAACCGCGAAATATTTCGTTAATTTTCGAATTTCTCTACACTCGGATTTTCTTTTCTAAATCCGTCGTAAACGAAACTTCGTTTAGCTTGCAAGTAAATGCGTCGCGAGACACTTAACGGTCTGACTTTTTGCTTGAAAAAATACACGGAACGATTGCTTTGTGACTAGCCGAGTATGAATTATCAAATTGTTGCTGACTCGAGGAAGTTTATTTCTCCTACGTAAGACGAAACAGAAGGCTGACATTAAACGGATTGTGAAAGCCAAGAGCTTTCATCGAATTGTTGGAGCGAAAACCGAAAGTGTCAGAAGAGAGTGTACAACGTACACGGTATAGGTTCTGCTTCTTCGTGGAAGAAACGATAGACCGTGTTTGTAAGAGACCACCTTTGCACAATTATAAATAACGAGTATAAAAGAAAGAAAATGTCTTTGTCCTTGCGCGATGAAAGATCTGACTTTGATACGGCTATGTACGTCGTAGCTATATTCCAATTAAACGAAGAGGGAGTAATGATATTCTTGGAAATTCCACGTACGTTCTTCTAGATATTCGTCCATCAATTTTAATTTTTATTACAAAAGGTAAGTTTAAATAGAGCTCGTAATAATTTAATACAAAGCGACAAAGATGAAACGCCAACGAAACGAGAAAAATAATACCAAAAAACGAAGAAATAGTAGTGAAATAATAATAAGAAACAGAAATGCGATGAAAGTAAAAAGAACAAAATAGCGGACAGGTATAAAATAGTAAAATGAAAGAATATAAAATGACAGTAAAAGATAATATTGACGAAATTATGACGATAAATCACGATAATTTGCGAGAGTTATTTCCTTGATGAGGTAATTTTTTTACCAGGTTCCATCGATCTCCGGTAAAAGCCTGACATCCCGTTAATTAAATCACACTAACGACAATATTCCGCTTCAGGGCAAACACGAAAATTTCCTTAGATTACCAGTCTCTTCATCTTCGACTAATTAGACCCCTCAAATGAGATCGATCAAGAAGACAGCCAATTTTTCCGCCGAACGTATTTTACTATGTAAACTATCGACTCGTGACGACACCATGATTTTCCTTCGTTTTTCGTCAAGGGACAGTAACGGTACCAAAGAAAGTGAACAAGTTTGAGATGGTAAAAATGTAATAACAATGTAATGAGTATTGCTCGTTATGGAAGTATGAAGTGAAAAACGGCTACAAAAAGTATTGACACGTCATTGTATTTGCTATACCGTTTAAATATCAATCGACTAGATACAAATGCTCGTATGTTGAATTTCATCTAAATTTGTAGTAGTTTTGCGTGACTGCGAAAAATTCCGAGAATAAAAAATGGCTTGCCGATAAGATTAAAAAGAAAATTTCGTTGGATCATAAGGCTATGTGCCAATACTTTTTCATAACCACAGTATATCAAGTTGAGAAGCTTTTTCGTGAGAAAGGATTTCTCGTACAAGTTAAATTCCGTAATTTATAGATTTTTCTTCTCTTTCTTTATCGTCCAAGTTTGAATTAACTTCGTATTGACGATGATAAAAATATTAATAGATAGTTCAAATAAGTCATAGGCATATAAAGAACTGAAAAAATATAGACTTACGTGAAAGACTTACGGAAACTGCTTACACCGGTCACTTACCTAAAACAGAGACAAATTAATGCTATGAAAAATACGTGCAAACTCGCTCACACACGAAATTGACGGATTAAAAATATAATTTTAAGAGTGAACAGAACTGTTAAAAAATAATTTTGCCAACGATTTTTCGTGTTAATTGTACCTTGTACGTACTATGATATATTGTTCGGGATACGCAATTAAATTAACGCATTTTGTCGCTTCTTCCCTTTATTTATCGCAATTTTTGTTTCAAACCGTCTTTTTCCAATTTTCCATTTGCATCCTTTGCCTGTGTTGGCGTCACACGTATACCGTGAAAGTACGTGACGACTCGGATCCGTGATAAATGCAATGAACGTGTTAGAAGAACCCACAAAAATATCCGAAAAATTCCGAAGGGAAAAAGAAAAGAGAAAATTCCAAACAAATCGATTTTTTCCATTGCCTATTGCGCAACTATGCATCCACGTAGAGCGAAACAAAGTTTATTCCGACCACTAGAACAGCATAAATGGTTATTTCGAAAATTGAATTCCCTGTAGCTGAAGCAAATAATTATTCATACATTTTTGTTTCGCAAAGAGGATCGTCCCATTGTTGAAATTTTGCTTTTCGAAATGCCATCATCTTTCGATTTTCTATTTGCACGAGCATTTCCCTTGTCGACCATTCCGTCAAATTTTATTCTTACTCTTTCTCTCTCTCTCTCTCTCTCTCTCTCTCTCTCTCTCTCTCTCTCTCTCTGAATTCCACATTTCGATGAGTTTTTATTCGAGTCGATCAACAAATGGATTAGCACAGTGCATCGTTTCGGAGAAGAAAAAACAACCGTTATACAAAATCCTATCTTTCTCGCTTCGAATTATCGAATAGTATATTAACAGATTGGGAATTTCTGCGTATTCGAGGAAAATTTGAAGACGCAAAAATGCACGCGGAGCACATAAAACGCGAAAATATGTAAAACATCGAAAACGATAGAGTGCCTGCTCTTTAGAAATATTTAATAAATAGAACGAATTTCTTCCCAAGTTGCATTTCTTTAGCAGCTTCCTTTTCTATCAAAATAATAATTTGTATGAATATCCACGGCATATGCGCTTATCACAGTACAATGTTGCGTAAATCAAGCGTGAAAGAGGTAAATAGAAAAAGAAAAAGGAAGGTAGCAAAGCAACGTGCAAGACTCGCGTCCCAATCAATTGCACATTGATTGCAAATAGCGAGATATAACGATGCAACAGCCTGCAGCTGTCTTTTCTGTAGTCGCGAATCGATACCGCATAATCGCAAATAGAGAAACGCAAATCACGTTTCACTTGCAAATTCCTGGGCTCTTTATCCGCGCTTAACTTCGCGAAAATGGTCGCCGTCCATCGACCCAAAAACGATTATTGTTTACCGGCGCTCGATCTGTCGCAAGAACCTCGTCCGATAATCAACTTTGCAACGCCATTAAACAATTACCAGGAGCTCGAGCGAATCCGTAGCCTTCGCTTTATTTCCTGCTCGATGCAATGCAAAATGTCCACGAATCGTGTTCGCCAGCTTCCGAACGTGGCCTCTGTTCTTGCAATTAACTGCTCCATCGAAATCTCCATTTTTTTGGTCCTGTAATCGAAGATATCGAAACGATATTGTCCTGGACCGACTGTACCTCGAACTGCGGCTTGGAACATTCGCGTTGTTAATAATAATAATGACGACAACAATGAATATTATGTTTATATCGTTTCTCGATGTGTAAATGGAATTAATTAAATACTCGCGTCATCCGACGTGTCTTTTTATGTTTTTTTCTGACGAAAATAAAATGTTCCGTCTGGTACATTTAATCAATTGTCACGTTAATTACATTTGCTACACGTACAGGTATTTCAAACAATTATGCAGACAGTTACAAGATAATGACTACATTTTTTGGATTCGATCCACGAGGACAAGGACGGCGCGAAGAGAATTCATTTTCTCTAATATTTCAAAATGTTAATCAGGACGATCGAATTAAACGAAACGGAATGGCTTGGACAGGTTGTACAAGAGTCGAGCGTAAACACGAATAGCAAATAAATCGAAGCGTAGACAAAGGTATGAATATGCAGGTAAAATGGTGTTAGTAACGATTCGTCTTTTTGTAAGTTCTTCGATTTACGAATAGAATAATCCTACATTTCCTATAATCCGTCGAAACGTTTTGCTTTGCGTATCAATATTTTACACAGCACGGCAGAAGATAAAACAAATGAAATAAAAATATTAGAAATATTACTCGTAAAAGAAATTAACAGACTACGAGTTTATTTACGCAGTTTCGTATCTCTACGAGGAGTACACGGTAATTTGTTTCGTCTGCTCAAAATCGTAACAAGTATTCCATTTCCGATATTTCGTGTAACTTTGTATATTATATGCGTTCCGTGGAATTTTCTAATTTATTGACTTTATCAAAAATTCTTAAAAATCAAGTAATTCACGAAGTCAAGTAATTAACGAATATTGGCGCGTGGAACGTCAAAAGAATGAGATAAACGAGTTTAAAAGAGCGCAAAAAGACACTGCATCGTCCATAATTCAAATAATCCAAACGATTCAGAATTTTATTACACGGAAGGCAAACGTACGTTTGCACAATGCAAATAGCGCGCAAAGAGAAGGAATGTCTATGCAAAAAGAAACGTGTTTCTTTCCACGTGCAAGGAAACTTTTTCCGTAAATATCGTAGAATATAAAGAGCGCGAGAGTAAAAAAAAAAAGAGGGGGGGGGAGAAACGTTTTGCTATTAAATTCCTGTAAAAATTCGCTATTGTTGGAAACACGACTATTCGCTTTCCCATGCGTTTCTTTTTTCTCCTTCGCGGAACAACGAAGCGACGTGAAACGGAAATTAATCAAAACTGGAATGAATATTACAAAGCGAATTTAGAGAAATATGTTTCGCTAGATAATATTGTAAAATAATATCCTCTGGATGTATAAATTACATCTGCATCGTAGCAGTAATTACGCGCGATATTTAATACACGGGAGTATGAAGCATTCGTAATTACACTTGATATTTTAATATCTCTCGTGGATACGTTTCTTATACGTTCGGTATACGGGTATGATAGTGGAAAATAATAACGTAAACTTCGCTTTTCCGCGTTTATGTTAAATAATCGTGTCAATGGAAAATTAATTGTTTATATTTCGTACGCTTTCGCGTTATTTCGTATCGGTGGAAGTAGAAATTTCCCATTAGATCGTAATCCGAGCGTTGGAAAGAAAAGGTTAAACAAGCATCGTGGAACGAGGAAAAAGAAAAATATGAACGAAGTGTAGCAGCGGGATAGGAGGAGAAGAAGAATATAATCAAAATTCTGTTATTCAACGAAAGGATTGAAGCGCGAAATTTCGACGGAAAAAGATCTTTTTTGTCATCTAATCCTTACAATTTCTCTTCTCGTAGTATTTTTCTTCCTTTTACGTAGACTTTGTTACAGTTTCTGGATGGAAGGAAGATTAAAAAATGGCACGGCTTACGGACACAATAACTAAAGAACGGAATGTCTTAAGCCGCGGACTGCAAAATAAAGTTTCATTATCCCGCGGATTAGTCTTATGAACGTACGTCTGGATATACTTTTAATTGCCACTTTCGACCAATATTTGACACGAATTAAGGGTAGAAAGAAAACTTGCATTCTGTTGCAACTTTTATCTTTGTTGTCCAATTAATTTTTAATCCTTCGTAAATTGCGAATTTTTAGTCTTGAATTATGTCATTCATATTTCACGATCTGTTGTTTACATTCTAAATACCTCAAGTCTCTGTACAAATGATATTTCAGCGATGATCGGCACGAACCGGATTTCTCAATAAATCTGTAAAATATATACGTTTTTATTTCATACTTTTATAAAATATAACTTTTTCATTCTAAAATTCAGGGTATATCGCCTGTGATAAATTTTGAGAACATTCCAAATCATAAATTATCCAATGGAAAAAAAATCTAAAAAAGATGAAAAACCACGAAATGAAAGAGAATGACAGAAGAACGAATAGATTGGAAAAGAAAATTCCGTATGAAACTCTGAGACCTGAATGTTTCCAAGTAGAATGCGAAATTCTACTTATTTCAGTTATTACTATAAAAATTTCATATTTTCATGAACATCTAAATAGCTAAAGAAGTACTTGAGAATTTGAATGGCGATGTACCAACAAGGGTTACGTTAAAAACGCTAATTTAAATTTCATATCTTTTCTGATAAACGATAAGCAAAACAAAAAACGTCAGGTAAGCAGAACGTTTTAATCTCGTTATATATTACAGTTCGTATCCTCGGTTTCAACAGGAGGTCCGTTTTTCAAGCAAGCAACGGCTATGATTTATTGCGCGTAGAAGCCAATAACAGTGACTAAACGTAAAACGAGTCAGACCAGGAACACATTTGAATTCGATATGGTTTGAATACGATTAAATCGCGAGTGGAACGCGAATGAACACTTGCTCGTCCTCGATGGGCTTTTGATATACAACCAATTTGATCTAGTTCCACTTCCACAACGATTCGATGATAATCAAAATAATTCAAACTTCAATTATTCTGCAGCGTCTATAGCGTTCAGCCTGGCTATGTTTCCCCAAGACATTCAAATAATTTTGCGATATCGAATTGCGTCGAATAACAATACGACAAATATAGCAGTAAATCGCGTACAACGTAAAATTGTTTGTAAAGTGATACGTTAATTGCGACGTGCGACAAGAATTCATAACAATCGACGGAGACGTTCAAAGTTATTAATACTTCCACTAAAACGCGTTAGCAGAAAAATTCAAATATTTCCAGACGAACCACCGCGATAGGTCAACGCGTTCGCTGCTATAAGTTGAATTTTCACAATAGTTTCAACGCTGCTGACACAGACGTTAGCTTTTTGTCACTTCTCTACAACACGGACGTGAAACATTTTTATGGTAGCTGATCGAACACTCTCGCGAACGTCGCTGTAATTCCAACCAGCAGAGAATTCTTCTTCCACCATGTGCGAAAACGTCGAATGGAATCCGCTGGAACGCGATGATTAATGTTCCAGACGGGAAACGTCGTCGCGAACGAAATTACGCTACAGAGCGGCCCGATTAATCGAGCATCGGCTGTCGTCCCGAATTTGTCGGGCCGAGGATCGATCATTATTTAGAGCCCGAGAGCTCGATCGGAATGAACGTTCGGCGAGAAGTTGGCCACCGGGTCGGGGATAACTTGCCCGACTAATTGTAAGACGCGATTATTTGGTCGACGATACGAGCCTCGGGCCCTTTTACCGCGACTCCAGCAACCGACGGTAATTAAGAGGCAATTTGTAATTATCCTGGATTGAAGGAGATCGGCGGAAATCGACCGAGAGAATTGCGCTCCAACAGTTTCTACCTCGTCATCTCTATGCTAACGACGCTCGTTTAGAGAAGCGATCGGGGCAAAAATCGTTCGTTCATTTTCGATTCTTTCAATTTTCCAATTTGCAAAAATCACAGAATTACGTCGTTTTAAAGGACAACGTTGATATTGTTCCAACGACAGCCAGAGAAGAAGAAAGATATCGATGAACAGATGTCTTACGTTCCTCGTTCTTCCAAGATACGAGAGATTTTTTATTCCCGTAAGCGAATATCTGCGATATCCGTGCAGAGACGACGAAAATATAAAACGTAAGGCGGCAAACGACGTATCTGTAATCCGTTCGAAGGTCAGTTTATTCGTGGAAACACGCGCGACGGACGCCACTCGATCGAAACTCGCTTTGATTTTATTCGCGGAATTTTAATGAAAGCGAAACAGCACGCCGAGAACGAAGAAACTGGGACACCTGTGTGATTTCGTGTGTTTCCACGTTTCTCATTAACGCTGCGAAACCGGCGCTTTTCTTCCGCAAATAGTCGTATACAAATTTTAATGGAGGCTCTTAAACGAAGGCTAAAACACGCCTAGGAAATATCGATGGCCATTTCGGCACGTGTTTTTCAAATTAGTACAGCTTGTTGTTCTTGTTCTTATTCTTCTGGTAAACGTATATCATGGTCGTTGGCTATCATTTAAAATGATATATAAAAATGATATAAATGATAGAGTTAGATTCAAAACGTGCCATCGCATTCGCATTCTTCGCGACGTAATATGGTTGATATATCGTAAATTCGACTTTTTACGATCAATCTGAAAGATCGAAGTATCGTCCAACTTCTCCGAGGTTTTAAAATTATCGAACATCTCTGTCGTTTGTAAAAAAGAAAGAAAAAAAGAAAAAAAAAGAAAAAGAAAGGAAAATTGTCACGCTTGAAATGTAATCTGCGAGATAGGTCTACCATACAGAATATTAAAGCAAAATTTGATTCAATAGATGAAATATAAATTTTCAGAATGCAATTAATCGCGAACGAGGATTTTTAATTATACGCTTGCTACTGTAAGTACATTGTTTCCTTTTTCACCGCTGTATGCGAGAAATTAAATGGTACCTGTATAGGAAATTTCTTATTTAATCGAACGTTAAGCGCGGCAATCGTATCGTAGAATGAAAATCGAAGGAAAATTAGCCGCACTTGATAAACAATTTTATTAATTCCACGTTCATACCCGTCCAATTTTATATATCGTTTCTCGATTCAATTACGTCAACTACCTTATGCATTACGTTTTAATTTTTCAATCTTACGGTCAGCAACCAATTTTAGTATTACAACGGGCCAACGTACACAAAACTATTAAACAAATCTCAACTTCGTAACGAAGGCTATTTTCCAATTCATAATTACCAACCTTTGCTTCGCAATATTATCATTATTTATCCTGAAAACAAAGAAACAAAAAATACAAGCCAATAATTAAACGTCAGAAGCATAAAGACCGGCAGAGCACGTCCTGTGTAGATTAAACCGTGTTATAAGTTCTCAAATTGTTCAAAAATCATCGCAACATTTTCCTAGTTGCCTGTAAACTAGCGCAAGTATTCTGAAACAGGTTTCCGGTGGACAAGGCCGTTATAAACGGCGTCGATCGATTTCCTTTCACGGAAATCTGTTTGCGCGTAAAGAATTAATCCCGTAGCTTCTAGTTTCTCGTTAATCCACGCGAACAAAGGAGCCGAGTTTCTTCCAGCATAACCATTTTTCTTTTTACGTTTGCCCGCGGAAATCGCGGCAACTGTTATCGAACTACGAGATGAAGCCGCGGGATCGGTTGACCAACTCTGAAAGGTAAATCAGCAAATGAACGAAGTTATACGCGGAAAGGAAATGAAATGAAATCTCGTTCGAGCAAGTTACTCCCACGAGCTCTGCCCACCTACGAAAATATCTCAAAGCTTATAATCGACGTTACAATTGTACGAATTTAACGAGACGAAGCGCTATCGTCAAGGCAAAATAAAATAATCTACGTATTGTACGAAGCGTAATCGCATTGGTCACAGGTGCGCGAGACAATTTCTCCATGAAGGACATGTTAGATGGCGAACAAAAATTCCGCTCGAAATGGAAAATAATATTTGCCTGGCAGATCTAGCTACCGGTAGAATTTTCAAGTATCTGCGACGTACCGGGGAAACAATAGCGACTCCACTCGACGTCCGGTTATTTTCCTTCGAGCTCGCGGCGGATGTCAGTAGCAGCTTTCCGGCAGTGTCATCTCGAGAGGGCCGGCATTAACGCGATGAGAACGAAATATTTATTTGCACCAACTTGCCGCTGTTGGAATCCAGGGTAGCAACCGCGATCGACGAATTGCTGGTTCGGCGAAAGAATCGTGTAAAATACCGCGGAAGGTAAAATAATTCTAGGAAAACTGAGAAAAAGAACGGAGCAACTGAATTTGAAATTGAAATCCTACGGTCGACGAAACGTAGAACGTAGACAATGTAAAATCGTCTAATCTTCGTCGACTTGATAATTTTCTTTCTAAAATCTGAACGATAACGTCTTAGTATCAACTATAATTCAATTTCAAGAGATATTTGTAATACGCGTATCCCTTTAAAAATATGTACATCCGATACAATTATCTCGGTTAATCCTTTTTGGTGTAATTTTTATTGCATATAGAAATAAATTGTTGCCGATTTGTTGGTGAAATAAAGATAAATTCGTCGGGAAGAATTTATTTCTACGCCTGTAGAATTGAATTTCAACCTTTAGAATTGAAAGAATCAAAGAAATATTTCTAGTTTCTTCTGGCAAAGGACATAGTGCAATTTTAGAAATCCGTGTAATTCAAGCGGCGTAAATGAAGCCACGTGGACGAGGAGAGGAACGTCGCATTCGTAGAAAGGAAGGAATATAATTGGCGGGAAAATCGATAGAGCGGGAACGCACATATGCCATTAATGCAAATTTATGTCGGACTGTTTTCCATTTCTCTGTTCAGCTGTTCGTAACCTTCTCGGAATATATTAAAATTAAGCTAATCATTCATAGCGGAATAATTAATTATTCTAGTCCAAATGTTCTTTGTCATAGCAGTCTATGTAACTATAAATATACAAAAGGAAGATGAAAACGGGCAAGTCGAAATTGAGAAATTTTGAAATTTCGATTATATTCTTATATGTCGTGACAAAAAGAAAAAAAGGGAAAAAAAAGAGGAGAGAAACAGAGACAAAAATTGTAATATTATTCCAGCTTTCATATTTGTCAATTTTTATGCGAAACGCAAGAGCCGACCAAACTACCGTCCTCGGTATATAGCATTACGCGGAATTACGAATTAATGAAATCTCTCAGCGGTAACTATTTCGCGGATAAAAATTTCGTAAGCAGCTTTCTACGGTTTTTTTCATTATGGTATAGTTACCAACGAGCCATTCTGTTATGACTTCATTATGAAACTAGATTTTTAACATCAACTTAATAGAAACTACCTGTTTTATTAATAGTATCTGCCATCTCGTTCCACTTCGTCTAATTTTTAATTATACAGAGTGCTGTATGACTGTACGCGTACCGCCTTAACAACAAAGCGAATACATCATAGTAGGATTAATTCGTAAGTCAACGCGTAAGGTAATAAAGAACAAGGTGATCCGAATTAATACGATGTACCCGTATTTCGGCGATTTTTAACATTCTTATCTTGTGAAATCCGAGTGACCAATAAAAAGTTTCTACCCTATACGTCTTCCGTTTATCTTTACAAGAAATCATTTTAAACGCTACGTACTCTCTAATTATAAATTCGTATAAATCCTGGAACTAGTTCTTCTAGAACTGCTATTTTGCATCTCAGATAAGTAAATGATTTGTTTCTACCGTGTATATTATATTATCTAGTCTATTAAGCGTAATTATCATCCCCAGTTCACGTAATTTAATTAAAACGTTTCCGCGTAATTGTCGTTCGGTACCGACTAATCAGCGGTTTATCAGTAAGTAATTAATATATCGAAACCTAAAAACTACTTTACGTGATTTTAGAAAAATTGTTTATATCGTGAACTGTCGGACCGCAATTATAGAAAAATTAAAATTATATCAATAAAAGGAGAAATATTGAAATTTATTAGTATAAGATCTGTTATGAAGAACTGTCAAGGGATTCGGTGCCCGCGAACTCGATCGAATCATTTTTATATCTGTCAACTATTTTCGTTGCATGGCCGAGGGAAAAGAAAGGGTATGCGGTCATTTTTAAAACTCGTTCTCATTCGAGCTCTACTCGTGAATTTAACGATTGCATGGATACACGATTCTAGGTACGAAATCCACGTCGTGAAACCACAAATTGGACAAGACAACGTGATAACGAGGTAAACGATAGTTTCGTTATCGATAGGAACGGCTACGTGGCGGCGTTTCATACGTTCACACGTGCTCGTGATAAGGAAATTTAGAACGGATGACCGCGATCCCATGCACGATAACTTAATGAACTTCGATCCATCCTGACCTATCCGTTTCAATGCCTGTTCACCTTAACGAACCTTAAACGACCAATTTTATGGCTTCGATAAGCCGACTATGTATCAAGAGATTTAACAAATGCACGGGTTAATAATTGATATTTTTTGTTTTCTAAAAGCGAACGGCATGGAATGTGTTTGAAAATTGTCGAAACGTGTGTGGTATTCCTTTTAATTGGAATACACGTAAGTTGGAAATTACTCGATCGATTCGACATTTATATTCGATCTCGCAACTTGTTTAACTTATTTAAGAAGAGAAAAGCGAAGAAATTTTTATTACGATTGCGTTATTACAAAATTTATAGCGAGAAAATGTAGGTCGAACTTGTACGGAAAATTGTACGCGCCCTAAAGAATATAAATGAGTGTTGCACGAAAGGATGATGCCTTTTCTCGTTTCTCTCCCTTTACACCTATTATATAGCTTTTCTACCTCGTCGTCACCCACTTCTCTTTTCGCCTGTTTTCCTTTCTTCTTCTTGTTCCTTTGTTGCCCGTCTTTACCCTTTACACTGCACTAGTCTCCCTCTCTCTCTCTCTCTCTCTCTCTCTCTGTCTGCTTTCCGCGCTATTTACGTCTTCTGTCTACTAGATATAGTACTGCAATATAGTACTATAACGATATTTCTTAATAATCAGGTCAAATAATATCGCAAAGGAAACCGAGACATTTGCGTACGAAAAAACGACGTTCGATGAAATTGGTCATCGGTATGTCGACTTTACCGTGCATTCTATTTAGAAAGGAGCAGAAAAACAAGATATTAGGTTGTTCGAAAAGTATCTTTCTTTTACAAATACGTGTTTTTCAACGACGCATCTTTATACAAACATGAAACCTAATCTGTCGAACGTTGTGATTTTTATTTTGATAGAACAAAATGGATCATACGTAATTCGATAAAATAACATAAAACGGAAAATATTGTGCATCCATTATTTCCTTATAAAACGAAAGGAACTTTTCGGACGACCTAATACGACATTCTTGCACCTTTGATCGGTAACGTTCTAAAATAATACGGTGAATCAACAATACGATGGAGCTGTTGGATCTTAGCTGCGGGTGACTTGAAAAACAACGAATCGAATATACCTCAGGATGCACCGGATAACAGTGGCTCGAAATTCATGTATGATATTCAGTGCAACGGTGTTATTGGCAACATTTGAATATCGGTCGGTCGGCCGCGAGTCTCCATAGGAATAAACTCGAATATCCAGAGAAACAGGGGATTTTTCTGCATGGTGTCTGCTGATCTGCATAATAAAAGTGACGCACCTGTGCCGTGCAGGTTGCGCGAACAGACGCAATCGTCCGAAACCAAGAAGCGAGACTGACGTTTAGCTATAGCGTTCAAGCATATGGAAGAAATTATTGCGAAATAATAAAGTGTTTTAGAGTTCTTAGAGTTTCGAATTTAGTTTCAGGTTTTACGAGATCCTCTTAAAAAATTTCTTCTTTGGAGAATCGAATCGCACAATTTAATGTCCTACTAAATCTCCACTCAGATTCCATTTCTTTCTTTCTTTTTCTTTTTTTTTTTTAATAATTCTTTTTAGAAAAGTACAAGTTCGCAATCTGGCCACAATTAAATGAAATGTTTAGGATCTATTTATGCGCGTGAAAAATCAACAATTTATACGAGAAGAGAATCAACGATATTATCGTAAAATTCTTAGAGTAAACGATGCGTAGTTGTGGTTATTGGCTGGCTGTTTTGCACGGATGAACCCGTATGTTCAGCTGGTTATCGCGTGTCTAATTGGGATGACATTATCTGGCTACCTGATATACCTATGCTATGTGCACTGTGCATGCTTCAGCTTTTGATTAGTATACTCAGCAGCGTATTATCGGTATCTACACTACTTAACCCGTCCATTGTTGCACGATGCTCTTTATTTTACGAAAAAATTATCTGTACCATAAACCAGGTTTTTCAAATTTTCTCTTTCGCGCATCGCGACGATAAAAGATCTACTTTAAGGGACAAAACTGACTTTAATACTCTACTTTATATTTCTATAATTATATCTGTTTGAAAAAGAAAAAGCAGAGATGTAGGATTAACAAAAGCTTATATTTGTTAGTATATATTTTGTTTAATATAAAGAGTATTATGAAAGTATAAAATTATACAATCTGGATATTTGAAATGAGAAAAGGTATCCGTTGCTGGGAAATATTATGTTCGAATAATAGACATTAGGGTATTCGGATAATGGGTGTACGGATAAAATGGGCTTCACTGTACTTAAATTTTCATTGTAGTCTGCTTTCTGCGCTACTAACGTAGCTTAACTTTTTAACGTACGATCCAGCGAAAAGGAATTTTTCGTATAAACACCATTCGAGTTTCTTCGAATCTCTGCATCCATACAGATGATAAGAAAGAAAAGAACAACGTATACGACGTCAGAATGAAAGCTTTCGTATTTGAAATTAAGTAATTAATAATGAAAATTATTTAATCCCTCGTCGTTAAAGCGTCTGTGGCGCGTTATTGCACAACGAGGTATAGGAAATTCCTAATGTGCACCACGTCAAGGAGTTAATATACCTCGTCATTGTACAATAAAATGAAGATAACTAAAATTCTCGTTCGAAAATATTAGAACAGTTAAATTAGCAAAAGAACAAATAAATAGACGAAGAAACGTTCGAATATCGATACGAGTTACCATCTATACGAGAAATAGAAGAAGCATATTTAAAGGTTATGAATATATGAATTTACTTTTTCATCCCCTACAAGGCTATGGAAAGGATGTGTTCCCATTTAAAGAAACATCGATGACCCGGAAGGAAAATAACCCCGAGGGAAACATACCTCTACTATCCTAACTGCTCCCCTTCAAATCGCGTAACCTTTCCCTCGGGATTAGTTTCCTACATTCTCACGAAACGGTGTTATTTATTGGCCGGTTTCATTTAACGTATCAAACTTCGCGACTCTATTAAACACACATTTATACGACCATAAATACATATCAGAGTACCTACTCGTTATATCTGTTAACACTAGAATAACCACGCCAATCAAATTGACTGGTTTTACAATCTTTTATCTTAAAATTCCTACTTCACTTTTTCGCTCAATGATGTAATGATTTTCGCAACGATAAATAAAAGAATAATATAATGAATTTTATTTTGTTTTTTATGTATTCAAACTGAAAATAATTTTGTATCAAAGTTACTTATACCAATACCAGACAAAATGATCAGTACTTGTCAAAGTGTAAAAGGGTCCTGCAATCTGTTTATCGAACCCCAATTAACCGCGTATCATTCGATATGACGATATCAGTTATCAGGAAAATTCCGGATCGATCGCTAGATCGCTAGATGCTAACACTAGAAATATCACCTCAGTTGAAATGACTGTTTCTACAATTTTATAAACGTGCCAACCCTCGTTTAGGGATCATAGTCGCGGATGGATTAATAATACTAAAAATATACTACATAACATGGAATTGCTTCTGTAAGAAAGTAATAAATCAATAAATATAAAAATATTCTATTATTACGTACTACTCGAACGAATTTTACTTGATTTGGTATTCTATGTTATAAGCAGACTGCGGGTGTTTACGCATTTACGTGAAATTTGAAGGCGCAAGGATGCGCTTAATTAGAAACTCGCTATAAAATTCAGCAGGTGAAACGAACCTTTAGGTTCCATTTTCTTAAATCGTAAAGATACGAGTTCTATATGAGCGATCTAAGAAGCATAAGATAAAGTGAATTCCAAAAATGTTTCGAGGATTGAGAAAAACAAAATTGTATTATTTTTAATGGCGATTACTTTGGGCAGGAAAATATAAATATTGAAGAATATATACATGTCATTCTAAAAAAAAAAAAAAAAAATTACACGAACTTCTCGATCATACCTCGTACAATCCCTATAAATTTATATTTTGTATAACTAGCTACAATTCATAATTGTTATACGCAATGTCAAAGTTGACTATGAAGTTTTATTGAAGCTTTATTTGTCCAATAGAAACGATCGTTCGAATATTCGATCCGTGCTAAATATCGGTAAGTGTCCCGATACTTATGGTCGCGAGCGTATATACGACGAGTATAAAATATAAATTATGCTGATGTAACAATATCGCGCGAGAAATAATAATCCAACGCGGGGATAACCTTCGCCGTTCAGCTACCGGGTAATTAAACGCGTGTAACGAATATTAACAAAGAACTCATCTACGTGTGTATTACGCGCGTACATCAATTTTCCATAAAAGTTTAGAGAAATTGGTTTTGTGCTGCTTGTAATATCGCGAACGAAAATTTTCAGAGGCTTTAAACGCAAAAAGGGCAAGATGGTAAAAACGTATTGTTCGCTTCGCTGAATTTTGTTTTTCCGATAAATATATCGTATGCGCGAATTTAATTCGACCTGCTTGCTTGATTCCCAGCGCGTTGGAAAATTCGTTCTATGAAATATATTCTAGAGATTTTATTCTTAGAAGGTTGAAAATCATCGATATCGTCGCAGAAACTAAGCCTCGGATAGAAAAATTCAATTCTACGATGTTAAATAATTCTCGCAGAAAGTATCGCGCTGTATTCGTTTTCGCGTAGCCAAAATTACAGATTGAAATATCGGCTACAACGATTAATCGTTGAAAAATGTTAATCTATTCTTGAAATATCTGTGTTGCTAAATATAGCGTGTGCTATGCCAGTGCCGAGCCAGTTAATATTTACTGTGCTCGTCAAGCGAATGCATCGAGAACTTCTTGCGAAGGAACAGATGCAATTATCATAAATATAGCATGCACGCTAAGTACCCTCCACGGGAGATTAATGGTTACTCAAGCAACTCAAAGGAAAAACGACTTCAGAGCGTACGCAAGCGGCTATAAAGCTCGACCGAGGGAATTCATTAAACAACAAAAAACGCTGATGGTATCCGAGTGTTACGCCCACCTCGTCGGAAGGGTTGATAAGAACGATTTAAGTAGTTAAGGGAGTAAAAAACCTCGATTTTTCCGGTTCCACTTCATTAATGATTTTTCATTTCCTGCGAGATCATCTGGTACGGGTAACTTGCATTGCGAGCGTGGGATCGGCGATCGAATGGAACGTAATTAAAAATCAAATCGATCATCTTCGGTCGATATCGTCAAATGGGAAGACGTCGACAACGAATAGCTGTTAGAAATGGCTGTTAGAAATTTCTTGCAAGTCGAAACGTAATTTCATTGTATTTTTAAAAAAGACAGTTTTGCAGAGCGAAGGTTTCTCTTTTCAGGTATCCAAGATAATTTTTGAAATTCCAAAAACGAAGTTGTTGAGAAGATTATAAAATGAAAAGTTCCAAGAATAAAATTCCAAAATAGTCGAACAAAGTCTGAATATAGAACACGCTTCTTTTAGCTACGATTTTTTGATGCGCAGGGAAAATCGAATAAATTAAGAAGCTGACATATTATCATGGTTGTCACCGCGGATGATGCATTACACACTGATAATCAGGAAGATAAGTCGCGGAAAGGGGGCAGCTTGATAATCACGTCAATTTAAGGAAATTATCCTTGCTTCCTGGTATCGCACTAGGCCACGGTGATTAATCAAAACTCATTCGAGGATGTAGTTTATTAATCCTCCGTCACTTGTCACGTTATTTCGATTTTCAAATGCCAGCGCATCGAATATTCTACGAAAATACGAAATTCTTATTGCAATGACGCGTAACCAAATTCTTTAATGCATATAAACGTTATTTCGTCGTTGCTATTCTATCTTGTTCTCCGGGCTAATATTTTTCGGCTAACTCGATCATTTCGTGCTCGAAATTACTATGAACGGAGATGGATAGAGAGAAGATAAAAGGGGGAAGGACGTAACAATGCGAATGATTCGTCCAACGTTGAATTTCTATTCGTTTCCTAGAAATTATGGATTGTGCAAATAGACACGGTGCAAATACCGTTGCGCTTAACGACCGCGATATATCTCCGTTATCGACCGCACCCGGTTTGATTTGCTTCGATAAAAAGCGCCTGCGATGTAACAGCGATGGCCAAATATTTGGCTACACTCAATTGTTGCAACAATTAAATTATCCAACATACGAAACAATCTCGTTCGAACAATTATCTCTGAAACTGTTTTTGAGTATTGGGTTGGCAACTAAATGATTGCGGATTTTGTCAATACCACCTATTGACAATAGATTATACTCTCAACATATAATCAACGTGCGCTCGTTTTTGAAAGAGAAATTCGTCTCGAAAGGATTGAACGAAGAAGATACGAATCGTAACGAACGTGATAATATCTCATATAAAATCACGTACATACATTTTACGATACCACTAGCCTAATTTAATAACGCTATTACAATACTAAATACCGTAACAATCTAAAATGTAGTAGTAAGTAATTTCTTGCAATTTCTTATATGACAAACCAATCTATTGTAGGTAGAAATCTTAAATTTCAGTGAAACGAGAAAATTTGCAAATGGAAAAGTTCAATGATCAGCATAAACAATCGCATCCAAAACTGAAATCAATGGACACGGTTTAAGGAGGACGATGATTCAAATAATCTAGTCACGATTCGCGGATCCCATTTGGCGGATGGGAATGCTCGTCCGGCCCTCGTAGAAATTAATTTACATTTATCCCTCGATTACCGGCGTTGATTAAAATCGAGCTTAGCTTAGGATCCTGTCTGCTTAAAATTCGCTCGGGCCTCTTTTACGTTTCATGAAAACGTCAGAGGTTATCGTCATTTCGTCTACTGTTCAAGTGTATTTAACCTGCGCTACATCAATTATTCGTGATTCTGTGTTAAAAAGCCACGGTTTCGAACGAATCGGACAGCGAAATCTACAAAAGCCTGTTTCGTCTTTTATAAATCACTTTCAATTAAATGTATACCAACTATATCTACAAAGCTTTCCTCCAAATTGGATTTCAATATTCCGTCGATTAATAAAGGAGAACGTACAAATCTATCGGCGTAAGTTTTAGTAAATCGTTGTTAATCAATCCACGAGAGATGTAGTTCTTCCCTTGCAAAATTTCTTCTCTAGTCGAGCTACTTCTTACACAAAGATTACGAAGATTTATAAATCTGTACGCGTTACATTTCTAAGTCTTCCCTTGCGCACGAAGGGAGATCCTTTCTTCCATATTCAAACTAATATCGTCGAAACAAAAATTATCCTTCTGCGCGATAGAAGATATCGCTCTTCTCTATATTTGACTCGATAGTGTCAAAAGTTCGTTAAAATTAGCGACGAACTAACCCTTAGAAGAAGAAAAGAAAAGACTGGCATCGATACAACAACTCGCTCTCACCTGGGTCACGTCTCACCCCGTATCTGACGCCAAAGTCACGGTAAATATTCGATTACCCGCGTGGCGGAAGTTTCCAAGTCGGAAATACGCTCGTTGCAGCGTGAAATTTCAAGCTCCCTCGAGTACTTCGCAAGGATAGACAGTAAAATCCCCTATCGTCATCGAAATGGAAAGAAAAATATCTACCGAACGATTAAGCGTTCTCGTTAAAAAAAAAAAGTTGGTTACGTATTTTCAAGCTGCGTCGAATGATTTATATTCAAAGTATTAGGTTGTCCGAAATGTTTCTTTCGTTTTATAAGGAAACGATAGACGCGCAATAATAATAAAAATACAACGAAACGGATCGTATATAATTCAATAAAATGATACAAAACAGAAATTGTTGCTCATCTATTATCGCCTTATGAAACGAAAGAAACTTTCCGGACAACCTAATAAAATAAGCAACGCGATATTTAAATCATTCGATCTCGTACGAAGCAACAGATACGGAGCCAATGCGGTATCCAAATATTAATACGAGTATGTGTGGTCGAACGTGACTTTTGTCATTGAGACAGATCAGCGATTCGATCGTAGCGAAAGGTTATCCAACAATATTTCGCCAGCGAATAAATTCAACCTGTGTAACCGATGCTCAATGATCCACAGCTTTCGCACGTTGCAAGGCTACCAACCATTCATCCTGTTCGACAGTCCATTCCGCGATACCATGGAGATCGATCGACTGTTTTCAATTAAGAGTTTCTACCTAGCCTGGTATCGATTGACCACCGCGGATCGAGATTCATTGAACTCGTTGAACAAGAAGAATTTCAACACACGCACGCACGCACGCACGCTCTACGACGAAACTTCGATACGGGAGAAAAATTTTTTTTCTTGAAGCAAACCGATACACCTCGCAACTCGTTGAATGGAGAATCGATGATTCTCTGCCTTCTGTAATTTATATCGTACAAAGCGCGACAAGATATATTTGCATACACCGGTGATACAACTTTACAATTTTTCTATCGTTTCGCGTGATTTCAAATTTTTGCAAATGTTATTCGCATACGTTACGTACGTTTGAACATCAGGGACGAGACGTCGATATTCCTAGCACGAGGGAAAGCATGATCCGTCGCATAATCGTGAAACAACAAGCTCCACGCAATTTATGCCGTCGAGGGTGAAAAGATTAGAAGTCAATCGGACAGGGGATGAATCACGCTGCCATCAACGATATCGTTTAACTCAAAGGTCGTGAAGCTTCGTACAGAGAATCTCCGCGTGGGCGTTCGATAATCCTTGGCCAAGCAAGTCGATACGCAACTTTCTCGTCCGACCCTGGAACGACGATACGATAGCCAAATCTCAAAGTCGTCTCTGACGCACTTCCTCTTTTCTCCACCACTTACACCTACGTTGGTTTACCGTTATACTTTTAACCAAAGCTTCGAGAGAACAAACCTTGTCTGCAAAGTGGCGAAGACTTCATTTTCTCAAAGAATCGATATTTTCAGATTCAAAGGAAATTAACGTTCGATTTTTGAGAAACAAACCACATCAACTTACTTGCGTAAGTTGGATCGTCGTAAGATACGGAGTTACGCGAGTTACAAAGTCATTGAAAAAGAAACGCTGTCGCGGCATTATGATGGAACTAATCGCGAGGAAAGATGTGCGCGCGTTTCCACTTTAGATGCTCTTAAAAGGATCGAGCAGGCTTCGTCGCACGAGGGTTAAACGACAACAAAAAGCTTCTTTCGGTATTAATAGAAAAGCCTAGCCACCCCTAATCCTGTTCTGGCAGGAAAACAATGAGTATCGTTCACGAAACGATTCTATATCGACGCTCATCCATCTCGAAGAGGAATGGAAATTCCTGCAGAAACGGGATCGGATCTACCTTATCGAATCTGCGAAAGACTTTACGGCAGACACGAGAAGGAAACCGGATAGCGATGGGATCAACTTTAATACGTACTTTTTTCCACCACCAAGATCCGTTGGGAAAATTTTATGAATCCTGAGGAAATTGAGGTATGTACACATGTAGCACTATGATCAATTTTTTCCCCCGGATCATGGAAAACGTATATGTTGCAGATTTGCATAGCGGACTTCTTTAAATCACGTATTATCCATAAATATGCTTCTTATACCTTAATAAATATGCAAATCGACGTATTTCAGGTTCTCCGGATATTTCAATGGCGGTTTTCTCGGTTACTTTAAAACCTTATCTAAAATGCGCAAATTGCGTCATGTTTTATAATAATGCGCGTTTATGCAATTCTTACGTGCTATTTCACTGCTCAGCCTTTAATCGCGCTGTTTAGATTTTGTGTGGAAAAATCGCAGTACGTTTGAACGCTACGGACAACTGACGGTATTTTGCGTTTCGTTGTTATCTTCTGAATAATTTTTATTGAACAAAACTTGAAATATTTATAAACTAATAGCATATATGATAACGTAGATGTATTGCATAAAAATAAGAAACACGGCGAGCGCTATTGCGCCGCTTGTTTCTCTTCGCAATCGATCAAGGCAAGCGCTATCGCGCTGTTTGCGATTTTTCCGCCCTGTTTTTTCAAAGACCCCTGGCACTCAAACGGATAATGGGTCAAATGTACGGAATACCAGTTGGACTCTACTATACTTAAGAGTACATACGTCACAATTCCGAAATATTTCGACGTACGTCTATTAAGACTCTTTCTCTTTTTGCTCTTTTTACCATACGCTCCTTTGAGAGAACTTTGAATTTGACATTTGACTAAAAGTTCGAGTTTATAGACACAGTCGATGTTCAAATCTCTGTACTCGAGACGCGCTTAAGTCCATCGCTAAGCACAGCCCGACAACTGATCGATGGAAGCAAAATAGAAAAAAATAAAACTCCAAAGATAAATAAAGACGATCGCGAAAAATAGTTTCTGCCGATGACCGAAGATACGACGAACGAAAGAAAGGGACCAGTGACGGGTTTGATCGATCCTTGGTCCCGTCTGGTTGATAGAAAACGTCGGTGCAGATTAAGTACGGACCTCGGAACCGCGAAAATTGCAGCGTGAAATCGCGAAACGAGAATGGCCAGCGGACCAAGCAGACATTGAACGAGCTAACGACAGAATGAAAGGAACGTTCGATCCGTCAAATTCTCAGAGATGAAAAGCATCGATCGACCGGCATTCTCTGGTTCGCGTCTTCGATCGTCGATCAACGGGATACTCGGTAAGTCGACGTATTAAAAAAGTTTTGCGCGTTTCGTAGCACAATGGCAGGTATTCGATGGCAAACAAACGGTCCGTGTCGTCTGCACGGCTGGAATAGGAAATTCGAGGAATTTTCAGGAAGAGCTCCGATTCGGAGCTTTGGTGGCGCCTTTAAGCATCGGATAAATTTACAATAGATGAAATTGAATCGGTTGAAAAATCGAGGAATTATGGGATAAAACGCCTGAAGAGTAGAATGGATTTTCATTATTATTAAATCCAACATATCTTTGTGGATATTCTTATGAAGTATCGATAATTAATTTGTATTAGGTCGTCCGAAAAGTTTCTTTCGTTTTATATCATTTTGTCGAATTACGTATGATCCATTTTGTTCTATCAAAATAAAAATCACAACGTTCCACAGATTAGGTTTCATGTCTGTATAAAGATGCATCGTTGTAAAAGACGCGTCTGTAAAAGAAAGACACTTTTCGGACGACCTAATAGAAGGCGGATATTCACGAATTTGTAGTTAATTTAAAAGAGCAAAATCGTACAGGTTACGCACGATATGAAAGAAATATAAAATATCCAATGTAAAATACCTATTACAACGCATAGCGAATGAAGCAAATTTCTGTGCGAATTTCATTTTATCGGTCATATTTATGAAAATATAATATCGCATAAATATCCCACAGTTTAGCAATTTGTTTCCCCTTTAAAGGTTTTAACCACATATTTATTTTGCACGTTTCGTATATTTTGCATACTTTGTTTTAAAAGTAAAGTAACAGATTGCATATTTTATATAATGTACCTTCGTTGTATTTATTTTATGAAATTCGATATTATTTGCTAATTTCTCGAACAAATTTACCAATAACAAGATCGAAACTGTACGCAAACATTGTGCACATTACCGGTAAATCTTGTTGACGATAAAGTTTGATTATTATTAAACTATGGACATTCACGCAAATATGTATTTTTGGTAAACTGTTAGAGATTAGAGATTTTTAAAGTAACAATGAACGAGAAACTGAATGAAATCTAAAAGAAGGGTTGTATACAATTTGAAAATATCACTCACATTTTACAATTTCATTGTATATAAATTCATTGCGATAAGTTGTTTTCAATTTAATTCAAATTCAAACGATTTAAGTATGTCATATATATTCAGCAATTTTTTCCAAAATTTTCCCCAGATAAATCATAATTATTTCTTTCTGAAATTACGTTCCATGCAAGAGATACCAACAGAGTAATGAAAACGTGATTTTCGAGTTAAAAGCTAAGCGACTTGAGAGAAGACGCTATTTATATTATATTTAGTCATTTCTTCACAACTTTGACAGTTCGATGTATAACTACTCTTCTGAAGATGAATTAAGCGACGATGAAGCGGGTAAAGAAACAGAAAAATCATTCTCAATTTAAATACGATCTTTAAGTTGTAGCAATTTATCAATTCCCGATGGAACTCTGATAAGCTGATATCGAATTGATTAAGGTAAAATCATTCTTCTCTCAAAGACATGCTCGAGAAAATAATCGTGCAACCAAGAGATTATACCCTAATACAATATTTCTTTTAGATTTAAATTTAATTAAATGTAAACTTCATTCGCTAATCCGCGTGTGATCTCTCGGAAACAACGTGCGCGTTTCACTCGATTTGAATTTTCATCGAGAATAGCAGTTTGAAATTTCCTTCAATGATATTAATATAAATAATTTTATAAACAATTCATCTTGAATGACTTATAATGAAACGCTTGTCGTGCACGTAACCGCTCGATGAAAGAAATACACAACAGCAAGAATCAATTGCTTTGGAATTTCCATTGAAATTCTGACACTGCTGCGTCTCAATGAAGCGATCAAAGAGTTACACACACCGTTACGACAAAAACAGCCAAATGTACCTGTTATACACGTTCAATTAGCCAATGATCGACACAGTGTCATTATAACATGATCATCTACGTAATTCTCTTCGTTATATAAATATTCGTTTATTCCACTTCTGGTATCTCGAATGATAATAATTAACTTCGTACAAACAATATGCTTGAGAAGTCATTCTTTCGATTACGAAACGATCACTATAGGAAGAAAAAACATGTGCCACTATTGGAAATATTCTTATTCGAACGACCAAGTTTCCTTATTTATTCAAAGATTCCGAAGATTCTACCTTCTTTCGCATGACGTCTAAAAATAAACAAGATTCGGACATTTCTTTCCTAAATAAATAGAAAATGAGAAATCCAGATTCTTTCGGACGATATTAAAATGTGGCTTTTAGCTCTACTTCCCTTTATTTTTGCAAGAAGAATATCGCGAAACGATGAAATTATACGGTACATTCTCGGAAAGGACAGGACCGTTTAAAATTTCGAAATTCGAAACTCTTTTGTATTTATAGATCGAAATAATTTAGAAAAATGTTAATAATAATTCGTTAGAAATAAAGTAGATATACATTTTAGTAATAGCTAGATCGTAGAAATTCTTGAATTATTTCTCTCAATGATAGAAATGGTTGCAGTTGAGAGGAGAAAACTGTATGACCGGAAAAAGAAAATTTATTCTAAATAAAAATGACATTATTAAATGCGCGAATGCGAGTTACGCGAAGAATACCAGACTTGTGGTCTGGAACACCGACAGGAAGCTGGTCACTTCGAGGAATTCGCATTCCGCAACCTCATATTGACCCCGCGAACTTAAGTATTCTTTACTGGTACTCACCTGAACAGCAGGAATCCCAGACCTGTGACCGCAGCACGCCGAACATCGTCGTTCACGTCGGAGACCTGAAAGAACATATTTTACGTTATAGAATTCGTTTTATGATAGAACGGGTTGTTTGATGCTTCAAATTTGAAACGAAACTTTAACTAGTTTTAATTAAATTTCTTTCTGTTATAAATGAAAGTGTTAGGTTGTCCGAAAAGTTTCTTTCGTTTCATAGGGCGATAATAGATGAACAACAACTATTTTATATTATTTCATTAAATTAGGTATGATCTATTTCCTTATATTTCCATTATTACGTTATTATGTGCATAATTCAATAAACTAATATAAAACAAAAAACATTATATCTTTATAAAACGAAAGAAACTTTTCGGACAACCTAATGTAACGTAACGTAGTCCCGAGTTAAAACAAAAAATTGTAGAAATATTTTATCATTTCCACGTTTATGTACTGACGAATTACGTCTAATGATGTCTACTGGCGCTAAAGAAATATCAAACAATTTCTCAGAAACCTGCTACAAAAATTAATATCCTACACTAGAATTCTGAATGCACCGACGTGACTGTTTTTATTTCTTCCCATATTACTATCATGCTGATTTTTAGAACTTCGATCGTTGATCAATTAATTCCGATATTTGATATTCGCATGTTTTTGTTCAATTATTGTAACTAACAAACTGGCGAATTAGCGAACAAATTTTCTTGGATGGACGAGAGTCGTACAGTACTAACCAAGATTAGTTCTGGCTTTTTTGTCAGGTATTAGCAATTTATTTAAATAATAAATTTGAATTAAATGAATATAACAATTCTGTGTAACATACTTCGGATCCATGTTGTTTCTCAGATAAGTAAATGACTCATTTTGTACCAAGTATATGATATCTAATCCATTAAGTATAATTACTAACGTCAGTTTTGTACCTTCCTTTGTATATTATACACGTTGTAGTCTATCTACGTAATTGTCATTAATGAAATTTTTTTTCTGTAAGTTCAACCTATTGGCAACTCGAATTAAATAGGAAGATTAATCTTTTTTTTTTTTTCTACCTTTTTTCTCATAAAATTGCCTGATATTCCAAAGCAGAGAAAAGGCAAATAAACAGAGAAGAACGCGAATGGGACTTTGAAGCTACTCAGCGAAGATAAAATACGACTCACATACAGGTCGTGGAGAATTCCAATGTTCAAATGAAACGACGAATGCGAAGGCTGGACACGTGTCGAACGTACAGACGAAAAAATACTAATTATTTTACATTATAATGAAAACAAAAATAAAGAATTTCCCATTCAGCCAGAACGAGATGTAATTTTAACGTATCTGAGAAATTGTCATTTCTTTTCTATTATTAAGATTAATAAATATTTTATGAAATTAAACGACTCGTAGATGTTGAAGATCTAAATTTGTTCAAAGCATAGTCTTCCACGATAATATTCCATCCTGTAGTTGTTATCTTTATACAAACAGTTTGATGTATTAAATGGGACTGCATAATACTCTTTCGCACTTGTTTCCATACAAAACAATGACTCATGTCAGTGCTACCGTTATCACTAATTGCCATCACATAACACTCCCTGGTCCGATGAATGAATTATACGCTTTGATGTTACATTCATAAAATTCTTCAAAGTAAAAAAAATATTCTGATATCTTATTTAGCTCTCTCTCTCTCTCTCTCTCTCTCTCTCTCCCTTTCTGTCTCTGCGATAAAGGAACAAATAACAAAACAGAGTTCAAGACAGAAGGATGTAAAAGAGATTTGTTCCCGACAACTTACAGCAACGTGCAGCAGCTTCCGGATAGCCTGGTTGTTTCCGGTTCCACAATAAGCCATGGCTAGCGTGTACATGCCACTTCTTCGAAGAATCGGGTCCTTATCGGCGCAAAGGGAAGCAACCAAAGGATCAGCTTCCTCTAAACGACCGTACATGGTAAATGCGATACCCACAGCTAATCCTCGAAGGATCTTCTCGTGCTGCGTTTCTTGGGCATACTACGAAAAAAAAAAAGGAAATAAGATTATACAATAAAATAATAAAAAAGTATATCAGCGTATATTTGTGAAAAATATTTTATTACACTTTTCTTCTTTGATAAACCTTCTCGCTAGCAAACATTAGATTATTAGATGACCTCGTACCCATTTTCGACCATACTCATTTACGTTAAAATGTTTCTATTAAAGTAAATGCTAATGACAAAGAGTATGTTTAATATCCTACAAATGGAGGGAATGGAATGAGACAGTGTCAGGAACAGGTCAACGTAGAACTACAAAGGACTTAGTATCCAACTAAAAGTGGTATATTTTCAAATTCAGTATCTCGTGTTTTGACCAGAAATTCGTAATGAATAATTCCCTTGCAATCTTAGCAAATGCACAGTGGAATTTAATATCGACTGGTCCAAAACGTTGAAAATTTTCCAAACGACTGGCGGAATGACGCGACGATTTGCAATTTAATGTTAAGACTACCTTGATATGTAACTAACGATAAGTCAGATTTCCCGTCTATATCAATAACAATTCTTTCGTACTCATATTTTATCTGGATTTGTCGAATTCAAGAAATTGTCTAACAATGGCAAAATACAATTCTAACGAAAACAGGAACACGCGACGCATTTAATAAATTTAGCGAATTTCAAAGCTTCCACGTTAATTGGTTCAGAAGTAGAGCGCGGCGAATTTTTGATAATTGAAAGAAAAATGTGAATAAATTTGAAATAGCCATTTTAACGAACGCGGTGGTGCTAATTTTTGAAACATCGTTTCGTTTCTACAACATGTTTTAATAACGTTTCAATTTGGTTTATCTGCATAATTTGCAATGTAATCATCTTTAACGAGTAAAAATAACATCTTTCGCCGCGTTTCAATTTGAAATTCACTTTCTGCGAATAAAGGTAAATGCGAGAGTAAAATGAAATGCTGGTAATTTAGATGGCAACGCGTGAAATTTATTTAAGGTAACGTGAAAAAGATGAAGTAGCTGCTCGAGATTGAAATCCTGTTTCAAGCAAGTAGGTATGTATTTAAATTGATTCTATGAATGAAAATGAAGTTTTAGAAGGAATATGTACAACGTGAATATGTGTAGTGCACAGATGGGTAGTTTTAGAGTGCACTTTAGTGAGTGGAAAAGTGAGTGGATTAGCTATGGGGAAACCCAAAAAATCAATGAGAATAAACCAAAGGGTGGAAGAGTAAAAAATGGAAAAGGTAAAAAATTGAATTGCGAGCGTTAGCAAAAGAAAAAAAAAAGGAAGGTCCTTTTAAAAATATTGTAAATAAATCAGTGGGAAAAATGGCTATTTATATAGTTTGTGTCTCGTATTCCTCATTCTCTAAAAATTTCAGGTTATATTATATTTTAACAATTTCATATCCAGTTATGATATATTATACAAATTTTTGCAGGAATATGAAGGTGAAATTGAAATGAAAAATATCAAAATAATTCGCAAAAGGAAATAATAGAGCGGTGATTTGTGAAAAAGAAGCCTGTTACATATATGTCCTTAAAATTCCATTAAAATCAAGCACCAAATTTTTGTCTTCTTCCTCTTCTTCATTTATATTCAAGTACGATCATTTCTAACACACAATTACATAAAAATTGTACGATAAAATTAATAGGAAAAATTAATAATTCAACAAAACCTGCGTAATTTTTACAAACACATTCTTCCAACTAATCGTTAATCCGTTATCCTTCCAAAGAAAGAAATAAAAAAGGATCCTTTAACCCAATACTCGCATAGTTTTCTTCTTTCTTTTTCTTTCATCGTATTACGAGAAAACATATAAAAAGACAAAATTTCTTAATCCATCTAAACACGAAAACGATACCTATCAACTCCTCAAGAAATTTACCAAGAATGATAATCAACGCGATATCAACGATTTAACGGGAACTATCGCGTAAATCTTATTTGCGTTACGTTTACGTGACGGGTTCTTTTTCATTTAATCGACGTTTACGCGCAAGACAAATGATTCCTGCATCCGATACTGCTTTATCGAAGCGAAACGACTTACAAATGCACTGAAAGAACAGGCAATTTCTGAATCTAATGATCCAGTAAAAGCGAATGGTTCGGAAAATGATTTCTGTAACTGTATGGGACTATCAGGAAATGGGCAAATAAATTCATATAATGCATATATGTGCAAAATCAATTAAGATAATATGACAAAGCTTCGATAACGAGTTTCAATTGGAGTTCAGATTGCATTCAATGCGATTTTCTCAAAAAGTGTGTCATAATTACATGAGGTTGTCTGAAAAGTTTCTTTCGTTTTATAAGGAAATAATACATGCACAATATTTTTCCTTTTTTTTTTTTTTTTTTTTTTTTTTTTTTTTTGAGACAACCTAATAAAATAACAGACTGACTGAAAAGTGGCGGAGTGGTAGAAAATGAGCAGCCATTTCATTTAAAGAACGCGAATACCTCGAAGAATCGTCGTGCCACCGTGTGATAGCGATCTTACGATAAAAATATTTATACGTACGTAAACTTTTCGATCGATATTAGGTGAAAAATCTTGTGGCATTTTTTATTCAAACTATAACGAGGTAGCGCGTGAGAGGGAAATCGTAGGAAGTATCAGCAACGAAACGAAATTCAACCGCAGCGTAGACAGTTGAAACAGCGCTGACAAATCGATGCAGTTTGTCCTGCACCTATTTTTCCGTCGACAGTAAGTGGATTTCGTCGTTACCCGCCGGAGAATCGTCTCGCAAAGAAATACGACGTCACGTGGGTCTCGTTATTTTGCGAACAAGGATCTGGCAAATAAATGGGCCAAGATTATGCACGAGTCTCCCTAGGAAAACGTTTCGTTGTAACCAGAGGAGAATTACGATCAAAAATAACTATAACCAGTCCCCCGGAAAGCACTTAGAGACCTTTAGAGGGTGACGGATATATTTAGAATTTTAATTATTACCCGAATATCAGGTGCTTGAGACGCGCGATAAAGCAAGAATTTCGGAGGAAAATTCAAAAAATAATCAACCATAATGGGATCAAGGCCGAAGTGATTTAATGTTTGGTCAATTCTGATGGAAATCTCGCGTCGTTATTATAAATCCTATACATGTCAACTATGAAGACAAGCAGAGTATCGTCTGTTTTATAAAAAATTGTACAAATTACCGATGATGTTACAATAACTTCGTTTTGATAATAATCCACGAAGAAAACAATGGTTGGTCTCTGAATAGTTTAATCTTTCGTTCGTCTAATCGCGGGTTGTAGTAATTTTCTCTAAAAGCAACTGAAACGAGAAAGAAATCGTGAATTATAGTTTTGGATGTGAAAATTTTCAAAGATCAAGCGAGGCAGTGTTCAATTCCGGAGAATGTTGAGACAAGTGTCTCGAAGAATTAAAAGAACAAACAACTGTGTTATGATCCATGATAACAACGATCATGACGATTGCACGTACCGTTACATTTAATTACGATTCTTCGTATATCCTTTTAAAAACTAACAACAGCTGCGTAGTATACATAAAAAAACAATTGTTCGAAGAACTTTAAAGAGTACCCGTTATGAACAATTAACGTTCAAAATTTCTATGACGATAAATTCCATACCGATCACATCTGTTCATAAGCGGCTCCTGTTTTCGCTTGAGCTAAATGTGTTTGATTCGACAACAGATACCGGTTCTCTCGATCAATTAAAATAAACGAGAAATTAAAAAGCGTGTACCGAAATTGTACGTAAATAAAAATACGTTACACTGCGTCTTTCGCTTTGTATTCTGTTTTATACGAGCCAGTACACGAGCGCTTCGACCAGTCCTTGGAATGTTATATTACATCGGATGTTATATTACTAAACCAATAGCTGAGGGTTTGAAACAGTTTCGAAAATAACTGTTTCAAACTGTTATACGAAGGACCCGAGTAAAACGGCTACGAAGAACCTCTACTCTGAATGACTGTCACGCAGAACCTAAATTTCGAAATATATCGATTTCAATTACAGTTCTTATACCAGCTGCCATATCAGTTTTGTAACTACTATTTTTTAAGTTGTATGTCGGTTCCAAAACTATTATAGAATTGATAGATTCTAGTAACGATGGTGCAGGATTTTACAGTAAATAAAATTGCAACGTACAATACGTTTGTAGATTGTAAACGTGTAACATTTTCAGACATCGTACGCTTGCTTTCGAAGTCAAAGGAAATAATTATTAACCACGAGTTACATTAGTATGTCATAATTTTACGAGTAAAATGGCAATAAATTAATATTCGGTAATTTCATATTGGTACAAGTCGAGATATTTGATAAGAACAATTTACGAAATACGTTAAAACGAGTAGAAAAATTGTTACATTTTACGGAAGTATTTTAATAATTTTATAGTTTTAACGGATAACAGGCTTGTTCGTGACTTCACGCGGTTCCGTATCGTTGTAAACCGAAACTTCGAAAATACTACCAATAGTCGGCGATACTTAACGCACTTGTAAGGCGTCATTTAAACATATTTCGTTTCACGAATACTAACGTCACAGAACGTTTGCATGTGGGCAGAAAACAAAAACTTACGACGTTTATACAACGATTGCAGAAGCTCGAAGACAGATATAAAAGAGTTACTGCAAGTGAAATAATTTATTCAGTAGTTCTTCTCGCGAGTTTCTAACAGGTAAGCAAATGACAGATTAAAATAACTGATAGCTTCGATTAAAGAAAAAACGGTCAATTTTACAAACACCATTGTTATCGTGCCGTCCAATATTTCAAATTATTACACGTTGTTTAAAATCAAATCCAAATGTCGTACAATCAAAAAAGATGCGTAATGCTCCTAGTAGGAAAATTTCAATCGCCTACGTCCGACACAAAAGTTCTTAACGTATCCCTCGAGAAGATATTAACATTCGAAGCAAACCTATTTTAAATTATTGCTAAATGAATGATCGAAAATAGTGGAAATAAATTTTCACCGATTAGAAGAATATACTTCTGGCACATACGTGTGCCAAGTATATCCAAAGCAAATATTAAGGCACTTTGTATTTAAGATCATGAAAAATTCCGTTAGGACTAAAAAATCCACGCTATTTCTCTAATTATCTCTAACTGATTCGTAGGTGTGACCACCCACCCGGTAATAATCCATCAATCGAGTATCGGTTACTTGTCCTTATTATAAAAAGGAAGTGGCAAAAGAAGGAAGCTAAGTAGCCAACCCATAGAGCGGCGCGTACAGCGAAATAACAACCATGTTAAACGCATCGTTAACATTAAGTTCGTATCAGAAGGTTTTTCGATCGAGACACGGGAAAATCGAATAACATAATAACGAAAGAAAATATTTCAGTTTATCCTACGCTACTTTCGATGTTGAGAGGAGCCAATGATACGATCCTTCCGAATGCAGAAGAAAACTCGTCTCTGATTAATCAAGATAATAGCCTACTAAGTGAATTGGAGCTGAATGTTTTACGTAGCAATTTGGAAACGATCAGTTTCACGCTTTACACGCGGTCAGAATCGTATTTCTATTAATCTTCGTCTTTATAGAAAATCAGCACGTTTTTCAATTCGCACAATTTCGCACATTTAAATTTTCTATAATGGCACGATCGTTCATCGTTTGATTACGATATTTAAAAGGTAAATTGAGAAAGTGATTAAAAATTAGTTGATTAGTGAAAAATATAATCTTTGCTTAATCTTCTCGCTACGATAGAGCACTATAGTAACACTTTGTGAATCTAACCAAGGGCGATCGCTATAGCGAACCTCGCATGAAATGTCGATCTGCTGTTAAAACACGTTTTACGTTCCTCTTATTACATGTATCCCTAAACAAAATTTAAGCTTACTTTGTAAGTCAGCGTGTAAAAATCGTATTTTGCTTCGTTTACCGTATACTGCATACATTACTGCGTCATTGAATTTACATACAGTAATTGTTATTTATCTTTTGTTCAAGTTACAGCTAAAAGCCATAACGAATTGTATTGTACGATCTTTCTTCCGACATGCAAACAAAATTCTAATTGAAAAAGCTTAAATCGTAAAAAGATAAAAGCTTGTAATTTATGTACTAATAATTTCCCTATAATCTTTCAAACGTATATAACTTAATTTTTGATGTTATATCATTTTTCCTTGCTTTATTCATAGGAATGTACGCTATAGAAGAATTTAAACTTCTTTTCAGAATTTTGTCTAACTCGAACTCCGTTACATTCTTTCGAATATTTTCGACCCAGTTGTGTCTTTTTAACGTTAAAAGGTATCTTCGATTTAAAGAAAATGTGATAAAGTCTTGTCGTTATTCGCGATTAAGCTTTTTCTTAAAACATCACAATTCTTTCGTGCTTGCTATGGCAGTAGTGTTAAAATATTTTTCGTAGCTCATCCTGCGTTTGAAACATTGCAACCATGTTTAACAACTTCGCTGAAATGTAATTTTCATAATAGAGAAAACCCTACAGTTGGTGAGGTCCTAGTACTAAACGACATAAACTCGGTCCTAGCGAGTCAATGGCACCCGAAAAGAAAAACCGCTATAATCACACACGGTTGGGTTAACAATGGTTTAAGTCCGGCGTGTACACTCATACGCGATGGTAAGTAAAGTATCATCGATGTAATAAATAAATCGTGCGCTTAGATTCGTAATATAATTGACGTCGATGAAGATCCTGTGACTCGAAGATCAAAATAAAAAACAGGAAAATTAAACGTTGCACGTTCGATTTGTCGGAAAAATCGAGTTTCAAAACTAAACAAACACGCTACAATGTGAAAATGTTCTATCTAGTATTCTTTTTTTTTCTTTTTTTATTCATCGAGATAAACTGAACTATTCGAAACTTACTGTGAGTTTCATCTTTTAAGTATTGGGTTGGCAACTGAGTGAATGCGGATTTTGTCATTAGGTGATATTGACAAAATCCGCAATCATTTAATTGCCATAAAAATTATACACGTTATACGCGGTAATGGCTAATTATTTGAATGGAAGAAAAGAAAATGAAAGTTGGGATTTTTTTAGCCTCGATAGGGTACAACGTGTAATGTATTAGAATAAAATTAGAATGAAGTTTCGTTTTCGAGAAAACCGGATTTAAAAGTTTATCGAGTGCACATGACTAAAGATATTCGAAGCCTATTTAGTTTGAAACAAGACCTCAAACGAGACAGTTTTATTCTACATTTTAGACTTATCTTCGCGTGTACAGTATCCTGCTATCAATATCTTTTTTTTTTTTCTTTTCTTAAGTACTAATTAGGCAAATACACGTGCATTTGGCTAATCTCTAAAGACCATTTTCTTGAAAATCCAACGCAACTTTGTTATTCTGAATTTTCCTCTTACTTTGAGTCATAGAATCTTTCTGACTTCGGTTGAACAGAATTTAGGTTTACAATAACGCATATACACTGCTGGCAATAAATATCTACCGAAAAACTAAAAACAGACTTTACTTTATTTAGTATTTTAAATTATAAGACACGCATAATACCAATGAAATAATTTTGTTATTTTTGATTTATAGTGGAATACTTAAGAAAGTAAGAGCAGTAAAAAATATCCAGCTTGTATTTATACAATACTTCAATATTATGGCAAGTAATATTTTTTCTTTTCAGCAATTATTAAGGTCAGGAATTGGAACGTCATTGTCGTCGATTGGGGTAAGATATCAGCCAACTTGATTTACTCCATCGTTGCAAAGAGCGTACCACACGTTGCTCTCCATGTAGCTAGTTTCGTGAATTTCATGCGAACTGAGGCCGGTTTGCGAACGTCCAACTTGAGAATTATTGGACACTCATTCGGCGCTCAAATCGCGGGCTTGAGCGCGCAAGAGATAGGAAAATCGAGCCGAGTAGCGGAAATTGTCGGTAAGTCACGATATATTATTAGAATGGCATTCTAAAATCCTCCAAAAAAATCCAATAGCGCTGATTTTAACGTTAGATCGAAAATAGTACGGTAGATTGATTTGATTTTGCAAATGAAAGATAAGCGGAAAGAGAAGCGAGGTCTACCAGTTTGAACGATAAATTTTTAAATGTTGAAAATATCTTTAGATTATCTTAACTCGAAGGAAAACGTTTTTAAAAACTATATATATATTTTTATGTAAGTTGATTCGATCTCCGACAAAACGTCATTATGATACAGTGGAGTATACTAGACCTCGAAATATTTGCCATTATAGCACTCGACCCTGCTAAGGTAATGTTTGAAGACAAAGGACTTGATCAAAGAGTTGATAAATCGGACGCAGAAAATGTTCAAATTATCCACACATGCGCTGGACAGTTCGGTTATTCACTGCCTGTTGGTACTTCAGATTTCTATGCGAATGATGGAAGACATCAACCAGGATGCGGCATTGACTTGTTGGGTACGGAACGTACTACAGCATATTCTATTATTGACACAGTTCAACTTAAAAAATATTATTTCCACGCTTTCTGTGCCTCAGTCTGTGTATGTGCGTTTGTACAATGTTAAAAACGAATGTTATGAAACACAGGGATTTGCGCACATTTGCGTAGCTACAAATTGTACGCTGAATCAATTACGAATCCGAAAGGCTTTCTCGGTACACGTACAGATGGTGCAACAGCATACATGGGTGGTGCTACGCTCGATCCTAAGTAAGTTTTATTTTACTACTGTTACTGATAGATTATGGAGTTTTACGCATTTGCGGGGAATTAGAAGAACGCGTAGAATGCAAACAAATAATGGACAGTACATGTTATAATATTTAGGAGGTGAAAATTCTTGGTCCTATACTTTTAGCCGAGTTCATAAAAGTATGAATTTGCATAGATACTTGAAAGCTAATTGCCGAATATATCTGTTTAATTATTTTTTGAAATCTAATTTAGTTAGCTGGTGCTAATATATGTTAATTTCTTTACAGTGCGGAAGGAACCTATTACTTCGAAACTAACAGTCAGTATCCTTTTGCTCTTGGTAGATAACATTATTCTTCACGTGTATTTTGAATATGTAAAGTATTAAACTCTAGTTGAGAAATAAATAACTCTTGATGCGATGACTCGTTAAAAACTTTCTAAAAGAACTTCCATCTTTACTTACCGCAACCATATCTTCAATTGCTTGCGTCGATTTCGATCCAAGCATGACCATGCCCATAGCAATGCCCGCAGCCTCGCCAGTAACAGCATCGTCTTGATAAAGATTGAATTTCAATTGTTCATATACATCTTGCCTATGCGATCCCATAGCGGCCAGACCCAAGCCCAAACAGCCTCCGTGACGAACCATCTGTAAGAAAATCATTGCAGATTCTAAATATGTGACATCGAGTGGTTCCAAGCTGAGATAAAAAAACAATAGTGATGTATAGTTGCCCCAGACTGAAATCGATTTCTACCGAAGTTTCAAGTACTTAATAAAGTTAAGAAAAAGATATGATGTGATAGTAATTTAACCGGTTTAAGAATATTAAATAGCGGTTTCAATTGATGTTAAAATAAACTGGAAAAAGCTTGTATATAACTGACTGCAGTACGCTTGCTAGAATAAATGGAAATTACTCTGTATATATATATATAATTTTGTCCTTTACATATAATATTTGATACCTTAATTTTTCATAGGATTAGAGATGTTATCAGTAATTTCAAGTTTCTTATCTCCCGATTTATCATTTAATTCGTTGTTTCGTCGCTCGAAAAGCATTTACTTTACCGCTCAATTGATTTTATGATCGCACTATGTCTCTACGGACTACTGTACCTCATTCTGTGCGTCCTTCAGCTGGCCAAGTAAGTAATCTGTAATTGCTGCGCCGTGGTTTGCATGAATGAGCCCTAACGCATACAGGCCACCTCCTTCGGAATAACCAGCTCCCGCACCAGTATCTCGCGGGAGATAAGATTGCATTAGAGCCAAGGCTTCTTGTTCATGACCTCTGTGAATTACTCCTAAGGATGCCGTAGCCGTTAATTTTGCCCAATTCGTAGCTCTAGCCAACCATTCTAGATTATCTCTAAAATGTGAAACAAATAAAATGAAAAATACATATATTCCTTGAGGATATATTATCCGCGTAAGATCAGTTGAATCAGCGAGGTATATTTACCTTAAAAATTGGTCGCTAGTAGTTCCAGAATGCATATATGCATTCGCGATTACGGTGGCAGTATGACAAATAGACACACGTATAGTATCTTTAGTATTTTTCAGTATCAGCATATCGGTATGATTACTACGAATAAGAAATTGGAGATGCAAATCGATGGAAATTTCTCCGCCCAATATACTTGACAAAGCATCTACGCGTTCTTGTTGCTCACGTTCTTCGGCATTCTATGCAAGTGAAATAATCAATTAGCACAGTGTGTATTACTATATAGTAAATGTCGTATAGTATTATTCCTTTAAACCATAAGACTTACCAAACTTTCAACGCTACGTTGAGATTTCTCTTCCGGAGCTGGCGTACTACTACTGTTTTCAGTCTCTGCTGTTGTTGCTGCTGCAGGCTCGGTGCTAACTTCGGTGGTTGCTTTTACAGCTGGTTTTACAATTGGTTTAACCATAAGGGCTCCTGGGATAGG
This sequence comes from Bombus difficillimus, assembly GCA_014737525.1. NCBI lineage: Eukaryota > Metazoa > Arthropoda > Insecta > Hymenoptera > Apidae > Bombus > Bombus difficillimus. The sequence continues at coordinate 389,338 of JACXIT010000197.1, read as the reverse complement.
AGCTGTTGCTCTCAAAGCTTGTAAGACACGACCAAGGAACTGTTGAGTTGCTGATTCGTATAAGTCAAATGCAATTTGGTAGGCCATAAGAACACAATCTTGCGAGCCTTTACTGAGTCTGTCTAAAAGTTCAGCTACGGCTAATGGGTCGTCCAAAAATATCAAACACTGACACATGTTGACATAGTCCGGTGTTCCCAAATTACGATAAAGGCTCACTAGGCAACGAAGTACAGTATTACGAAATCCACGATTCTGAATAAGACTCATGACAACTTGGAAGGCATAGGATAACATACCACTAACATCGTCCTACAACAAACATATCAATAAATATAATTTTTATATTATCTACGTTACATTACTTGCATAAATTAACATGTAATATAACTTACTGATTGCATAATTGCTGTTTCAAAGATATCCATTCTTCTTGTTTCAAGAGCAAGACCCAAAGCTTGCCGATATTGATTATCATCTAAACATCTTTGAAACATTCTGTTCACAATTCCTTCCAATCTTGGATCGATTCCTTTGCTGTTTGGTGGTAATTTTCCCTCAGCTTCCAACACACGTTGTTGAGTATAATAGTCGATACATTTAGCTGAAATAATACAGAATAATAAAGAATCTCTACCCAATAAAATCTAATACTAACAGTCAATAAAACACTGTTAATACCTATAGTAGTATCGACGTATTCATTGCGGGCATTAACATCAAAGAGTTCTCCAGCTCCAAGAGCATAAGTCAAAGAATCTTCAAAACTTCCTAAGTGATAATATACTTTACTAGCAACTAATGCAGCTAAGTCATGTTGTGGAAATGCCTTATCTTCATGAAGAATCTCACTGAAAAATATAACATTCTGTTAAATAACATATTAAAATCATTCAAAAAAATAGATGATGATATATACAGTACATACATTTTTTCTATGGCCTCAGAAATTTCAGGCCAAAATTCATCTACTATCATATCCAATTTCTTCAATGCAAACACCTTTAATTCAGGCATAGGCTCCTCAAGGAGGGAAATGATACCAGCTGAAATAAGATAAAAAAAATTGATTAATCAATTCAATCCAAAAAACGTTAAAATCATAAAATAGAGCTCAATGTCTGTTAATATCAACTAAACGACTATATTTAATACTCCGAATACAAAGTTATATAGGTTATGGCCCACGAGATTTGCAAATCATTGCATGTCTGATAATCAAACACAATGTAAAAATGTACTAATAAATTTGTAAATAATAAAATTTAGATATACGTTTACCATTCCACTTAAAACACATAATTTACCTGCTGATGTGATATTCATCTTCGTTTTCGTACAATACGTCTGCCTGCAACAAAGACTCCCGAAGAGAGTTTGATAGCAAAATAGCAAATACCGAACTACGAACTTATCAACCAAATTCAACTGAAATGTGCTGCAAGCTGTTTTAACGGCTACCACATTAACATCGATGATAAAATTATCAAATTGTCAAACTTTTTCACGTTTTCCCATATAGTCGTTTCTCGATTTATGAAAAAAATATTTGATAGTAAAAATGATTACAACAAAGAATATTTATTATTAATTACGAAATTTGAAAATAATAAACTTCTGATCTTGCGAAGTTTAAACTTTATAAATGGTAGCACTAAATAAATGGTAACTTTATAAATGATGGTAGGACTGCATGATAATGGCGTGTATTTTATAATGTTTACTCGAACTTTTCCTTGAGACGCTAACCTAAGATATATATAGCTGTGACTCGGAATTGTTGTAGAAAGTGCAATTATAAGAAAAGTGGTTTTCAAAATGTCGGAGAGAGCGAAAATTATGAGCCACGTAAAACATATTCCAAAAGATGCCCAAGTTATAATGTCAATTATGAAAGACATGGGAATTACAGATTACGATTCGAAGGTTATAAACCAATTACTCGAATTTACGTATCGTACGTATTTATCATATTTACAATTTATTTAAAGTAATGTAGATGCAATGAAGTATACAATCGTACATGATTTTGCATTTATAATTTTACATTTGGAAGTAAGCTATAAAGTTATTTTCAGTTTAAATTTCGCAGGTTATGTTACTTGCATATTAGATGACAGCCGAATTTACGCAAATCATGCTAAAAAAAAGTTTATCGATTTGGATGACGTTAGATTAGCAGTTAAGATGCAATTGGAACGTACGTTTACAAATCCACCACCAAGAGACGTGTTGTTAGATGTTGCTCGGACAAAAAACAGTGTACCACTGCCGTTTGTCAAATCGAACAGCGGTTTAAGATTACCACCTGACAGATTTTGCTTGAACGCAACAAATTATAAACTTAAGAATACGACGAAGAAAATAGTTGGGAAACCGTTGCATTCTTTGGTTGGAAATAACATCCAAAGTGGTCAGTCTAAGATCAGAGTAGAAAGTAATAAATCTGGACTATCCATAGTTAAAAGGCCGGGGACACTTGCAACAGTTGCCAGGACTCAAAGCATTTCAATGCCAAAACCTGTCCTGAAATTTTCATCAGGTAAATGATACATGAAAGTAAAGAATATATGACAGGAACTAATTTATTAATTATATCGTATCACAGATCCCTTCCGGACCTTGCATTCCCAAACGTCTATTCCCTCTATCCATATTTCATTAATACGTAAGATACAAAATTGTTTGTGTAATAATAATAATATTTGCTATTATACTTTTCTTTTTGTTTATATTAATCGTTTAAATTTATAGCCACAACTGGAGGAACTACCGTAAAAGCACAAGTAGCTAAGCCAAAAATACAGATTTCTCCAGGACAAACAATGCCTCCTATCAAAGTAGAGATTGAAGATTCTATGAAAAGGAAAAGAGAAGATGATGATTATGACGTTTCATAGTAATAGAGGACGCGGATAAATTATATTATGTTTTTGTTTGTATCAGTGTATATTGAATCAGTGTATATAGTATCAAAATGATTTTATCTTTTTGAAATTTGTATACAAATTTCAATGAACCTATATATTTTTTATTGAAGAACATTGTACAAATGTGTACATAGTGAATTCAACAAATTCATATTCTACTTGTATATATTTATTATATATCATCATATTTTGTATACTATATTTCTCCTATATTTTCCAAACGGAAATTGTTAAAAGAATAATAGAGATATTTTTTGTTCAGTATTGTAAAATATTTCCATGAAACAATATAAGATAATAAAGAGAAAAGTGGGATAATTGTCTAAATAAATTAATAGATTTTCTCAAATTCCAACTTATTTAGAAGGTAATTTATTAGAATGTTATTTCAAGCCTCGCAAATATACACATTTTATTCACCATTATTTACACAGAGTCGAGGGCTGTTCACTATGGAACTCCGTATTCTTCATCTTCATCGCCTTCATCTTGTTCTACATCAGTTTCGTCTTCTATGGCATACCCAGGAGTTGTTGGAGCAGGTACAGGTTCGTCACCTTCGTCTTCGTCTTTGTAATCACCTACATCTGCAGGTTCTACTTCATCCTCGTCTTCTTCTTCATCCTCTTCCCCGATTTCATCTGGCCTCCGTACGTCTCCTACAGGAACAATCTCTTCTTCGGCCAATTCATCTTCCGTTGGCTCTTCTTCTGGCTCTTCTTCTGCTTCTTCTGCTACTTCACCCGCTTCGAAAGGTGGTGGTTCTTCGGCTTCAATCTTTTCCGGTTCTTCTCCTTTTTCCTTCGCCACATCCTTTTCCCGCACGCATTTCACTCGCTGAAGTGGCTTGAAGAGTTTAAAATCTTCGGGTAATTCATCTTCCGAATAAAGTCTGTTTGGTAAAACATATTTTATCATTCTATAAGCTTGACGCATGAAAATTTTCTTTAAAAGAGGTAGCTATTAATTCCATTCGTTTCATATCAATATTGCAAAAAAAAAAAAGATCAATTTCCTACCTGTCCGCAAAATAGACACGTCGAACCCTGCAGTTTGCGTGGATCTGTATGCGTGTAGTTTCGACATAATTTGTCCCGTACGCTCTCCGCGTGAAGTCCGCGAGATTAAATTGAATTTGATTCCAACCACCGGATAGGCCGATCGGCATCGACGTGCAGAATGGTCGAACTCGCGTGGTGCTTTGAAAATTGCTCATGCGAAACCTTCTGTGCATATCCTTGTCGTCGAGTATCTGTCGAAGCAAAAATGAAATATACTTCTTTTCTACATACATTGTAATTTTACGAAATCCTATTACTGCTATTGAAAATGATACAATCAGTAAAGGGCTTTCGTCATGAGACATTTACTGTTATTTCGAACGTGAAATACTTCTTCATGTTCTTGATAATCATTATGAGAAACGGAAGTTTAATGCCAAGGACTTTCTTGGGACCACATGGGCAGAAGATGTACGTTGTTGTGACGTTGGTTCCGGCTATTTCCAGAGCTAGAGATTTCACTTCGTCGTCTGTTACTCTTCGAATGTATCCATTTTTCACCTGTTCGAGACGATTGATACTCGGAGCAAACAGATTAAATGCAATGAAATTTATTTTACTAGCTTGAACGGATATAATATTTGGAGAAATTTAATGGCGATAAATCTGACAGTGAAACTATTTTTATTAATTTCATAAAATAGAGTTATCTTTTCTTATATTTTCTTTATATCGATGAACTTACGTGCATATCCCATAACTCTAGCGGACGTGGTCCGCAGCTGTACAAAACAGACATAAGTCCATGCTGATACTTGTTACGAAACATCCTACGTTTCTGCTCTCATCGAATTAATAAAAATAATCAAAAGGAAAAAGTATTATAATATATTCATGTTATCATTGTCCCGTGAAAATGTCACGTTTAACCATTTAATACACGTAAAGTAAGAGAATTTCTTTGTTTCGTTTCTAGTCGAATCGAATTTGTTTTCTCTCCTGATTTTGTGTGAATGTTTCGCCAGTTTGTTTATGTTCTTAATAAAGGAAGGAAATAGACTCGCATCTTGCTCGCCATTAGATTCAATTAGAATCAAACATACTATAAATTCTTATAATTCAAGTTACAGTACCACGCCAAAATAATTTATTTATAATTATCTATGAGAATTGATTGTAAATAGTTTACCAAATAAAAAAAGAAAGTCTTTCTGGCGGTGTGTGGCCTGGTCTAGGTAGAGTGTCGCCAGACGTAACATCTTTGTCGTCCTCTGTCAACACGTAGTTGGGAGATTAAGGAGATATTACGATACTCTTATATACTGCGAAATTTGATTTCCTGAATATTTCCGACAAGAACACATGCGTCGCATCGTCTTAATTAATTGCAATCTAGTTACTGTGCTCTCAACAATAATTACGGCCGCGGTCGTTAGATGTTCGACAAGCATTTTAATACAAAATATTTAGGAAGATAAATAAAATAGCAAGCAATGAAGTTAAAACAAATATTGTTTGTTAAATGAAGGATATCTACGATAAAAGTTTTGAAACAGGGTGCTACGTTGAATTTTTGAGAATTTGTTAGAATGCTTCGAGAATTTAGGAAGTTTTACCAAAGGAGAAAACATATTGTTAGAAAATTATCTCATTTAATTTGAAATCGAAATATAATATAGTAGAAACAAAGATATTTATTTTCACGAATAAAATAATCCATATTAAGGTAGATTTTTAAGAGTAGTGTAACTGTAATGTATCGAAACGATATAAATATAGTGTTAATTTTATGCATTGAATGTCATCCTTCTCATATAATATTTAATACTTTAATCCTTCGTCCAGTTAAAGATATTATAAACTGTTTTATGTATACGATTTATCGCTTTGCAAATTTGAAGGTTGAAGCTTTAGAGAAACTTGATTTATAAATTTGTAAATCTTTGAGATTCACGGCCAAATTCTCTTGAATTCGCAAATGTCGCGTATTAACGATTGCGGTTGAACGGTTGAGTAAATTTTGGACATAGAAAACTGAATCGATAGAAATAGACATTGGAGATAGATTTCTGATCGCGTTTGTTGCATCTTCAACATCGCTATAAACGTTGTTGAGATATGTATAATTTTCTGTGCTGTCCTGGGTCAGATGCGTGATGGAAACACTAGTTTTTGAGTGTCAACGTATGAATATGTGTGTGTAAGCGTTAGAGGTCGTCCAGGCCTTTGTTGTGCAAAGAGTCGGGAGTCAGTCGTTTAGAAACATCTGAAAGAGTCGGTTGACAACAAGAGAGCGTACGAGTAAGCCTTATAATATAAGATATATGTATAACAGTTGTGCTGTACAATAAATTAAATTATTTGCTTATCCAATCCCCGCTATATCTTAACATGGTAGCAGAGCGCGGTTGTACAATTTAGCGAGTTAGTTCGAGTAAGTTTCAATAAGGGAAAGAACGTTCAAAGAGTAAAAAGGAAAAATATACTTCGAGCACGTAGGAACGCTTGAGTAAGAGATAGAGAATTAATTAAAATGGAGAGATCGGAAATCATGATACCCATATTCGATGGTAAAGGTTATAGTATGTGGAAACAAAGAATCACGATGTTTCTCAGATATAAAGAATGCGAGATTGTTATAACTAGAGCGAAGACCGAATCAGACAATAAAGACTGGGATAAAAAGGATCTGAGGGCAATAAATATAATTTACAGTGCCATCACGAATAGACAATTGGAATATATCAGTGAAGAAAAAACAGCGTATGAAATAATAAAAAAATTCGACGAAATGTACTTGACGGCACTACAGATCGTATGCAGAAGGAAATTGGAAAAGATAAGACTTGAGGACTACAGTGACTCAGCATCGTTCTTTAGCGATTTTGAAAAATTAATAAATAAATTGAAAGGTGCGGGCGCACAAGTGAGTGAGAAGGAAAAGCTAAATTACATGCTGAATACGTTACCCGAAGAATACAGCTACATAGCGGACATAATAGATGCATTGAAAGTAGAAAATCAAACGGTAGCATATGTGAAAAATAAAATTGAAATGGCAGAAAAGAAAAATAAATCCAGTCGAGGAGAAACGCAAACCAACGCCTTTTCTGCAAAAAAGGAAGGATGCTTCAAATGTGGAAAGTACGGCCACGTGGTTAGAAATTGTCCAAACGCGCGCAGAGGTGGAAACGATGGCGGAAACGATGAAGGAGCGCAATGGCAAGGAGGTGCGAACCAGCCGCAGCAGAATAGGGGTCGCGGCGGACGAAGTTTTGGCCAAAGAGGACGAGGATATGGTCAACGAGGATTCGGCCAAAGAGGACGAAGCAGAGGCTGGCAACAACGCTACAGCGGGGCGGGTCAACACGACGCAAATTATTCGTACAACGAGGGCTACGACGGCCAGGAAAGTGTATCCTTCTTAACGCGAGTAGAGCGTGATAACAGTAAGAATAATATTATGGTATGTACTAGCGATACGCGGAAGATAGATTGGATATTGGATAGTGAACGTTCGGATCATATCGTAAACGATGACTCTTATTTTGTTGAGTACGAAATTTTGAAAAAACCCGATTAATGTAAAAGTAGGAGACGGTAGAATTCTAAAAGGAACAAAAGTTGGAAAAATTTTAACTTATTTTGAAGTAGGCAAACGGAGAATTAAAATTACAATGTCTAATGTAGTTTACGTGAAGGAAATGGATTATAACTTGATTAGCTATGCGAGAGTAACGAATGAAAATAAAATAGTCTCAACAGGAAATACTTCAAAGATATATAGATATATAGATACAGAAAGTTGATAGGGATCGCATCCAAAGATCATGGTTTATATAAAATAGGTAGTTACATTGGAAAAATGTAGAAAAGATGAGTAAAGTATTTTACGCGAAAGAAATGCCCGCAAATTTGATAAGCTTAAGTAAATTAACAGACAATAAGAATACGGTTATTTCAAAAAGAAATATAGCAATAGCAATAGACGAAAACAATAGACTTACAGCTGGAGCGTTCAAGGAGAATGGGACATATAGGATGAAAAGTATATTGAAAGGGAAGAAGCACTTAGTAAACAGTGCCGAACATAGCGGTATGAGTAATAAGGAAAGACGGCATAGGATGCTAGTGACTGGCATACCGAATAAATTTGAAAAGAAATGTTTGAAATGTAGAGTAGATATCCCTCGTACATTTGAGGAGGTGATTTGTCGCGAAAATAGGAAAAAATCCTCAGATAAACGCGACGTTTGGAACAAGGATCAGGAATTGGTCAGAAAGGTGATTCCTGATAGCGACATCCACAATAAAAGCCACAAAGATAAAAAAAGGGGGAACAAAGTCGAAGGGCGATACTTGGAAGAGTGGAAAATGGATTCCGTGATCATACCGCAGAAAGGAGAAAAATTGTCAAAGAGTAATGTTGAAAAGGTAGAAAATACTGATATACAAAACATTAGGAAAATAGAAAGGATGGAAGAACGATGCAAGAAAGATGACAAGAATAAAACTGGGAAATTGGTAGAAAGAGATAAAGAAAAAATCAGGACCAACATGGAACGACAGAAACGGGTATCCGAATTCAAAGATGAAATTACTGTGGAAGATTGACGGTTTCTCCGAAGGTAACTCCGAAGAGTGTCAAGGTTGAGGTTAGAAAGGAACAAGTGGACGATGTTAAACCAGAAAAGAGAACAGATGCCGAAGAAACGAAAAGGATGGAAGATCGCAAGAAGGATGAAAGTGATGTTCAACAGAGGAGCAGGTCTCGGGAGAAGAAACGAAAGGGGAAGAAGAAGAAGCCGGAGAAAGTGGACGAAGAGATAGAGAAGGCCTTGAAGGAGATCGGGGATATGGATAAGCATAAAAGGAGGGACAAGTCGAAGGAACAGGCTAAGAAAGATACGGTTCAAGCTACGATAGAAAAACCCAAAGAGGAGAGTGAAAAGAAGAACGTGAAAACTAACGAGAGGAAGAAATAGGGTAAATCGAAGATGGAGAAGATCAAAGATGAATCGGAAACTGGAGTAAGTCGGTCTAACACGAAAGAATAGGTTAAATCGAAGGACGACGCGAAGGAGAACAAAGAGGAGAAAGATTCTGGGAAAAGGACCGCAAAGGATGACGTTAAAGCTTCTGAAGAGAAAGCAACGAAGGTTGAAAATCGAAAGAACGAACCTGAGAAGAGATCTGAAGTGAAGATGGATTGAAATGAAACGAAGAAAGTGGGCGCGAAGGAAGAGAAACCGTGGAAAAGGAAGCAAAAGGGTAAGGAACAAGCTGGTGCAGCGAAGGACAAATCTAATAAAGATACCAAACCCACGAAGGTTAACGCGGAGTCGGAGCAAATTAAGAAGACAATCGATGAAGATAAAGTAGAAACTCCGAAACAGAAACACGTAAAACCAGATTCAGTCGAAAGTGTTCAAAATTTGGAACGGATAAAGAAAGAAGACACAAAGGCTACGAAGCCTGTAAAATCAGATAAAACGCCTGAAACTAAAGTTGAATCTAGGGGTAAAGTGCAAAACGAGCCTAAAGAGAAAGAACAGGAGAAGTCGAAAAGGAATAAGAAACAGAAACAAGGCAACGACCAGGAGACTTCTAAAGTCCAGACACCGAAGAAACAGAGCCAACAGAAAGGATATGAAATTGGATGAAAAGGGAGAAGCTGAAGCAAAAGTTAATGTAAAAATTCCAAAAGTCGATAAAAATAAGAAAGTGGCTGAGAAAGAGAAAGAGAAGATGGATGATACAAAAGAACAGAAGAAGGAGGATACGGTATCGGAAGTAGAACCGAAAGCAGATATTAAAAAAGGAACAGAAAAGCAAGACACGTAGAATTCATAGGCGAAGATGATAAGTTAGTAGGATTTCAAGGACAAGGTGAAGCAGATAATGAAACGGAAAAGGATTTTAACGAACGTTCGAATTCAAACAAAATTCATGAAAGTGAAAAACCAATGACGAGAAGGTCGAGCAGGTTGTAATAAAAAAGGAGAGAAATTTAAGTAACGAGTCAGAAAAAAAAAAAATTAAGGACTTGGAAAATAATTTGAGAAAGTCAGGACGGGAAAGTATGTAAATTATCAAAGGCGTTATATGGATTGCGTAAAAGTTCAAGAGCTTGGTACGAATGTTTCGACGAGTATATACAAAAATTAGGATTTCAAAGAAGTGAGACTGACTATTGTCTGTATATGAAGTATGAGAGCGATGATGTTATATACTTAATTCTATTTGTAGACGACTTATTAATATGTGGAAAAAAAACAAAAGAAAAATCGATGAAATTAAAAACAATGCAGCTGATATTTCAACGAAGGCTCTAGGAAGAAACAAACTTGAAAATTTTAGCTTACTTTTAAGAATGGTTTGATCGACTTATAAAATGAAATGAACGTGTAGCACAAAAATTAAGGAGGTGTGTTGAGATACGTATAATTTTCTGTGCTGTCCTGGGTCAGATGCGTGATGGAAATACTAGTTTTTGAGTGTCAACATGCGAATATGTGTGTGTAAGCGTTAGAGGTCGTCCAGGCTTTTGTTGGGCAAAGAGTCGGGAGTCAGTCGTTTAGAAGCATCTGAAAGAGTCGGTTGACAACAAGAGAGCGTGCGAGTAAGCCTTATAATATAAGATATATGTATAACAGTTGTGCTGTACAATAAATTAAATTATTTGCTTATCCAATCCCCGCTATATCTTAACAAACGTATCAACATATTTTTCACAAAACCAATATGATACTTTTAAAGATAACCGACGAAGGAAATTTTTGTTACATATTTATTTCACGGTTGAAAATACCGATATTTCAACCAATACGAATCAGCAGTAATTATATATAGATTTAACATGATTCGCGGCGTCATAATTGAACATGCAAGTTTCAATCTCAATTTTGCTTTACACTGCATATCATCGAATAAAGAACGTCAAACGAAGCAGGAACATATTCAGAACCTCTGGCACTCTGCACTTGTCATCGAAGCAAAAGGAAATTTTAATAAAAAAATTATTGACCGTGCGTTACATTTGGTATTTTTATAATTCTATAAGCGACGTATAGTTACTATATTACTGTTAAAGTTTAATTCGTTAATTTAGTACAATGTGCGTGTGTATAATATAAAAATATTAATCAAGTAATATTCGATACAAAACAATACTCGGTATTTTAACATAAGTTGCACTTAAGAGTAACAGCATCGAGAAACAGCGTTTAAAGAAAATAAATTATGATAGATGCATTATAATGGAGAGAGAAATTGTGATGTGCTATGGAAATATTTAAATAATTATGCTAATACAGACTAATTATAACATATTACTGGAAATATCTGTGTGATCCATTATGAGCTGTTAAAACCTGGCGAAACCGTTAATACCGAGCGCTACCGACAACAAATGATCGATTTGAATCAAGCTTTGCGACCAGAATATCAAAAAAGGCAACACAAAGTAATTTTGCTCAGAAATGAGGGGATCGGCCAGTTCGTGGTGTCGATTATTCAATCGTAACGAGACCTTACAACTCTCGTCGACGTGCAAACTAGTGATCGCGTCTCTCCGCGAACGGTCGAAACATTTGATTTCTATTAGGATAATAGGGGTGGTTTAATTGACGTATACTGAAGTAACAACGTAAATCGTTTTATTTAAAACACCTTATTGACTAGAGACGTTGAACTTGGTAAAATACAAAACGGTTTGATTGCTAGACAGAGTTCGTTGAATCGCACGATGTAAGCTAACAAGGTGACGGTTCGGTGAATGAATTTAGACTGACTCTCCGTCAAGATGAGTCTGCGGAGGAAAACTAGCGATGGGTGTGTCGAACGGCACGAAAGAAGCTGATTTGTTAAGGACGAATTGTCATCGGAAGAGTGAGGGATAGACCTTACTGTTAATTGGTCCATTTTTCGGTTTGTGGGTGAGGAAGGGTGCGAACCGTCACCGAGAGAAGTGGCGAGAGTAGGAAGTATCGTAAGTGACAAAATTGACCTTCCACTATCTTCCCGGAGTAAACAATGAACTTCTAGGAACGGATTGCTAAGATCTGTTTAGGCGATTCGAGTGGCTTTAGTTAAAAATTCCCGAGAGCTATGGGGGCCGTTGAGGCTATCGAGGATACGCAGTACGGATGTGTAAACATCTGGATATCATCCTGCCAGCGGTGTGTGGTCCAGTCGAGATCGAGAGTCGCCCGACGCAACATCATCCTTGCGTATAGTTACGTATTTAAGGAGCAGCGATTGACAGTTACGTAATTTTTAAATTTCGGCATTTTATATAAAAGACCGAGACATAATAAAGTAATCCATTCAGTAATTCACTAGAGTTAAAGACAAGTAATCAAAAGTACGACTACGATACGGTAAGCGATAGCTTCGATAAAAGAAATAGCTAGTTTTAGAAATATCACTGTTATTGTTTTTCGTATTAATAGAAATTATTAAGTACTGTTTGACTTCAAATATATATACTTTTGACAAATATATTAAAATATATTTCAAGCAAATAAACAATTCTTTAAAATTAACTTACCTTAACTTTCCACTTCTGATCGTACATCGGTTGCAGTTAAAAAATTAGATTCGTCAGTGTGAGTCGTTCTTCGTCCATCATCAATTGACTATCAGTCACCTGCCAACCGTGTAGCACTCGAGTGGAAAATCATTGTTTTCCATAAATCTATAAAAAAGCGGCGGAACACAAAGGCGAAGAAGTAGAACAATATCGCGGTGTGTGTAGCGATGACATTCACGATAAATGTATTACCATCAAAATGTTCGTATCAGAATTTTTCTAGATCGAGAAAAATCGAGTAACTTAGTAACGAAAGAAATTTTTCAGTTTATCCTGCGCTCCTTTCCATATTTTTCTATGCCGATAGAAACTTTGGAACGGAGGGAGATGGGTACCCAACTATCTTTCGCTTCAATATGGCCCCACTGCCTGTAAATCCTAATATAGAAACCTATTTCGACGTGGTCAATTTCACGCTATACACAAGGTTGGTATTCTTTTATATCAATTTTCTTCTGTATGAAAAATCTTTATGTACACTTTGCACATTTGAATTATCGAGAAGCGCGTAAAAATTGGCAATCTAATTACGATTAACGTTTGAAAGATGAACTTAAGGACTAATTAACTTCTTCTTAAAGAATTACATATCATTAATGTTTGCTGAAATGAGAATAAAACTGAAACGTAGAAATTCGTAGATTGCCAGCGGCAAAACATGTTTTTGTAACGAAGAAACAACCATATAGGTTGTTTTGCCTTTGATGAATATTGAACAGACACATTCAAGATACATTTAACAGTATAACATTTAACCAAATTTGACTTTTAATCTAGAGAGAATCCCTCAGATGGTGAGATACTAAAACTAAATGACGTAGAGTCCGTCCGAAGCAGTCATTGGAATGCAAGCAGGCAAACCATCGTAATCACTCACGGTTGGATACAAAGCGGTATAGCTTGTACAATCGTACGCGATGGTAAATACGTAAATACACTATGAGCACAAATTCGTGATATAATTGAAGTTAGGAGAACCTATGACTCGAGATAAGACGAAGATAAAGAACAACAAAATTACGTTTTACAATTACACGGTTTCGTTTTTCAAAAAATCTCGAGCTTCGAAAGTTGCCAAGAATACGGCAATATGAAATCGCGCGATCTAGAATTTTGAAAAGACCTCGTAATTAACCACGAAGTAGGAGGAGATACGCAACTATGCTAAACGATGCAGGAAGGAATTAGCAGCAAAAGTTTACGCCCATATCACTGGAAATGTTCGTATCATCTCCACGTGTCTCGGTATAAATGATTTGTAAATACCGGTCATGGCAAATGTGTACAAGTGTACGTATATATTAGGTTGTTACAAAATTTTCTTTCGTTCTGCAAGGAAATAATAGATGCACGACACTTTTTCTTTTATATTATTTTGTTGAGCTATGTATGATCTATTTTGTTACATTTCTACTATTACGATCGTACATGATTCAATAAAATAATATAAAAGAAGAAATGTTGTGTGCATTAATTCCATATAGAAAGAAAGAAAATTTTGGCACGATCTAATACATCGTCACTTTGCAATTTGCTTCTGAATGGAGATGATCGCTCACATGCCGCAAATCTCAATGACTTCAATAACCTTTCTAATATTCTCATATACAAATATTTATCGAATGTACAGCTGAACAAATTGTAAAGTACAAATTAAATAATAAAAAGAAAAATATACAAATAGCAGAGGAAAAATATTATAAAATAAAAAGGTTAATCTCGGCATATTTAACGCACGCTCCAATTCTGTTACATTAGTTCATAGTGAGCCCATATTTTTGGCATGGAATACACTGCGTTGTGTTCCTTTTGTATCGTGAAGGTTCTATTGCTATAATTCTGCTTAATATTTTTTCACGTCGAAGATACCAGTATTATTCCTTCTACGTTTAACCTACAACATAGTTGAATATATAAAGTATCATTATACGAACGTATTCAAACCGTGTCTTGTTCAAAACTACACACCGAACGAGATAATTTTATTCCACATTTTAGACTCGTTCTTCCAATTTTTTATTCTTCTGTGATTAAGAACTAGGCAAATTCACGTATATTTGTCTAATTTCTAAACCCCAGTTTGTCGAAAATAAGGGCTACAACGCAACTCCGTTACTGCAGATTTTCGTCTTAATTTGAGCCATAGAATCTTCCTGGACTTCGGTTATATCGAATTTAGATACCCATTTATACAATATGTGCACTGTCGGCCATAGATATCTGTTGATAAACTACAAGAATTTGTCTTTGCGTGGTAGTTCACGTTATAGGACATATATAATACTAATAAAATAACAGATTCATATTAAAATACTTGGAACATAAACGCAGTAAAAAGTATTCAGTTCTGAATCAATGTGAACAAGTGTCCTACGGCTTTTGAGCGACAGTGGCCATATATTCGATAATTTAATATCAATTACAAGGAAACATTTTCTGTTCTTAGCTTTCCTTGAGGTCCGAGACTGCAACGTTATTATTGTCGATTGGAGTGAACTATCAAACTACGTAAATTATTTTGACGTCGCAAAGATCGTACCGCACATTGCTAAGTATTTAGTTAGTTTCATAAACTTTATGCGAACTGAGGCTGGTTTGCAAACGACCAACTTGAAAATTATTGGACACTCTCTCGGTGCTCAAATCGCGGGTATATGCGCGCGGGAGGTAGGAAAATCGAGTCGAGTGGCGGAAGTTATCGGTAAGTAACGATATATTATTAAAGAGTCGATCGAAAGTTCTCCAAGAAAATTCAGTAGCGCCAATTTTAATAACAGATTAAGAACAGTGGAGTAGATTGATTTGTGATTAACAAATGAAAAATAAGCAGAAAGATAAGTGAGTTTAGAAGTTTGAACGATAAACGACATTATGATACGCTATACTAGGCCTTTAAATATTTGCCACTACAGCACTCGACCCTGCCTTGCCAATGTTTGAAAACAAAGAACCTGGTGAAAGAGTTGATAGATCAGACGCAGAAAATGTTCAAATTATCCACACATGCGCTGGACAGTTGGGTTACTATCTGTCTTTTGGTACTTCAGACTTCTATGCGAATGATGGAAGACATCAACCAGGCTGCGGCATTGACTTGTTGGGTACGGAATATACCACAGAATATTCTATTATTGACACATTTCAACTTCAAAAATATTATCTCTGTGCCTCAGTCTGTGTTTGTCTGTTTGTACGATGATAAAAACGAATGTTATGAAACACAGGGATGTGCGCACATTTGCGTAGCTACAGATTCTACGCTGAATCAATTAGGAATCCGAAAGGCTTTCTCGGCACACGTGCAGATGGTGCAACAGCATACATGGGTGGTGCTAATCTAGATCCTAAGTAAGTTTTATTTTACTATCGTTATGGATAGATTTTGGAGTTTTGCGCATTTCCGGGAAATTTAAAGAATGCGTAGAATGCAAACATATAATGGACAGCACACGTTATAATATTTAGGAGTTGAAAATTCTTGGTCCTGCACTTTTGGCTGAGTTCATAAAAGTACGAATTTGCATAGATACTTGAGATCTAATTGCTAAATATATCTGTTTAATTATTTTTTAAAATTTAATTTAGTTAGCTGGTGCTAATATATGTTTATTTCTTTANCAGTGCGAAAGGAACCTATTACTTCAAAACTAACAGTCAGTATCCTTATGCTCTTGATGGATAATATTATTCTTTTGAATAATCAATATTTGGATGTATTTTGTATAGATGTATTTCGATATTTGTAGGATACTTGTACAGGTTATGAAGGAAATTAAAAAATATATTACAATTATAAGTATAAGAGGACTTTTACTTCGACTTACTGCACCCATATCCTGAATTCCTTGAGTTGATTTCGATGCAAGCATGAGCGCATAGCGATGGCGAGTAAAAGCGTCAGCTTCATAAAGCTTGAATTTCAATTGTTCATATACATCTTGGCTATGCGATTTTTCACGAAAATTATACCGAACGTAAAGTACTTCGTGTCGTACTTCTTTAAACCCGATGACTTTCTTGGAACCATTTTGGCAGAAGATGAGCTTTGTGGTGAAATTGATTCTATTAGATTAAGAACAGTAGAGTAGATTGATATGTGATTAGCAAATGAAAGATAAGCAGAAAGATAGGTGAGGTTTACAAGTTTGAACGATAAACGACATTATGATACACTATACTAGACCTTTAAATATTTGCCATTACAGCACTCGACCCTGCCTTGCCAACGTTTGAAAACGAAGAACCTGGTGAAAGAGTCGATGAATCGGACGCAGAAAATGTTCATTCCCAGAGCTAGAGATCTCACTTTGTCGGCTGCTATTCTTCGAATGTATCCATTTTGCACCTGTTCGAGACGATTGATATTCGGAGTAAACAGATTAAATACAATGGAATTTATTTTATTAACTTGAACAGATATAATATTTGGAGAAATTTAATGGCGATAAATCTGACAGTGAAACTATTCTTATTAATTTCATAAAATAGAGTTATCTTTCCTTATATTGATGAACTTACCTGCATATCCCATAATTCTAGCGGTCGTGATCCGCAACTGTACAAAACAGACATAAGTCCATGCCGATACTTGTTACGAAACATCCTACGTTTCTGCTCTCGTCGAATTAATAAAAATAATCAAAAGGAAAAAGTATTATAATATTTTCGCCTTATCATTGTAACCATTTAATACACGTAAAGTAAGGGAATTTCTTTGTTTCGTTTCTAGTCGAATCGAATTGATTTTCTCTTCTGATTCTGCGTGAATGCTTCGCGAGTTTGCTTATGTTTTTACTAAAGGAAGGAAATAGACTCGCAAGTTTTATTCGTAAATGCAAAATTTGGAAGAAGAGCTACACCGGAGAATTTTTGCGTATATTTGCTTATTGCCGAAGAAGCAATTTCATAGTTATGTATTTTCCAAAACTTCGACATTGTATATAAAGGTCCGAGATATAATGAAATACTCCATTCAGTAGTTCGTTGGACGAGTTGAAAACGAGTAA
Organism: Bombus difficillimus; assembly: GCA_014737525.1. Classification (NCBI taxonomy): domain Eukaryota; kingdom Metazoa; phylum Arthropoda; class Insecta; order Hymenoptera; family Apidae; genus Bombus; species Bombus difficillimus. The sequence goes on along the minus strand of JACXIT010000197.1, from coordinate 371,808 downwards.
TCAAAAGTAAAACTACGATAAGTGATAGCTTCGATAAAAGAAATATAATTATAATTATATATATGTCGGAAATGAAAGGACATTGGGGCTCTTCTTTTGGAATGTTTGGGAAGACTCCTAATACTTTAGTCCAGACTTTTTATTATAGCTGTATTTGAATAATAAAACTGAGAAATAGTTGTTTGCGATCTAATCTGAATATGAATGCCCGATATCTATGACAGTGGACTTGAGCCACTCGAAGATTGACTCGAGGGTTACAGAGAGGTACGGAGAGGAGTATACGAGGGCAGTTCCACTTGGACCGAGTTTCAGTCAATAAGTTTCACTTGTATCGTGAAAAAGTACGTTGAGTTACAACCAAATCGTGGATCAATAAGTTGAGTTCGACTTAGACTGTGGAAAAAATCGCATTCGTCATCCCGTTGACCGCGGTTTCGTTATCGAATCTACGATCATTGCAATTCACATCCCGAGTATCTAATTACCACGGTTACTTGTCAAATTCTGTCATAATCATAATTGTACTAGTAAATATCTTCGCTCTTGCATAACAACAACGTCTAATCCAAAGAAAGATTCGTTACACGCCCCTAAACTTAATGATAATCCGACATATATATATTTAATGGCGTGATATTTTTGGAAATCAGGCGATCGATTCGTGAAAACTCAAGAAACGATTTTCTAAGTCTTCTTCCGTATCTCCTCAACACTTTCCGCTTCTGATCCCTCTTCTCTTCCAGTTTCTAACTCTTAACTTCTTTTTCTTCTTCTTTGTTCAATCTTCGCTTCTCGAAAACGTGTTTTATTCTATCTCCACGAAAATATATGCAAAGACTTATAAATACTAATGATCAACAGAGAAGAAATCGGCAAGTACGCAAAAAAGTACAAAAAGGAACGGCAACACATTCAAACCACCTGGATGCTAAAGCGAGCAAAACTTACATAGAAAGAAGACTAAAAAAAAAGCACCATAGTGACCTTACTAAAGAAATAAAATATTCAAATTCGAAGATGGCATCTCGCTGATGTAACCATCCACATGTTATTTAGCAATTGAGTTAGAAAAATTTACCAAATGTTCAGCTGAACAAATTGTAAAGTACAAATTAAATAAAAAAAAAAAATTCGATACGGTCGGAGGGTTCTCCAATAACAACTCATCCAAGAAGTACATGCACATTCTCATTGATCATTTTTCAAGGGCCGTTTTCATGCCTACGTCAAAAACGCAATGCTCAGAAGATATTACAAAACTCATAAACTCGACGGGAGAAACTAATTCCATAAACAATGTTCTCGCAGATTGATATCTAGTAATGACGTCCAAAGAAGTCCAAAGTAAGATAAGATAGAAAGATATCAAATTATTTTCACCTCATTAGACTACCTAATTTCAAATAGATCGAACGAATGAGTAAATCAGACCTTGGTAAACCGAATCCGATGTAAAATTAATTAAAATAAAAAGGGAAACTGAACAAAAGTTGCAGATGAATGCGTGGACGAATATAATAACACCAGACACAGTGTTACCGGATTCCCGCCGAATCATTTGCTACATGGAAAGGTAATTGAGATCGTCCCTGAAGGAATAATTGAAAATAGGATAAACCTAGAAGAAGACAGAAAAAAAAGCATTCCAAAATTCAATGAAGAATTTCATAATTAACAAACAAAGATAATAAGACAAGAAAAGGATACGAATTCAAAATTGAAGATATGGTTTTCGTTCACAGTGGTAACAAATTAAACAGAAATAAGTTGGATGAAATTTGGAAAAGTTCTTTCAAAATTCCGAGAAGAATTTCGAACACATATGTATAAAGCGGATAGTAATCGTAGATGTGGTGGGAATTATTTCCATTCGAGCAAATCAGTTCCTTATGGAGATGACAATCGACAAGAGGGAACTGTCAGCACGGGGAGGCGAGGTGTAAATTCTATAGAACTTAGAACACCAACCGACTGTTTGACTTTCCTTGTGTTTATTGAGAGTCGATCGAACGATATAAAAAGAGAATGGTGGGGACTTAGGAGAGAGAATTTTTTTGTTATTTAATTTGTACTTTAAAATTTGTCCAGCTGGACATTTGGCAAATTTTTCTAACTTGATTGCTAAATAACACGTAGTTCGACTATTTTATTTCTTTAATGAGCTCAGTGGGCTGTTTTCTTTTTAGTCTTGTTTCGTTGTGAGTTTTTTTATGGCATACTCAATGAACGCGCACCTGCAATGTATTTGAAGTTATAGGTGTATCGACCATGCTGCAGACCAACCCTTGTTGCTAAAAACTTTTAGAAATAAAGTTTTCCAATCTTCCCAGTTGTATTCTTTATTATTTGACGTATTTGCTAAAGACGAAGTTTGTTTCTTCTTTCTCATAATTATTGTGTTTCTGGAGAGTTTCTAACAGCCTTTCTATGTCTAGACTGGACCTGGTTTCCGTCTTTATTTTCCTTTTGGAAATGATTTCTGCTTCCTCTAAGTACATATACTGGAATACAACATTCAGATTCGTATCGATGTATGATGCCGCCGTCTCAACGTCTATTGCGATATTATGATATTTCTGTATTGGCTTACTTTGGTTAGGCTTTTCAAGGCATTCCTGACTATTGCTGAATTGAACAACCGAGGACGATACTTTCTCGCTTGATATTCCAGCGGAAAAACCTAACATACTTTATCTTCCGTTTTCCTTACGGATCCTGTACACTCTATTTTTCCACTTTTCATGTTTTCGTTAATGGTGATATGGAGAATAACCTTTAACGGCATGGTGCAGAGAAAATCGATTTCTAATGGCGTAATATTTTTAAAAATCGGGCGATCGATTCGTGAAAACTCAACAAGCGATTTTCTAAGTCTTCCTCGGTATCTCCTCCGTTTCTCTCCTAAATTCCCGTCCTTCTCAATTTATATCGTTCGACCGACTGCCAGCAAATATAGAGAAAGTCGAACCTTCGGTTGGTGTTCTAAATTTTATAGAATTTACACATATATTACGCATATATATACTTTTGAGAAATAAATTAAAATATATTTAAAGCAAATAATTAAATCTTTGCGATTAACTTAACTTAACTTGCCACTTAAGATCATGCATCCATCAAAGTCAAATTTTCACCTCATTTCACTAATTACTTATTTATGGAATAAATTTGGTATTATTTAGTAAATTTGGTTTATCATTAGTTGCGTTGGTCGTCAATCATCATCAATTATATCGGTCTTTATCTATTATCAGTTGAGTGGGTTTTCATCCATCATCGATTGACTATTAGTCACTTACCAACTGAGCAGCACTCAAGTGGAAAATAGGTATTTTTCACCAACCTATAAAAAAGCGGCGAAACACGAAGAAGAAGTAAAAAACTATCGCGGCGTGTGTAGCGAACAGCGACGACAGCCATGATAAATCTATCATTATTAAAACGTTCGTATCGGAATTTTTCTAAATCGAAACACGGAAAAATCGAGTAACTTAATAACGAAAGAAATTTTTTCAGTTTATCCTACGCTTCTTTCGATATTGACCCATATCAATCCAACAATTAAAACGGATGGAGATGGACACATAACTGACGTGCAAATCGGGAAAAACCCGCTGCTGCCTAAAAACCTCAGTTTAGACACCTACATGGACGGGATCACTTTCACGCTATACACACGGTTGGTATTATTTCATATCAATTTTCTTCTTTATGCAAAATCTTTATGTACACTTTGCACATTTGAATTATCGAGAAGCGCGTAAAAATTGGCAATCTAATTACGATTAACGTTTGAAAGATGAACTTAAGGACTAATTAACTTCTTCTTAAAAAATTACATATCATTAATGTTTGCTGAAATGAGAATAAAACTGAAACGTAGAAATTCGTAGATTGCCAGCGGCAAAACATGTTTTTGTAACGAAGAAACAACCATATAGGTTGTTTTGCCTTTGATGAATATTGAACAGACACATTCAAGATATATTTAACAGTATAACATTTAACCAAATTTGACTTTTAATCTAGAGAGAATCCCACAAATGGCGAGATCCTGAAACTAAATGATGTGGAATCCGTCCAGAACAGTCATTGGAATGCAACTAAACAAACCATTATAATCACTCATGGTTGGACTCACAGCGGAGAAGGTCCAGTTTGTACAACCATACGTGACGGTAAATACGTAGATATACTGTGACCGTAAATTCGTGATATAATTGATGTTAGGGGAAATTCCATGACTCGAACTAAGACGAAGATAAAGAACAACAAAATTACGTTTTACAATTACACGGTTTCGTTTTTCAAAAAATCTCGAGCTTCGAAAGTTGCCAAGAATACGGCAATATGAAATCGCGCGATCTAGAATTTTGAAAAGACCTTGTAGTTAACCACGAAGTAGGAGGAGATACGCAACTATGCTAAACGATGCAGGAAGAAATTAGCAGCAAAAGTTTACGCCCATATCACTGGAAATGTTCGTATCATCTCCACGTGTCTCGGTATAAATGATTTGTAAATATCGGTCATGGCAAATGTGTACAAGTGTACGTATATATTAGGTTGTCACAAAATTTTCTTTCGTTCTGCAAGGAAATAATAGATGCACGACACTTTTTCTTTTATATTATTTTATTGAGCTATGTATGATCTATTTTCTTACATTTCTACTATTACGATCGTACATGATTCAATAAAATAATATAAAAGAAGAAATGTTGTGTGCATTAATTCCACATAGAAAGAAAGAAAATTTTGGCACGATCTAATACATCGTCACTTTGCAATTTGCTTCTGAATGGAGATGATCGCTCACATGCCGCAAATCTCAATGACTTCAATAACCTTTCTAATATTCTCATATACAAATATTTATCGAATGTACAGCTGAACAAATTGTAAAGTACAAATTAAATAATAAAAAGAAAAATATACAAATAGCAGAGGAAAAATATTATAAAATAAAAAGGTTAATCTCGGCATATTTAACGCACGCTCCAATTCTGTTACATTAGTTCATAGTGAGCCCATATTTTTGGCATGGAATACACTGAGTTGTGTTCCTTTTGTATCGTGAAGGTTCTATTGCTATAATTCTGCTTAATATTTTTTCACGTCGAAGATACCAGTATTATTCCTTCTACGTTTAACCTACAACATAGTTGAATATATAAAGTATCATTATACGAACGTATTCAAACCGTGTCTTGTTCAAAACTACACACCGAACGAGATAATTTTATTCCACATTTTAGACTCGTTCTTCCAATTTTTTATTCTTCTGTGATTAAGAACTAGGCAAATTCACGTATATTTGTCTAATTTCTAAACCCCAGTTTGTCGAAAATAAGGGCAACAACGCAACTCCGTTACTGCAGATTTTCGTCTTAATTTGAGCCATAGAATCTTCCTGGACTTCGGTTGTATCGAATTTAGATACCCATTTATACAATATGTGCACTGTCGGCCATAGATATCTGTTGATAAACTACAAGAATTTGTCTTTGCGTGGTAGTTCACGTTATAGGACATATATAATACTAATAAAATAACAGATTCATATTAAAATACTTGGAACATAAACGCAGTAAAAAAGTATTCAGTTCTTAATCAATGTGAACAAGTGTCCTACGGCTTTTGAGCGACAGTGGCCATATATTCGATAATTTAATATTATTTACGAAGAATATTTTTTGTTCTCAGGTTTCCTTAAGGTCCGAGACTGCAACGTTATTATTCTCGATTGGAATGAGATAGCAAGCGATCTAGTGTATTCTGTCGTCGCAGAGATCGTACCGCACGTTGCTCAACATGCAGCTAGTTTCATAAACTTTATGCGAACTGAGGCTGGTTTGCAAACGTCCAACTTGAAAATTGTTGGGCATTCGTTCGGTGCTCAAATCGCGGGCTTGAGCGCGCGAGAGGTAGGAAAATCGAGCCGAGTGGCGGAAGTTATCGGTAAGTAACGATATATCATATTATTAAAGTGGCATTCTAAAGTTCTCCAAGAAAATTCAATAGCGCTGATTTTAACGTCGGGTTGAAAATAGTAGAGTAGATTGATTTGGTTTTGCAAATGAAATATAAGCAGAAATATAAATGAGGTTTATAGAATTCAACGATAAATTTTAAAATGTCAGATATACGTCTAGATTATGTTAAATTCTATTTGCACTTTAATGTAAGCTGATTTCATGTCCGGCGAAATATCATTACGATACAGTAAATTATACTAAATCTCTAAGTATTTGCTATTATAGCTCTCGACCCTGCCAACATAATGTTTCAACTCAAAAAACCTGGTGAAAGAGTTGATAAATCAGACGCAGAAAATGTTCAAATTATCCACACATGCGCTGGACAGTTCGGTTACTATCTGTCTGTTGGTACTTCAGACTTCTATGCGAATGATGGAAGACATCAACCAGGATGCGGCATTGACTTGTTGGGTACGGAATATACCACAGAATATTCTATTATTGACATACTTCAACTTAAAAAATATTATTTCCACGCTTTCTGTGCCTCAATCTTTGTGCGTGTATTTGTACAATGTTAAAAACGAATGTTATGAAACACAGGGATTTGCGCACATTTGCGTAGCTACAAATTCTTCGCTGAATCGATTACGAATCCGAAAGGCTTTCTCGGCACACGTGCAGATGGTGCAACAGCATACATGGGTGGTGCTAATCTAGATCCTAAGTAAGTTTTATTTTACTACCGTTATGGATAGATTTTGGAGTTTTGCGCATTTCCGGGAAATTTAAAGAATGCGTAGAATGCAAACATATAATGGACAGTACACGTTATAATATTTAGGAGTTGAAAATTCTTGGTCCTGCACTTTTGGCTGAGTTCATAAAAGTACGAATTTGCATAGATACTTGAGATCTAATTGCTAAATATATCTGTTTAATTATTTTTTAAAATTTAATTTAGTTAGCTGGTGCTAATATATGTTTATTTCTTTANCAGTGCGAAAGGAACCTATTACTTCAAAACTAACAGTCAGTATCCTTATGCTCTTGATGGATAATATTATTCTTTTGAATAATCAATATTTGGATGTATTTTGTATAGATGTATTTCGATATTTGTAGGATACTTGTACAGGTTATGAAGGAAATTAAAAAATATATTACAATTATAAGTATAAGAGGACTTTTACTTCAACTTACTGCACCCATATCCTGAATTCCTTGAGTTGATTTCGATGCAAGCACGAGCATACGTATAGCGACGCCGAGCAAAAGCGTCGTCTTAACCCTTTCGTTACGGGCGTCTCCTTCGTCGCGGCACTCCCGCTGCACGAGCCTTCACGCCGAAAACAGTGTACGCGAGAAAGATCGTCTGCGGCCGCGTTTACGCCTCACTGCAAATCGAGTTGCTCTGACGGTGTTTTTCGAAGAAAAAAAAACTTTCCTTAAAACAGAGTATTAATAATTTCTTAACACACTCACCCTTAATTGCAATTTAGAAACGAATAACATTACGGAATATAATAATATGATATAATATAATATAATTGTATGATACTAATAGCTTTTAATAATGGTATTGCGTGTGATATTTTTCGAAACATAGTATTGCACATAGGCCAACATCGCAAATCTTGCACTGGTATTACGATTTGATCCACAGTTTTCATCAATCGATTATAATCGACAATACATTTCGGCTTTTTAGTCATTTTTTGCATGCGATAATGATGTTTCGTGTCAACCAATTCTTCATTGTGGAAAGAGGACAACATATACACTGCCCTCTTGTTAATAAAAGGCTTGAGGATGTACAATACTCGTCGTACGTAGAATACGTGGTGTATAGCCGCCCGTAGTACGACTTACGGATAGGATAAATGTCACTTTATTTAAATACAAATGTATGCTTCAGCAAATACATAAAGAAATTTTTGTAATGTATGTTTAATTCATTAAATATTATCATCTTTAATTAATTACATCTATTACAGATAGAGTGAAACAACTGCGATAAGAAATTCACATAATCGTACTTTGAGCTATGCATATATTTAAATTAAACGCATGTTGCGATGACAATGGGTATTTACGAATGTGAAGAATATTCATAAAAATTTCTTTAGTATTTTTTTCTGCTTCATACTTCACTAACGAGGAAAGTACATATAATTTTTATTAAAAAAATATAGTTTATCATATACTTGAGACAAGAAAATTGAATAAAAGTTATTAGCCTTTTTGTGATCTTTAATCAAAATCATTCGCATCGTCGAACATTTCTTAATCCGCGAGATTTATCGTATTTTAATCGTTCGAAAAAGTTTAATAACGTGGGAATAATCACCGTGACAGTCATCGTGTTAACAAGTTCGTTTCTCGATTATATTACAATTTTCAGACTAGCCTGCGTATAGAATCAAATTTCTGAATCACCAATAGCCAGTCACTGCCATATCCTGAAAACAGACAAGAAATTTAATTAACGTGCGTCATACATAGTCCATTGAAACTGCGGTAAGAGCTTCATCGCGTGCTATCGTCTCGGGAAATAGACGTAGAGCACGAAGGATATTTATCGAATCGCTATCGAGTCCTCGAGGGGTTGGTTTCTCGTTTCTGTGCGACGGCATATTACGCACCGCTCTTAGGAGCCATGAAAATTCCATTACAATTACGCAGACATGTCGCCAACAACTTCGTTACCGCATCGATTAAACCGTGCGCGGTTTCCTATTTCGTTCAGTAATCGTGTACTGCAATCGATAAACGGTAGTTGCAAACACACGGGTCAGCGACGAACTTTTGCCCTTTCGTCTACTCGGCTATCATCTCGTTACAACGCGTTAGCCAAACAGAATTTCTTTAACCCGGTATAATTGCTCCGGTGATAGTCAGCGTGCTAGAAATTGCGTTAAAAATAAACTGTCGCCCACTTAACTCTTGTGCCAACGTGGGGTCACTCAGGAAGTCTAATATAAGTACTTGTGACATTCATGGAAAGGATTTAGCTTTGAAAAAGGAAATTGTTAAATTACAATTTTTATTACTTTAGTTTCAGAGTGTTTTATTTAATTGTTGAGTTTATTTAATAGATTTAGTAGTATCTTCTGCTCGTGAAGCTGTATTTGGTTCTTTATTAGTACGATTCGATTATGACTATGTATACTGCAATCGATAAACGGTAGTTGCAAACACATGTATCAACTTTTTCCCTTTCGTCTACTCAGCTATCATCGCATTACAACTCGTCATACAAGCTTCGTCGGCANTCTGACAGCGCATATGCGTGCAGGTCGTCACAGCGAAAAAGACGTCTCCGTCCAACGGAACGAGCGTCGTACGAGCTACGAATAATCATGCTCGAACTTATTGATATTTTCTAGAGAGTATGCCACGCGAAGCATGTGGTCAGCAAGAGTACGAGTAAGACGCGGCGAGGGTGAAGAAGATGCACCGGAGTCCTCGTCAAACCCACAAACTCGGCACGTGCGGTCTCCAGGTGTACATCTAATCGCGAATTCCATAATTTGCCACTTAACAGGCGCACTATAACATAATGGCACATGTAAAGCAATCCAGTGATCGCTTTGAAATGCTAACTTCGCTTCTTTCAAAATCTTCTATCTTCTAAATCTTCTAAATCGTGTTTTTAGAAAGAAATCTTTGATCTTTCTATTTGAATGTAATAGTTTGTCGCTGTGGGACACTGGACAGGCGGGACAAGCCGCCTCAGGGCAATTTTTTGAACTTATTTTCCCTGATTGAATTTGATAAAATAGTAATTAATAGTTTATTAACGAATAGATATGATAGCAATTAAAAAAGAATAAAAAATCGCCATCGTTCACCTTGATGGAAATGTAATTTTAATGTACCTGAGACAATGTCATTCATTTTTCATTAGAAAGATTGATAAACATTGTACGTGTAATTGAACGAGAAGTACATGTTGAAAACCTAAATTGTTTTGAAGTATAGTCTTGCACGATAATATTTTATCCTATACTTGTTATCTTTATACCAAACGTTAGATGTATTAAATAGGATTACATAATACTCTTTATAAAAATTCCTTCATAAAGGTTGTATCGTTATCATCATCAACTGCCACTAGATAATACTCTCTGATCTGATGAATGAATTTTACCCTTTGATGTTAGATTTACAGGACTCTTTGAAGTACACAAAATTATCTCTCCACTATTTCTTTTTTTCCAAACAATATTTTCTATAAATCTCCGTAATCTACGCTGGTAAAACCTTACGTTTTAAAACTCGATTCTAGCGTTGGTAAAATTATCCAGCTATCTTACTTTCTTAAGAATGCAGTCTGTAGTGACCCTGATGACGTTCAATTTTTTACATCGATTAAAATCAATACCTGAGAACACGAGATGACACTTCAGCGGAACAGTTTCCACTTGTTCCACAAGAAACAACGTATTATATTTACGTTGGAGAAGGTCAATATTTTTGTTGGCATTCTACGTACATCAGTGGTTAATTCATAAGAATCGTTACATCCAAGATATCATCATTCTTATTAGTAAACCGAAGATAAGAGAAGATTGTTTCGAGTAATGGAATAAAAGAACAAATAACAAAACAGAGTTCGAGATGGAACGATGTAAAAGAGATTTCTCTATGATCATTTATGGTAAGCAATCGCCTGCGTGTACAAGTTTCGAATCAACAGACGCGCTGTAAATTACTATGCCGCGACTATCCTAAATTAGTTCGTAGCATTGTCACACAGTAATCGTATCGTCGAGATTACGCACGATTTTCTATAGGAAAATATGGCATTGTTGTTCAATAACTGGTATCGGTCCCCGAAAAAACATTTTCAGGCTCTTAAGGAATGACGCATATATTTGGAATTTCAATTATTATGGAAATATCAGATGACTAAGATGTGTCATAAAACAGGAATTTCAAAGAAACATTTAAAAAAAATTAAGCTGAATGGGTGCATGGGTCAGTTCTGCTGGAAATCTCGTATCGTTATTATAAATTCTCCATATCAACCACGAAGACAGCCACAACTCTTCCTAAAGGAAACGAGTTAACAGTGATTTCGTGAGTCTGAAAAACGACGAACGTTCGATGATCGTTTAAAGGTATGCAATTTTTTAATCGTGTATATCTCTAAAGTTATTTAATCAACGAGTATCCACATCCAATATTTCAAACCTAGCGTAATCAGTAAAATGACGTGAAGTCTACGGTGAAATATATTTGACAGTCTGGAAATGTAAGATAGTCTCGAGCATAAATCATAATTATCATAATTCCTTATTGGGAAAGTAGTTACTTTATCACGAAATAAATTATTTTTAATGACAGTTTTCACGATAGTACGATTCGTATTAACGATGCTACAATAATTTCGATTCTATAACGATCTATGAAGAAAACGATGGTTAGTCTCCGAGTAGTTTAATCTTTCGGTTGTCTAATCACGGGTTGTAGTAATTTTCTCTAAAAACAACTGAAATGAGAAAAAAATCGTGAATTACAGTTTTGGATGTGAAAATTTTCAAGGATCACAAAATCATAAGTCATGGATGAGATAACGACTATGGTAATTTTCTGTAAAAACAATTAGCCCGAAAAGAAATCGCAAATTACAGTTTTGGATGGATCTTACAATTTTCAGACGAATTCTTCCAATCGACGACAGATCGTGAACGTAATTATCGAAAATATACTGACACGTGTTCCGAAAAAGAAACGAATTCTGTTATTATCCATGACGATGATAATTCACCTTAATAACGAAAGGTGCTGTAACATCTGATTACGATCCCTCGTTTAAAAAATTACTAACACCTGTTTATACGTAATTAGTGTCTACCGATTGTTTGGAAAACCTTAGAGCTAATAATTAATTAGCTAATTAATTAAAATAGTAGCTATTAAGAATAATTTACGTATGGCCAAAATTTCCATCATAATGAGTTACATACAATGTTCACATGTGTTCGCATGCGGTCAAAAAAGTTTGAAACAGATATAAATAACTAATTCGTGGCGATATACTTCATTGAATGCATAGTTCCCTTACCGAGTAACTTGTAGCAGGTAAGCAGAGTAAGACTAAAATAAGCGATATCTTCGATAAAAACAAAGGACAGACAACTAATTTTAGATACGGTATCATTATTGTTCTTTGTATTACTCGAAATAGTTACGTATCGTTTAATTTCCAATCTAAATTTTGAACAGTTTAAAAAGAAGCTTAAAATTCATAGTCAACAAATTTGAATTATCTATTTTCGATATACGGATTTCTTAAATACTCCCGAAGTGAACATAAATATTTGAAGCAAACGTGATTAAATCAAAGATTCAAAATAAATAAATAGTAGAATTCAGATTTTGGAGAATTAAAAGATACTTTAGTACGTATAATATTACAAGATTTATACATATACATTTAAGAAATCAATGAAATTATACGTAAAGCAAATAATTAAATATATTTGCAATTAACTTAACTTCGTACTTAACATCGTGCTTGTGTTAAGATGAAACAATTCACCTTAATTTTCTAACTATTTGTAGAAGATTCATCGGTGTGAGTCGGCTATCGTTTATCAGGTGAGTATCAGTTTCTTATCGATTGTGCAGTGCTTGAGCGAATAATCATTGTTTCGTTCAAACCTATAAAAAGAAGCGGCAAAAAAAGGAAGCTGAGAAGTCGATCTATACCGCGGCGCGTATAGTGAATCACGATAACAACCATGATAAATGCATCATTAGCACTATGTTAGTATCAGAATATTTTTCGATCGAGAAAAATCGAATAACTTAATACGAAAGAAATTTTTTTCAGTTTATCCTACGTTGCTTTCGTCGTTGACGGAAGCCAATTATACGATTCTACCGAGCAAAGAAGGAACCCCGGTTCTGTTTAAACTCGATAACACCATACCAAGTGAAACAGAGTTGATTCTTTTCAGTGCCAATGTGGATACGATCAGTTTCACGCTTTACACGCAGTTAGAATTATTTTATATTAATCTCCTTCTTTATGAAAAATCCTTATATACATCTTGTACATTTTTGTCGTAAATCTACTTACGGGAATTATTACGTTTCATTTTTTAAATCACAGCAAAACACCGTAACGAATTGTATCTTTTCTTCCCAACGTACAATCAGAGTTGCTATTCAAAAAGGTTAAATTTTAAGAAAATAAGAACCTGTGATTTAATGTTATAAAATTTGTTCTTGCTTTGTCCATAGGGACGCATAGCTAGAGAATTTTTGCTAATTTTCAAGCTTCTTTTCACACAAGTACTACCGTAGAATTTTGTCTAATGTTAACCCTGTTACATTCTTTCGATCATTTTTAACCCAATTATATCTTTCCAACATTAGAAAACACGTTCAGTTCGAACTTAATATATGAAAAGGCGATTTAGTTCGCTAAAATCAGAGTAAGACCGAAATGTGCAAAAATGTGCAAAATGTGGGTTAATACTTTGTTTCCAGCGAACAAACAACTGTGTCGCATGAATATACATTCGAAATACGTTTAACAGCTTCGCTCAACATACTATTTATTCTAGACAAAACAGACAAAATGGTGACGTCCTAAAATTAAACGACATAAACTCGGTTCGAAAGAGTCTTTGGAACGCGAATAAACAAACCGTCGTAGTCATTCACGGTTGGAATAACAACGGTCAATCTAAATCATGTACGCTCATACGCGATGGTAAGTAAAGTATCATCCATGTAATACGATAAATACACCGTGAGCTAAAATTCGTGTGAAATAATTAAAGTCAGTAGAGATCGTGTGATTCGAAAACAAAAATTAGAAACAGCGAAATTACGTTGCACGTTTGATCTTTCGAGAAAATCGAGCTTGAAAACTTGACGAGTATACTACAAGGTATATTGAACTATTCGAAACTTCCTGCGAGTTTTATCTTTTAAGTAAAATTATACACATTATACAGGCTAATGGGCGAATATTTTAACGCCACGAAATGCAAATGAAATTTCTGATTTCTTTCGTCCCGAAATGGTATAACACGAGACATTTGATAATATATTGTATAATTATTGATCGTATAGAAGCAGACAATTGGTAAGAGATTATTTATTTTTTTTACGTGCGAAAATAAATCGAAAATATAGAATAAAATTTGTTCGCTTGAAAATTCGTTTTCGAAAAAATTGCATCGAAGCCTATCATCTTCAAAACATGGCCTCAAACGGGGCAACTTTATTCTACTTTCCAGGCCTGTTTTTGAATGTAGAAAAGTATTCTACGATATATATCCGATCGGCCATAGATATCCATTGAAAAGTTCTAACAAATTTTAATTCATTTGTTATTTTATATCGTAAGATAGGTGCGACAACAAAGAATTAACAGATTTATACTAAAAATTACTTCGAAACTAAAAATAACAAAAAATATTCAATTTGCATGGGACATCAACAGGTGTCCTACAACTTACGAGCAGCAGTGGCCATATCTTCGATATTTTATATTATATTTAATGTTATGACGAGCGATACTCTTTTTTTCAGCTTTCCTTAAGGTCCGCGACTGCAACGTCATTATCGTCGATTGGGGCGAGATAGCGAATCACAAGGATTATATCGCTGTTGCAAAGAACGTACCACGCGTAGCTAGCCACGTAGCTAGTTTCGTGAATTTCTTGCGAACTAGCGCTGGTTTGCGCACGTCCAACTTGAAAATTATTGGACACTCTCTCGGTGCTCATGTCGCGGGCTTGAGCGCGCGAGAGGTAGGACAATCGAGCCGAGTGGCGGAAGTTATCGGTAATTAACGATATATTATTAAAGTGACATTCTAAAGTTCTCGAAGAAAAACCAGTAGCGTTAATTTTAATATCAGATTGAAAACAGTAGAATAGATTGATTTGGTTTTGCAAATGAAAGATAAGCAGAAAGATAAATGAGGTTTACAAGTTTGGACGATAAATTAAAAAATGTCAGAAATATGTTTATATTATGTTAACTGGAAGAGAAACGTTTTTAAAAATATCATACAACAAAACGACATTATAGTACAGTAAATTATACTTGAATCTCTAAATATTTGCCATTTCAGCGCTCGACCCTGCCAAGCCATTGTTTCAACACAAAGGAGCCGGTGGAAGAGTTGATAAATCGGACGCACAAAATGTTCAAGCTATTCACACATGTGCCGGATATTTGGGTATGGATATCTCTATTGGTACTTCCGATTTCTTTGCCAATGATGGAAGGCATCAACCAGGATGCGGCGATGATTTGTTAGGTAAGTAATATGCTTACCGAATCGTCTGCTACTGACAAGTTTCGATGCAAAAAATATTATTTACGCGGTTGTGTCTGCGCGCCTGTATATGCGATACTAGAAATGAATTTTATGAAACACAGGATCTTGCGCACATGAACGCAGTTACGAATACTTCAGTCAATCTATAACGAATCCAAAAGAATTCCACGGTGTAGCTGACAATGGTGCAACGGCATACATGGGTGGTGCTAACCTCGACCCGAAGTAAGTTTTATTTTACTACTGTTACTGATAAATTATGGAGCTTTACGACGCATTTCCGGGAAATTAGAAGAACGCATAGAACGCAAATATCTAAAGGACAGTACATGTTATAATATTTAAGAGATGAAAATTCTTGGTCCCGCACCTTTAGCCGAGTTCATAAAAGTACGAATTTGCATAGATACTTGAGAGCTGATTGCTAAATATATCTGTTTAATTATTTCTTAAAATTTAATTTAGTTAGCTGGTGCTAATATATGTTAATTTCTTTACAGTGCTAGGGGAACCTACCACTTCCAAACTAGCAGTTAATATGCTTATGCTCTTGATGGATAAAATAATACGTTTGAATATTCAATATTTGGATGTATTTTAATAATTGTAAGGTACCTGTACAAATTAAGAAATAAATAGCATACGATCCTACTATGACTTGAAATTTGTGTAAAAGAACTTTTATTTCCACTTACCCCGACCATATTCTCGACTGTTTGAGTTGATTTCGATGCAAGCATGGCCATGCCTATAGCGCTGCCCACAACCTCGCCAGGAACAGCGTCATCTTGATAAAAATTAGTTTCAATTGTTAATATTCGTCTTCGTATGCTAAGATCGTAAGTGTATTGTTCCAAATTGAGATAAGAGAACAATAGCGACGTATAGTTGCTGTAGACTGAGATCGACTTTCATCGAAGTTTCAAGTTCTTAATAAAACGTGAGGAAAGATACGACGTGATAGTAATTTAACGCATTAAATAGCGGCTTTAATCGGTATGTTTTACGAAGAAATAATAGACGCACAAGATTTTTTGTTTTATATTATTTTTGTTCCGTTGAGATAAACACCACGACATTTCACAGACTTGGTTTCGCGTTTGTACCAAGGTTCACTGTTGTAAAAAACGCGTTTGCGAGAGAAAGACACTTTCCGGACAACCTAATACTTCACTTTCCGCCAGAATAATTGTAAATTCTTCTTTATATGTAATATTTATTTTTTTATTTTTCCAACTAGTAGAAACGAACTTCAATCATGTAATGGCGATTTCCCATGGCAAACAAATATGCAACAATCCATTTAAACAATTACCAGGTATTTAAACAATTACCAGATACAATTTATCCGTTTATATGATTTTCGGTATCAGTTTACTTTTCTTATTCGATCGTGTCGAGTACAAAGAAGCATTTACGATTTTCGCTAGTCTTTGCGGAACACGCGAAATCGATCAGCGAGTACGTCAAGTGGATTTTCCACTATGCGTCTAGCACTGTAGCATCTATGAGTATAAATGTTCTATTTGCTAGGCATATAATAATGTTTGGCAAATATATAGCGTTATAAGATGTGCTCTTAAAGGAAATGCATCATCTCGCAAGATTACACATTCGGATGGTACGTTTAACGTATTTCCTTCCAGACCTGTCTTTAAATTCGGATTGTCAAAATTTGCAGCATCTGATTCACTTTCCGGGCTTTCGACATTTGCGATAATGCGATTCAATAATCGTCATGAACTAACGCCAGCTGTGCAACGTGATATAATTTACGAGTAACGGTGCCTCTTCACGCGACTTATGATAGATGTATGCAAAAGTTGTAGTCTTTTTTTTTTCAAGCGTTTACATATAATTACTTTTAATTGATACAATTTCCTGTCTTTTTCTACAACTGTCTGAAACGACAGTTTCATGATCGATTGGTGTCGGTAACCTCGCGAAACAACAGCGAGCGCGATGACGACAACGTTGAACCGCACGTGGCTCTAATCGCTGATTTATGTCCTCTTTCGAAGCGTTATTTCGTCACAATGGAATTCAAAATTTGACAGAAAGCTATATAACACGTACGAAAAATAGAATTTTTCAGCTATTTCTCCGAAATTTTAGGTAGACAAGTATTACATATTATATATTAACAGGTATATAGTTATTTCCTTCTGAAACTACGTATAGTATACAAGAAACAAACGACGTAATAGAAACGTAATTTTCGCTTTAGAAGCTAAGCGATTTGAGAGAAGACGCTATTTATATTCTATTTAGTCATTTCTCCACAACTTTGACAGCTCGATGTACAATTAATCTTCTGAAGATGATAAAGAAACAAAAAAATCATTCTCAATTTAAATATGATCTTTAAGCTTTAGCAATTTATCAATTCCCGATGAAACTCTGATAAACCGATATCGAACTGATTAAAGTAAAATCATTCTTTTCTAAAAGAAGAAAATAATCGTGCGAGGCAGAGATTATACCTTAATGCAATATTTCTTTTAGATCTCAATTTAATTAAATGCAAACTTCATTCGCTAATCCGCGTGTGATCGCTCGAAAACAACGTGCGCGTTTCGCTCCATCTGAATTTTGATCGAGAATAATACACTGTTTCAATAACAATATAAATAACTTTATAAATAGTCGCTGGAAATGAAATTAATACACGACAGCAACAACCTACTGGTTCGCAATTGAAACAGAAACTCCGACGCAGCTGTGACTCGATGAGACTAAAAATACCTTGTTTTATCTCAAAGATTATTAAACAAAGGGCTTAATAATATAAATGGCTTATATCGTAACACTGTCCTATGTTACGTAACATAACAGCGTTTCGACAGAGTTAGCCGATCATCTATTAGGTCGTCCGAAAAGTTTCTTTCGTTTTATAAAGAAATAACGGATACGCAACATTTTCCGTTTTATATTATTTTATCGTATCACGTATGATCCATTTTGTTCTATCAAAATAAAGATCACGTCGTTCGACAGATTAGGTTTCATGTTTGTATAAAGATGCGTTGTTGTAAAAGACGTGTCTGTAAAAGAAAGACACTTTCCGGACAAGCTGGATGTGCCACTATTGGAAATGTTCTTATTCGAACGATCGTTTCCTTATTTATTGAAATACTGGAAATTCTACCTTCTTTCGCAAGTATTACAAATCCTGTTGATAAAAACATCTCGAGCTCTTACAAATAATTTAACCCTCTTTTCAAGTACCTGTTCTCGAACAATACTGAGCACACGCTCGGTTAAACACTGTTTGTAAATAGAGGCACGACGATACGATAAACATACGTCAGATTATACGTCACATCGAACGGTGATTACCTATGATAAGCTATCTATTAAAAGCCTTCGCGAAACTTTTGATCTCGCAAGCACGACTTATCGTCTTAAAATCTCAAATAAAAAACAATCAGGAAATCAACGACAATGATCTTCTGCGTAGAAACTTCCGATCAGATAAAACTAAAAGCCCTCGTCAACTTGGAGCAATATTTAGATACGGTAGGATGCTGGTTATCGAGATAGTCAACAATGTGAGACAAAAAGAAACACAAATAATATGAATCAAGCTGATACATTATACCGGGAGGTCTAAAAATAAATGAGATTTTGACGTTTTTTTTTCTGAAATAAACATGAAGTGAAAAATCCAAATTTTTTCGCATAATATTTAACGTAGCCTTACTCTCTAACGAAACTAAATAAAATAAGGCTACATTATAAAATTTCTGATTTTAAATGAGCAAGATATATCAGGTTGTCCGAAAAGTTTCTTTCGTTGCGTAAGGTGATAACAAATAAACTACAATTTTTGTTTTATATTATTTTATCGAATTAGGTATGATCCACGTTATATTTCTATTATTATGTTCGTGCATAATTCAATAAACTAATATAAAACAAAAAACATTGTGCGTCTATAATTTCCTTATAAAACGAAAGAAACTTTCCGGACAACCCAATAAAAAGAAGAATGTTGAACGATGAAGTTACACGGTGTATACTCTGGAAGGACTGAACTGCTAAAAATTTCAAAATACAAAATTCCTTTTCATTTATAGATCATAATAGTTCGGAAAAATTCTAATAATCACTGTGAGAAACGCAGCAAATATATATTTCAGTAATCGCTAGAAGGTATATGTCAAGACGCGCGAATGCGAGTTATGCGTAGAATATCGGACTTGCGGAAAAGACAGCGATAGTTAGCTGGTCACTTTGAGGAATTCGCATTCCTCAATGTCATATTGATTCCACTGACTTAAGTATTCTTCATTGGTACTCACCTGAACACCTAGAGGAGTCCTATACCTATGACCGAATATAATCCTTTGTAAATCATAATAAGCCTGAAAGAATTGAATCGTGATAACTCGTATTCCTCATTTTATAAAAATGTCGCGTTATATTATTTTTTAACAATTTAATATCTAGTTATTATATATACAGTATATAAACTTTTGTAGGAATACGAAAGTAAATCATATTCTAACACGAGGCTTTTATTTTCCTATGTGTACTGATAGCATTAGACGAAAAGATAAATTTCAAAATATACAAAATAGTTTTATAGGTCAGTTCTTAAGAACAATATACGCACCGAATATCAACTTGAATCGGCACAAGTAAATAATTTCTATTTAGCACATATTTCGATTATTTATCCGCAACTGAAGTATAATTTGTAGAAAAATCATACGAAGTGTATAATTTGCGAAAAAGAAACTTAATAATAAATTTCAATGTTCTTAAAATTCTGTTAAAAAACAAGGGCCGAGTGTTTGTCTCCTTCTTAGCTTACATTCAAGTATAATAATTTTCACACAATTACATAAAAGTTATACGATGAAATTAATAGGAAAAATTAATAATTCAAAGGAATCTACGTAATTTTTACAAACACGTTCTTCCAACTAATCGTTACCTCTCCAAAGAAAGAAAAAAGGGATCCTTTCGTTCATTGCTCGCGTAGTTTTCTTTTCCCTTTTTCTTTTATCGTATTATGGAAACATATAAAAACATAGAATCTGAAGAACATTCGTCTCTATTACGCTTATCGCTCTTAACGTATTTACCTAGAAAAAACCTATAGGCTTCTCGAGAAACCGAGAATGATAATTCACACGATCTTAAAGAACGCGAATATTTCGAAGAATCGTCATCCCGTTATGTAATAGCGACGAGATTTATACGTGCATAAACATTTCCATCGATATTACCTGAAAAATCCAGCGTGATTTTTTACTCCAACGATAACGAGGTAGCACGAGACGAAATTATGTCAGAGACAGGTGAAACAACGCTGACAAATCGATGGGGTTGCACCTATTTTCGTCGTTAGTATTTGCGAAGGAGAATCTGGCAAATAAATGAGCCAAAAGTTATGCACGAGTGTCTGTAGGAAAATATGGCATTGCACGCAGCGAAAAATTACGATCAAAAATAACTACAACCAGCCGTTGAAAAAAAAAAATACTCTGAGACCCTTAGCGGATAACGCATATATTTGGAATTCTAATTATTATCCGAATATCAGGTACCTAACACGTGCCATAAAGCACGAATTTTCGAAGAAAATAAAGAAAAATACTTAACCATAATGGGAACAAGGTTGAGATGATTTAATATTAGGTCAATTCTGATAGAAATCTCGCATCGTTATTATAAATCCTACGTGTCAAACATGAAAACAGACACATCTCTTTCTAAAGGAGACGAGTTAACGATGATTTCGTGAATGTAAAAAACGATAAACGATCGTTTGAAGGTATGCAATTTTTTAATCATTTATATCTCGAAAGTTATTTAATCAACGAGTGGCCACATCCAATATTTCAAACTTAGCGTAATCAACAAACGACGTGTGAAATCTACGGTGAAATAATTTCGAACAATTCTCTGCTTCGTCTTTCGAAACTTAAGATACTCTCGAGCATAAAACTTGTTAGGAAAATAGTTACTTTATCACGAAATAAATTATTTCTAATGACAGTTTCGATGATAGTACGGTTCATATTGATAATGCTACAATAATTTCGATTCGATAACAATCCATGAAGAAATCGACGGACAGTCTGAATTGTCTAATCTGATCGTTTAATCACAAGCCATGGGTAAGATAATAACGACTATCGTAATTTTCTGTAAAACAACTAGAGTGAAAAGAAATGGTAAATTACAGTTTTCGATGGGTCTTACAATGACCAAGGAGAGATTCTTGAAAATGTAAAAACACTTGTTCCAAAAAAATTCGAAAAACAAATGAGTTCTGTTACGATCCATGATGATTATTCATAGTAACGAAAAGTGCCGCAAGGCTGCATCATTTGATTCCTCGTATATTCTTTTAAAAATTACAAGCACCTGTCTACTAGGCACGTAGTTAATACTTATCGATTGTTCAAGGAACTTTAAAGAATAGTTATTAACAGCTATTTATGTGTAACCAGAATTTCCATTATAATGAATTATTTACATTGTATATTGTTCACGTTGTTTCACAGGTGGCCCTAAAAACTCGAAAACGAATATAAAGAAATGTCACAAAGTGCGATACTTCATTGAGTAGTTTCCTTAACGAGCTTCTATCAGGCGAGCCAAAGTAAGACTAAAGTAATTGATAGCTCCAATTAAAAAAAAAAAAAAAAAAAGAAAACTAACTTGAACATGAACGTTATTGTTTCTCGCATTACTTGAAATTATTACGTGCTATTTAACTTCAAATTGAAATATTAAACAGTTTAAAAAGAAGTTTAACACTCTAAGTCAATAAATTTAAATTATCTACTTTGGAGAAATGAATTTCCTAAGTACTCGCGAAGCGAATAGAAAAATTTAAAACAAACCTATTTTAAAGCATTGCTAAGTCAAAGATTCAAAATATAAATATTAGAATTCAACTTTCGGGGAATTAAAAGAAATTCTAATACATATAATATGTCTAAAGTATAGGTAAAACAAATAATTAAATGTCTTCGCACTTAAGACAGTGCTTTCGTTAAGAATAGAAGATCCACGCTATTTTTCTAACTACTCGTAGTTGATTCGTGAGTGTGACTCGGTCTTAATCCGTCAATCGAGTATCAGTATCAGACTTATCAACTGTATAATACTCGAGTGGACTACCATTGTTTCCCTTAAACCTATAAAAAGAAGCGGCAAAACGCGAAAGCCAAGAAGTCAGACTGTTACATTGCGGTGTGCATAGCGAGCCACGACAACAGCAATGACAACTGCAATGACATTAAGTTCGTATCAGAATATTATTCGATCTAGGCACAGAAAAATCGAGTAACTGATTAATGAAAAAAAATTTCTTTTCAGTTTATCCTGCGCTGCTCACGGTGTTAACGAAAAACAATTATACGATCTTTCCGGATGAAACAGGAGTGCCATATCTGATTAAAATCGATAACTCTCCACTAACTGAATTAGAACTTGCCATTTTAGGTATCAATGTGGAATCGGTCAGTTTCAACCTTTACACACGGTTAGAATTATTTTTTGGTAACCTTCTTATTTATTGAAAATATCTTACGTACGTTTATGTATATTCTTGCATATTTAAATTCTCCACGAGTGCATAAAAATGCACGATCTAACTATAATTGATATTTAAAAGATAAACTGAAAAAGTATTTCAAATTATTTGATAAATCAGAAAAGTAATTTGTACTAAACTAATTATAATAAAGCTAATCTGTTCGCTATAAAAGATCGCTATAATAATCGCCTGTCAGTCTACCCCTATGCACCAACTATAGAGAACTATAAAGAACCTCGCATGACATTGCAATAGCAATAATTTTCAAGCCATTACATTAAAAATTTCAAACATTAAAAAGAATCTTCAGTTTGAGCAAAATGTGTCTTATCGTTATTCATCAATTTTCTATTCTATGTTAAAACATTACAGTTGCTCTTCGTTTGCCAAAATGAGAATAAGTCTGCAAAGTAAAAAATCTGTTTTACAGAGAAGAAACAATTACAAGCGGGTCATCCCGTGTTCGACGAATTAACA
The DNA here is from genome assembly GCA_014737525.1 of Bombus difficillimus. Classification (NCBI taxonomy): domain Eukaryota; kingdom Metazoa; phylum Arthropoda; class Insecta; order Hymenoptera; family Apidae; genus Bombus; species Bombus difficillimus. The sequence goes on along the minus strand of JACXIT010000197.1, from coordinate 348,470 downwards.
TTGAAAAATTTAATTTTTATTCTAGAGATAACCCTATAAGTGGCGATGTGATAAATCTAAACGATGTAGTCTCTGTACGAGAGAGTCATTGGAATCCGCACAGGGAAACCATCATAGTTACTCACGGTTGGAATGCCAATGGTCGATCTTCGTCATGTACACTCGTACGCGATGGTAAATAAGTTTCGTCGGTGTAATAAATACACTGTGAGCTAAAATTCGTGATATAACAGAAATCAGGAGAGATTTTGTGACTGGAAATAAGAATAAAAGAAAGAACAGCGAAATTACGTTGGAAATTTAATTTTTTGATTTTCATCCTATTTCGAGACATAGAATCTTCTTGACTTTATCGAGTTGAACTTAATCAGTATTTTACATTATAAGACAAATATATAAAATACGTACATATTAACAGACGGATCAACGAAATAGATTTATAACAAAACATTTAGAGAATAAGAGCAGTAAAAAGTATTCAGTTCGTGGTGAATATCAAAGGGTGTGCTACAACTTATGAACGGTAGTGATTATATTTTTAATATTTTAATATTATGACAATCAATATTTGTTGTTTTCAGCTTTCCTTAATGTCTGGGATAGCAACGTCATTATCGTCGATTGGGGTAAGATAGCAAAAAACCTGCTTTATTCCGTCGTTGCAAAAAGCGTACCACGCGTCGCTCTCCGTGTAGCTGCTTTCGTGAATTTCCTACAAACTAGCGCTGGTTTACGAACGTCTAAACTGAAAATTGTTGGACACTCTCTCGGTGCTCATGTCGCAGGCTTAAGTGCACTAGAGATAGGAAGGTCGAGCCAAGTCGCGGAAGTTATCGGTGGGTAACGATATATTGGTAAAATGGTATTCTAAAGTTCTTCACGATGATCGAGGAGCGCAGTTTTTAATGTCACATGGGAAACAATAGAATAGATCGATTGAGATTGTCAAACGAAAGATAAAGAGAAAGATAAGTGAAGTTTTCAAGTTTGAAGGATAAATTTTCAAAACATCGAAGATATATTTAGATTAACTTAACTCGGAGAAAAGTAATTTTTAAATCTTTCTACATTTTAATGCAAATTGATTTTATATCCGGTAGTCATGATAGTAAATCTCTAAATATTTGCCATTATAGCACTCGACGCTGCCAAGCCAATGTTTGAACACAAAGGACCCGATGGGAGAGTTGATAAATTGGACGCGCGAAATGTTCAAGTTATTCACACATGCGCCGGATATTTAGGTCTGGATATCTCTGTTGGTACTTCTGATTTCTTTGCCAATGATGGAAGAAATCAACCAGGATGCGTCAATGACTTGATAGGTAAGGAACGTACTATAGAATCTCGAGTTACTAACAGGTATCAATTGAAAAGATATTAGTTGCGCACTTTGTGTGCGTGCCTGCGCACGTGTGTGCAATATTAAAAATAAACTTTATGAAACACAGGAGCTTGCGCACATTCACGCAGCTACGAATACTACAGTGAATCTGTTATGAATTCAAAAGGCTTCCTCGGTGTATCTCAGAATGGTGCAACGGCATACATGGGTGGTCCTACCCTTGACCCGAAGTGAGTTTTATTTCACTACTGTCATTAATTTATGATTGCGGAGCGTTACGCATTTCTAAGAAATATGAAGATACCCAAATGCACAGAATGCAGATATCCAAAGCACAATACTTTTATAATATTTAGTAGGGAAACATTTTTGTTTGGGTCCTACTCTTTTTAATATTAATTCAATTATCTGATACTAATACATATCAATTTCTTTTACAGAGCTGAAGGAACCTATACGTTCCAAACTAACAAGCAACATCCATATGCACTTGGAGGATAGATTCTTTATATGAATATGTAACATATTTATTCAAGTTGATAAATAAATAGCAGATGATCATATTAATCATTGAAATATGTGTAAACAAACTTTTATTTCGACTTACCGTAACCATATTCTCAATTGTTTGCATTGATCTGGATCCAAGAATGATCATGCCTATAGCGAAACCCTTAACCCATAATAATATCACTTTGATAAAGGCTGAATTTCAAATGTCCACAAGCGATCCTGTAGCAGCCAGACCCAATCCTAAACAGCTCCAATGACAAGTCATCTATAAGAAAATCATTCCAGATTATAAATATACCATATCCTGCAGTTCCAAATTGATATAAAGAAACAATAATATTATTTGTTCAACCCTATGTATATAACGTTAATTTTATGTCTTTAACTTTACCCTCTACATATAACATTTGATATTTTAACTATTAATGAACTATAAATTCAAGTTTACTATTCCCTGCTTTATCTTTTAATCTGTCATTTCATTATTCAACACGGATTTACTTTACTGCTCAATTGATTCTATGACTACATTATATTTTTGCAGATCATTCTACCTCATTCTGTACGTCCTTCAACTGGCTGTGTAAGTAATCCGTAATTGCTGTCCCATGGTTTGCACGAATAAGCCCTAGCACACGCAAGCCACTATGTTGGGAACAATCAGCTCCTGCACCAGTATCCCACAGGACACAAAATTGCATTACGGTTAAGAATTCTTGTTCATGATGTCTGTCAACTACCCCTAAGGATGCCATTGCCGTTAATTTTGCCCATATCTCTAAAATGTAAAATAAAATAAGATAGAAACTAAATATGATCTTTGAAAATATAATTCGCATAAAATCAGTTGAATACAGTGATCTATATTTACCTCAAAAATTGGTAGCTGGTAATTCCATAATGCATACATGCATTCGCCCAAAATACAAATACAAAACAAATTTAATTGTAATATTCAGATTCAACTAGAATCAAACTCACTATAAACTTTTATAATCCAAGCTACAGAACCACGCCAAAAAAATTTACTGAAAATTCTGTAAAAGAATTGTTTGTAAATAATCGACTAAATAAAATAAAATAAGAATTAAAAAAAAAAAACTGTAATATTTTATTTTTTCATGTCTTTTCATGTAATTACTTCTTGATTTTTGAAAAAAATATTTAATAGTAAAAATGATTACAGCAATGAATAATTATTATCAATTACGATATTTGAAAATAATACATTTCCGATCTTGTAAAGTTTAAACTTTATAAATGGCAGCACTGCATGATATTGGCGTGTACTTCATAGTGTTTAGTCGAACTTTGAGTTGAAATGTCACCTCCAGGTACATACAGTTGTGACTCGGAATTGTTGTAGAAAATACGATTATAAGGGAAGTATTTCTTAAAATGGCGGAAAAAGCGAAAACTATAAGCCACGTAAAACATATTCCAAAAGATGCCCAAGTTATAATGTCAATTATGAAAGACATGGGAATTACAGATTACGATTCGAAGGTTATAAACCAATTGCTCGAATTTACGTATCGTACGTATTTATCATATTTACAATTTATTTAAAGTAATGTAGATGCAATGAAGTATATAATCGTGCGTGATGTTGCATTTATAATTTTACATTTGGAAGTAAGCTATAAAGTTATTTTCAGTTTAAATTTCGCAGGTTATGTTACTTGCATATTAGATGACAGTCGAATTTACGCAAATCATGCTAAAAAAAAGTTTATCGATTTGGATGACGTTAGATTAGCAGTTAAGATGCAATTGGAACGTACGTTTACAAATCCACCACCAAGAGAAGTGTTATTAGATGTTGCTCGGGCAAAAAACAACGTACCACTGCCGTTTGTCAAATCGAACAGCGGTTTAAGATTACCACCTGACAGATTTTGCTTGAACGCAACAAATTATAAACTTAAGAATACGACGAAGAAAGTAGTTGGGAAACCGTTGCATTCTTTGGTTGGAAATAACATCCAAAGTGGTCAGTCTAAGATCAGAGTAGAAAGTAATAAATCTGGTTTATCCATAGTTAAAAGGCCGGGGACACTTACAACAGTTGCCAGGACTCAAAGCATTTCAATGCCAAAACCTGTCCTGAAATTTTCATCAGGTAAATGATACAGGAAAGTAAAGAATATATGACAGGAACTAATTTGTTAATTATATCGTATCACAGATCCCTTCCGGACCTTGCATTCCCAAACGTCTATTCCCTCTATCCATATTTCATTAATACGTAAGATACAAAATTGTTTGTGTAATAATAATAATATTTGCTATTATACTTTTCTTTTTGTTTATATTAATCGTTTAAATTTATAGCCACAACTGGAGGAACTACCGTAAAGGCACAAGTAGCCAAGCCAAAAATACAGATTTCTTCAGGACAAACAATGCCGCCTATCAAAGTAGAAGTTGAAGATTCTATAAAAAGAAAAAGAGAAGATGATTATGACGTATCATAGTAACAAAGAGCGGCGGATAAATTATTTTATATATTTTGTTTTTATCATTTGAGTCAGTGTATATACTATCAAAATGATTTTATTATTTCACATAACGCTCCAATTAAATTTTATTTTTTTGAAATTTGTATAAGAATTTCAATGAAACTGTATAGTTTTTATTGGAGGACAATGTATATTTTTATTGTACAAATGTGTACATAGTGAATTCAACAAATTCATATTCTACTTGCATATATTTATTATATATCATCATATTTTGTATATTATATTTCTCCTAAACATTTTCCAAACGGAAATTAAGATAATAATAGAGATATTTCTTGTTCAGTATTGTAAAATATTTCCATGGAACAATATAAGATAATGAACAGAAAAGTGGGATAATTGTCTAAATAAATTAATAAAATTTCTCAAATTCCAACTTATTTAGAAGGTAATTTATTTGAATGTTATTTCAAGCCTCGCAAATATACACATTTTATTCACCATTATTTACACAAAGTCTAGGGCTGTTCACTATGGAACTCCGTATTCTTCATCTTCATCGCCTTCATCTTGTTCTACATCAGTTTCGTCTTCTGTGGCATACCCAGGAGTTATTGGAGCAGGTACAGGTTCGTCACCTTCGTCTTCGTCGTAATCGCCTACATCTGCAGGTTCTATTTCATCCTCGTCTTCTTCTTGCTCATCCTCTTCCCCCATTTCATCTGGCCTTCGCACGTCTCCTACAGGAACAATCTCTTCTTCGGCCAATTCATCTTCCGTTGGCTCTTCTTCAGGCTCTTCTTCTGCTTCTTCTGCTACTTCGCCCGCTTCGAAAGGTGGTGGTTCTTCGGCTTCAATCTTTTCCGGTTCTTCTGCTTTTTCCTTCGCCACATCCTTTTCCCGCACGCATTTCACTCGCTGAAGTGGCTTGAAGAGTTTAAAATCTTCGGGTAATTCATCTTCCGAATAAAGTCTGTTTGGTAAAACGTATTTTATCATTCTATAAGCTTGACGCAAGAAAATTTTCTTTAAAAGAGGTAGCCATTAATTTTATTCGTTTCATATCAATATTGCAAAAAAAAAAAAAAAGATCAATTTCCTACCTGTCCGCAAAATAGACACGTCGAATCCTGCAGTTTGCGTGGATCTGTATGCGTGTAGTTTCGACATAATTTGTCCCGTACGCTCTCCGCGTGAAGTCCGCGAGATTAAATTGAATTTGATTCCAACCACCGGATAGGCCGATCGGCATCGACGTGCAGAATGGTCGAACTCGCGTGGTGCTTTGAAAATTGCTCATGCGAAACCTTCTGTGCATATCCTTGTCGTCGAGTATCTGTCGAAGCAAAAATGAAATATACTTCTTTTCTACATACATTGTAATTTTACGAAATCCTATTACTGCTATTGAAAATGATACAATCAGTAAAGGGCTTTCGTCATGAGACATTTACTGTTATTTCGAACGTGAAGTACTTCTTCATGTTCTTGATAATCATTATGAGAAACGGAAGTTTAATGCCAAGGACTTTCTTGGGACCACATGGGCAGAAGATGTACGTTGTTGTGACGTTGGTTCCGGCTATTTCCAGAGCTAGAGATTTCACTTCGTCGTCTGTTACTCTTCGAATGTATCCATTTTTCACCTGTTCGAGACGATTGATACTCGGAGCAAACAGATTAAATGCAATGAAATTTATTTTACTAGCTTGAACGGATATAATATTTGGAGAAATTTAATGGCGATAAATCTGACAGTGAAACTATTTTTATTAATTTCATAAAATAGAGTTATCTTTTCTTATATTTTCTTTATATCGATGAACTTACGTGCATATCCCATAACTCTAGCGGACGTGATCCGCAGCTGTACAAAACAGACATAAGTCCATGCTGATACTTGTTACGAAACATCCTACGTTTCTGCTCTCATCGAATTAATACAAATAATCAAAAGGAAAAAGTATTATAATGTTTTTATATTATCATTATCCCGAGAAAACGTCACGTTTAACCATTTAATGCACGTAAAGTAAGAGAATTTCTTTGTTTCCCTCCTAGTCGAATCGAATTTGTTTTCTCTTCTGATTTCGCGTGAAAGGTTCGGGAGTCTGTTTACCTTTGTGTTAAAAGAAGAAAATAGACTCGCCCACTTTATTCAGTGTATCGATGCAAATTTTATTCGATCGCACATGTCGATACATATCGTACACAATGAAAGTTGGGAGCACAATGAGATGCTGTTTCGTTATGTGTCACGAAGAAGCTCGTTGATGTGACGTCTTTCGTTCACTGTTAGCAAATCGGGGACAATCAATGTCTTCGGTGGCATTCCGACGCTGAATATACGGTCGATCCTGACGCTATCGATGGCGAACAACTGCATCATCGCAAAGTGCATGATATCACGGTTCAGCTGACGCTTGATCTGCTTCTTGGTCCTCTGTACACGTCGTCGGCAGACCACGTAACTTTTAACAGATTAAACATTTTGTCGAAAGACGACTTTTTAAATATTGAAATATCGAGGAGATATCAAAATGTTTTTAAATATTTTATAATTTAATATTCTCTGAATATTTACGATATTGACACATTCGCTGCTATTTGCCTCGTGTCGTCTTAATTATATAAAATTAAGTTGCTGGATGTTCAACTATAATTACGGTCATAATCGTTAAATGTTTGATACGCGTTTTAACAGAAAATATTTAGAAAAATAAGTAAACAACGAGGTTAACAAATATTATCAATTAAATTAAGAATATCTAGGATGAAAGGATATTAAAGAGCAAGGAGAGCATTTCGGTCTTGAAATAGGACGTCACCTACGTTGAATTGTTAAGAATATAAAGAAAAGGTAAAAATTTATGTCAAAGTATCATAACAGCAAAGTAAGAAAATTAAATTTGCCTTTAATGTTTTTGAAACTATTCCGTATTGAAAGTAATATATAAAGTTTTGCCAAAGGACAGAAGAAATTGTTAAAAAAACTATCCAATTTAATTCCAAGTCAAAGTATAATCTAGTAGAAATAACGATATTTATTTTCAATGAAATAATCCTTACTAAGGTAGATTTTTAAGAGTAGTATAACTTGGATGTATCGAGACATCGCTTCTGTACAATTCCGGATATAATTTCATATGTTTCGTGAGATATCTCCTAGCACGTGGTTTCGCTGCAGAAATATCTTCCTTCGTTTCGGTCGTAAGCTCTTCTTTATCATGATCCAGGTCATTTTCCGTATCCACAATTTTCTCTCCTTCCTGGCTAGTCATCGTGATACATAAACTACGAATTTACACAAAAATATCGACTTTTTTTTTTTTTTTTATAAATCATTTACCTATGAATCATTTATGAATGAAACCCAACCAATTCTCATTTTCTGATTTCAATTCAATGGTCGAAAAATTCATAAAAAAAAACAGTATAAACAATTGCACAAGCGAACGATTTTCCAAAGTGTTTAGAATAATTAATATATATTTAATTGTTTCTTCAAGTGTACTTTATCGAACCGAAATATCACAGAAAACGATTACTCACGCAGGATAAAGCTAAAATTTGAAATTAAATGGTCGAAAGAAGGGAACGTGATGATCGCCATAAACGCGCAGCTCGAACTGGAGAATTTTTCGATGGTCGATTCGGCGAGTCTGACTGGTCTCTCCGTTGATCCGACGAAAGTTGGCCGATCTGCAACGAAGTGAGCCCCTGTGCCTCGTACGGATATCGATTTGGTTTCCAGGTGAATCAATAGAGATTCGGTTCATTCTTATTCCAATGCGTTTGCCTGTGTACACGTCGGACCACCGAACTTCCCACACAGAACCATTAATCCATTCCAATTAGCCGGCTGCGAGAAGATTATGCGGTAATCTCAGGAATTTGCGAGCCAGATAAAGTCACGCCGCGACGAAGCTCACGAACGATCTATGACTCGCGTTCCATTTGTACGTTGCACGATAGTTCGTGAAGATACCTGTTTAGAGAATTAAATTAAATCTTTTTGGCAATGAAAACGGCAGGTGTGCAAGTTCCTGTTGTATTTATATGTAACGCACTATTATTGCAGTTGTACTGAATTTGCTGTTTGGGACGAATCTGTAGAATGATACGCACAAGTGATCCATATTTCCTATTACTTTACGTATGTAATTACACGATCCTTGAGACCAACATTATCAAGCACAGGATTAATTGAATTACGTTTATTATACTTTTCCATGATGACATTGTATTTGAGGCAAGTACCTGCTACAGAAACAATAAGAATTTGATTTTGCATTCAATAAGAAGTTACTTAATGCAGCAACTTGATACGATTCCTTTATTTGCATATGTATCATCTACATTCAACTTTAAATTGATTTCTTAATATTTATTTATATTTACAAAGAACTGAGAAACTTATTTTTATAAAATATGAAGAAAGGATAAATGTCATTTTACTTTAATAGGGATGCGTGCTTCAGCGAATACATAAAGAAACTTTTGTAAGAAAAGTTTGTTACGATGTTGAAAAATATGTAAAATACACAATTTCTGATAAGATGTAGGTACAAGAGGGAGGAAAAAAGATCTCTTGAACGTACCACAAAGAACTAGAAAACTTTTTCATTTATGTTAGTGAAATATACATAACTATAAGCATTAAATAATATATAACGTGAATAACAAAATAACGATACAGTAATGTATATTTAATTTATCAATTTTTGTCATTTTTAATCGATTAGACTTTTTACACGCGGAATGAAACGACAGCGGCAAGGAATTTACATAATTGCGTTTCGAGTTATGCATATAATTAAATTAAACGCGTGTTGCGACGACAATGGGTATTTACGAATGCGAAGAATATTCATAAAAATTTCTTTAGTATTTTTTTCTGCTTCATACTTCACTAACGAGGAAAGTACATATAATTTTTATTAAAAAAATATAGCTTATCATATACTTGAGATAAGAAAATTTAATAAAAGTTATTAGCCTTTTTGTGATCTTTAATCAAAATCATTCGCATCGTCGAACATTTCTTAATCCGCGAGATTTATCGTATTTTAATCGTTCGAAAAAGTTTAATAACGTGGGTATAATCACCGTGACAGTCATCGTGATAACAAGTTCGTTTCTCGATTATATCACAATTTTCAGACTAGCCTGCGTATAGAATCAAATTTCTGAATCACCAATAGCCAGTCACTGCCATATCCTGAAAACAGACAAGAATTTTAATTAACGTACATCATACATAGTCCATTGAAACTGCGGTAAGAGCTTCATCGCGTGCTATCGTCTCGGGAAATAGACGTAGAGCACGAAGGATATTTATCGAATCGCTATCGAGTCCTCGAGGGGTTGGTTTCTCGTTTCTGTGCGACGGCATATTGCGCACCGCTCTTAGGAGCCATGAAAATTCGATTACAATTACGCAGACATGTCGCCAACAACTTCGTTACCGCATCGATTAAACCGTGCGCGGTTTCCTATTTCGTTCAGTAATCGTGTACTGCAATCGATAAACGGTAGTTGCAAACACACGGGTCAGCGACGAACTTTTGCCCTTTCGTCTACTCGGCTATCATCTCGTTACAACGCGTTAGCCAAACAGAATTTCTTTAACCCGGTATAATTGCTCCGGTGATAGTCAGCGTGCTAGAAATTGCGTTAAAAATAAACTGTTGCCCACTTAACTCTTGTCGCGCCAACGTGGGGTCACTCAGGAAGCCTAATATAAGTACTTGTGACATTCATGAAAAGGATTTAGCTTTGAAAAAGGAAATTATTAAATTACAATTTTTATTACTTTAGTTTCAGAGTGTTTTATTTAATTGTTGAGTTTATTTAATAGATTTAGTAGTATCTTCTGCTCGTGAAGCTGTATTTGGTTCTTTATTAGTACGATTCGATTATGACTATGGTCATCGAACTCGTTAAATTGTTTAATAAGAACTATGTATATTAATAATAACAACGAGTATATATAAAAGTGCATAATTGTCTGGGTAATTCAATATCAAGGAATTAAGTGCAACGAAAAAATTGCATGATTTCATTCCTAATAAAGTTTCAAATCAGACCATTCGAGTTCAATATCTTTCAAATAACGTTAGAATCTAGAAAAATCTAGAAGCGTTTAGAATTTAATGATACAGATTTGAACGTTAAATAACGTTATATTAATTGGCACAGAACTGGCCTTTGACAAAAAAGACCGCCGCGTCTGAAATTCAAATCTCTGTACAAGCTTCTCCCGCGTTCGGCTGCGCACATGCGTGCCGGTCGCCGCAGCGAATAAGACGTCTCCGTCCAACGGAACAGAACGTTGTACGAGCCGCAATAACCATGCTCCAACTTATTGATATTTTCTGGAGAGTAACGAGCGCGACACGAGTGAGACGGGTATGCCGCGCGAAGCGTGTAACCCGGAAGGGTGCGAGTAGGACGCGGCGAGGGTGAAGAGGGTGCGCCGGAGCCCTCGTCACGCCCGCATGCTCAACGTGTGCAGTCTCCGGGTGTACAGCTGATCGCGAGTTTCGTGATCCGCGAGCAAACAGGCGCGCTATATCGTCGCGATCACATGTCAAGCAATCCAGCGATCCCCTTGAAACTGACCTTACTTTTTCCAACGAATCTCTTTTAAATCGCGTTCTTAGCATCCGAGTTGACGATGTTACGTCGATAGCCGGGTATCGCATCTTTGAAGAACGCGAAGGGTCGTCTTCGTGCACCCATCTTCAGCTTCCGCCGTTCGTTCGTTCCTGTTGGTTCTTTGCATACCGTCGCGTAATGTACGTGTGAATGTAATTCTTGTACGTGCGAAAGGGTTACCGTAGCAGAAGAAGAAGAAGAAGAAAAAAAAGGGCGGCTGTGCGTCGTGTAGCCACGCGATTTACGAATCTTTGATCCCTATCTGGATGTCGTTGGTCGCCGTGACGTCGTCGTTTAGAGACGGTGGACCGAGAGACGGGACGAGCCGCTTCGAGGCCACGGTTTCGAGGAACACGGTTGCCCACGTTCGATAATCGCGATAAGCTCGTATATGATGGCCAACGAAATAACACAGAGACCTTACAGGTGCGTGATCGCTTCGAGGCTTTTCCTAAAGAATACTTGCTGCGAGAATCAGAGCTCAGCCGGCCACGAAGCCGCTCTCTGTTTCCCGACGAAGTACCTGAACAACAGCTACGACGATTTCGTTAAACGATCCTCGCGATTGTTGCTCGATATTGACATATGACTCGTGGAAATTGGGACAGTGTACGAAGATCGTAGAGGAAAAACGCGATGAATTACGTTTCTTATTTCTCTATGAGGAATCAGTTTTCAAATAACTTCAGAAGCGTGTCAAATTGTATCATCACGTTGACGATATTACCAATATCGTTGTCGGTGATATTGTATTGTTGGCTTTTTAATTTAATTCATTTGGCTCTACATAATTTTGAAATTAGATATATATTTTCAACAAAAAATATCGATTTCTATAGTATCAGTTCTAAAAGATGTCGTGAACGTACCGGTATATTTTTGAAAGATTTATATCTTTCGGTTTAATAGGTTGTATCTTTTCAATTATGCAATGGTTAGGTAATAATATGCTTCGAATTATCGAGCAACATGAGAATCAGAAAATCAATAATATCGGACGTGTTATGTTTTTCTAAAATTTTTAAAGATCCTATACAGCTCTTACGAGGCTCGATAGATAATTATCGAGATAATTGTGCAGATAGGTTAAATGTTTCGTAAGAAAGTTCGGAAATTCTTTGCACGAACATCGACCGTAAGTTGCATAAGCGTGTTGCTAGTGTTTTAAATGACGTAATTGACCACCGTACTTGACCAGATTCTGGCCGATTTATCGATTCCGATTAAATATTATTGTTGCTAAAGCAACTCGTTTATAGGACAATCGATTGTATTTTGCGCACTGCTCTCGCATGCATGCTTTACGCTGCTCATTAGCAAGATCGATTAAGACAAATATTTCCTATTTTATGATCTATAGATTTGCGTCTAAAATATAAATCTGTGTTCCGAATGTTCCAATCGATCATCAAAATTTCTATGCCTATTATAAACAGACTATTCTTTGTTCGAATAAAATGTATGTCAGCTGTTCATAAATGAAAATAATGAATTTTATTTCTTAAAAAATTCTTCGCATCTTGATAAAAAAACGAAAAATTCAGAAAATAAAGCACGTATGGCAATATGTATGATAACGTTTAAAATATGAAACGTATAATACTATTTAACGATTTGCCCTAGTCTCTCTCATTTCACGCTGGAAAAGCATTCATTATTATACTACTAATTAATTAATTGGTGTAATTGGTGTTCAACTTTTTAGAAATCAAATAATTATCGTCGATGGAGTGGACCAAATTGATATCTCTTCACATTGTACGATAACATATTTATTCTTCTAATATATAAAGTAACAATCAGACTGTGGATTTTTATTCGTTTATAAAAAATTCGAGGATACAAAAATAAATAGAAATATCCAAAGTAGAACACCGATCGTAGTATTTAGTAGGTGAAACAAGCTTTGTTTATATCTCATTTATGTAATTATGCTCACAAATATGATACGAGTCTGTATAAATACACGCAGTCGAGTAATAATAAAACAGTTTCTAGTCTTCTTACTTAGCACAGTAAGTGCTAATTAATGCTAACTTGGCAGTGAGATATCGTAGCACATTCTTCTACTTGCATAAGTAGTATTGCATCAATAATAAAGGATATTTCTAATTTTATTTCAGTTTTAATTTTCATTTTAATTTCGTTTTACATTTTCATTTAAAAGAATAGTCTTTTTATAAGATATACGAAGATTTTTATAAGCTTTTAAACATCGGTATTAGATCTTTGGATATCGTTGTAGAAATTTTACCGAGTGGACATTTTTCATGAAATTTTATAATAACCGTTTCCTTTAAAGAACAACGTTACCAGTTCCGGGCCATTCGGAAGTGAATTTATGCTCGGTGATATCACTGGGCAAAGACCTCAGCAAGATCACCATGCCGGTCATATTCAACGAACCGCTTTCCTTCCTCCAACGTGTCGCAGAGTACATGGAATACGCGAAGTTGCTTAAACTAGCGGCTCAAGAAGAAACTCCAATTGGAAGGTTGCAGGTAAATGGAAGTTTTTATTACGTCGCGAAAGTTGTTTGAAGGAAGATCCTTTTCCTTAAGCGTAAAAAATATTCTCTGTGTCGTAGTACGTGGCTGCATTCGCTGTAAGTGCTTTGGCTTCGAACTGGGAAAGACTTGGCAAACCCTTCAATCCGATACTCGGCGAAACGTACGAGTTGGAGCGTGAGGACTTCCGGTAAGTAGCCGACCGTCCAAGTTATCAAAAACATTTCAGTTTAATTTAGTTTCTGCGTTAAAGTTAATTAAGTATCCGATTGTAAAGGCGGTCTCTGACAAGTGTTATTCGAGTATCGACTTGTGATTTGATGAATTTATCAAATGATAATAGCTCGATGAATTTTAATTAAATTGCTATAACGAAGATTAAATTTAATAGTTTGGGAATTTCTCGATCGATGATATTTCTTATCTTTCTCGTTGAGTAGGTAATAAATAGTCAATTCAGAATAAAGTTTTAATATTGAATTATTCTATCGAAATATTAGATTATCCGAAAAGTTTCCTTTGTTTTATAAGGAAACAATAGACGCACAATGTTTTTTGTTTTATATTAGTTTATTGAATTATCCACGAACATAATAATAGAAATATAACGAAACAGATCATACCTAATTCAATAAAATAATATTAAACAGAAATTGTTGTTCGTCCATTATAAAACAAAAGAAACTTTTCGGACAACCTAATACATTTCGTATTGCGTTTATATTCCAATGAAGCATCTGGGAAGTTATTCTTCCAGAATATCCTAGAAACGATTAGACAACTCCAAAGAATTAAAGTTTATTTGCCATTAAGCATGGAAACAGCGCAATCTACCAATTTGTAACATTATCGAGAAAATGTAGGAACTCGTTCACACATGTTTACTCTGTGTCTTTATTTAGAATAGTCTGCGAACAAGTGTCGCATCATCCACCGGTATCCGCGTTCCACGCGGACAGCGAGGAATTCACATTCCACGGCACTATACACCCGAAATTGAAGTTCTGGGGCACATCTATCCAAGTACATCCAAAGGGTGTTGTCACCGTCGAGCTTCCTAAGTAAGTACCCGATTCGTTTATTGTTACGTATATTGGGTTGGCAATTGAGTGATTGGGGATGTTGTCATTAGGTGGTATTGACAAAATCCGCAATCATTCAGTTGCCAAACCAATAGAATTACTCTCGAATGTACTCGAACAGTAATAAAATTTGACTGCACGTTCGAGTAACTTGTAAAAGTGACCACGTACGTACAGCAATATATATACGTACGTAGGTATATTCTTTCATGGAAATAATACAAAATATATACATTTCCGTTACGGTTTCTTATCGTCGTCCTCGTTGTACTAGAAGCTCTGTACAACCAGTTTCAAAGAAACAAACAAACAACGATCTAAGACTAAAAGCGCCAAAATAACAAAAACTCGGTAAATAAAGACGACCAAGCCGACTGCATCTGGCGTTCTAAAAAAAGCACTTTGTACGAATTCAGATGGAAGGAAGCGTATACTTGGCAGAATATAAATTGCATACTGCACAACGTGCTGGTAGGCCAATTATGGATGGAACAGCTCGGTTCCTTGGAGATCAAACAAAGCGGCGGAGCGAACTTGAAGGCGACTCTGTGCTTTAAAAGCGCCAGCTGCAATGCCAAGGACCTTCATCGAGTCGAAGGCTTCGTAACGGATCAAGAGTAAGCTGGTAACAGTTTATCATCACTTGAATTCGCAAACGTAACAGCGATTCTCTGTAGCAAACCGAGCTGCATGCCGATAGACAGTATACACCTTTTACACGCGTTTCGATCGACGACAGTTTCGTTATTTTCTATTCGTAAACGATGGTTTGGATTTAAGTCTCATTCGTTTACCGTTTAGAAAAAGGAAACTGCTATTTCTTTATGGAAAATGGACGGAGAGGATGATGGTGTGCGACCCTGCGTTGTACGAAGAAGCGTTGGAGAAGGTGAAACGCGAGGCAAAGAGTCCTCAGGGCAGTCCTGGCCATAAGAAGGTCCTCGCGAAACTGCACAGCCTCAAGGTCGGAGCGTTCAAACCCTCTCACCAGGTATTTAGGATATTGACGGAGGAATTTGATAGAAATTTAGTAGAATTGAATTCTTTTTCAAAGAGAGAGATGAATAATACGTTTCTTATTTCTTTCGAGGATTTTAATACGATATGATTCTTTTTTCCTATAAATTTTACATATTAATTGAGCTACTCAATGGAAATATGATAAGTGTATTTCTATTTTTGTGAAAGTGGAATAAATGTAGGGAAAGATGCGCAAGATCTGGATTTATGAATTGCCTGCTATGAATGTTTGAGTGTTTATGAACATGTATCGTAGTCTCTTGGTTTCGTGTTTATTTATTACAAATTTTATTTCAAATAGTTGAAAGGAGATTTGCCTTTTTAGGATAAATGTCAAACGTGAACGAGTAACTTTTACGCTTTAGATATAACGCGAAATCAACTTGGAACGCGTGATCGAGAGATAGAAACGATCTTTCCTCTTTCTAGAAAATTTCTTTAAAATTGGAAATAATTGCGATCAAAAGATAAAACACACGTGTACAGTAAAGTATTCACATTTTTATGAACATAATTTCATTGGTTACGTTCTACTATAGATTCGCGGTAAAAATTTTGCTTTCCATTCATCGGTTTTATGCTCTTAACTTTCAAGTGACTGTTTTAAAAGCGAGTTATATATAGATCATCATATGTTACTCCTATTTATACGTACCTTCATTCATTAAAGCTTTGAATATTCAACAACTTCACCAAGTTCTCTTCATAAAAAAAAAAAAATCTCACCGTGAAAGGATTAGCAAATGTTTCGCGTAATTTACGAATGGTAGTTATATCGTGTCATTCTTCGAAGAAATCTTGCGGTTAAAAATTGATAACAATTAGAACATTCAAAATTTATAAAATATCGTATTAAGATAGGCTGCTGTCTAAGCGTTCGTTTTATTTCGTTTCAACGTATTCTGATTTAGTATGTTTCACTGGAATATTTCGATACATTTTCTTGAAAGAATTTTCACGGTCATTTAAGGATGCGATCGACGATCCATCAGCAAGTATAGACGGAGACGATATTCCAACGATCGAAGATATTCCTGGATCGATTACTCTTTGGGAAGCTTCGCCGAGGCCAACTAATAGCGCGGATGTAAATAAAACGTTGTTCATTATTATTAGACTGCGGGTGTTTTATGCGTTTGTGGGAAATTTGAAGGCAGAAAAATTCACAGGACGCATATAATATGCAAAAATGTATAAAACATCCAAAGTAGAATACTACAATATTCTAATTGTATTCACAAAAATATGAATTTGCATAAATATCCGCAGTTGTATTCCATTTAATCATTTTACTAAACTTATTTCCTTCGATGCGCCGTGGCTCACGAAAGTATTTCGGACGCTTCCAGAAACGTTTTGAAATTTCGTTTGCACTGTAACGAGACACGACTATCGCGTTGTATTCGTGAAATTTGAAACGAATCTGAAAATGGATATACAACAAGTTGCAAGGTATTTCGAAAGCGTACACTTTACAAAAATCATCAAACCACTTGAACGGTCAATTATTCGTTGTATCAATAAGCTACGTGTAACGAGACCATTGATAACTTTGATTATACGTTTAAGACTACTGTTCGTGTAGTAGTACGCAAATTTTTTTACTAATTACGTTTGCAATTGTTGAGGTTATTAGATGTATAAACAGAGGAACGCGTGGATAAATTATAAAGTAGAAAATATATTTTAATACAGAAGTGTAAGTTACCCTATGACCGAAAGCCCCGAAGCCATCGTCGCCTGTCTACTGTCTATGGTCTGCCTTCGTCCCAGTCTATTGTCTATACGCTGTGGATGGTTTCGGTGCTTGAGAAAACTGAAAAGACCAGATGTAGAGTTTTCTTAGAAGCGGTGATCGCTTCAACAGCAATCAATGTCTTGTAAATTCCATATAGATTTTCGAATCGGTTTCAAATACTATTATAATCACGACAGTCGTGTCTCGTCACAGCGCTAACGAAATTTTAGAGAGTTCATAAAGCATATAAATTCATCATGCACATAATATATCCATAGGAAAATTCCGTCGTAAGTGTAATTAAATACTTTCGCGAGTCGCTGTATCAGCGTGACGTTTAAAACATTTGTCGGATCGATTTCCAGTATTACCAGTTTACAACGTTTGCAATGTCGTTAAACGAACTGACACCGGAAATAGAAAAAGTTATATGTCCGACGGATTCGAGATTAAGGCCGGATATTAGGAAATTGGAGAACGGCGATCAGGATGGAGCTGCGGCTGAGAAGACGAGACTCGAAGAGAAGCAAAGAGATACACGAAAATCGCGAAAGCACAAGAAAGGAGACGATTGGACACCCAGGTAATAAATAATTAGAGATAATTATATCGCTTGAAAGAATCGAACGATCGCACGATTTTCTACTTGGTCTTTTCCATAACGTCATACAAATAACGTCATACAAATAATTTATCAAGCGTATTGCATAACACTTTTTCACCTTTGATTTCCTCACTTGCTTATTTAGTGCAGCAGAGTGACTTTGTTGTTTAATTGATTTCAATAGATAATTAGAGAATACATATAATAACGTTGTTTAAATATTCATAGAAACCCTTTGAATATTTGTATTGGTTTTAAACATTGGATCGTCACGATCAGTTATTCGGATACCGTTTTTTGAATAATATACAGACGACTTTTCTTTCCTGTGCTAGGTAATTGATAACGACATGCTACTGTAATTATCGAATCTGTATATTAGAAGAGAATTTGTGCTTTTATAGTCAGGAAAAATATATAATATCGATCAATCTGTTGTAACCATTCTATTAGATTAGTTTATTTAGGCACGATGAAAAAAGTAAAGTACCGATAAAAATAAATATTTCAGTTCGCTCAAAGTTATCATAATACCTTCTCATGGTTTCTAGCTTATTGAATTTCCTTTTCCTTTTACAATTATTCTTATATCGTGAGACATCTTTAATTCGTTCGTACTTTTACACCGAGGATTATGTAACATTATTGTCACGTGAGATAGATAAGCAAAGTTAGAGCTTATGTTCGAAATTGTTCGTGAGCGTAAACCGTGTGACGATGCTCAGAGAATCTATTTTATGTTAAAAATATCTTCCGAAATCCCCTCATGCGCGCAATATTTCCTTCGAACTTTGAAATTCTAAATTTTAGAAGGCCATCTAAAATCGCTCAGCTTCCTTCAAAATTATTCTAAAATTTTCGCTTCGTCAAGCTAAATCTCATTCAATTTTGTTTTATCAAGTATCAGTCATTCCATTCTAAAATTAATATATATACTATCTTGCTCTTTCAAGATAGCGCAAATATCGATTATCGGATATGTCACAGGTGGTTCCAATTGGGCATGAATCCATACACAAACCAAATGGACTGGTTATACCGCGGAGGCTATTGGGACCGTGGCTACGGCAACATGGAAGATATCTTTTAATATACGTGGAAACCCTCATCCGGGCGGAATAATTAACGAGTAGCAAAATGGAAAAGTTCGCTCGCGTGTCCTGGCGAGGAATATTCAAACAAATTGCCGGTATACTTAAATCAAGGTGGTTGCCCTTCAACCTTGATACCGTTCAAATTTTGTATCGTTGGTCGATTTGTTGTACTCAAACAATTTAAAGAAGCCGAAGTCTCGTCGCTTGTATCGATATCGTATGTGTATATGTATCTACGAATAAGAGAGAGTCAATCATACAGAAGGTGCAAGCACGACGCGCAAACACACTTGTGAAAATATTGTCGTCGAGCAGGTGGAGAATACACGTTTCAGGAGGATAAAACGCAATAAGAGTAAAGAGCAGCTTTTTCTCTCGCCAAGTACCATTGTGTTCCGTCAAGACGATGACAGTTGTACGATCGATCAACGAGAATGGAACCGCGCCAGACTTCTAGGACAAATAAATGCTCCGGTTGCGAGGAGCGAAACTTTTGTACAACGCGCAGCTTTACACGACAGGCACACGCTTATTTCGATAACGCGATCCCAGTACTCTGGAAATCTACGCTGTCGGTCAAAAGTTTGGTATCGCTTTGCCAATCTGGAAAAAGATTTGCTATGGGTTTTCCAACCAGTTGTACCGAATCTTCCGTCAATTCGCGTCGTTGATTGCAAATTGAAGTTTAAAAGGATTTTTGTAGAGCCTTCGGTAATTTTCGTCAATAAATCGAGATATCGATTTCATTGTGTTACAAATGTCTTCTGCCAGCTAAAATGCGTTATTCTACTAAAAAAAAAAAAAAAGAAACAAAAATTGTAACACAAATGATTACCGATCGAAGACTCGACAATCACTGAATCGATGCTCTCAGATAGAATAATCTTCTCTATCTCGATACATTTTTAAACATCCGATAGTTCCAAACTTTTGACCGGTAGCGTATTTTTCTCGTACTCACGCGAGATCGGTCCTCCACAGATTCTTTCGAAGCGATCCGAAAGAGTCATCCAAGCTGCGCCACGAAGAGAAAATACCAATGAATCTCTAATGTCCGATCTACTGTCGGATAGATCGAACCGGACGAGCAAGCTTACGCCTCGTAGAGCAATTCCGTATGCAGGTCGTACGTGCATAGTCTTTTTTAGGTAATCAAATACGTGTTCTAGCGCTCTATCTTCGAGTGCCATCGAGGAACGCGGCATAGCAGAATTTACGACACGAAGAAACGAACCAGATGACACGATCTCTGCTGATCGCTGTTTTAGCATACGAAACTACTCTCTTTAGTTACAATGTTTCGTCTATTATTTCGAAGCTGAAGAAAATCGAAGTATCGTTGTTTTCTTTACCTTTGTTTTTCCTTGTTCAGGAAAGTGGGTTACGTAAATTTATTATCATTATACGGGCTGTTCTTTGCGAGAGTAGTGGCGGCCGGTAAACGGTTATAAAAGCTTCGCATGAGCGGTTAAGGTGGTTCCCAGGGCACAAGGATAACAGCACGAAGTCCATCCGTTAGTTGATGTTCGTTGGAGAACGAAATTGTGGTGAACGAATAGCCGCAAATTTTGTATGACATAAAGACAGACACAATACATGTACGAGATATGACAGTAATGTTTCTAGAATAATTCGTTTATTACCGTTTTTTTTTTTTTTTTTTTAATTATTACCGTTGCACTAATCTTTTTAACTAAAATCTAGGATCGTTTCCTGATTCGTTGTTCGTGTTATCCTTAATTAACATAATTTCTGGTATCGATGTTAACTAATAATAAACGAGCAGATGAAGGTAATTGTCTACATTGTTGGATTTCCGCCCAGAATTATTCCTGAAGCTGTATCGTCGCACTTCGTATGAGCTCACACACGCAGGACATGTACAGAAACGGTACTTCTGTTCGATTTCCTTCCAGGAGAACCATCGAGAGATCGCAGCGATCGTATCTTTCTCACGCAAACACATTCGTTTTTACGATTACACGTAGCACACAAGATCACTTCCGACACTATTTTTATAACAAAAAGAGAATTAAATGAAACGAGAGCCCGGTCCGGTCAATAGCCGACGCCATCCTTCTCGATACGTTAGTTTTGACTAGTAGGTTTCTGTACATACAGCGACTGTACCATACACTTGTATCTAAATATTAATGATTTAGAAGGATTTTACGCGCGAGGCGGTGAATTCTAGCGGAATGAGCGATCGCTCGACCAAGTTAGCTCAAAATAGTTAGCTCAAGTCTCCGGGGAAGCTTCGCAACCACGCATCGAACGAGCAATAAATTGATATTAATCGTTATTCTTTCTTCGTAAGTTCATTTGGTGTTGTTCAGACCTTTGGTCGATTCTTTAGCATTTTTTACATTATCTAACTCCATTCAGAAGAGACTTTCGCTCGATGGTAATGGTCGATCATACGCATAGGGATTTCTTCGACGTTACTATCTGTCGAAATTTGTGTCTATGGAGTTCACTGCGTATATTAATTGCATAATGATATCTCTTGATATTTATTGTAAGATCTTACTGGTAGATTCGAAGCACGTGATAATACTACTGGAAATTGGTCGAAAACAATTGTCGAAATTTAAATTAGGATTTATAAAGTTGCCTTCGTTGCAGATTTCTCCATTTGATACCCGTAAGAAATATGAAGCTTATCTTGGAACGTATTTGCGAATGAAATCAACAATGTAACTAATTTTTCCAACACCGTTACTTTTTATATTTTGACGATAAAAGTTTGATTTACACTATTTTTTTTTTTTTATATTATTTCAACCATAATTGTTTATCGTTCGTGAAAATCCTCGAACAGAGTTAGAAATATACAATAAAAATTATCTACAGAATTTTCCGATTCAGTTCCATAATTTCGATAGTAGGCTCATTTGCGACAGCTAAAAACCATGAAAACCTTTATGCGCGTATGATCAACTAACCAATGACGATCGTGTGACAATTTAATTTTGTCAAATAGCGTAAATAGTTTGATTCGAAATCTAAAAATAACGTAGATCAGGCTATTTGATACTCAGCGGTGCCAACACAACATGCTAATTTTTTCTCGAACGTGTAACGTATAGTCGTACGTATTCACACATTTTCTGCCAGTTTCACCGGTGCATACATAGGGTTTAGCTCGGCTTATCGTTAGCGTGTAAGTGTTGTCGGGCCGTGTTTGTAATCGCGGTTAATAATGTTAACGATTTGTTTACGCAAAACTATGTGGACATTTAGGCCAGTATGAGCTAAAAGTACGTTCAACGCTTTTGAGAAGCTAACATCCATCAAATCTTAGAGTTTGTTGTACGAAATCATCCAAATGTGTTGCTTTATAGAGGATCCTGATCAACTTTGACGAAATATTTGTCATAAGTGATATCATAATTGGTAGACGTACGTGTGTATTACAACTGTATGTATATTGTATTTCATGAATCTTTCAAACTAACCACCAACTGCTTTTACTTTATTTATCGATTTCATATTTCATAAATCACCTTTGTTTAGGGATGAAATTGAGACGATTGCAACACCTTGGAGAAAGTAGAACATGAGGTAGTTTGTACATATTATATCGTTGGCCGGCTACTTTATACATCAATTAATTGCTACTGGATATGTCTTATACAATAGAAGTTAATATTAAGACGTTTCTTCATTTCAGGGTAATTTATTTATATTTATAAATAATTTGAAATACGTATTTTATATTGAAGGATTATGATATCGTTTTAGAATATGACAGAGTATACGTATCTTTGTACAAAGCGGTTTCTTTATGAAATTAGTTGTGTAATAATTTACATATTATTTTAAAAAATCATACGCCATTGATATTACGTTCGTAATGTAAAAGACTCTTTAAGTTTGTAATAATAATAATTTAAACGACTCTAATTTTTCGCCCGTACTAAATAACGTAGAAACAAGATTAGATGAATTAATAGATTTTTGGCTAATGATATGTTAAAAAAAATGTGATACTTGTAATGATAATTTAGAATATATGGAGTTCATTTTCAACTAAAGTCAATTGTTCGACTATTGTCGCGTAGACGAAGGAAAGAAAGATGTTATTGATAAACACCGATAAGATAGTCTCTCTACATCACAGCACATAGACATTAATTAATGTACTCGACAGTATTACTGCGAAACGAAACAGTATTACGCATGGATTATACATACACTTATAGGAATTGATCTCTGCGTAATAACACACATTCTTACGCTTCTGTATAACGTTTCTGATGATCGGTATGATCCATTGACTACGAACGCGAATTGTTATTATTACACTAATAATAAGAACGGCAAAACATAAATATACTACTTGAAGAGCGCCAATAATATTTAGAAGAGCTACACTATCGGGGTCACGGACTGTAGAATATAATTGTATTTATGTTGCATAGGCAAATGTATGTATCTGTATATAGATAAATAGATATTAGAAATAAATGTTATAAAGAAAAATTGTCATTTTCTTTTACTATCGCAATGTCATAGACATATATTTACCCACAAAATTTTACTCTTCTCACCATTTTCTACGGTAACTGTTCAAATATTTTCATGAAACATGTTATAGTGCCAGTTATACGCACACACTTTCTTTACATTTTCAATATCTCAATATCAACGTACAGTAGCTACAGAAACTAGAGGCATATATCCTTATTTTTCAGTGAAGAGCTTTTTTTTTATCAGGCTCTGCATTTTATTTTCATAGATGAAATTTTTGTAGTCATATGAAAGTACTACTAAATGGTACAATATTTAATATGCTCGAACCTAATTGATTAATACGCAAATCACTTAATAGATACAATGATGTGTCAATACTTTTTGCAGCTACTGTACAGTGTACGTAGTCAATTCGATATCGCAGAAATCGTGAAATGCCGCCACAGATTCAAACGCGGTTTTGCGCGCATGTTAGTTCCTGCTTGGTCGCTTGGCGCCGCTACTCGCCGACTGTTTTCAATATGGCCGCGGTGCCGTTCCTCAGAAGCGATTCGGAAAGAATCGATCTCGGTTCGGTAGCAGTGAACACGTCACAGTATCCACATTTCGAAAGTTCTCGCGGAAAAACGTGTCCGTATTATTGTTTCGTTGATTAACCGCGAGTGGTGGATCCGTGTGCGAGCGAGAGGGAACATCCACGTAAGCGCATCGATTCGACAAAATGAGCAACGTACCAACAGGTGAGATCACTGACGCCACTTTTTCCCGACTTACGTTTCTTATTTTCCTCTGCAAGAACGCATCCCATATTTTCGGCGTGACACGCCGTCCACTTCTAACATTCTTCTCTTTCAAAGAGCAGTTTTACAAGAAATATAATTTCACGTACGTAGAATATAAATTGCACGATATTTCTGGCTAACGCGTCCTAACCTATGCTGACTTTTTTTTTCGAATCACTCACATTTCGCGTAGGCTTTAAAATCGCTCCACTTGTCTCGCTGAATGACGCGCGATCGATCTAACACGATAATCGTCCGATATCGAGAAAAATATCACTCGCCATTCTGCACCTCATAACTCTCGAAAGTACTTCGACATTTTTACGCGAATGTTATGATTAACATATTGAATATTATATTTCACGTAACATTATTTTTATTTATACGACATTTACGATTTTATCGTTGAAAGTTAATGACGTGTTTAAGGAAGTCGAAACATACACCGTTCGAACAATTGTTGCCCTAACCTCTCCAATTACGCGGACAAATACATGACACGTTATATATATATATACCGGTTTGCGTTACTCTCGTCTCGCGGCGCTCGTTAATTACGCTAACGTGATTAGAATTTGTCCAGCCTTTGTTTAAGGTGGTCTTTAACGAGATGAGAGGGCAGCATTTACTCGTACGTACACTGTTCGTCATTTTTCCGTTTTTTATGTAAATGCGTTGTTACTTAATGCGCGTTGAAAACAATGAAAAAAAATTGAAATACATTAAGCGCTTTATTGTTCTTGGAATATTGAACATTTTTATCTTTTTGCTTATTTAGTTTTGTTATCAACATTGTTAACAGATGGTGCACGTTTTGGTTCGTGAATGAAACATGAGTTATGCGGTTAGGATGTTGTATTTTGTTCGTAATAATTACGTAGCCGTAAGTGGCTAGAAAAATAATGATATTTCAGCGATGATAGGTAAATGTCGCTAACTATATCGTGTAGCACTCATGTGGTAATATCGTCGTCGCTGTTAACTTCTTATCGCGAAAATTATTATCGCCCTGACGTGCTATACACATACATTGTTTTTAATGGTTACACGTATCATTACTGTTCGTATTTAATCAATCTTCGTTGGAAAAATATGAAAATTACACGTCTTACACGACTCTTATTTCTTTATTATTCTCGCGATTATGGAATTGGTTAAGGTTGATTGAATTAATTAGGTCGAGTTCAAAATCATTTTCGTATTTTTGTAACTCTGAAAATAGTAACTAGGTTTCAGTATGAATAGATAGGTTTCTTTTCTTACTCTACCGATTTTAAAGGGTATTTTAAATTATTTGGACAAATTTGAAAAATTAGAGTATATGTTTTGTAGTTTATGCTTAGGTTAGATTTGTACGTAAAATTGGAGTACCTGTTTTTTTGTGAAATATTTTGATAAAATACAAAATACATCATACACGTTATCTTTGCCCTATCGTATCTCATATTTTTAAGATAATTGATACCAAAAATCTCTTAAATTATAGTATCGATGGTATAAAAGTTGCAACATTTTTCAAATTATCGGAACAATATTTTTGCGATTCATAAAATAAAAATAGATGTGCTATTTTAGTCAACCCTATTAATAGGAACATTGCATAATATCAGCGAATTGTGTTAGGGATGCCAAAGACCATAAAGTACTAAACGCAGTAGAATTATATGCACAGAGGTTATAAAAATTGAGAATATTTAGCGTCCTATTACGATTTGTACTATTGGATGTTCCAAAAGTATGACAAAAAATATTTTTCATTAAAAGTATATTACCTGATAAGAAAAAGCACTTCATAGTAAAACATATCCAATGACTTTTTTTTTTTCTATAACCACTATACCCACAATAGAAATTTTATTCTTTTAAACAATTAATTCGGATATTATATATTTCACGAATATTCATACCAATTTAATCTTTCACAAAAATAATACTACATGAAAAAATATATCATTAATTGAAACACCGAACATATCAAGAATACCAGAAACTACTTGCAATACGAGGAACTTATTTCGTACCTACCGCGAATCCATTTCGTTCCACGTTCTTGACCATTCATTCTTAATCCCATCAAAGATCTATGAACTGTGCAATGCACGATCTAAAAGACGAAGAACCCCTCCGAGCAGAATTATTCCTCGCTGCTTTCGAGATTTTAGATTCCGACCGAGCGTATTTTCGCGGCCTACGCCAAACATTAAAAAGGCCCATTTAGTGTTTTATCTATCATGGTCTAACGGCCAAGTTTCGTGCATACTTTCCCTTACTCTGCTTTCATAAACGGCCCCGTTATTTTCAGTGCAAATATTTCCCGTTTACCGCGTGTAAACCGACTATGAGCGGAAGTATCGCGACGACTGATTTACGCGAAACGCTCGCCTTTTTTTCCGCGAACCAATCGGAAGAGTAACGGTGAACCTATCCGCTGGTTACTCACGAACATCTTATTGTCAATATCGTCAGTTGGCTCGTAGTGATCCAAAGGATAAAGGTTATAATATCCGTTCAGTCGTGCAACGATAAAAGGATGGTTCTATTCACACGAATATTCGTCGTAGTTAAAAATTTTTACAAAAATTTAAACATTATTTTGATACTTAGGATCGATTAGTTTTCACGCGAAGAATTAGCGAAATATGATTTTTGTATCTCGGTAATGAGATTGAAACTTCGCTGATAATATTAATTCGTAGTGTAATATTCATATTATTAGGAATGTGATAATCGATATTGAAACGAGAGGAAGTTGTATCGAAAATTTCGTAGAAACGTGGAAACGAATTTTTGTATTTTTCCCAAAAAGAATTAATCTTAGGATTAAGATATTAAGGGCTTTGTATTTTTCACAAAAAGAATTAATTTTTTGCCAATGTTAATTCGAGAGAGAAGCGTATATTTTTTACTGTTTTCCGCGAATACTATAAACTTAGTCCTAGATCTTTTTTTTTTTGTAATATTCTGTATAAATCAGTGCCCTTATTCGTTGATTCTCCAGCGTACAGAATCGCAAGGAGAAAGTTGCAAAAGCTGAGGCCGCCGTAGTGTCGTGTTCGCGGAAATCGCGTCGCGCGGTCGTTCTGGTTGCAATGTAATACCGCTACGCAAAAAAATGCTTTGTACAGTTATTCCTGTTTCACTCTTCTGTCGAGAAGATCAGATCGATTTTGTTTCTCGTTGAAATTCCATTTGAACGCGATTCTTGTCGAACGATACACGATTTTTGGTGTATCGATGTTTCAACGACGGCTCTTCCGCCATATCATTGCTTTCACTGTTTCGCACAATGCGTGAAAGCAAATTCTGTGTGGTTATTTTCATGCAGCAGTTGTACTAGTAACTTCGTATTTTCGTAGGCTTGATGTTCCTTCTATTGTTAGAAATTTCAAAATACACACGATCAATTATCTATATACGTCAACCTCGCAATTCGTATCTTTTTGCAAAATAAACAAATTGTTGATTATTTTACCTCGAACCAAGTCTCCGATACGTCATTGTATACTTTGGTCTGAAAAATATACGACATGTCAGAAGCAATAGAACAGTTCTAAAAGACGAACTTGTGAAGATATATTGACTTTGTAGCATATTTTATTAACACAGAGTCTAATTTTATTTTTTTAAATTCTGTTACTAAAGCAAAATGACGTAGGAGAAAGAGAACGTTTCATTGTTCTTAAAAATACAGACAGATATTTGACAAGAAGTCTAAGAAATTATTTCATTATTCTTCTCGCTGTATAAACGCTTGTTTAATTCTGAAAATTACAACTATCTCAAATAGAAATTCAATATCTGTACTTACATATTTTATTACTTTATCGTATTAGCTTCGTAATTAATTAGTTAATGTAAAATAGACGATTCAATTAAAAAGTTTGAAATATATCTGAATTATTATATTTCAATTTTTATCTTTAAATTCATAAAGAAACGATATTGTATTCCTGCATCCTATTTATAATTCCATTTCTGATATAAATAACTTTTATTTCTTTTCTATTGCTTCTCATATACGCTTCGCGAAACAACATAAATTTTCTACTGTATGCATACTTGTTCTTGAAATCGCAAGGAAGATAATTGGTTATGTACGTACATTGATCTATTGCATAATCTGATTGATTGTAAGTGAACTTGTTATGCTCAGTGCTTTTATCAACCATTACTCCTTCACCTCATGAAACATGCGAAATATTATCTATACTGTTAGATTATTTTTTGTTTATTGCGACGTAGTTATTGTTTGCCACAATTCGTATTTAATAATTTGGTAAAATTGCACTTTTACAATGCTACATTTTTGTTAAATCAAAATATGTTAGAAATATATATATTTTTATTCCTACACATATAGAAAGGAAAACTCACTGGAAAATATCGGAGACTCTCTTGCACTTGATTTTACAATAGATAAAATAATAATTATTATTTTAATAATAAGATTTAAGATTTTTATACTTCGTCTTTGTTATTAATTTTCCTACAATTTCTACAATTTCTTATATCTCAATCTCATTGTTTTAGTTTGAATCCAAAAGAAATTTTTAGTGGGATGACAGACTCTTAACGTGTTAATACAAATAAGAGAAGTTAACATGGAGTTTCTCTATCATAACAGAGAAATAAGAATTTCATTTTAGCTGTATCTAACGTTTGATCTTATAAAGAAAATATTGTCTTTTTTTTTTTAATTTTTCATTCCTGTGCAGCTGCTAAAAAGTAGAAGTGAAAGTTAACATTCACAGATTCGTAATCTACATTCCAGCGTAATTGTTTTAGTCATGAACGTTGCAGAAACCTTTGTTAGAAATAATTGCCGGTTAGAATTTCAGTGGCAAATTTAGAAGGTAACTATAGTTTGAAGGTTTCTCATTTACGTGCTTCACTGTAACGTGTATTTTAAACGATTTCATCTTTATGCTTGTATACACTTGTTCAACAGTTGATTATCGGTTTTTGTATCCTCCACCATGAATTTATTATGAGAAAAATGGCAGAAAAAGATCGATTAAACGTTCTTATCGCAGGATTAAAATTAATTTAATTTTGCGTATTAAAATTCACGCGAATATCCAACTTTTTATTAACAACATTTACTTTGATGTCAATTCGATATACAATGATATCAAGTAGAAATATTGTCGTCGATTTTCAGTTCCCATACAAAGTGAACTCGTGATATTCTCTCGACTTCGTGTTTCCAAGTCAAAGAGTAGAATTCAGATTCGGTTTCACGTGGATGCGCAAATATGTCTGTGATCCGTAGACCGTAAAACAAAAATTCCAAATAGCTCAAGTAGCAACGCGATTTTCGAGACTATATAATATATATCGTTTTATATTTCTTAGTTAGAGACAGCCATTCGATTAATTGCTTCTATATATAATATAACATAGTGTTAAAAAAAATGTTCGTTTATCAAACTTGTCAAGGACTTTCAATGGTAATAAGCAGACATTGAAAGTATTTTCATTCTTAAGAGATTCAATGTTCTAGAACAAAATCTGATCCAGCATAGAATACATACGCGATATATATATTTCACTCATATTATGATCATCAATAAGGTCTTAACTTTATTTCTTGTATTTAACGCGATATTAAACGCATATCGAAAAAACTTCATCAAGATACTTTACTTTATTTTCTCTTAAAATATTAATGATTTACGAATAGCGTAGAAAAATCTGCTCCTCGAATATGAAAACGAGAGAAAATTAAAACCACGATACCGTCTTCAATCACACTGCAAATTAATTAAAGGCAAAACGTTCTGCCGACAACGAGTTTAAGTGTACAGCACTCGTCCCGTTTAATATCTCACTTTTTGTCCGCTTTTCCCTTGCACATTCAATAGCCGTTCCTCTGTCGTGCTAATACAATATTGCTGTTATTGCTTGCCCATGCAACGTGCCATCTGGCTCGTATAATGCATAAATTACTGCATATTATTCATCTAAAAAAACGTACGTATACATTACATTTCACAGGAGAAATTTAAAAAACTTTACCCGTCATTTAAACATGTAGATATAATAATTGAACTAATTTTCTCACATCAAACATTATCGAAGAGAATTTCTGCAACCAGCATTGATACTTTCATCACTAACCAGCGGATTTTCATGCATTTGTGGGCAATTTGAAGCGACAAAAATATCCAAAGTATTTTAGTATTTCTTACAATGTTTAATAAATGGCAAAATTTGTATCGCAGTCGATTCGCTAGATGCGAGAATATTCTCGATTTTCTAACGAGGTAGAATTAATTTCACGTTTCTAAAAAAAAAATCCCATTTCTCTTAATAAGACCACGATTCTCTAGCCGCCCGAATTCCCGCGTTTTCGATTCAATAGCTAATATGTCAAACGATCTTCTCGCTTAGAAAGCGTACTCATCGGCGCAAATTACACCTCGGATTCCACTTTCATCTTTTATCTTTTCGTCTTTCTTTTTCATTCCGCTTTCACGTAAGCTGAATTGTCTGAAGCCTGGTTGAGCGAAATTCGCTCGGCGAGCAATTTATTAAAAGATGGTCGCAACATCGATACCGGCCAAAGCGAAACTTATAAAGCGTAACTTCAGACCGTTGAGAAAGTTCACTTGCCACTTTGACTTCGACGGCAAGCTGTAAGTATCGCGAATACTTAGCACGGCAGTTTTATCGATCTTTACTTGAACTAACGTCTGGCCTGCCCACCGTAATTCCGACATCGCGTGTTTCGGTCGACTTGAAGGCGCATAAGGTCCTCGAACTGATTCCTTGCTTCGCGAAAAATCCCAAGTATTCGTTCTATCTTCTGCATTTCGATAGTGAAATAAGGAAACGTTCCGCTGGAGAACAGGAGACGCTCCTCGTTATTAAGATAAAAATAAGTTTAGCTTTGCAACTACCCTGCTGGCGCAAAATATCGAACACATGTTCATACGATGTTAGGAAGGGATTCAATTTTTCTTTTAATATATAAATATACACGCAATATTATATTCCATATATTATATCCCATCTTTTGCCAATATACAGGGAATATATATCTTGTATTACGAGAAAGCTATTCCTTTTCGAATATAAAATAAATATTTGTTTAACATCAGAAGAAAAGCATGCTCATAAACGTGTATATATTGATCTAGCTATTCTTCTAGATATTGTTTGTTATAATATTAAAATATCGAAAGATAGGCGTAAGCCGTTAAGGTTTATTGCATCCGTTATTCTATACTAAACTCAATTATACAAAAACAGGACTTGGGTCACTGTATCGAACTTATTCTGCGACCCACTTCGATAAATCACGTTTGTAAGAATGGAAAGCAGGATTCGTTCGACACCTATCGCTGTTCGATATCTGTAGCGAAATAATAATTACACGATTGTAGAACGGCAATGGAATTTTTAATATTTCCAAACGATCGGTCGCTTCATCCGTGCATTATTACGACAACCAGCCGTTAACCTTGAAGTTCCTGTTACCGAGGGAGGGTCACGTTTAGAACTACATCGAAACGAAAGAAGCGGATGAACCGGTTCCACGTAGATCCCGTCCTATCAAACTTCGTTCCGAGTTCTCGGTATCGAAAATACGTGTTATATCCATATTTGTCACGCTTCCTATTTGTTCTTTGTCCTGTTTTTATAGCCAGCGTGTTAAAGACCTTTAAACGCTATTATATCTATATAATTCGATATATCGCACGTTTATTGAGAATTAATCATTTCTTTTTACTCTGTTTGTTATTTTATGAGAAGGTTGATGGCTTTTTAGGTATATGAATTTTTAATAAATTGCCGGTGGATCGAATGTCGTGTTGCAATTTGATGCGCGCAATTCTTCACTGGCGATGACCTCTGGTTTTAAAATGGAATTTAATTGAAAATGAATTGGAAAATTCATTGTAAGAATTCTGCTGAAATACTTTCTGTCTACGATGTAGATTAGTGTGTTATCTCTCCAGCACTAAATTAACGCTACTTTAGAACCGATTCTGTCTCTTCTGTTACATTGCATATTTTTACCGTGTGCAACCTACTCAGTACTGCACTCTAGAACGAATAAGCTCTAAACGAAAATAATTCTATATTGAAATTTTACATTTTAATCTAACACGAACGTTTCCTACAGGATCTAAAGCTAATACCTTTGAGAACATTTTTTATAGTAAAAAAAAAAAAAATTATTACACGAGCGTAATTGACTTTCACTCGTTATCGATGCTATCGGTATCATAAAAATTTTATATAACCGAAAAAGCTCTCTCAAACCGGTAGTTCCTTTTAACGCCACTTTTCATCCGTATTTTTATATACCGCAAGAGGAAATTCAATATCCGAGCAGGGTCATCGAACCGTTGAAGATTCCGTTCCGTCATCCTCATCCAACGAGATCCTTGGTAGAAACAGGCGCGTATTTTTTTCCTTTATCCCCAATCTATCTTTTTTATCCTCGATCAAGATCCTTGAAAAGCGTGTATGCGCGCTATCACGCGCTAAAAATACAAAAATTATTTTATCGTATAGACTAACGGACATCGTCCTTTTACCTTTCGATTTATCGAATTCGTAGCAAAAGTCATCTTCTTCTGGTGCGCGAAATACCTGGAAACAAGTCAACGAACACAAAAGCGAGCGTTATTGCCGTTTAATCGTTGACTCTGGACATATTCCGTCTCGCATATGGCGAGCTTTAAAGAGGGTTATGTATCATGAACGTTCGTTAAATATTTAAATGCCAAGTTTAGGACGAATATCGTTACCAATTCGAAGTAGAAATGGAAATTGATGAACGAGAAAGATTTTATTTCGCCACACGAGACAACATCAGTTGCAAGGAAAGACGGAGGGATTAACAAGTAGGAAATGGTGGGGACCCTAGGTCCCTTCCTCTTTCACCTTCTCGAAAGAGGAACAGGTAAATAACTGGCCGCGATTTCTTTCCTTCGTGGATACGTGGCCGGGTGATACTAGCGCCGTGGTTGGTCAAATTCGAAACTCGCGATCTGTTCGCGTCGGGAAAACGAAGCGCGATCGTGCCAGCTGTGATCGTCGTCTGCACGCGGTGATCGACGCACGTGGTCGTTCGGATCGTTGGCAGAAAAAGTTTTAGCGAATCGTCGTTAATCGTTACTCGAATGGAAAACCCTGGATTTAAGAGGCGAAGTTTTCTCGCGGCAATTTTCGATGTGTGCGACACCTAACTTCAACTGAAATTGTTTACGCGCGAGACGCGTGACTGGTCACCGCGCTGTTCGCGAAAGTGAGACCAGCGCTTCCGACGAAAAGTTTTAGTTTAACTCGTAGATCGTTGCGGGGATGATCGCTGTGGTGTGATCTACGGATAAGTTGTGCGAATGGTTTTATTAGCGGGACTGGCGCGGTTACGGTAAACAGTTTTTAGAAGGAAGTCGTTTTACCGGTAGCGAAGGAACAAAGACGCGATATCCAGTAAGAGGACGTTTCATTCGACATGACAAGCATTTTATCAACGATCTCCGATGCAGAGGATAATTAGACATAAAAACGTTTGACAATTTCGCAATGTCGTGGGAGTTTTCTATTTGCAACGTTAAATCTCGGTCGAACGAACTGATCAAAGGTGACCGTTTGGCGTTTCACTCGTCCGCTTATTCTACGAAGCTTGCTGACAACTAGTCTAACGTGTTCGATCGAGATTGAATAAATAAACAGATAAGCAAATGAACGAATCGAATGATAAATAAATATTCGCTTCGATACTTCGGGAAGAAAAAAGAAAACGAGTAACTTCGCTGACATGAAAACCGATATGCCGGACGTTAAACAGGACCAGGCTAAAGTCGAAGAACGCCGAGGTTCTTCGAAACAAAGTACGAGATCGAGAGTGTGTGCGGACCACGGTGAACAGGATTGCCCGAGTGAAAACGAACACGAGTTCGAGTCACTGGAGTACGAGGAAGACGTTTATTATTCGAATTTAACTGCAACTCCCAGCTTCGACGACATAGACGAGCTGAGCGACGATGCGGACGAAATTGTTGTCCATTGTTGGCGGGACTCGAACGGTGATATAGACGAGATCGTGGTGGACGATGCGAATCTATCGGTGGAGACGCAGTTTTTGACGCCTGACGGCGAGGACGGCGCCACTGGTCGCGGAAAGAAAAAGAGGAAGTCGGTTCGAGTGATATTCCAGGACTTCTCGAAGCCGTATCTGGCCAAGATCAGCAACAGCCAAAATTACAAGAAGTTCCTCGAGTTGGTAAAAGGTGCAGCATATAATTCGCGAGAATGGTACAGTCCGACGTATAAATTATTCCGAAGCGAAGTAAATAATATCGTATCTTGTATCGTATCTTGTTCTTTTCTCGATAAAACTCACAGTTCGTTATTATTTATCGTTGCTTCTAACAACAACAGGTTTCTGCCAGATCGATCGATACGTCGATCACATCGGCTCGTTGGATATGTGTGTTTCGATTATGAGATCCGGCGCCCTATAAATTTACGAGTGTTGTACATAATTGCGTTATTTACGGTCGAGATCGAGCTCGTTTAGATCGTGTTTAGATAGATGGCGGTCACGCGATGCGCTTGCGTTGAAAATTCCCAGCTGGATTAAAGTATTGCTTTAAATACGCGTATTCCTTGCAGATTTATAGGTTATGCGTGTTTTAGACGTCCGATTGAAGTTCGAAGTAAAATATTTTTTCGGGGCCGGCTCCAAGCTGTTGTTTCACGGGAATATTTATCGCTCTTGCGCGAAATTGTGAATTGCAACCGGTAGATGTATATATAAACGGCCATAAAAAGTAGAACGATGTTGCAAGATATGAAAGTGAGAACTATATCAACGTTTCGTGGTATTGCTTCCACGGAATACCGATGGGCAACGGTACACCAGGGTAACGTTACGCTACCATTTTGGTAATGACAAGAAACTACTTTTGTATTTTATTTAGTGGCAAAGGATATTACTGTCGCGATAAATTTCCCTCGTGCACTTGTTCCGTCGTAAAAAAGACATTGGAACAACGAAGCGATTTCGAGCTTGTATCTTTTCGGCGGTAAATTTATATTTGTATGTCGTAAATGCTGTATCGATGAATATTTGCGATGAAACGCAACGCGTACTCGTAGGTTAATTGTATTTTAAGCTTTCCAAGATATTATTTCGATAGTCGATGAATCTATTTTTTTATTTCTATCTATGTACGGCTAGGAAAACATTAATAGCACGAAGAACTATTTTTAAATAGAGTTGACGTGAAATTTATACGATAAAATTTGTAATTTTATGTAAGAAATTCACCGATACGACTCATGATATATTTCTGAACCTTTAATCGAAACATATATCCTGAAATCTATGATGCATTTCTAAATATTCGATTCTTCTGAAAATAATGCTTTCCGATATTATCGACGTTTTCGAAGCTACTTGTTTGTTACACTTCACGCGTCTCATCCCATAAATAAGCGCTGCCTCTTGAATATTAATCCCTTAACGTCGGGCTCCGTGTTTCGTAGAAAAATCGTGTGTTTATATATAACAAGACGAGCCGCTTATCTAATTCGTTTCTTATCTTCGCAGCCTAAAATTCAGACATCGAAATATCTTTGAAACCGCTTCTTTTGTACCAGCGGAGAGACGTTTTATTGGTTTTCAAGAAATTCTGAAAATTGTTGCCACAAATTTTGCACGCTTTACGCGAAGTTTGTCTTTCACGGTGACTAATTATCACAGAGATTAACACTTTTACGTACGTAGTTTCACGATCGCTGCTACGACCAAAGACACAGGCCGAAACGTAAAATAAAAATCAGGAACCTTTTAAAATAAATTTTATAACTGACTGCGAATCTTTCTTCGTATTACAAAGCATTATTAATTACCGCGAGGTCTTGCTTTTTCGTTGTTGTTGCAAATAGCAACTTCACCTTATACATGTTTTTATTTAGTTATCTGTCTTGTAAAGAAGACTATGACCTTTTGCTACAAGAAAGATCACGTGTCAACTTATAATTATCTCAGTTTCGCATCGTTTTACAATCGTTGAAAAATCATATAAATCACAGATTAGAGACGGTAAAATTACTATCGTCGTAGAAAAACTGCTTTATCCGCCGATTTCACGAATTTTCACGGGCGTTTTATTACTTTCACCCAACGTAAATTGTTTCTCACTTGAAAATGCAGAGTTTCGCGATGTTATTGCGCGGAATTTCCGGATTTCCTTTTCGTTAATTGAACATTTTTAATTTGGTGCAATCTTTTACGTAAACCGGAAGTCCGTGCATATATATATATATATATATATATATATATATATATATATATATATATATATATATATATATATATATATGTATAGATCTTGTTATCGTTAGTGGCGCGTATTTTATACATTCTTATTTTATATTAACTTCCTGTTTAAATATAATACGAGCCTTTTTTTTGACGCTTTTCTTTCGCCTTATCTTTATTCTGTCGAATAATTATCGATAGATACACAAGATTAGATACAGTTGTGTCAGGAAAAGCTAGATTCTAAGCATACCAATATTAGAAAACGTAAAAATCTCGCACGATGATTTCGTGAAAAGTCATAACTGACATAAACAAACTACCGCAACAGCTAACATAGCAGAAACGTAACTAACTCTTTATGTAAGAAGAGACCAGCATCTGCGATTCGAGAGGCTATGACTAATCGTAACACGATCAATAAAATGGCAATGATCCATTCCCCTTCGATCGCGGCGGTCGAACACTTGCGTAACTTTTTACGTCCTATTTTTACGATATCCGTGAGTCTGATCACGTTGACCGATTCCTCGATTTGGACCGATTATTCGTAATAAAATCGAGCGATGAATTAAATCGAACAAATTAAATCGAATACGAACGATACTGATACGACTTGTCTTTTTGACTTGTCCATTTGCGTACGTTGCATGTACAATTTTATTTAGACGAACGAAATTTCGGAACTACTTAATTTACCAAATTTCTATCGACTGAATTCGCTCGTCCAAAGTTTATATTCTACCGTACAGAGCTGACTTCGGTCAGAATTATTTAAATAATTGTTTAAATGGTTCTGGTGTTCATTGTTCCACTCCTTTACCATTATGGAATCTAAGCGTATTTTGGATATCTTATGTATCCTTTTTAACGTTCGTGCAACGAAACAGTTTTTCCTAATGCTTTTTGGGGGTTTCAGGAGAAGACGCGACTCTTCACTCGACCGATTACATCTCGCCAACGTCAGATAACGTAGTGAACGAGCTGCAAGGACTCTCTCTGGAAGAACAGAATCGCCAAAAGGAGGAATGGAGCGCGGAACTGGCCAAGGTACGTACTTGCCACGCTTTTTCATTCCGTCGAAAGCACTGAAATAGTTAGAATTGTGAAATATGACCAGCAAGAAATTCACTGGCTACAAGATCTATTTCAATTAATTCCGCGAAGACAGTTTTATCCTATATATGCTCAAGGTCCTTATTCTTCAACTAGTTGTATGTTTTCAAAATGTACGTTTTCAAAGATAGAAGACGAATTGTGGAAAATTATTAATTATAACATAAATATACGCATTTGTATTTCAAATAAAACGATCATGCTATCGGGCCACGATGGTTATGTAAATTTGTAAAAAATTGTAGCTATATTTTTATTCAACCTTTTGGACATCCTCCGCGTAACTATGCCTTTACTATTATTTAGTATATTTCATTGGAGAACGTTTGCGTTGAATCTTTAATTCCCTTGGTCATTTGAAAAATAATTATTAATAAACGCAAATACGAATTAAATATTACGAGTAAAAATGTCACTTCTATCGATTATGGCGGATCGCTGATTGACATTCACATAACGCAATTCCCTTTATAAACTGCAAATAATACATACATTCGACATAGTGATCTCGTGTTTTTTGCGGATTTTTTACGCTTAATTAGCGAAAAGTCTCGGTTCAAAAGAGAAATTCGAGCATGAACGATTAACTATTTCGCGAAGAAGCTGAAGAAGCCGCGTGTCGTAGGTGGAAGAGGAGATTCAGACCCTGAGGCACGTGTTGGCGAACAAGATCAGAGTCTCTCAAGAGCTGAAGAGGAAGCTGGGCATCAGCGTTTGGAAAGAGATCACCGACGACATGAATCAGGGCTTGAAAAACGTTAAGGAGAGTCAAGTGTACGTTTTTATTCAGTCCTGCAGAAGCACGTACTTCTTTCTTTATCTTTCACCCTCATTTTGCACGAACGGAGTCTCTGGCTGGGTTTTTGCCAGCGCTGTCACGCGCAGGCTTGTCAGCAGCACGATCTATTCAACCATTTCATCGTTACGTATTTAATTGATACTCGATTATGTTATTTAATTTCGTTAAATGAAACACTTGTTTCGACCTGTTAATCGAGCAGCTAGTCATTTATCTCTCGATGATCGAATGGAAGAATATTCGCGACGAATGAAGACTTAGCTAGAAAATTCTCTATTTCCTTCGTACGAATTACATTGCTGTTGTGCTTCCGTGGATATTAAATCAATATGCTTCGTGACTCTATGAAATCAAAAGCTTCATTTTCAAAAGAATAGAAGGAAACATTATAAACGTCTGTGAATTGATTTATATAATAGCCTTCTTCGCTTTCTTTACTCTTATCATTTTCCCTTTGTAGTCTGACAATTTTTACGATACGATTAATTCAGCGTACTTTTTCAATGATGTTCTTTGAAACGAAAAGTTGCAGTTTCGAAAGAAAAATATTATAAACGTCTATGTATTCTTTTTTTACCTAGCAACCTTCTATTCTTCCTCTTCTATGCGTTTACCTGTGAAAATCGAACAAAGTGAAACTTCCTTTTTAAAAACGAAAGCTTCGTTCCCGTAAGAAAAATATTATGAATATCTTTGAACGTATTTGCACAGCGACCTATTTCCCTTTCTCGTTTTTTTTTTTTTATCGTTAAACAAAGCGAAACTTTTTAATACTATATCAATGAACGCTACTGTGACAGCGTCGTTAGAGTACAAAGGATTTAACTTTTTGTTAGGGTAACTGAAAATTCTGTCGAAGAGAGCCAATGTATAATATCCAATTTGCGTAGTAGTTACGGTTTAATTATACTATAGCTGTTCTGTTAACAGGTTAATTTCGTTTTACCGCATGCTGCTGATGCCTGAGACTTCAAGCACAGTTACGAATGCCACACGCGAACAATTTGTGCGGTTCGAGCTAGAGCTATGAAAGCTTGTCGCTACTAGAAAGACGTCGAGATTGCTGTAACTTCGTTCTTATCGAAATCGATGTGTCTATTCGTGCCGTTCACGAGTCAAAATGATCAACTTTACTCTACGAAATTTTTGAAATTTCACCGTCAAACTATCTTTATAACTTCATCAATTTTCTCTGTTAATTCTTGTTTCGCGATGTTGATCGAATTTGGCAAATGAGCGGTTCGTTTATCTCTTCGTAAAGCATTCCCAATTGTCGCGCAACTTAAGTAGATGTCCGTTGCCAAGAGATCCCATTTTATTATTTCGTTCGACAGGTTTCTTAAATCACCTGTACAGATACCGCGTTACGAACCGCGATAGACGTAACGCATGCATAATACGCAAATTTTTGTACATTTACACGTGTATCAACGACTTACAGTTAGATGCGTGCGGATAGACAGAATTGTCATTGCATCTGACGGGTTTCAAACGGATTAGAAGAAATGGGGCGGGTTGGATTCTAGATTCTTTTTATTACATTATCGTGATGAAGTTTCATAGTTGGGTATGATAGAACTATAATAGAATACAGGGTGTGCCAGTATGTAATCGTAGTACAGTCGACGACGATGTTAATTCTATGGGAGCAAACAAATTGGAAATAATAGGAAAAGAATAGAATTAAATTTTCTCATACGAGCTTCCGTATCCGATGAAATCGAACTTCACTGTTTGTTTAATCGATTAACTGGATCGATTACAAACTGGGCACGAGCAAGTAATTAATAGGAGTAAGTAAACATGGAAAAATAAGTCAGGAACGTAAAATGAAATTTTTCTATGGCAGACTTCGTTGTCGATTTTCTCGAAAACGAAACGTCAGACGAACAAAGTTTATTCTACTTTCTCGACTTTATCCGGACTCCATGGATATCCGCACGCTTCTAATCAAAGTTGATTTTTTTTAATCGCGCGAAAGGTGACGGCTGCCAGCCCTCCGTACCTCTTTCGTTTATTTTCTGCTACTTCTGCTCTTCAGACATGTAGAACACTTTTCTTTGACTTTTGGTTGGGTTCTCATTCAGTTATCAGAACGTCGGCGAGAAACTCGGTCAGTTCAGCAAGGCGGTCACCGAGAACACTTTGTAAGTACACAAGCAATCGTGTTATCCTTTCAGATCCAACATTTCTTCCATCGACCGTTAACCGTGATCATCTTCAACTAAAATAAACTTCTTTTCTTCTTCCCTTTCTTTTCTTTTCTTCTTTTTTCTTCCTTAGAATTCTCAACTGGTGTAGCGCGAGTCAGATCGTCGATAAACGAGCAATAAATAGATAATCGATTGAGAAATAGTTGTGTTAACAATTAAAGAATACACAGGGGAAGCGTGTTTACATCGACGTTATATCGTACAAAATTACGCGATTACATAACTCGGATGAAGATATTGTTAAACTGAAAGATGCGAGCTTTTTAGAAACACCTGATAAACGTAGTTTCGTAACAAACCAATGATATAACGTAATGACGATCGATATTTCTAAAACGTCCGAGAAAGTGGTAAACAGTTGTTGCCACATATTTCAATAGGAAAATTAAACGATGAAAGAGAAATTAGTAACATGAAATTGATCGATAAAACCTGTGGCTTCTGTAATCCTCCATTCGTTCTGCATTACGAGAGTACCAAAAACAATCAGCGAGAAGTACAACGCGCTGAACGTGGAAGGACATACGTTACGTTTGCGAGCGACCTGATCGTACCGCACCATTTGAGGGTTGTGTCCGAGAGAAATTTTGGATCACGATATTAACGCGATTTATACGTATTAGACATAACTTCCTCTTGCCACGATGTTCCCTTGCACGTTGTCACGCCACTCGCGCAAAATTCACAACGCTTCAGGTTGTTCTAATTGCTTTAACGTAGACGAAACGAAGTATGTACAGAGACTCGAGAAATAATCAGATAGAAAAATAGAAAGGCACGCACCGCTAAGTTAATTAGTGTCCAAGATTGAAAGTCGGTGTATCGACCTCGGGTTGCCACGAAACAGCGTCTTCTGTTAGCCGCTTGCGTAGAAGTAACGATAGCAGAGAAGCATAAGCTTTTATAATGGCCATCTAACGACGAGCACGGAACGCTTGTGAATAATGCGATGTAAATGTTTAGTTACGAGATTGCGGAGCTTGTCGTGTGTGTGAAAGTAAAATGCATGACATATACATCGAGCTTGAGTCATTATCGAAGTCCCGAGCAAAAGCATCTGTGACCACGGACAACGCGACCTTGCCTGGACGGAACAAGTTCCGCGTAAAATGAATATTTATCGTTCTCCTCCTTCCACAGATTCCAGAAGACAGAGTCTGTGTTCAAGACCACGGCTGAGAAGACGACCAGCATTCTTGGCGGCTTCGGAAGTGGATTATCCATGAAGCTCGGCCAGATGCGTAATTCCGACAGCTTCCGTTCCCTAGAGGAACGAGTTGGATCTGCCTACGAGAACATGAAGGTTGTTACCGACGATTGAAAGAATTTTCCGTTTTTTTTTTTCTTTTTTTCTTTCTTAGAAAAGTTTCCTTTAAACCTGTCGCGTCTTTAGGGCCCATTTCTAGATTGTTGATTTTTATGCGAATTTCGAGCGCTTCCTAATCTTGGCAAGATCTTTTTTGTCGTTTTATCCGTAGACAGCGACACATGGCTCCACCAAGTTTCGTTTAAAAAATGATAACACAAAACTTGTAAAGCCTGGCTTGTCAAACTGTGGGCCGTGACCCTCTTAGTTTCCTTAACGTGTTCAGAATGATCGGAAGAAGATAGCCAAGACCCGATGTTAATTAAGACACGTTATCAGAGTCCCCTGTAAATGTTACATTCTCATGAACTTCTTGGATTTTTATTCTACGTAAACGATCGTACGCGTTAATAATTCTTAAGCATCTTAATAATAAAATAACACGTGTCCTATATTGGATTTATACGTAATTTGAGCATATTACGAAAGAGAATGAAATAATGCGTACAACTTGACTCATACGCTACGATTCCTTTCGTCTTTGGATACTAGGATTACGCTTTTAGACTTAATAGACGAATCGCGAATAATTTCGCTGTGTGAAATTTCATTCTTCGTATTCGTTTTAATTTACATGTATTCAACTTTGCTACGCGGCTTTGATACAATGTCCTTTCCAACTTTTGGATCGTGATCTTCTTAGGCTTCGAAATGTTTTATTTTTACAGTGGCTATTCTTAGTTAGTTGACAATTGTTTAATTCAATAGGATCACGTTGACGTATTTTATGAATAACGTTGATACTGATTTGCGTTAAACGAAAGAAAGAAAACATAGTACGCGAGTGCGCGTAAGGATGAACGGTGTTGTGTGTGCGTGTGAGTATGTGGAATTTTGCATCGATGAAAGAGCGAATGAAGATGCGAGAACGAAGAACAAATGCGGATCGGATGACGGAGGTTAGTGAAAGAAAGGAATCCGGCTGTTTCGTATGTAACAAATTAATAGAACAGGGTCAAAAGAGATTTGGGGATAGGTGTTTTGTAGCTTTTGAAAGCCGACGCCGAAGATGGTTAATATCGTACGTTATGTTTCAGACGAAAGTCGTGCCTTCAAGATCCAGCTCAATGCAAAGC
This sequence comes from Bombus difficillimus, assembly GCA_014737525.1. Lineage (NCBI taxonomy): Eukaryota > Metazoa > Arthropoda > Insecta > Hymenoptera > Apidae > Bombus > Bombus difficillimus. The sequence continues at coordinate 305,325 of JACXIT010000197.1, read as the reverse complement.
TTCAATGAGATGCTCCGAGACACGGAATCGTTACGCTCGGCGCCAACAGCTACCAGCCCGACCATTCCGGAAGACAAGCTTCTGTCTTAGAGTTGGGCATCTCGAGTTTACATCGATTTCTGCCTCTTCTCTGCGTAACATGCTGACGCGTCGATCCACGATGCCGGTGTTTCGCCCTATGCTGCAAACTATCACTTTCCACTGCGTATTGCTATTAATCAGGGCTATGCGATGTCGTCTACGTAATCGAACGTCTATTAAAACGAAATAAAAAAGTAAAAAAAAAAAAAAAAGTCAAGTCAGTCGTGGAAAATGAGTTGGCTTAGCGGATATCGATCGATATGATACAACGATTCGAACAATTTGTGTCTTTTGGATGTTTCCTTGCGTGCACAAAGCTGTGTAGGACATTGGACGTTGTTGGAATTGAACTCGCAACTTGATGTTTCTTCGTGATTTAATAAGTTGCACGATATGCCCTGTTGAGAACAGAAAAGCTAATTTGTGATTCCTTTTTTCCTTTAGTGATTATTATTGTTTGTTTTTTTTTTTACGGATTGATTTTTAGAAATGTGTGGAGGAATCTTGTTGATTTTTAACACGTGACGTTTGTTTTCTTTTCTTCCTCTTTTTTTCTTTTTTGTTGTTTAAGGAACGCGCAGGATTTCTGTGTTAGTTGATCTTTTTACGGTGACAAGCTTATCAGCGTTGTATCAATAATTTGCGTTTCTTCGTATCGGGAACATGTTACTCAAGAAGATGGCAATTGATTTCTTTACTTTATCGAACTTATTTGCACTACAGCGATTTTAATAACGTATAATATAATATATCGTTGGATACGTACCTTAACGTTTAGCGGTTCAACCTGTTTTTGCACCACGAATTCGTGAAAGTAGGCACACACGCTTTGAATAGATATTTTACTCTGGTGGCGTTCTCGTCCTTTTCCGGATACCGATAATCTTAACATCAGAAACGATACCTCGATGTATTCCTATGACATACGAATTCTGACTATCAATTTTCTTCGATAAGACTCGTGCTTCGACAATACTATCTATTTTCGTGTGATACAAAATAATCGATCTCTATCGTGCAGTCTATTTGAAAATAATTCGAATTCGTGCGGTAACATTTGTAGAGTTTCCAGGATTACTTTACGCGGGACACAGGTGGCCGCCATTGTTTCACAATTATTCGATTCATCTTAAATATTCCCGAAAATATTTCTGAATAGGTATCTATCTTTGTACGTTGATAAATGTCCTTATAATTACGTTATGAAACATTTTATAACTCGTTGCATTTAAGCGAGACTAATATCGATCCTAAATAACGAAGCTGTTATGGCTATCACGACCATGTTATTTCGTTCAAAATCGAAATCTTATCGTTGTGAGAGTTAATAAACGCGATACTATTATACATGTTCGCGATGAATCAAATTCTTCAGCACTATGCTTGAACATGTAGAGAGTGGTCGATAAATCACTTTCCCATTTAACAGTTATATAACTTTCTTTATTGTATATTTTTAAATTCTTATTTCAGACTTTTGAACAAATTTATAACGGAGGAGCGAGTACAAGTTTTAAAAAAGAAAAAAAGAATACGATTTCTTTTTACGATGATGTACAAATTTGATGTACAAATCTTGAGTTTCCACTGCCTCAAAATCTGCTATTCTGATAATTAACACACCCATTGAATTGAAATGAGCGTCGATTTTGAAAATAAAATTCAATAATTTTTATCCGTTGCTCTGTAATAATTGTCGTAATAATCGTTGTTAACTGTTGTGTTATAAATCTTCAAAAGTCTTCAAAAATTCGAAACAGGTATTTAAAGATATACAACGAAAATGAGTTTTATACAACCAATCAATGGGAAGATGAGTTATGCGTTACGCTATATTAAGAAGAATTGTTTTTGCCTTGAAGAGTTTATGAGGATTATAAGGATGGCTTTGGTACGGTAGTCAATGGTACAGCGAGGCTTCCCGTGTTCCGTGATCATTGAGCCTTAAGGACGACTTTTAAAGAAACACGTGTAAGACCGATCTAATTGCAAATTGTCTAGGAAAGCGAAGAATATTTTTTACTAAGCTCTAGAATGAAATTATGTGGCGCGGACGCGCAGTGACCAGAGCGCGTTTGCTTGTTTAAGAAATTCGTTAATTTAAGGAGTCGGACACAGATATTATAAATGCATATACATAAAGCATTTTCTGCCTATTTAACGAACTCTATATGTCATTGAAACTGGATCTAATCCCTGCGAATGTGTCGTAAGATCTGTGCTCGTATCGTCATCGACAACCTGCTACACGATCTACTTGTTCATATTGGTGAATAAATTATTTTGAAAAATGCTACACGTGAAGAGCGATTTTTCACCCATAGTACGGAGCGTGACTAAACGTTTGTTACATATTAAAAATCTATGTGTGCTTCTTAATTATATGGAACTTATTCGTACTTATAACGGCAATTTAATAATATATTTTTTATGAAAATTTCTGCAGTTTCCCTTTCTTTTGCTAGTTTCAGTAGGATCTCTACGATTTCTAGTTAATTAGATAAGATTGTTCATTTAGATTAAGATTATTCCACGGAATATTATTATATATTTGACAATCATTTTCTACGTAATTCATTATACATTGGCACTGTGTGATCATTGATAGGAATTAGAAATAATTCTTTATTTTATGATTGATTTTTTCTCCTTTATACAGAATGCAGAATGTTTTAGAGTTTTTTTTTTTTTGTGTTACATGATACAGTGTGTCATTGGAATAATCTTGCATATTGTTTAAGTATATATGTACTTTGTATGATATTTTAAGATTACCGTCCTAATATAAGAAACAATTTGTGGAAACTACTCTACTTTCGAGTGTTCCAGTTTCCTGCTTATAATAAATGGACCACTTTATAGACTATCTTAATCATCGTCTTATATATTTATTTTCAAGTAAACCTTGTTTTTGTAAATTCATTCCTTAGTAAATTTCAGATACCTGAAGCGCAAGAAACGAATTACTGGGATTTCTTACTTATCATGATCTTTAATAATATCTAAACAAGAAGTTGCATATATTAGACAGAAAATATAAAAATGAAATATAGCTTGAACACGCGCACGTGCGTATCAAATTCGCTCGGCAGTAATAAACGGTATTCCGAGTAAAGTGAAATTTCTTTGGAGCTACTTTTCAAGTACTTTTAAAAGTACGAGTTCCGGTTTATATTAAACTGTAACGTAATTCTTTCTTTTTATTTACGTCTTTTACGAAATCTTTTATATTAAAAGAAGAAGTAAAAAAGATGGAAAGTAATATGGCTAGGAATTTCCTAGCTCACGTTTATCCACGTTCGTGAGTTCAAGCTTGTGTATCGTATTGCAGCTCGTGCAGAAACAGACTTCAACAAGAAAGAAGTCCTTGATTTCAATCGATTTCCTTTTAATAGCATTTCTGACAATACTATTTAACGAAATTATTATAGTTAAGCGTTAATCTTTAATACCCAAGTATATTAATCTCTAATTTTTGTATCTGACAATATGCCTGGCCGAAGTGAAAAATATTACCTGCAAATCTGATGCTTTCTAGTAACATGGAGTATGTATGGAGACGACGTGGAGTGCCTGGATGGATGGTGCTTCACGATAAGGATCAGTTGGGAAGATACATACACGCAGCATTAAAAAAAGGAATTGGTCAACTACTTTATTGCCATTCTTCACGTGGTACAAAACATAGTTCGGGTGCGTACGAGCACGCTTAAGTACAAAACAAAAACGATCCTCTACAAGTAGTCTTCTCCAGCTGCATGGCGAGAGCAAACAAGTAGAAAGGTAAGAAACAGAGAAAGAGACAAGAGTAAAACGAGATGGAGCAGGGAAAGATAGAGAAAAGAAATTAAAAAAAAAAAAAAAAAAAAAAAAAAAAAAAAAAAAAAAAAAAGAAGAGAGAGAGAGAGAGAGAGAGAGAGCTGTGTTAACGTTAAATGCATACATATCAGTATATGTATCTGTATACGTATAGAAACATGTGTGTGTGTGTGTGTGTGTGTGTGTATATATATATATATATATATATATATATATATATATATTACGACTTCGTTAACAACATAAAATGTAATTATTCACATAACACAATAATCTGTGATCTATAATATTATAACGATCTGTCTTTTGTACTGGATAGGCCAACACGCGTACAGTTTCCTATATACATATAGTCGAGATTCTTTATTAAAGTTCCTTTCTTTCGATAATCTTCGTTTAATTACCATATAATTGAATGAGAAAGAAGAATCCATTTATGAGTAATAAAGCGCGAGCTTGGCCTGTCGCTTTATTTTCGTCAGGCACCGTGCAGCCCCGTTTGAGTATTATTTAGTTTATTCGTTTAATTATTTATTTATATTGAAATTATCTCGTAACAGATATATCTCGTTACCATGGTAACCTTGGAATTGGGTTTGCCATCTCGACAACGGCCAACAATATCGAAGTTCTCCGTTGTCCTTTAAGATTAGGCTTCGTATTAACTAAGGTATAGGGTGTGAGAGAAAAAGATGATACATATATATATATATATATTTATCTATAACATATGTATATATCTATAAACACATGGGGGAGTAACGTTAAATTAAGAACGCAGTGCAGCGTAATTGGAAGGGATCGTTTTATAATACAACGGTACCTTGAGTATTATTCGACGTGAACAAATCGGCGCGACGGCTCTCTCAACGTCTGTCGTCGTTGAATCACGCGGTAACGATATAATTATGCTTACGATTAAGCGAATCACGAGTAACGATTGTCGTTGATGAATCGCAGTTGGCGGGAATCGATTCTGTGCCGAGAGGAAATTCGCTTCAGCCTCCATTGCTTATTCAAGTCGTTAACATCCTTCACAGTTTATTTCAAGGAACAATTAACAATATTTCTTCTTTCTTTCTTTTTTCTCTCTCTCTCCTTATTGTAATCTCTTCAACGTGTCGAGAATTAGCCAAAGAAGAAGAAGTAGAAGAAGATAGCAATGTTAAGATACGTTATTAGAGTTGCTGAAAATGTTACGTTCTCACGAACCTCTTGGATTTTTACTTGGCGTAAACGATGGTACGCATTAATAATCCTTAAGGATCTTGTCCCGTAAACGCGTAAGGTAACGCGTCCTATATCGCATTAGTACACAGTTTGGGTACGTTACGAAAGAGAGTGAAATAATGCGAATAACTTCACGTATACGTTACGATCTATCGTCTCGTATATAGATACTAAGATTGCACTTTTTGATTGAATAGGCGAATTGTAAATAATTTCGCTATGTGAAATTTCGTTATTCGTTTACGATTTAATTTACATCGATTAAACTTTGCTACACGGCTCTAAGTATAACGTTATACCGACTTGTGTGTAAATATCACGTCTCAAACATCACATTTCTTTACTTTTCCATCACGTTTACAGAGTAGCTTTAGTACGATGTACTATCGTGTTTGAAATTTTTCATACATTCTTGCAACAATTTAATCCGACAAGTTGCGAAAAGTCTGAATGGCTTTCGTTTATTATCCACATAGAAACCGTTGAATATTCACCTGCGTACATTCCAATCGATGGAAATTAATTCTGTGCAACTCTCACTCTGCAACAAAGTGTAGCAAAAATGTACGAAACAATCCAGACGATCTGAAACAAAAAGAAAAAAAAAAAAAAAAAGAAGAACGACCTCGCAATTCGCGCACAACGTTCTCGACCGATTTAGATGCCAGCGTTGCACGAAAGACTTTCTTTCTATTCGCGGACAATAGGCTCACGGTCCGAGCAGATCTCGCATGCAGACGCGTCTAAGATGCGGCAAGCCTTCTTTTTCACGGCAATAAAATTCACCTATGATAGTCGGGCCACGACATTATCCTCGTTTACCCGATTCAACCGTGGCGACCTTTGCACGTGAACGTTGCACCTTTCCGTGCAATCTTCCATCTACGGAGGCCATTGTTGCTGTATCTCTCGTTGCTCTCGTGGTTCACGGCGAAAGAGAGACGGGGGTGTGGCGCACCTTCCTCCTACCTTTGGAAGGTTCACGCGCTGTAGCGGTTTATTAGTCAACCACAATGGGCCGCGGATGTCGTTGAAAAATTCCGGGACCAACCGGGACGAATACATCGTTCCGAGATTTCACCACGTTCTTCGATACTTTTGTTTATCGTATCGATAACTGTACAATAGGACCTTGACTGTCCGAACTGCTTAATCACCGAGAAATCGGATAATCAAATTTTTCGCGATCGAACGACTGAAATTATACGTCTCAATTATTTTCCTCTTGGTGTTTCTAGATTTTCCGAGCCGACAGATTAGACATTTTTGTTCAAATTCGCAAGGTTAATCGCATCCGCTACGTATGTTCATATGAAGCTTCTTATTTCTTCTATCGTGTAGATTCATTCTCCTCTCTTGAAGTCTTAGACATTCGTCAAATGGCTCATAAAGTACACGAATCGTTCGTATCTAAAGGCAGGAATTCCGAGGCTTTCGTCTTTTATTCGTTACTTTCAGCTCGTTCTTTATAAACGTCCCAACAACAAGTTAATTAAAGGATCGATCTGATTAAAGAACCAGGCCAATTAGAACGACACAATGGCAAAGCAACGAATCGCAGCCGTCTTCTTGGCTGGAAGGCGAAATCGGCGGATCGATTACGGGCGTACGATTCTCTGTGTGTATAGATGAGAGGCGATTAGAAGCCGGGTGGGTCGCAATCTGACTTTAAATTGGTGAAAGCCGCGCCGCTGGTGACTTTAAACACCGGTTGTAACCCTTATAAGGCGGCTCTCATCATATCAAGCCCCAAGAAGCGTATGGTTGCCGTCAATGGTGTCCGTGCCACGGGCTTCGGCTAACGCGATTTTAAAGAACAGCTATAAAGAAAGAGGAACGAGGCTTAATCACGAGCACACGCCGATTAGCCGTAGCCTGCTATCGATCTACCTCGTAAATAGAACTCGATGACGTTTTTTTCCGACCGCCTTGGACCGGCCCATTAATTGGAGCGCCGTTCATTGCACGCGTTTCTCTTCTGTTTCTGCCTTATTCCTCTTTCAAGCTGTTGCTGCTACTTGAAACGTTGTGGTACAATATATCTCGATGTGTCGCGGTTGGCAAAATAAAATACATAAAATTCGAGCGGCAGTCAACCTGTTAATCGAATTAGCGTTGAAACTGTTAGATTAAAACGTTTCTTCTAATGTAACAATTTATAAACGCACGATGCTCATCCTGATTTAGTTCTGATACTATCGCTGAAGTTTACACGTTGTTTTACCAGCAATTATTCATAAAGCGTACGGAAAGAATTTGAGCATCTCGTTTTCTAAACAGTAAACTTTAACGAGGTTAAAATATTTGGTGTGCATCGAACGATATCGATGAATTTTACATAAGACTGCTCCCTCGTAGTTTATTTTATGCTGCTTGAAATGTCATAAGTCGGGCCATTGCGGACAGTTTTCATTCCTGAATAATTAGAGTCGTTGCTCGTGTCACACTTAGAATTCGCGACAAAGGGTACGGTACGGATACGTCTTATAAATGAAAGATAATACCGCAACTAATTTCAAGAGATTTTGAAACCTTGTTTCTAACGGACAAAGTTCATCGACTCTCACGACATATGGTAATTGTAAATTATCGAATCGCGTATATAAGACGCTAAACGTACCGAGTATTTAAAAGAGGAATTTACAAAGAATATTTGTATTTAACATTTTAGATATAATTGGCAATAGCTTTTCTTATAAATACAATCGCGAATATTTGAGAATAAAGAAAGAAACTCGATGTGGAAACAATTTAACGCGAAAATACGCTGTCTGGTATCGTTTTTCGTTATACTGAAATCGCCAGCGTTACGAAACAAATTTTCCAAAGACACCTGCGCAATAATTCTCATCGAGCCAGATTTCACGCACCAAAGAAAAAAAAAAAAAAAGGAAAAAAAAGAAAGAAAAGGAAAAGGAAAAATAACGATAGAAATACCTTGCAGCCACATTAATTCCAATTAAAATTTACGCTCTCCATTAATACCACACAAGTTGCATTTTCACTTCCCTCTTCGCTATTTTGCTTAACCTTTAAACAACGAGATAATGTTCTCTCCGAATGGCCTTCGTTTAAACCTTACAAACTTGCAAATGCACGAACAGACGTCGTTATCAGATATCTACCCAGCCAAATCGAATAACGTTCGATCGCAACTGTGTTCCTAGTGGCGATAGTCAAGAATGAGTCAATTAAGCGAGTTGCTATGATCGAGTCAGCGGCTGTACGTTTTCCGACAGGCGTGTTCCAAGTAGTTCGGCTTAATTAAAGCGATAAAGAGATATCGGGACAAGATATTGTTGCCGCGATAACGTATGAAAATACGTTTGGCCGCCGTTTACGATAATTCATCGCTGTTCGCTAATTATGCGCTTAATTAGAATATTTGTACGTCGGGGGCTTTCCTGGAACTCCCACTCGGCACATGGACATCGACTTCATCGTGAAATCGTGATAGTTTCTTTCGTTGTACGATTTCTCCTTGTCTCGTTTTTTCTTTTCTTTTCCTTTTCAATCACCGCTCTTGTATCTTTTTTTACTTTTGAAATTTCCTAAAGCAACGTTCTAAGTCGCTTAGATTAGACTCGCGAGGAACGAGGCTTCGCTTTTCATAAAATTCGTAGAAATTCGCAGAACGTGCGACGTCGATTCGCAACTGTCATCGTATTCGTCGATCGCTCGATAGCAATTCCGATTTCGGAATTCAGACGTTATTCTCTGGTGCTACCTCGTTAATTTCCATCGGTGTTGTTAGCTTCGTAGGAAACATCCAATTTTTGGTTTCGATGGTAATGTGCGTTTAACAGCAATGGGTCGCTTTCTTCAGATTTTACTACACGCATGGTACCATGGTTATTTAGACCTTGTGACTACCTGTTTGCTAATTAACTCTTGGAATTGTTGTCGGAGTGCGTACGAGGATAAAGGAAAAGAGTATACGGTGAAGCCCAGGTGTCTCTTTTCCTATTCTTTTCGCGATTTTTTTGATGAAAAGCGGCGATAAAAAAGATTCGAGTTCCGAGAAAGAAAAGTTAGGAAACACAGCGAAGCGAAGACCGATCGCGTTAACAGCCTACCTACGAATTACAAGTCGATAGCGCACTAACAACGAGAGAGTTATCTCGTCGCTAACCGAGGCAGCAATCAGCCGGCAACACGTTCTTGCCAGTTGACTAATTCATCGTGGATGACGCGAAGCGCGTCTTCCATCCCATAGACTGGAGGAAAAGATGGAAAGAATTTCCCGTCGTTAGTGCAACGAGATATCGTTAGAACGAAAGTAACGGACCTCGACGTCACTGGTCACCTTGCAATCGTCATGGCAGCCTGCAATGGTAAATTAGCTACGCGTCATTAATAGCAGGCTCGGCGAATTACCACATCACCCTTCGATAATGTCAGCCACTCGATCAACGAGAAAACTTAGCAGGAACTCTGCTACATTAACGTTCGGCTACTGGATGTAACGTGGATCGAAGAAACGCGTGAGTTGAGAGCAGTCTGGTTTCAGTGAATATCATAAACGATGGTCTGGATGACGTTGATACATCCTTTCCTGGAATTTTCTCGTCTTTCGCGGCCATTTCCAGCATCTCGTTGACAGATGTCGATGTCGAGTGGATTTTATAATCGTTCTAATTTATCGATTAAATTTCAGATACGAACCACTTTGGTACTTGGACCATTGAAAACGTCAGCTATACGGAAACGTACGCGTCGCAGTTAATTATCGTTCACGCGTTATCCCGAAGAGGATAGTCGCTGCGAGGCAAAGACGATGGAAAGGAAGAAGCTAGAGAGCGACCGATGCCTATCCTTCGATCAGCAATTACCTTGACATTATCCGACCGAATCGGCAAAGAACGGACGGCGTGTAGAACGCTATTGATAATATTTCGCGATGAGAAACAGTAAATCGCTAGCTGGTCGAATTCCTATGGCGATCGGTCGCGATCTCCGGGCCAAAGTGCCACGGCCGTATCGGTTTCCTCTCTGTCACGATTTAGTCCATAAAACTGACTAATGATACCGGTGAAACGTAGCAGCAGGCAGCTAGAAGATCAATGGAAATCTCACCTGCAACTATACTTCAAAGGCCACCAAGTTGCCTTCCATTATTCTCGATAGGCAGTTTCTGACAAAGTTACGAGCACCGATCTACGATACCATCGCGCGCACCTGCGAGAAAACGATACCTGCTCGGTCGATTATGGAACATTTTCCCTTCTTTTTTTTTTGCGGAAACTAGCGAAACGGTGCAAGCGACCGGTAGAAACGCAAAGAAACATAACCCGGAAAGAAAATCGTTCTGAAAATTTTAATCTCCATACGTCTCTCGGTTAGACCAACCAGTTGGTTCTGTTGGCTCGCGATGAAGCACCGCGAAATTGCGGCTTGATAACTGCAAGGCGGTAAATTATCAATAACCGATAAAACGGACCGGTTCCATTACGCGCGAGATAAAATTCGCTATGTCCGAGGATTCGAACGATAGACTTTGGGTTCGTTGCTGGTCGCCGATGTTCCACTTGCGAATGTGGATCAGATTAGGGTAATTTGCCGTCGTGAAAGGCTGTTAGTGGTTGAAACAGTGATAGGCGCGGTGATAAATCTTGGGTAGATCGAGGCAGGTGCGTGCAAAGGAAGTTGGCAGAGGATGTCAGTGTTTGAAGAAGATTTATAACTACTGAATAATAGCGTGAGCAAAGGAGAAGGAAATGGGAGAAAGAAGAGACATTCGCTGTCAACCTGCAAAATTTCTATTCCACGTAGAATATCGTTTGGAAATAATACGGGAGACTTTGTGGGAAAAAATGATGCGAAAGGCTTTCCCCCTTCCTTACGAGATAAATAAATAGGAAATTCTAAGGTTCGTATTTATATAGAGGATTTTGTCAATTGCGTACAGGATTTTCCACTAAAATTTATCTTCCATCACAGTTTTCTCCAATCCGAATTAAATTTGATCTCTTTGATCTCGAAAAGTTTGATCTCTATGTTTTCTTGTATAATAGAAAGACGATTTCTAAATACACTGAAGCCCTACAAAATGTACACACGTACCTCGAAGCAGCACAAATGTGGAATAATTTTCAAATTTTTATTTCGCCGAATAATAACGACTTAAATCAAGCAGAATTTAGTAGAATTTCATATCTTCCATATTTACATACTCGCCGTTATACGTAACCACAAAGTCGAAATGTTCATACGTGGAACGAAATAATCGAGAAGAAAAATGTACTTAAGCATTTGGCACGCGAAACGCACCTCTAAACCCACGAATACCACCAACACTGGCAATCTACAAGTCGCTTAGGTTGATTCCCGACGAAACTAAATCTACCTGCATAAAATCAATCCGAAGAGAAACAATTCCAAAACCTGTGTGTAAGTTACACACTAATCTCATGACCGCAAGCGGAGCCGCTGCGAATAACATTGTCTCGCAGTATCCGTCAAATCGTCCGCTTAACCACAACCGCTACTAGTTTTCCGCGACCGCAAGAAGAATGACCACAAATAGAGCGACGTCCTTTGCAACAGAAGCAACTTTTCCGAACGATTCTTCGAGAAGATTGCCTTCCATATATGTACGGCGTGATAGCCGGAAGTCTGAACGCTTCGCGAAACACGTACGAACGTGATCCTGAACATTTCGAAACTCTGTTCGTCGATCGACTTTGCAAGGCTTTAGGTTAGGAGTTGGAGGAAAATGCGAGGAAAAATTGAAAATACATCGTGTTTGTTGGTCTAATTTTCCAACCGCGAATGAAGATGCAAAGAGAGTGGACGTTGTTTTTGCAGAAACCGAGCGTTTTGTAGAGACCGACCGTTCTAACCGCTAACTGGAAATCGCAGGAAAAATGCGACGCGAATGCGAAAAAATATGTTTGAAGATCTTTTTTCTTTTTTCTTGATTGGTTAATAATTTAAACAACGCAAAAATAATAGCAAGATTACGACGTACATTTCAACAGAACCGTAAATTGTCTTCTGTATGAAACCATAAAAGCTTTGCGAATGATCGCGATATAGAGAGTAAGACGAGTAATAAATTTTTTGAAAATCATGTACATTTCATGTTAGTTCGTAAAAATGTCCGATCGAATCGATTGTGGAATCGTAAAAGCACGACGGAGAATTCCTCGAAAGTTGCGCTCGAATTCATAAAACTTGGTTGAAATTCTTGCACAGTGTCGTTTGCGAAACAGCGACGATCGTAAACGGCGTGGTAAATTTTCTAAAAATCACGGTTTTTCTTTATGTCCGTAAGAGTTCGTAAAAGTCATAGCCACCGTGAAACGTGGCGTGTAACGGGAAATTGTTCGAACGATAGGTAAATTTCGTGAAAATTAACTAGGTTTCGTAACGTTTGTTCGGCTTGCGTGGGATAAAATATTTTGAAAAAGAATAGAAATTTGTTGGAAATATCGCGTTAATATTTTAATCGTGCCAGTAATCTTAGATGGAAATCTAACTTTTTCTGTATCGATATTTTATTTATTTGGAAGGCGAGGATCTTTCGTAGATTTAGTATAGATCTTATAGCATAGAATATTTTGAAGAAAGAAATTGAAAAAAGAATTACGGTCATACGAATGATCGTGAATAAATTTTCAGCTTTTTTAAATTTATTATTCTATTTACCTTAGGCAGTGAGAACTCGTAGATTTGTAATTCTAATATCGATTTCTGAGTAGGGGCTATTGTTGCTGTAATTAATAGAAAGTTTCGTGAAATATTCATTCAAATTATATAGAATAAATGTAAATCTTTTACGGTCGGTCTCGTGAAACATTATGAAAGCGGTTATTAAGCTGGTTGCGAAAAAGGAAACGAAAATTGAATAATTGTAAAACGAGAATGGCAAGGAGAGGTACTAATTTTCTAGGCGTTTATAATTACTCGCAAGTAATTAAATTTCGTAAGCGGTTCATGTGTACTTTACGATAATCTTGAAACCAGAGTTATCTTAAAATGTATACGTCTCTTACAAAATATCTATTTTGTAGAATACGAATTGATTATACAGACGGGAGAATCCTTTAATCGTCGATGCAGTGGACATATAGAAAATTAGGTTGCTTGGTAATTTAGTAAATTATAAAAATAGATCGTTGTTGAAATAATACGAAGCTTCCTATAACCACCTGTCCAAACGGATCGTAAAATTAAAAAGTCGTGCTTTTATAAAATTCTGCGACAACATTCTTGGATATCTCCTTCTCACGACATCGTTATTTATCGTAAACGCCAACGCAATAGTCGTTTCTCTAAATACGTTGTACGGTATCCGTTAGTCAGCTGACCTTTGCTTCTTTGAAAGTTCATTTCTACATCAGAAGCCTATTATTATCTTTTGTACGCAGGATGATACGAGGAATCGATTTAATAAATTGAATTTATGAAAGAAAAATTGTAGGGTTCTATTAAAAAAAAAAGTGTAATTGCGCTTTTTGCTACTGCGTCAATGTACTATAAAGAGTCTGCAAACTATTATATAGCTGATAGGATGATAAAATTTGCAAATGCAAAATTTTCCACTGCGATCGGTATGTCTATTAAATCAGATTAAAAGCGGTGCTAACGTTAGAAAGAGACTCGTAACGTTAAGACGACCAATGATATCTAAATAGCGAGTGTATGTGGTAATACACGTAGTAAATAGTAAAATATATTATTGCCATGTTTTTTAATAGGTAATTTAGATTTATAGCCTGGTGATTTCATTAAAAGGTAATAAACCTTTTATCCTCATGCGCTGCAACAAATGTCCTGTACGAACCATTTTACTTCTACTACCTGTCATATATTTTCCCTACCTTCCTAATACACAATGATAATATCAACTTCACGTTCAGGTTAACGAGTTTCTTTTCTCCGTTAATACCGAAATTCATGCCCTAAAGGATTGCGATTTCGCGTGCAACGATGATATCGTTGTTCGATCAGATACGATTTCTATACGGTTTCTAGGGAGTCGATGTTTCGACGAATCGGCCCGTAAAAATTTCATCGACGTTCGCGAAAGAAAACGTTACCAAACGGTCACGAAAATGTGACGCAATTTCGCTCAAACATCAAACGTTTCTAACAAGTTTCGGTTGGCAAACGTTAACAGTCAGAGTTCGTAATTTATAAACTTGCTTACAGCTGATTTATATTAATCGCTAAACCGGTCTATTTTTGCAATTTCAAGGGGTATATTCTAATATTAAAAGACCAGAGAGATTTTACGCTCGCTAATTTGCAAGTAATTTGGCAACGCGCCTTTAAGCTATCAAGATAAATTCCCATTATTCCAACAAACAACCACGGCGTCTTGTATAATTCTATTTCGCAACAGTTGCTGTCCTTTCAACGTTCCCATAACGAAAGGGTTGAAATTGCTCCGCTAAAGCATGTCCAACAATTTCCCGCTTCATTTTCCCCTCGAATGATCATTGCCATTCACCACCAACCGAATCCACCTTTTTACATCGAAAAAGCTCAATTAAATCTCTCTCTCTCTCTCTCTCTCTCTCTCTCTCTTTACAGTGAAAATTCCAAATGGATTCAATAGTCCGTACGGTGGAATCTATGTTCCTATGCCGTGAACTCGGCTCGCTAACTCGGCCGAAGAAGAAATTCACACCGTCTCGTCCTTGGATCGTGAACGGCACATCGTTAATTGGAAATCGAAGTTTACGAGCGAAGATAAAACGCGATACGAACGAAGACAGCCTCGTTTCTGGCGTCGCGTCGTCTCGTCACAATGGCGTAAGAACTAGAGAAAAAGATGCACGCCGAGAATATTCATAGGAAAAGCAGGATGGAGAAAAAGGACGACGATATACACCAGGATGAGCGGTAAGTTCTTGCCTAGTTTACGTCATCCTGCTTTATTGCTTGCTTACTTTAGTTCAAAGACATTATTCGTATCCGAAGCCAATCATACGGATATCACGTTCTGGTGGTTGGCAGCTTTTGCATGGAGATTTTTAACTCGGCAACTACAAGTACTTGTAATTATGGCAAGGGCGGAGATTTTAAGAGCTTGTTCTTCAGGCTTCTGTCAATCATTATCGTTAATTGAAACAGCTACGTGGAATTCTTACTTACTGACGAATTCTCCAAACTGTATCGTGCACACCATATAGCGAGATGGGATTATCGAGTCACTTATGCTTCAACAGCTTTGCGCAAAACGATCAAGTTCGTTGCATATCGCGAGACACTGTTATAGCCTTCAACGTAATAATAGAAGAGTAAGAAAATATCGTGTACTTTTTACATCGAGCAAGAAGTATCCACTTAACTGCGAACAAAATGTTGATTCGTTTCGATGAGTTATCGATGGATTAAGATTAATCGGCAGGAAAGTTGTCGATTGTTCGGTGGCTTGAACCGCTAAATTTGAAAATTGTGACTGTGCAAATCGTAGCGATAGATTGGCGACGTAATAACAAACGTAGCGGCTTAAGCGTTGGATCTTTTCGCTGCTCGTGCAGATATTTTGCATCTAGAAATCGGTATAAATATTCCAATGATCAGTTTTCTTTAGATTCGAAAAGCTACAGCGCGGCATCGACAAAGTCGTCGCGTCCTATGTTGCTGTATGCATCGTCGGGTGATGAAATACGCTTTACGAATATAGAAATAGTCAACGAGAAAGTTGATACAGTGAAAGAAGTTGGAAAATCGTGATAGTTTCGTATTAAAACTTTATTCAATCTCCAAAACTAGATAACAACCAATGATTGATTACCATTACAATAAATAGCCAAATAAAAATTACTCTACGAATTATTACAAAATAAAGAGGCTTTGAAATATAAATTAGACAAGAGCTTATATCTCATCGTGGTAGTGAACAGGATTTACGGCTGTGAACACGAAAGGACAATGAGCAACGCGACTTTGAACACCAAGGGAACCGCGCCGATTAAACGGTCGTTAATTGCTTGGCCGCTTAACGATTCGGCAGGAAAATGTAGTCGTGGGAAACGATCGTTGAAAGGTCAAAGGCAGTTTCCAGCTGAAAAGTCTGCTTGATAGCTGAGCCTGTTCTTCCCGTCTTTTCTTTCGGAGTTATCTTCTCTGAGCCACTGGTAACGAGGATCAAGATAAGAACCGACGGAAGAATTGCCGTACTGTTCGTCCAAAATCAATTGCTTACTCGAGACTATTAACTGTAAGTTGGCACGAATTTGTAATTCGTTTTACTTTGTGAATTATTTTGGTTTCGTTTTCTCTCTTCGATATCTTGACGATGGTCAAGACGTTTGATCGTCGATTGCACAGTATATTGAGAATTTTTCTGTATTTATGAGAAATTCAAGGGTGCGCGTACGCATCGACCACGAAGAGATAAAACTTCAGAAAGGATCGTTTTCAACGTTATTTACAACTCGATAGGAATAAACAGTCTTCGGCCAATTGATTTTGTACGAAGTCCGATTCTTACATTTAAACGAGAAACGTATTAACAAAGTGGACGGATTCGATCCACGAATTAATAAACTTCTGAGTGAGAAAAAGGTATTCGTCCATTAGCTGCAAGGTCAAAGAAATAACGGCGAAAGAAAAGAAATGGAAAATGAAATTTACTATAAAAGGGGAAGGAAGTTTTTCTGATGACGCGGAATGTCACAGGCAGCTTCGGGTCCGAACGTCTATCGAACGAATGAAACGAGTGCGGCGCATTTTGTATGGTTGAGAATTCGCGATAGAAACTCTTTGAAGCTTTACAGAGCTGAAAGGGGAATTTCCGTGGGATCCGAACGAGGTTCGTGTGAACCGATCAGGCTTTTTAAGAGTGTTTCGAAGGTTAAATTCTTCGCAAAATCGTGCGTCGAACGTTTCGCTTTCACTCTCTTACGAATAACAGACGGCGGGACACGCGATCGCCAGGTTAAACCAGGGACGAGCGTGGTCTCGCGCGTTGAGTATGTATCTAAATCACAGCTCGTGCTACTAATTACTTCTAAACTCTTATATATCTCTCTCTCGATACTCTGATACTTACCGATTTCTACGTTACATCCGCTATAGTCTACTATATGTCTCTGTGTGTATACATATATATATATATATATAAAAAAAAAGAAAAACAAAAGATGACAGAAAAAAAAGAGGTGAGAAAGAAAGTAGAAGAAGGAGGAGAATAAAAAGAAGAAGAAAAAGAATCTTCTCTGTAAAATATCTTCAACGTTAATATCTCGTAGCGGTATTTTAAATATCGATCATCGTGTACGATCATCGTCGACGTGGTCGTTTTCTTTTTTTTCTTTTTTCTCTCTCTTTCTCTCGTTTGAAACAGCAAACAAGTCGTTTTAGGAACAACAATTTCACCGAGTCGTTTCGCGTTGAACCACCGTCGATCGACGATTCGACTATAGCTCGTTTGAAATCAATTGATCGCTCAAGATCGTTTAATAGACTTTCCCCCACCCGTCACGTTACTTAAATCCTTCGACGTTCTCTCTTTCTCGCGTTTTCATACGTTTATTCGTCTCTCTTTTTCCCTTCGCTTTTCTACTTTTACGTTTCCCGTCATTTTCTTCCACTGTTTCTTTTAAGACACGTTAAACGACCTGGATCAATCGATATCGAACGAGGAATAATTAATTATGAGAATAAAAAAATAAAGGGCGATCTATGCTCGCCTGCTTAACCTAATCATCGTGAACTTATCGACCGGAATAACACGCTTCGTAACGAGCATCATCAATGCGAGTTTCCAGGCGCGCGCGCTATTCACAGATCATATTCGTTAGAAAAATCGAACGATACATCCAGAAATTTATATCGGCGATAGGAACAGCTATGGAAGTCGCCAGAAGCTTCATTCTCCAGCGGATAAATTCACGACACGCGATTCGATCGCGATTCTAAGGACGGCATTCGATTAAGAAAACGTTGTTACGCGTGAGACAAGGGTACAGTGCCTGTAAGAGATATAGCGAGGTCGTAAAATGAAACGTTAGATTCGGTTAGACAGTGGTACCGACACGTGTTTCTCAAAGGCAATTTCTATCATCGTTGTTAAATTTAACGACGTGTTATAAAACCTGAGCTTGCAGAATATAAATTCATCGATTACAAGAGACTCCTTTGTTTTAAATTATCCTAGTCTTCTTCGATCATCGTTACTAGATCCAACGATGTGATAAAATCCTAGCTCGCAGAATATAAATTCGGAATAAGTTAACAAACATAACGTGAAAATAAACAAATGCTTACATGCGTTAATTAGAAAAATCCGTATAACGCAAGTTAAGCTTAGTTTCGATACACAATCTCGGCTATGAGTTTTCGCTTCAAGTTATACAGATCGCTATAGATGTAATATTCTCTTTTAGAAAACAGATCTTTGAAAATATGCATCAAAGGAAAAAACTGCTACTGACAACGACTTGACGTCGCTCGACTTTAAATGACGATCTAGATCCTCTGTCAACGTGTTCTCGAACAGTCTGTCAAAACGTGTCAAATTACTCGATTCTCAAAGTCCATAAACTTTTCTATTTCTTTGCAAATTTACGATATCGCTATATCTCTTCCAACGACCACACGCGATATCGGAAACGCCTAGAAAGGAAAGCGTTCGAGGGAGCGTTCCGCGGCGTGGCTCGCTGAAATCCATGCGTTTTACGAGGATCAGCTACCAGCGGCTACCAGTTCGCTCTTTCTGGCGTAACTCATGAGCACCGCCGCGTGCAACTCGAATAAATATCTCGGATCGTTTTCCCAATCAGCAGGAAATTCTCTCTAAGACGAGATCGCGAGACGCCTGTCAAAAAATTAGTCCATGGACGTTGGCCAATCTCGCGATCCTTGGTCATGGTTCGCTCTGTGCCGGGGGTTCCGCGACCTGTCTGGTCGTAAATCATTCCCGCGCGGTCTCTCCGAGTGAACGAAGATCGTAATCGGAACGGAGAGTATGAAGAAACAGAGAGACAGAGAAACGAGGGTAGGGAAGAGCAAGAATTAAAGAGACAGAAAGAGAGATACGTAGAAGTGAATAGTAATAGAGGAAGACTCGCACGGTGTATCCTTCGTTGACCATCACCGTCGTGCAAAATCCGCACCGTGCCACCGGGAATAGAGAATGGAGTAGCAACGATCGAACGCGTCCAACTGGACACTGGGAACCGGGTGTGGGCCGTCTGGTCCTCCCAATGCAACTAACTGGGTGGATTACAGGCGGTCCCCGCTGGATCGACGGACACTTGGTGCGGTTGACTCCTATTTGTCACGCTGCTCGTCGTCGAGCTACTCGTTTCGCCGGATGGACTGGGATTCCCACTGTTTCCGCTGTTGCTGGTGCTACTGCCGGTCGCTTGCTGCTGGACACTGGGCTTCTGCGTCACGTGGGTCTGATAGTGCTTTGCCAAGTGCGCCTTCTGTCGGAAACTCTTGCCACATAAGGAACAGGCGAAAGGCTTCTCGCCGGTATGAGTTCTGATGTGAACGTTGACGCTGTATTTGTCCTTGAAGCCTTTGCTACAGATACTGCAATAGTGCAGCGAACGTTCCTTGCGTTGGACGCTGCCCGGAGAACCGCCGGAAGCGCCTTGCTGCGTTCCACTGGCGCTTCCACCGGTCTCTGAACCGCTGCTGCCGTTGCTGGCTGCGTTCGAGTTGCTGCTGTTTCTGTTGGTACGTCGACAGTACTTTTTGGGAGCTTTAGTTGTAACCACTCTGGACGGAGCTATTTGAAGCTGGTTGGTGGACTGTTGTTGCTCCACTTCGGTTCGAGGGGTAGCTTGTTGCTGTAGAACATCCTGCTGAGCCGCTGTTACTACTGTAACCGTGCTAACTTGGCCCAGATCCGCGGGAAGAGTTATCGTTCCCAGACTCCCACTGGTTGGATCTAGCGTGTACATAACCGTTGTCGTCGCAGACACGTTGCAAACAGGCTCCAAACTGCAGTACGACTCTACCACTTCGTTGGCTATGCTCTTCAGCTTCTCGTAATCACCGGGACGATAGGTCGTTTGGTCTAACTGGGACAGCAACAGATCTTCATCGGTACAAGTATGCATAGATTCATCCTGCTGTTGTTGCTGCGGCTGCTGTTGTTGAGGCTGTTGTTGCTGTTGCTGCGGTTGTTGGTCGGACACTATCTGCAACCCGGCGTTGCTCGTCACAGGCATGGATATAGTGGATCCTTGAGTAGACGGCGAGGAAGACGAAACTACCTGAGTCGGACCTGTGTACAATTTTCCTTGAAGAGCGCTTCTTAGAAGACTCTCCGCCGAGTCGCCTGCTCCAACCGCGACAGCAGCCGCAGCCGCGGCCGCAGCTTCCTGCAGATTCTGATCAGAAAGCTTCCAATCGTTATTATTATCGCCTCCTGTGCAATTACCGCCACTGGATGATCCTCGGCCGCATAATTCCTTACTTTCGACAAATCCGCTGTCGTCTGCAGCATATTGGGAGGATGCAACGGAGAAACGATCTGGATGAAACCTGTCGTTGACCGTCCGCGACACTTCGGTCACGCTACTGGTCTGATCGTGTTCCTGCTCGGTAGACGCAGGTTCCATGCTCAGTATGGCGTCCAGGTCTAGATTGGGTCGCAGAGACCAAGAATCACTGGACGTGGGCGCTGGACTCTTGCAACAATCTAACGCGTCCATAGAGTTGGCTTCGTTGTTCAACACGGTCAACGTGTAAATCGCGCCGTCCGTATTTTGTCTGTCGTTGGCTGAGCATCCTCGACCTACTCCTTGATGATGCTCGTTAGAACCTTGATGAACGCTCACGTTATCATTCCCGTGGCTCTGAGCATTAGCGTGGGCCGACCAGCAGTACTTGTTCAGGTCTTCCAAGAGTATATTACAGGTCTGCTCTTTGCTCTCGTCCGTGCCCCAATAATCACAATCCGACTGATCCATCGGTGTTTGCTCGTTGCTCTGTTGAACGTTGCAGGCGCTATGGTGCGTCCTCACGTGGTGATGGTGGTGATGGTGGCTGAGGGAGCCAGTAATCGTCGAGACTGGGGGTAGTGCTGTCAGAGTGTTGTTGTTGGTTTCTTTGATGAACGGCGAGCTGTGCAATTCGCGATTAGTTTCGTGTTCCTCGTGACCTTGTTGGAGGTAGCCGATGCTTCTGCAGGTGGTACGATGCAGGAAGCTTTCTTCGTCGGACACGCCGTCCGTGGAGGCACAGTGCGGTGGCGGAGAGACGACGAAGTCGAAGAAATCGGTCTTTGGCAGATCTTCCCCACCCCCTCCTGGGGCGAATGCCTCCGTTAGATCCATGGAGTAGATTTGGTACTTCGTCCTCGTGATGGTTTTCGTTTTTGGATCGGATTCGAGGTGGCCTTGTTAGGCTGGCAGTCGCAAGTTTCAGGTGGTGGAAGGTGGATTTCAGTGATGGTAGCTGGCGTGTCTCCTTGCCCACCGCATCCTTGAGTTCGGGGAATCACCTGGAAAATAGAATTGAAATTTTGGTCAGTTGGTGGAATCCATTTTATCTTTTTATACGATAGAGCTTCGTTTATACGAATACCATTTATTCGAACAAAGTTTTAATATCCAATCGAACGAAATTGTAAATATTACGAATCTATTTCTCATCCAAAGACAGTACCAACATTTTTGAACGATCGTGATATAAAAATATAAAGCACGAAACGTAGAGAGAGATATGTCCTTTTTGTATTACAAGCTATTAAAATATAATCTAACCGAATAACCGTATCAATACAAATTAGACGAACAGTAGTGGAATTTTTCGTAAGAAAAATTCATCGGGCTGTCGATTTGGTGCACCCAGAGATCGAATCCCATAAAATCACGGGACAATGGCGCATACCGCGACGCCGTGTCCCAGATTTTCCGCGTTTTCTTAGGCGACGGGCCAGTGAAATAGGATCGGCACCAACGCGGGCATTAGGCCGAAGAGCTAGTGTTCTTTCGCATGTTCTAGGCGTGGGAACGCACCGTGGCCGTGTATAAATTCACCGTAGCGAAACCAGCCGGCACAACGATCAACCGTACACTCTTGGAGACAGTGGGATAGAAACAGAGAGCACGATCGACGCAGATCGACTCCCTTGAATCTCTGAACGAAGGAGAAACCGTGCCTTAGACAGAGACGGAATAAGGATGGAGAAACTAGAAGATAGACAGGCATACACTCTGAAACAGAGAAGGGAGAACGTAAAGACCGGGGACGTTGCGCATGAATATTGTGTGTATAGCGAGATTCTAATAACCGGGTCTATCACCGTTTCATTTTCCTCTAATCGCGCGATAGTTTATTCGCCTCTTCTTAAAAGAGTATGAGATCGATCGTTATTATCGGATCACGGATTTTCATGCATCAAACAGGTATTGGGTTGGCAACTAAGTGATTGCGGATTTTGTCATTAGGCGGTATTGACAAAATCCGCAATCAATTAGTTGCCAACCCAATAGTTGGTGCAACAACTTCAACGGAGACTCGTTTTATCTATTGGAAATTCTAAATTCGATATTTTCCACGAAAATGATATCGGTGAGTATTTTATGTCATAAACCATCGATTACACGCGATATCTCTTTCGTTGTTCGTAACCGCGGTCGGAACGAGTATTCATAGAACTAGATATTCATGGCCCAATCGCTAGGATCAGCCTGTATAGGCGCTGCGCCGGTGGTACGAGGCATGAGCGGCATAGGCTTGCGCAACTTCTTTTCCGCGAGCTATCCTACAGCAACGCACCGTACCAAATTAATGCGGCAACAGTGCAGACGCGAGTCGCGCGGCTAAATGCCAGCTACGGCGTATAACAATTGATCGAGGGCCGCTCGCCACCCGGATGTCCGAGGACGGAACGGTCGATCCGCGTTGCGAAACCGAGGCCTGCAATCGCGATACATCATCCGCGTTCACGGAGAAGCGATCGCGCGGCAGCTTTGTAGATCCTAGTGGATCTTAGCGATCTTTATCGACTCTAGAGCCCGTTAATAAAGAGCAATTTTTAGGCAAATCACAGATCAACCGGTATATCGTTACGAAGATTTTCAGTATTCGCGCTTTACCTTCCGAAGGTTTTACAAATTCTTAAACGTCTAGGATTTCTATCGCTGTTGCCGTTTACGATGGCACGATGAAAATTCGAATATTTCCTGAAAATAACGTAGCATTCTTCGAGTTTCGTTTCGAAGGAAACAAAAATATAATTTACACGAGAGACGGAGATACAAATTTCTACAATCAGAATCGCTTATCTTGTACGTCTCCTTATCCAAAACGTAATTATACATTTGTTAGAAATTTGATCTGCTCTGAAACATGCTCGAAGAAGACAATTTATATATAAAAAACGCGTAGTAAAAAAAAAAAAAAAAGAAAGAAAAACAAAGAAAAAGAATGAAAGAAAGGAGAAAAGATAATGGAACAGATCGAATGAAATTGTTCGTTTCATCGATTCGCTTTTATCCTGTCGTCACTGCTGCTATCGCCACGACGAATTTTATCCCGTTACCGCAGATGGCGAAAGTGGATCTTTATCTATGATCACGTACGTGAGTACATGCTTACGCCGCAGCAGAACATTGGGGGTTGGTAACGATCGATCGATTTCGAAGTAGATCGATAGCCGGATATCGCTAAGAGCATTACACTTTCTCCGTCGGTCCAAGGGTCTCCGTTATTTTCGGTACGACGCACGGTCCTACAGAAAATGAAGTTGCCGAATCGCTGCTATCATTAATCCTCGCGAGTATCTAACGAACGATCTGTCCTGTCGAAATTGCCAACGCTCTTTTTCGGGACGTGATGTCATTTTTGCTCCACGCGAGTATATCATGTACGAAACACGATGTATCATTTTGATTAATGCTCTACAACGTTCTGCTTTGCGTAACGATAACTTAGGCGAGAGATAAATAACAGCGAGCAAAGTTTTCGGTAAGGAAAACGCGGACTTGTTCCATGTTCGATGTACGTAGGAAGGGACGAATCGAGGAGTTGAAATACTATTGAGTTGGCAATTAAGTGATTGCGGATTTTGTTATTACCATCTAATGACAAAATCCGCGATCACTTAGTTGCCGACCCAATAAATTTGATATTACGTTGGCCGATAAAAGCGTTTGAACGTTCGTCGTAGAAAAATTCACGATATAATATGTTTTGTGAGATATACAGGGTGATTTACGCAACTGTAACAAACATGACCATGTGCGTTATGAAGCTATTATGTCATATTTCCAACGAAGTATTTTACGATTATTCGTTGCCTGATGTGCGTACGAGTCTGCCAATCGATAGAAAATTCTAATCAGACGTATGTTACAAGGTTCTTCAAGGCATTTCTCGACTTCCTATATACGGGACTTTATTATTAGCGATTTTGCGAGATTGCATCGCGGAGAAAAAGCGCGTCTAGTGAAATACCAGTGAATAAACACATCCTTGTCCATCGCTCAGCTTTATTTTTGTCTATGGAAAATGATTATTCTTGGAAACGTATTTTCATCCCCGAGATATTCGAAATATTCCTCGTCGCGATGTTTGCAAAATATCGAGGTTCTTATTAGATTGTCAGAAAGTGCACCTTCGTACAAACGTGAAAGCAAGTCTGTGAAGTGTCGCGGTGTTCATCTCAACGGAACGAAATGGATCGTACGTAATTCGACGAAATAATATAAAACAAAAAAACATTGTGCGTCTATTATTATTTCCTCATAAAACGAAAGGAACTTTTCGAACAACCTAATACATAAATTTTAATAATTGCATCTCTGGCTTCCAATAAAACTTGATCGATTTGTCAGCTATTTTTAACAAACTTGCGTCACTGGACCTGACATTTTTATCTTTTTCCAATGAAATATTTTCTTCGTGTTTTACGTCGTATCAAAATTCTTCTATTTAATCGTAAAATGAGAATAGAATGAAAAAGTCGATGAAAGTGTACTCGTCGTGTGAAACATCGAAGCGGTAACAAACATAATTCGACAATTTGGGTTGTGACACAGATTCGTGTTTCCTTTCGTTACAAATACCTCGTAGGCTATCGTAATCGAAATCGTATTTACAATTACACATCGAATGTATCACAAGTTCAGCACAATGCGTACTATGCTCGTATTGCTGGTGATTTATCACAGGCAACAGTATATAATCGTCAAGTGTCTCCGCTTCATTAATTCGAGCCAGAGGAATGTCAGCGTAATGATCATCATATTGCACGATCAAACTCTCACTGTCTTTCATGCGCTTATTATCACCGTGCATTTATTACTCAACGTGTTTTGTATTTCATCTAGTACGCGGTGGCATCAATCTTGCTTTACTACAACGTAATTAAAATTCCACCGCTGCACGGATGAAGCAACCGCGGTGATTGAAAACGCAGTAATAACCAAAAACGAAAAAGGAAGAAAGAAAAAGAAAAAAAAAAGAAGAAGAAGAAGAAAAGAAGATACAACGACGTTAACCCGTTACGCTGATTTTATTGTATTCGTGCGTGGAATTGGAAAAAAAAAAAAAGAATCGCACACCGTTAGATTAGTGTACCGATAATTTGTATACATCAGACGCTGGTATTTAGTAAAGATATTTATGGTGCGACACATTCCTCGCGAGATACGGAATAGTTTCGTGGAATGAACGAAGATTACGACAGGAAGTATCTGTAATGGTCGTAAATGCGAACAGATCGAAGCGATTACATGTACGTACGGTAGCGGACAAAAGAAAGTTTTAAGCTGCAGCGGCTAATTTACCTGTCTATATGAGCGTATTAGTAACTCGTGTATTAGATAGATTTATCATCGTGTTGTAATACGAAAGACAAAAGTCCGATCGTCGAATAAAATATACAAATAAAGGGAATTTTTAAATAAAAGATATATATAGAGATAAAAATATCTGTAGAGAAAAAAGGAAGGTTCGGTAAACCGATCAAATCACGAGCTATTTCTACTTCGTTAACTATCGTCTAATTACTTATTCCATTTCAACAATTTGCTCGCAAAACTCGAAACGAGAAAAAGCAAAGTACGGCAAACCGAGAAACAGGAAGTGGCGTTTGCGATCGATCGGCAAGAAAAGCGAAAACAGGTGTCGCTGCGTGTGCAAAAAGGCCGCGAATTCGCGGAACCGGCGATGCTTATGGCTTCTCGTTATTCGATTTCGTCGTCCGTTTCTCCGTCCGAGATTTTTTGCATCGTGAAATCGTTGCGAGACCGCGCCGAGAGATTCACGATTCGATCATGCCCGACTCGCCTCGGGCCGAATGATCGTTGCTGAAACTTTAGGGTCGTTCCACCTCCGCTTTCCTATCGTCGCCCACGGAACTAGATCGCATTGCGCAAAACGACGCCTGGAAAAACCAGTCTTCCACATTGTGTTCATCGCGAGCGTCGCGTGACTTTGCGTTTATCTGCATTCCTTCGTACTTTATATCTTTTCGTACGGACGTTCGAATAAATTTCGTGTCTTCGACCAGTTCTTGTGGGTAGGCGCGTGCATACTTCTGGAAAGCGCAGAACTGCGTATACAAAGGACGCAGTAAATTACAGAAATATAGCGAACAGAAAGGTTGTCGATGCTGCAATTAGAAAATGTCTAAACTCAATTTATCAAAGTAGGCTCAGTGATCGACGTTTACACGCTTGTAGTATGACAAGAACAGCTTATAAAACGTTGGCTATTCAACTTGCAACGAGGCAATCGTGCGATTGTTTCACGTGGAAAATATCAATGAATATCATTCGTCGATCGTAGGGTTCATAGCGTAGAAAAGTTTGCTCGTTCGCAACGCTGCGACGCAAAAAGCAAAAGAATAATTCAAACTATCCTTGACATTTAGCTGAGTTACCGAGTTACCGCCAGGCCAATCTTCCGTTTGCCTGTTGCCGCAATAAGCAACGCTCGTTCGTGAAAGATCGCTGGTATTACATTTTTGTTCGCCTCGAGCCCCTGCAATTTAACCACCCTTATGCGATTTTCGTGATACCAACTACAGAAATCAGTTCTTTCCTTTTTACATCCTGCGAATACGTAGACTCGCGAGATACTCGAAACGAAACTATCGCGTACACGAACGCGCTTGTTCGAAATTATCGGAAAACTTATCGAAATTCTATCAATTTCAACGAAGTTATATATACAGATGTACAAATATCGTGGAATTTTTAATCGACCGATAGAACGGTTTTAGCGGATCGTAATTGCAATCCGATCGTGAGTCAGCTTAACCTTAAATCGCTTCACTCTCGAACAACTTTAGCGGATCTGCTTTTCCTATTCAAGCTGGTTAACGGTATCGTCGGTTGGCCGGCGACCTCTTGAGTTGAGAAATTTTTACGCTCCTATGAGATCATCTGGATCGTTATACATCTGCTTTCTCGCTACTTGTATCAAAATCGTCAAATCCTAATCGAATCGTACGCGTACTCTTGCGAATTCGTTTACCATCGTGTCACAGACTTGTTCGCGAGTAACTTTACTTCAAAATTGTCAAACTTCCGCGAGTCTTCGCGGTACGTTTCCTTGCTCGCTACTCTTGTTTACGCACACTGACCAGGCTTATCCCATTTCCTATTTAATTTTCCACGAAATATATATATATATAATCGTAACATGCGAACGAAATGTAACGCCAACAGTGGTATGCGGGCTTCGTACTACGTCAAACAATCTCGCAACGTGTTCGAACGTGTAACATCAGCATCGTCCGCGAGAAGAAACGCATGGAAAGATAATCGGTTGGAAACGTACGAGCAAAAATATCTTCGCACGATCTCGCGGCACGTCATCCGTCGAAACGAGATCGAGGTGAAACGGGCCCGAAAGAAACGGCCGGTCGAAAATTGAGTCGACCTGTCGAGGCACGCGTAAAGTGTCGAAAAAAGGAGGAGCGGACGAGGATGACGGGCGAGTAATGGGGTCAGACTGGCCGAGGATTTCGTGTATCCAGCCGGATATCGAGCTCGCGAGCTCGCCAATTATCCGAGCACGTTTTCGACAGGGGCTGGCTGCTACGTGAAGAGATAATTCAACGGGCCAAGTATCCGGCCACCGTCGATTTCATTTCCGTCGAAAACGTCACGGAAACCACGGCAGCCACAACGATCACAACCGGATCACACGGTTGAAATTAGCAGGTTTCGGCGTTCCAGGGCGACGTGATCTCAATTTCGCGTTCGATCCGGATACGTTTACGAGAAATGACGGTTGTAGGACTCGTTTTCGAAATTATTGCGACTTCTGCGAGAAGATTAAACGCTTGTTTATGGGATTTTTGGTGCGCCACGTCCGCGTTAGGCGTTCGTTGGCCACACGGTTTACGACGCGATCGTAAGACCAAGCTATACGAGCGAGTTTCAAGATGATGATTTCTGCGTACGTTAATGTGTCGGGTCGGTGCCCAAGTTGCCGCGAATTTTTCTCCACCTGTTTAAGGGCTCTGTATTTCGTGGAAGTGATTTTTGAGGAATGGTAACCGAGAGGCGAATATTTGTAAAAACTTAAAATGGGATAATGAGAGAGTGGGTTGGCCATCTCGCTGAAATAAACAAGGAATCGTACGAAACGCATAGTATAATTTATTATACGATGCAAGGTAATTTACTTATATTAACATATTCTCCGAGGTGTCGGTAATTCATCACGGTTGTCAGAAACGATATCTATAACACGCGAGACAGATCAAATTTCGAGATACCACGTTAAATTAAAATAAAAACGTGGAAAACATATGGTAAATCGTAAATTTGTTTTCGCAATTTTAACATCGGAGTATAATTTTTCGGCCCGGTTTTAATCTTCCATCGAACATTTTTCATTTTACGTACAGCAATTCTGAGATGTATTAAAAATTTCTGCTATCGGTATATCGCGCCTTCATCGTCTATATGGTCTTACACAAGTATACTTTGTAACAAGATAATTGCGTTCAAACTGATATCAAATTATTTAATGCAACGCAATTTGTTTAATATCCAAATATCCAATTAAATTTCTCCGGATATAAATTTGTGATATAATAATGCTATTACGTGCATATATTGTACACACTGAAACGTTATTAGGTTCCTTGTTATCCCGCGTTACGTTCGTTATTGTTTTAACGTAACTCGTCGACCTAGTTTGAAAATTTTGTTTCGGTGTATACGTTCGAAAGAAAAAGCGCGATATCCAGGCACAATTGGAGTGTGTAACCAGTTTATAAAAGAAAGAGTCACTCGTGTCATGTTCACAGACGGTGAAATGGCCTTGAGCTAGCAATCCACTTTAGACAAAGAATAATAGCGTACATGGTTGACCTATAGTATAAGTCAAGGAAATCTCTCGTGATATTCCGCGAGGCTACTTTTTGTACAAACGAACTTGTTCATTGATATTGAAACAAATTTCCAATATATTTTCTCTATCGGCTATGAAAATCGATAGTCTCTTTCCAATAGGTTTATCCTCTCTGGAAACATTGTCCACATGATCGCGAATACTCTGCCGTTACGAAAAGTACAAAAGACTTTCGATCGACGATAAATTGGAACTGTACCTGTGGATCCACGAAAAGAAATCGTTTCGATAAGCTAGTATATTCACACGCGTAATATTACAAAAAGAGATTAACAAGCTTATTTGGGAACAAGTCGAGCCAGTTTAATCAAGAACCGCTACATAATTGACACCTAAAGAGAAGTTATTAAAAGCGTACTTATTTACGAAATCATTACCTTATCCAAGATCTTTGGGCTCCTTAATGTTCAATATTTTGTCGTTTAAGTAGATGGTATGAAAGTAAAATAAATAAAAGGGAAAAGTATCATGACTGGCCGTAATGAACACGCTGCATCAAATACGCGCTAATGGACGAAAGAAAGACTAAGAGGTGAAAACAGTACAGAAAATAGTGTAACTTTACTGAACCAAGTTACACTTGATAAGATCACTAAATAGATATTATACTCCAGAATGGAGACAACCTGTTCGGAATTTTGAATGGCCGTCCGTTTATGGCACGGACAGACCCATTCCCTTCTTTGAGAAATTCCGAATTACCTGTCCTCCCCGAGTTGCAAACCTAAGGACTCGAAGGTCAGGGGGAAAACCCCGGCCGGAAAGGCAGGACGGACGGACGAGACCCAACGGCTGGGGAAGAGAATCAGCAACGTACTAGGACAGTTCATCATCGGACATCGTACCGTGCGGGTGAAATACTTCCCTCTCAACAAGGTATTATCACCGCCGTGTTCATAACATCACAATTTACTTTTATACAACAAGTGCAAATACAGTGCTAAATTACTCTAACACTCTATCTATTAAACCTCCTCCACCTGGAGCGTTAATTCATTCGAGGTACGCGTTTGACCAGATCGGTTGTTCTTTAGTCGAGAATTCGCAACGCAACCGTTAGAAACATGGGAAACGACGTTTATAATTTTAGGTTTAAAATCGTTCACCATCGTAATTTTCGTATGAGGAATCAACGATCTCTCGTATCCTATTTATTATGCTATTGGTAACAGTCTTTTAAAAATAGCCGATGAATCGTCGGAAATTTAAAAGAAAGGAAGATTATTTTGATATTCTTAAAATACTCAAGAGGACAGCATATAATCCCGAAATTAAATAAAAAAGAAAAAACAATTTGAATAATATTAATCTACGTATTAAATCTACAACTCCTTCCTCTATAAAGAAGCAAAAATATGGCCGATATCTTTTTTCTATAATCTTCGACTAGAATAATATAAAAAAAAGACTTGCTTCGTCCCACGATATCGAGCTAAAAACATTCCTCGGCTCTAAAGGAATCGCCGAATGTGATTCATATCTCTTCAATTGGAATAATCAGCGATCCTTTTCATCCTATAATACCTTCGATAATCCCGATATCTTGGATTATTCCTGTAAACCACGCGACATTAATCTTATTATAACGAGACGCGATTCCGACGCGAGAACGAGCATACCCGAGCGAGCCTTTTACAAAATACCCGAACACATTCATCTGGATCTTGCATCTCGATCGTCGAAGCCCGATCCGATCATTGTTTCCCTCCAAGTCGATCGTGTCTCGATTTTTTCTTTTTTTTCCTATTTTTCTTCTTTTATTTTTTTCTAACGATTCTCGCATAAGGCCTAAGATTAGACACACTAATTGTGTTCCACGACCGTCCTATTATCTCTCGCCTTGAAGTATTATTACACAAGATCTATTTCTCACCTTCTGGCAACGATACGATCAGCGAAACGGCCAGTTGATTTTATCCAGTCCCGCGAAAGAAGCACAGAAGGTACGTTCGCTGAATATGGTTTATTGCTGATAGTTCATGCGGAACCCACTTTCTTAACCTTCGTACCTTTCCAATCCATTATAACCGCGCGATGAATAGCATTATTGATTGAATTGAATCTTTCAATTATTACGCCGCTCGCAGATACGCGCGATTCGATCGAGGATTCGCCGCTGGAGAACGCGATACTCGAGTTCGATGACCATCGCTTGCATCTCTTACGGTTTCTCGAGTACGTTCCTGGAGTATTTCGAAGATGGTGTTCATCGAATGCTAGAAAAAACCATGTATGTTCGACTTTTTAATACTTTGACTGCCAGGTTGATCATATACGATCGGCCACGGTTTCTCCTGCGATGCCACGGTGGTCATTGGCGAGCGGAGCTCTTGAACTTCTTACAATTGTAAAAATTGAATGAAAATCGACAGATTTAGAGCGTTTTGAATATAACCGAAAAATAGAAGATACTTTGAAGAAAAAAGCGCCTCGTTGAACGATTAAACGTTTTTATTAGAACATCGATAGAAAGAAAATGAGAACAAATCTTGCATCTAACGGTGCACCGTGTTTGCGTCCATATCTCTGAGGGGTAATCTACGAATATTATTATAAACACAGCTTAGGAAATAATCGTAAACGCTGCTTTATAATCGTATAATTGAAGTTACAAGCGTGAACATACCTTACTATTATATATACAATGAGCAAATACCGTTTACTAATATCTTCTACGCGTTTCAACAATATATTCTGCACGTTTTGCTTACAAAGAAACAACGAACGCGAATGGTTTGTCGAAATAAACGAAGCCTCGTTACAATATGTCGCTATCAACAGTTAGCAAGGCGTCACGGTGGTCACCCGTGGCCACCAATAAGATAAACGGTGCATTGGGAAAGAACGTCGTCTTACATCGTCAATTTATTATTATTTTGCCATTATATGCTTTGAATAACAAAAAATGCTCCCGTGACGTCCTGAGCGAAACGCGTGATTTCCGCGTGGCAGTCAAAGTGTTTTTTAACGAACCATGGAAACAGTCGATTTGTCTGTAAGTCGTATATGGATCATCACGATGAGAGTTTATTTGCTAGCTTGTAGTTCACGTACTGGTTATCAGACCGCGCGTGTTTATGCAGATTCGTGTGTTCGCGATTAGACCGCAAATTTGCATTTTTATGGACGCGGCCAAAGAAATAGGAATGGAACAGGCAGAGATTCGTTTCGCCTGTTAAAGATTATAACGAGTGGTTCGCTTTGAATATTTTTTAGGATCTCGTATATAGCGCGCATCCTGTCTATTTTTGCATCTCTAAATCTCATGTAAATGTATTAGGTCGTCCGAGAAGTTTCTTTCGTTTTAGAAGAAAATAATGGGTGCACGATATTTTTCGTTTTACATTATTTCGTCGAATTACGTATGATCCATTTTGTTCCATCGAAATAAAGAACACAACGTTCGACAGATTAGGTTTCACGTTTGTACGAACACGCGTCGTTGTGAAAGACGTGTCTGTAAAAGAAAGACACTTTTCGGATTGTCAGTTAACGATTGAGACAATTAATCGGAAACGTTAAGTCACAGAAGCGAATGACCTTTTCGTGAAAATTGTCTTTAAAGTAAACAAGCGAATTTCTCCGCTAGCAAACGTAAGAGAGTGGCCACAGGTATAAAAAATGAAACAAGGTGTCGAGTTCGATACGAGACTTGGCAGTTCTTTCCAACGACGCGGAATATCATAGTGTCTAGCCATGAGAAGTACACGAGGCTCTTTCCTCGGTGTTTCCACATGCAGTTGATGCAGTCGTTAAAACTTTCCTTTCAACGCGTTCCGCCGTGAGTTACAACGCCGACGAATAATGCGTTCTTGAAGAAGACTTTCAAGGTGCCTCGTGTTTCTTCGCAAATTAAGAGATACGCTTAATATCCTTGCAACGAGCCAGGTGATGAACAGCTGGCTTCATGGTATTCTGAATATCGCGCTACGAAACCTCGCTATTGCGCTTTAAACGCTTCTCTTTCGCTCACGATCACCGTGTATCCTGCAAAAATGTTCGTGTTAATTTCTCCTGCCGCTAATTATACAAAATAATTATACGAAATAAATTCATCTCGCAGTTCCACCTGTTCTTAGCAAATTGCTAGATCGCGGAACGCAAACAAGCGTTCGAATATTAGTGCAACGCGAAGATAAGATATTTTTCTTCGCTTTTGTCGTGGAACAAGCAAACGCGATAATTAAACTATCCTCTTTTATACAAACCAGCGAATGTAACGTAACTGTAGGTGGATAAAAAAGACTAGTTCAACACCCTGTTTAAACAGAGGCATCGATTTGAAAAACAGCGTGGCCGGCATGACCTGATAATTGTTGCATCGCTAGAGAGCAGATAATTTCTCTCGCTCGGCAAAGCATAGCCGTGACAAACGCGCCGATCGCGACAAAACGCTTTAAAGTATATAGAGCGTTCCGCGAGCCGTGCATTCTTTCCATGATCTTTCTAACGGTCGTTTAGAAACGCGGCTCGCTCGCAAAAATCCTTTTACACGCGTCGGTTGTCTGTCGCCGCCGGCTCTCTCGTTGGGTCTTCTAATTGCAAGCAGCCCCAAGGAACCGATTTTTTGTCCTTTCTCTGTTGCTACGCTTCTCTTTCCCCGGTTTCCACGAGAGACCACGACTACCACGAAGTTCGTTGCACGCTTCTTGTTGCTTTCTTGCCGATGGCTAAGGCTACGTACCGTTACATTTTCGTCCGCTTCGGATTCTTTTATTAGACTCGTTTGCTTCGGACGGCTCTCAGTTCTAAGCCTGAGTCACCCTGTATTGTGTTTTATCACAATTCATGAGAAACAGGTTAGACTTTCTTATTAAACTCTAACGAGTAATAAAAGTGAAAGACGATTGCTCGTTCCTGTTGGTCGTTCTCGCAGCGCACGATATCGTCGGATCTCGATCTAACGTCGAAGCTCGGTGAATCTCGCCGATGATTCCGACTCGTTTCGCGATGTCGTTCCGATCGCGTGTCACGTGTCTCGGTTAAGAAGAGTAATCGCAGTAGGTTCACGGAGGGGGTTGCGTCTTCTCTCGTCGAGTTTGCACAGAAATTAATACACGAGCCGAGCGTGATCGTGGAAAGTTGCTTTACGAGAGTGAATGTTTGAGTTTGAAGGACGACGATACTCGGCGAATACTAAAGGTGAGAGGAAGAAAAGTACAAGTCGGCGAACAGATGACCGTGTAATATGCATATTATGTAAAGTTGAAAGAAACGGCACATTTGTTTGGAACATCTCGAAGAGAACATTCTGCTACTACATCGATATATCGTCTGACGTTTGCTACTGTTTGCTTGTATCTTTCTTCTTTTTTTTTTTTTTTTTTTTTTTTTTTTTTTTTTTTTTTTTTTTTTCTATGAAAACAATAATACCCGATTAAAGAATTATTATACAAAGAATCGCTTTATTAGTTCCATACGATTTACCGATCGTCTGCAATTTGGACAGACGGCAGGTGTAATGCCAGTGACGTGCATGACGCATTAAATGTCTCGCGATGTAAATGTTTGCACTTCGGAGCACGTTGGAGCGTAAAATGCCAAAACGTTTACTTTTCTCTCGACGCGGAACAGGTTGAATACCATACGAGGAAGCGTGTCCGCAAAAACGTCAAACAGTCCGTAAACGTGGCACGAGCTCACGAGCTCTAATTTATCGCTACAAGGTAGCGTTATGTCGCACGTTCCAAACGCGTTGCCTGCAGCGCAGGTCAAAGGACTTCGGAACAAGGTGAAATCGAAGTCGCCGGTGAAACATACACGGAACGCCTTTCTCATCCTTTCAGCGTGCTGTACACGCTTGTACCGCCGCGCTTATTCTCCTCGGAACTCGTCTGCTTTCAGAAGCTTGCGTATACGACCGGGCATTCGGTCTTGCCGTAGGCGGATTGGATCGTTTTCGATTCTGTTTCCGATTTCTTTAAACAATTTGCTGACCTTTTCCGAGGAATATTAACAAGTTCGTGTTAATGGCTTTCGTTTCTCGGTTTCGCGCTTTTATACATGAAACAGAGGCTTCCTGTGGATTTTTGCAACGAGTTTGCAAAACGCGGAAAGTTAACGTTAAGATTGTCGGAGGATCTTTCATTTCTCATAGACATTTTACAGATCTGCAATAATTCGTTGACAAATTTTTCTGTCGTTCGGATAAGTTTGTCGTTTTTTTTTTTTTTTAATTTGAACGAATTTTACAATCAATTCTCATTGAGAATTATAAATAGATTTTTCTGGCGTTGTACTATGTCGTGTTTAATAAGTGTTTACCGTGCGTTTGATTCTAGTTGAATCTAGTGCTTAAATCTAAAGGGTAATGTCTTTGTAGCCTGATCCGACGTGTCAAGAAATTGAGTAACTAGTGGGTTTTGGTGGTTGTTAACTCTTATGTTATATCTATTACTAAATTTGGATAAAAGTTTGTCGATGTTGATAAATCGATGTCGCGAATATGTCGAAAGTTCGTTTCCTCTTTATGTTGGAGAAACATGTAGCGACGCATGAGTCAGAGGACGATGCGAATCGAGAGCGACTTATGTCGTTGTTTTGCCTCGGAACATTGACACCGTCTCGGCACACGAAATTAACAATAGCGCATCTCCGGGCAAAAACAATGTCGTTCTTAGACAAGTTCGAATTTTCTGACCTCCTTATCATACGAGTCTTTATTCGCGAAGTATACGAGTCCTTAGTATTATCCGCGAGCATTTAGTATATTACCCGACGACAACGTTTGTGCCACGTCTATCGACGACATTTATAATTTAGTTATAATTTACAATTTATTATATATATTCTATTTATTACGAATACATTTGACGGTTTCTACAGTAATATAACTATAGTCATTGCAATTCAAGAACCTCGTACTCCTCATAATCGGCTACAAACATAAAAATCGACTATAACGATATCTTGATTGCGAAAATCGTGACAAAAGAACGTAGCTGAATCGATTCGCGTTTATTCTTCGTTCGTGCTTCTGTTCGCGTTGCGCTGGGCCAAGTTTCGCGGATTTTTATTCGCCATAATAACGCGTCTGCGATTCTAACTCGATTCGTCGTGATTTCTCAAATATCGTCGTTAGCTGCTCTGCTTTTCGCATTTTTTCGCTAGATTTTTATTTCTTTTTCTTCTCGAGAAATGTTTGTTCCGCGGTTTTTCTATATCGTCGATGGTCGATTCGGTAGTCTATGGTAAGAAGTTTGAACGGTCATGGTCGAATTGTTCATCAAGGTCATCGTCATCGTCATCGCCCAGCATTCGAAGCGGTGGTTTTATGGAAATTTCGTGTCACGTGTTTTTAACCTGTTTTCGATCGTATTATACTTTTTGTCGTTCTAATCGCGAATTACCACTTTGCGACTACAAAAACATTGTTTGAGCGTGGCTGTCCTTTTACCTTGATTGTTTCCTACGAAGTTCTTCTTACATTGAAGTACTAAAAGCTTGGAATTATTTTATGAAGCGTGCGATCGCACGAGTACGTGTCTGGAGAAAGAAACTCGAGTATCGCGTAACCCCTCTCATGAAAAATCATCGTCCAGTCGTGTAAGTACTTTCTACCGATCGTAAATAATACACACACCGCCATTTAAGGATTAATCGAACGCAGTCGCGTGTTTTTACCAACCGAATCGATTTCCGCTAACATACGGACTGCCGTACTATCCACACGGAATTCCACGGATTCCCAAGAATCTCTTGATCCTTCCTGAAGGTCCTTTTGTAGAGCGATACCCGGATGATGTTCCTCGAAGTCGATTAAACAGCAACTTCAACTTTCTACTCGCTCGAGGGACGCAGCATCGTATCATTTCGGTTTCCTTTATCTCAAGCGATCATCGAGATCGCGTGAATTACGTTACCTTATAGATCGTTCATCTATATCGTCCGTCTTGTCTCGCCGCTTTTTCAGCTGATCTCTGTCGCCTCTCTGTTTCTTTTTTATCTTGGCCGACGTTTAAGGATTTTATCGCTTCATTCGCACCGCGCGATTTTCCGCGACAAGAAAAAAGGACAACACGGTGTTGGACACAGTGGAAATAAATCGTCTTCCACCGTACGAAAGTGTCACACGCTCAGGAACAGTAACAAGGTAGACAAAACATCCTGCGTGCTACAGCCATCGAAACACTTATAGCTTCATTCGCTTCGCGCGATTTTCCGCGACAAAGAAAGAAAAAAAAGGGCAACACGATGTTCGACACAGTGGAAATAAATCGTCTTCCACCGTACGAAATTGCCACACGCTCAGGAGCAGTAACAAGGTAGACAAAACATCCTGCGTGCTACAGCCATCGAAACACTTATCGCTTCATTCGCACCGCGCGATTTTCCGCGACAAAGAAAGAAGAAAAAGGGCAACACGATGTTCGACACAGTGGAAATAAATCGTCTTCCACCGTACGAAATTGCCACACGCTCAGGAGCAGTAACAAGGTAGACAAAACATCCTGCATGCTACAGCCATCGAAACACTTATCGCTTCATTCGCACCGCGCGATTTTCCGCGACAAAGAAAGAAGAAAAAGGGCAACACGATGTTCGACACAGTGGAAATAAATCGTCTTCCACCGTACGAAATTGCCACACGCTCAGGAGCAGTAACAAGGTAGACAAAACATCCTGCGTGCTACAGCCATCGAAACACTTATCGCTTCATTCGCGTCGCGCGATTTTCCGCGACAAAGAAAGAAAAAAAAGGGCAACACGGTGTTCGACACAGTGGAAATAAATCGTTTTCCACCGTACGAAAGTGTCACATGCTCAAAAGCACTAACAAGGTAGACAAAAGATCCTGCATGCTACACTTATCGCTTCATTCGCACCGCGCGATTTTCCGCGACGAAAAAAAGAAAAAAAAAAAAAAAAAAAAAAAAAAAAGAAAAAGGGCAACAGGATGTTCGACACAGTGGAAATAAATCGTCTTTCAGCGTACGAAATTGCCACACGCTCAGGAGCAGTAACAAGGTAGGCAAAACATCCTGCATGCTACAGTCATCGAAACACTAACCAGATGGTAACGGAATAGGCGCGTCTGACATAAACCCGACGATAACCGGTCCAAAGGGACCAAAACCTCGGTATAAGAACCCTCGGAAATCAGCACTCAACACCTTTTTTGTTATAACACTCCGAACCGTCACTCTGTTGGATTCGTACAATAAATTTGACTACCATATGTAAAGTTCAATTCTTTAGTCTATTTGCGAAGTTATTCGATCGCATGCACGTAGAGTCTCGTTGAAAATGACAACGTGAGTTCGCGCTCGCCATCCATATGCAGATGCGCTAGTTGCAATAAATGGTAATTAGAAGATAGTTCTAGATATAATCGATAGATTTAAGATATTCTTTTGTTTTTATCCCTAGCCCAGGTAAGAATGTGGAATAAAGGTTTTTCGGCTCAGAACTGTGTGATAGATTTATCCAAAGAATAAAATAATAGCTATTGTGATGCTACCTCTAAATACAGAAATAACAACAAGTCTCGTGCCAACGTTAACAAGAATTTCGAATCTTGTACGATACGTACGATAAATATTCCTATAAATTTTCTACATTCTCGCAATTTAATTTTATGTATAAAGTTCCCCATGAATCACCGCCGATATTAAAGATAACCTGTTTACCAGATTCGGGATAGATCTCGATCGTAGGAAAAAAATTACGTAATCAATCACGTTTTCTTTCTTTATGAACAAACAAAATTTCAATTGCAGGTACTTAAGAACCAGAAATTTGAATAACAATGCCAAGCTATTCCCTTCTTCTTTCTTCCTTCTCGAACCTCGAAACCTCAAACCTAAAAAAAAAAGCCATCGTACATCTACGCATATATCGTCATCTTTTCATTTATTCCGACGTTCAAAACAACCTTTGTCCGAGCGTTCTCCGTTTTGACACACTTCCTTCCACGATAATTCTCGCGGTAAACAAAAACGTTGCAATTTTGTTCTCTCTCTCCCTTCGGTTTTCTCTCATCGCGAGATTATTTTCTCTCTATAGCCGTCGTTCAAGGTATTCCGATTGCACAAAAAAAAAAAAAAAAAAAAGAAAAAAAAGAAAAGAAAAAAGAACTCTCACGGCATATTCCGAACGATCCTGACGGATCTGACTTTGAAATCGCGACGGCGTGTCAATGTCAACGGTGTCTAGCTGCTGGCAGTCAGTGTCAGTGACGCAACGATGCCTGCAAAGGCCAGCCTGTTAATTACGTGTAAACCTTCCCCGGGAATAGCACAGTCGATTGTTGATAAACAACGGATGCACGATACATTGTATGAGATTTCTCTTTTCCGCGATTCCTTCCAATCCGTACAGATGATTGCGAGGATGCGTTTCTTGCTGATGCAACCGCGGCCGCGTGTAGCCTAATATTCGTATTGTCGAAGAGTCAGCGGCGTTAGTTAAGTTTCGAGCCAGGTTCATCACAGTCGCGTGATTTCCTTGCTATTTCTATCTTTTCATTTCGTTTTACATTTTTACGCGGATTTTTGTCGCGCGTTTGGCGTTGCTTTCGTTCATAGCGAGGAGAACTCGAGTTGCAGTTGTGTATCTTATGGCGATGTTTTAGACATAGCATCGTTCTTTTAAATACAACATCCTCCCCGTTATAAAAATGGTCCGCTATTTTTTCTTTCTTCTTCTTTGCGATTTTTCGTTACCTACGATATCAACCGTTGGAAATAATCGATAAGAAATAAGTATACTCGAGCAGGAAGGTTATAATCGTGAACAAGGCGAAACTTGCGCGTCGAGGAAATCGTATTTGAATAATTTAATTGGAAACTATTACAATCCACGTTCTTGCTTTTACGGTTTTGTCGCTTTGCCGTGTTTTCGTATGTAAACGAGATGAAAACGAATAAAGAAACGGCGATAGAACGCGTTGCATAGAACAAAGTGGTATTAAAAAAAAAGAAAAAAAAAGAGAGAGAATGACAAATAGAAAGAATAGTGAAAGGAGGAAAGACGAAGGTCATGTTGCAATGACAAATAAAAAGCGAGAGTCACGGCTGGCATGATTTGCACTTAAACACGTGACCCTGAATGGCCAAAATCTTTCATCCGTGGTGCAACTAACTTAATTATTATTCTCTGACCGAAGAAATATCTATAAGTAATGGATAGTTGTAGGATATATAAATAGCCTACTATATAGCGTAATAGCACGGCCACTGCTTCCCATTATTCAAACGCAAAAACAATTCATAAAGCAATTGTGTTACGTTTTCCTCGTACACCTTTCGAAATCCTGTATTCTATATACTTGAGTGCGAAACGTTTTATTTTATTGCCGCGAATAAAACGCACATCCGAGCTCGTAATAGCGGGTGACCACTGTTACGATCGCGTAAAACGTTTTATCGATAGCTATTCTGACTGTGATACACGAGGGGAAAAAAATTAAACGACAGGCTGAATAGTTTAATTGACCAAAGCGATCGTTTTACGAGCGAAAGATCCGCACTCGAGATTTCTTCGACTGGCTTGCAACTACGAATCATAATATGTATTTATATATCAAATATGTATGTCATATGTGTACTGTACATAAACGTGTGTGTATAATTAAGATACAGATGTACATGTCGTATACGATTAAAAAAATACACACTCACACAGATATATATATATATATATTAAACGTAGTAACGCTGCTAACAACTTCATCCTACTGACCTCTACGGAAATATAAAACCTGACATTTCGTTAACATCAAAAACCTTCTTAATTATAATTAAGTACGACCAACTAAAAATCCATCGTCCCATATAGCGTATGAATTTACTCCGTAATAAATATTTAACACAGACCGTCGGATAAAAAGCATCGGTAAATATCAATTTGACTTAAACTCTTCGAAGCCGATTTCCTTTCAAATCGTTCGCAAAAAAAAGACCAGTTATTTCAACGATTAAACAACCGAACCAATTAATCCCCCATTACTAACATGTGTGACGGCATTTCAATCTGAAACTCCGATCAAAATCTACCTACTTACTTCTTGCGAGATCTGGCAAAAACCGATCGAACGCGTATATTTTCGTACGGTCGAACCGGATGT
This sequence comes from Bombus difficillimus, assembly GCA_014737525.1. Classification (NCBI taxonomy): domain Eukaryota; kingdom Metazoa; phylum Arthropoda; class Insecta; order Hymenoptera; family Apidae; genus Bombus; species Bombus difficillimus. The sequence goes on along the minus strand of JACXIT010000197.1, from coordinate 263,828 downwards.
GCCTGTTCGGCACGTCGTGAAAAGAAGCAAAAGAAGGCTATTGGCCCGGTAAACGGGGCAAACAAAATTTGGATCGATCACGGTCGCCTTGGCCGACATGGATCAAAACCGTGGCACGTAGAAAGAAGTTGATGTTTCCCTGTCCAAGATGTTTAACACGGGATGGTCCGTAACTTATGACGCGAACAGGGTCAAGGAAATTTCGTGGCTCGATGGAATAACGAGAAAATAGAGAATCGCAAAATTGTTTCTTTCTGCAGGTTGTTCTAAGCGTGAAAATAAATGCAGAACGTAGGATAGTTTCGTTTCGCGCGAAGTCTCGTTTTTCAGGAAATCCAGTTTGACAATTTCTTCTTCTCGGCTATTTGAAGATTTTAGCGTTTCCCTGGAGCAGTTCGAGTTACCGTGGTACGACCGTATCTCGATTCCTTCACCTCACGGACATAATTTCAGTCGCCGAGCCCGGAGTAATTACTAATTGCAGACGACTCTTTCGACCTCGACTCGCCTTTTTCTTCTCTTCTTCCTTCTTCTTCGCAACGTCAGCGAGCTCTCCCCGCCGAGAGTTCTATTTTCCTGTAGCGGTCGATTGTTCGTCGACTGTCATTGTGTTTAAGAAGCGGCTTTTTCTCTTCCGCGACGATAGGTATCGTCTTTTTAAAGGACGTTTCCGCCCTCGCGTTCTCGTCGTGCAACCATCTTCCGCCGCAACAACGCCGCCGTCGCTTAACTCCCTCGAGTACACAGCGTTTTAACACAAAACTCCCGTTGTATCTGTACGAAAACGTAACTACAGAGACGCAGTCGAAATAGAAATGCGTTTCATTCGCTCAATATCGCGATAGGTACGCTACTTTGGAATTTTTTCTTTTTATATATTCTTGCCATTTTCTATATATCGTTGTGTACGTTTTATGGATTCATGGAACTTGAAATGATCGAAAGAAAAAAAAAGAAAAGAAATATTAACGCGTCTCTAGCATCTATCTGATGTCTAAGTTTGCTGCTCTGGCAGTGCGCGAGGCCAAAGAGAAAATAAGAAAAAAAAGCGGCGGGCGAGCGCGTCGGGAGAAAGACGTAACGCTGTCAGGAGCACGGCGCGTTCGTGGAATGGCTTTCTCTGTCGCCGCACGTGTGTAATTAAAGGAACTCCGGCCCCCTCAATTAAAAAAATGATAAAACTGGCGGCAATTAAGTCGCAGACCCCTTAACCTACTTGCCACTTAACAATTGGACACGCGGCCCGGAGGGTGAAGCGGCTTCAAACTCGTGTCCAGACAAAATATCAATCCAACTCTCGCGAGCGGAATTACTCGCCTCGTCTCGTTTTTCAGTTAAGAGAGAAACGGCCGAGTCTCGCTCTTACTTACGCGAGAAGTCGGATCGCTTGGATCTTCTGACCTGGCCTTCGGAAAAAACAATTTAATTGCGGCCCCGTTGGAACGCTCTTTTTTTTCCTTATTCAGCTGCTTAAGTGTTTCTTGCTTTTTGCGTTAAAACTTCTTAAATAAGTGGGGTAGATGAGTTACCACGTCGTTTGATTTAATAAATGGCTATACAGGGTGTCTGATTTTAATTCAACGTCGGAAATATTTCGTTAGGCAGAGGTAATCGTTCGTAGATGGTTGGAAAAGGTCGAAGGTGTAAAATTAAGCCGCATGTGTATTCAGAATTATGTTGGATCCAAGCGTTATATTCTCTCTCTCGCTGTTTGATACTTTGTTATTTGACAACCAATCGTAATCGATGACGAAGAAAATGCCAGGCAAAGGCAAGGAACCCATTTTACCTTAACGTACGAAAAATAGAAATCTTTTTTTTTCCGTATACGAAAGCTACAAATTTCCCTCCTCCGATATTTCCCAAGGATATTTCTGCGAATAATCATTTTGTATTACGGACGTTCCGGCTTTGTGCACTCACCGAGTATGTACGACGAACGTTTCAATAAAACGTAGCGCCCTGGTGAATTTAAAAGGGAGAAGGTTATTCATATTACATCTTTATCGATCGGAGAATCGCACCGAGCGTTTTTTTCTTCTTCGTCCTATAAATAACAGACGGAACGTCGATGTCGACAGAAGACAAACGAAAACGGATAATTGGCGGAGCCATGGTAGTCTTCGCAGCAGGATCGAGGTAATTGAATTTAAATGGGACAATTCGGCTGATTCAAGGTGCTCGTAAAGCGATCCATCGATCGGGGACGACAGTCGCAAGAAAAATTTGCTGTACGACCCGCGGATGAAGAAAAAGGCGACGAACTGGCTCGTTATTAACAGCTAATAATATGGTTTATCGTTTAACCAGGCTGAAGAAACGTAGCATTCTCGTTTCACGTAGTTTTAAGGAAACTTTAAAGAAACAGCTGAACAAACGTCGAATTATTGGCACGTATACGTAACCGTAATCGTAAAATCGACGCCGCTTCCGCGTAATCTGAAAAATCACTGAACTGGTTGCCAGCTTAATATAGTTGTTTGCCAGTTTTCTGGTCATCAATTTCAATATACGTTTGCACGACGAGAGAAATGTCTAAAAACACAAAAATATTCTCCTAATCCACGGCAATTTGCGCTTACGTAATCGAAAATTGGCAAGCGGCCTACGCGCAAAAAACCAAGTCCTGGCCTCTGATTTCTTAACCTCTGCAGCTACGTAAAGCCTAACGTTCACGACGCTGCATTAGCTGCCCGATCGTTTCGATCGTTTGCAACTCCATTACGATGAAACAACGATTTTCGCTGTTATTACTTGCTCGGCTATTACTCGAAACACGAAAACAAACGGTTGATATTTCGGACGGACGATGTTTCTAATTTTTCGTCGGATATTCGCGCATCGACCGATCGCAATAGGAAGATGCGTTAATACCGTCGTAATAGAGTAGCGAGATAAAAGCGTTTCGCGAGACAGGATCGTTGGAAGGAAACGGATGCTCGGCCCAATTTCTACAGCGCACGCACATACGCGCGCTGGAACGCTTCGCGATCGCCACGCTACACTTACGAATTCGGCGTCATTGTACACGCTAAAAGGAAGAAAAAAACGAGGCTCCGACTTGTTGCGATAGGCACGCGGGATGCGACCGTGACGGACACGTTGCCTACTCGTATGCAGATTATATTTAAATAAATCGGTCGTTCGCTGTTTTCTGCTCATCTCCTGCGGGCCATGAAAGGCCTCGTTTCTTTCTTTCGATCGAGGTTTCCTCGAACGTGTTTGGTCGCTGAATTCGAATCTCAAGGGAGATTCTTGTTTATCCTTTATACTTTATAAATTTATTCGTTACAACTGGCTATTATTTTGTATGTTCGGAACGTTTATTTCGAAGTTGCTGCAAGTTCATTCTCCTCTGGTACCGGTTTACCGAATACTTGATTTGTCTGTGTGTTTAAGCGCACAGTAGATTCATCGTATGAACAGTTTCTTTTTCTTTTTTCTTTTTTTTTCTTTTTTGAGAATTAACTAGACCAATATCTTTCTTCGTGAGTCACGAATGGACTCGCGCCACTTTCAAAATTAATGAATCGTACGATTATTTAAAATCCATGTTTCATGCTTTAATCCACTTTTGTTCGGAAATAAGAACAGGGCGGGCAAAATACTGTTACTTCATTTCGATATTTAGTTTACTTGTTCGGTGGAACGATAGGCTTGTAAGATTAATGTTAGGTACATTCTACATATTTTTCATTTCGGATCGTTATGTGGAGGTGTTTTGAAAGGCTCGTGATATAGACGAGGTATGTAGGGCAATAACTGCATCATATCCTTATATTTTATTACCTTGTGCACGTGTATTTTCATTATAGCAATTCGTTAGCAACGTCGTTCTTTTGGCAAATAGTCAATTTCGGAACAATAATTCGGTTTATTCGGACGTGGCAAACGTATGGGGAGGTTTTATCGAAGCTTATTGTAAAGTTTAAGTACCGCGTTTCAGCGTTAAGTATCGATAAGTTGAGTTTCTCAGTGATAAAGTGAAATGAAGCACAGATTTAACGCTTTGCACAGTTATTTCGCAATTAGCGTCGAGATCCTCGTATTTTCCTCCTCGTCTTAAATTTGCACTTCAGCAACAATCATATATAAACGCAAAGTTATTATTAATTTGATAAGACTGGTAAATGTAATGATAATTCACGAGTATATCACCGAATCGCATTTAAACAACTTGTTCACGCCCGCACGTGCAATATCGCGTGAGATAGAGAGGATAGGATTACGTTCGCTGTCATTTGTATTTCATTATCGGTGTGTCGACCGTTTGGACAGGCTACGGATTACAGGAAGTGAACTTACATCGTTTTCGAAATAAAACGGTTACGTAATTTCGCTTATTAACGAAGCTTTCCATCGATTCAAACGGACAAATATTTTCGCGCGTAAATTATAAATCGTTTATAAACAAGGAATATACGCGTCCAACGCAGATACCGTTCTTCTCCTCCGATGTCGATGATAATAAAAAGATAGATTTTGTCGTTTTGTCAACTTTTTCGAAAAATATCGCTTTCAAAATAAACGGCCCGCTTTACAGTTACATTACACAACGTATGTATCTTGTGCTCTCTTAAACTTTCTTCAATTAATTTCCCAAATTCTCCATTCGAATAAAGATTCTGTTTATACGCACGTTTCTCTACGTTTACCTCCAAATACGTCCGAAGCTCGAGAAAGCTGTAGCAAAAAGAATTCGTTGGCGTTCTTTATTACGTTGCAAGACACATAAATTTCTATACTTAAAAGTTCAAGCTGAGATACTTTCAACATTCTACTTCCATTACCGTAGAACGGCACATTGTAGAAATCTTAACGAATGCCGTGCTCTTGGAAGTAGCAAGAACTGCCGATCACGATCGTTGCCAACGATCGAGTATATGCTAAATTTTCTATTCGTCTTGACAGACTATATCTACACGTACGTTACAATCTCAGCTTTTTCCAAGCTATCGGCACGCGAAAAAAACCAGCTTCGACTTAAATTTCTATTTCTTTGATAGCACGTGTCCCCCTCTCTTTGTCTCCGTCTCTCTGTCTCTCTTTCTGCGTATACGATTCTACGATTTCGACCTACTCACGCGCAAAGAAATTTTCCTGTTCTCTCGTTCGTGATTTTCATCGACAATCACGGTTAGAACATCGAAGGTACATTGTACATGCACCGAGCTGAATTATCTACAAGTGATCTATCAGAGTCATCTGACACGGTGCATTATGCATTGCAGCGTATACGTACAGCATCAGGGGGATCGGTAACGTGGATTTCATGGAAAATAGGTGAACGTAAGTGTGCCATTTCAAAGGATACAGAGACGCCGCGTGTTTACAGGTGTGCGAATTAATGCCGTCGATCTTAGACTTGTTTATTCGTCTGTACGTATTAAGTGGTATGCAACAATAGTGCGTGTGTGCGATACGCTGTGTACCAGTCATAGGTATCAGATTCAAAAGGGAAAAAAGTATGACAACAAGAACCTACTCTCGATTCCCACACTTTCCTGCCCAAGCTGCATGCACCAAAAACCTGTATCACGATTTATGCATCGACGCGTTTACCTCCGCTAATCCTAATTTACCCGCGAACGCAATCGATCCGAGTGATCTAACTGCGCGTGCATTATGCATTGCGCACGCAGCGTTCCTGGGGATCGGTATCGCGAGATTCATGGAAAATAGGCGAACGCAGCCGTAGCGAGAGATCCCGTTACGAGAGAGAACAGACGACCAGATATGGAACGATTTGGCTGGAAACCGCGGAACAGCCAACGTTTCTCCGAGCCTCGTGTTACACATTTTCAGAGAGGCGATGTCTCGATCTTTTGCCAGGTTTATGGTCCGCCGTCGTATTATCGTCGGTTCTACGTTTTCGCGTTAACGCTCGCGATGAAAGAGCTGGAAGGAAGAAAAGAAATGGAAGAGAAGGAGAGAAAGACGGAGAAACGTGTGGATGCGTAGAGAAACAGAGAAAAACAGAGGGGGAAGCGCGATGGTGAAACTCGAGAGGAGAAACAGAAAATTTATCAGAATCCAGAAGGTGTGCAACGCGTTTGAGCCTGGAACGTGGCTGTTTTGCATTCGATCCCGTTAAAACACAACACCGAGATTTCCTTTCGCTTCTGGACAAATTTAAATTGGACTGGCCTTGTGTACAGCTAAATCTATGGGGCAGTCTGCGCGGTTGAAAGAGCAATCTATGGGCTGCAGGGTTTCTACCAGGAACAGTCTCTAGAAAGTGTGGACGCTGATGTGATTTGAGAAGCCGGCCGAAGGATACGTTCCTTCAGCGGTTTCCTCGGTACATGTTTGTTCGTGGGTGTGGTTTCTGATGTTCGAAGATGTTTGCGAAATACCAGGTATTCGAAGATTTCGTCGTTTCGAATTTCCAAGCAACAGGTTTTGTGAATTCTTCAGGATTTTAAACGTTCTGTGGTTTACACGGTATATATAGTAATTAGGTGATATAATATTTCTTTACGCACACCCTTAGTATTACGATAGCGTTCTACCATTGACAAAGCAGCATGTCACGCACTTGTCTCTTCAGATAATTCAAAAGAACCAACGGCCACTTGGCGGTTACTCTTCGCCACGTCAAAGTATTCGTCGATGGATATTTATCAACGAACACGCACGTTGTAACGAATTACATATTACGTGTTTCGACAATTTCAACGATACCCAGAACGTTCTACGATAAGCGTTCGTGAATACTTTCGTGAGGCACTTGGCCGATCTAATTTTAATTCACCAAACGGCACACTCGATATATCCACAGAATTGTACAGCATTTTTTCTTCTTTTTCTTTCTTCTTCTTTCGAGAAGATCAATCGATTCTGTTATCGTCCTCGTTCCGCCGTCTGTAAAAACCCAAAACCCACTCATCCTTCTCAACCTCCGCAAATCTTACGTCCGTATCAACTTCGCAAACTCGGCACTTGTACCGTCAACATTACGAATTTCTCCGCTGGATTAGCAAGAGTCGGCAACGTACTCGTACTCGAATCGATTTCCACGGAACACCCCCGAGCTGGAGGTCGTTACAAGTTCCGCAGGCACGTGCAACAGGAATCTATACCCTTGGCTTTGGCTGAAATTTGCATCGCGTCCCGTTAGAGGACACCGATCCCAGATGTGCTACGTCTACGTACTGAGACGTCTACGTACTGAAACGCCTACAACGAGACACGGTAATCTTTCCACGATGTATACGCACCAGCTTAGGAGAAAGAGAGAGAGAGAGGGAAAGAGAGGGCAGAGAAAAATAGTTTCCCGTACGAATATGGAAATAGTGGCGGATGAAACGCATCGAACGCTCGTGCGCCTTGCCACGGATAGTCTGGCTTCGCGTGTAGGACGATGTTTGATCGGACGTTGAAGAGGAAAGAAATTTAGCTTGTCGTCAGCGCGTTGCGTGTTTGAGAGCTTTGACATGATCGATGACTCGACGGTATAAATATGACGTAATTTTGGAGGAATGTATTGGAAAGTTCGTTGGCAAATTCGACAAAGGTGTACAAGCAAATATATTCTTGTAGGATTGACATTTCGTTAACGCTCTTTCGACGACTTATCGGCCGAAGAAGTTTCCGTTTTCTTCAGTGATGAATTCTTTCAAATAGTTCTTATGGTTCTTTGTTAAGAAAAAAAAAAAGAAAAAAACAATGTCTGGCAAATAGGACAGGTAATAATTGACCAACGGCTACATCGAAATGCACTAGACGATTCATCGATATATTCGCTGGTTCTCGTGACATTTTTTTTGATATTATTACTTTAGCGAACGACGACAGTATTTTTACGAGTTTAGAGGAAACTTTTTTTTATCCGTTCTGCGTCTCGCAGGAGACCAGATACTCTTTTGTAGAACGTTTCGTTATTGAAAATTTGTCTCCTTACTTGTATCGCTTTTTTTCAACAAGTCACAAATCAACAAATACTAGATACATTGGATATGGAATATTTAATACGATCGATGAATGTCCATACAGAATTCGTCAAGTACAGATATTTCTCATTCTTCTCGTAGAGAATCCTCCTCTCCCATTGTGTTTGAAATTCGCTCATCGTCAGCAGTTTATCGGAAACTAAGAAGAATTCTAATCCGTGGAATCAGTTCACGGAAGAAAGCGCTAGCGTAACGGAGCGTTCCGACAAGCTTCCCGAAACTGATTGCCGAGGAAAGAAGAAGGCCTTACTCGGTCCCGCGCATCGTTCCCCATAAATCATCGTGGCCGCGGCGAAACAGTTTTTCCCGGAGCGGAGACTCGGTCGCGCAAAAAAATAATCAAACGAGTTGCGCTTTAGGAGCGCAATAAATAACGCAGTTTATCGAGCATCCCCTCGCCGCGCTCGGCAAACCGTGTCCTCCAAATAAATGATCCTACGTCAGCGCGCGGCTCATGATTCCTCGAGCAGTTCTCAAGGAACGAGCGAGCTTTCGTTGGCCGTTGCATTCGACGTCCACGCGATTTATCCCCACCGATTCTACCCGTAAACCTTTGTGTGTACAACTAAATATACGCTGGGCACGGTATATACGTAGTACGTACCTCGTTTTACCGCGTGTATACGACCGGATCTACGCGGATCGAAGCGTGTCCGAGATGTTTCGTGCCGAACGACGCGCGGTAAATAGACTACAATTTGTCATTTCCCCGTGGTTCGTCTTCTAGCGTCTTTACGCCTCTTCAGTTCCTCCACACTGTGCTTTGCAATCTCTTTCACCTTTTCTTTAGGGATCTTTGTCCGTCTCTTTGTAGGAGGATCGGGAATTTGAAAAAAGCCACGCGCTTGGTAATTTAGAATTTTCAAGATAAAGTTGCGATATCGTTTAAGAGAGTTAGGCAACTTTGGGAGAATTTTCTACAGTTTGCGAAGGAACGTTCGAGATAGGAAGATCGTGATTTGTATTGGGAAATTCAGCGATCAAATTACGATAACAAGTACAGTAAGAGCGCATTTATCCGGCGCATTCGGATAATTGGTTCAGCGGAATAATCTTCGTTGTTTATTCGTCCGTACGACCCAAATTAACTTTACATGCATTAATTTTATACTGGATTTTTATACGCAGAAAAACTTCTTTCTTTTTTTTATTTTAATCCGCGTATACGCGATCTATCGTGTCTACAGCGACGAATCAGCACAGGCTGTGGTAGTTTACACTCGGTGACGTATACAAAGTAGATGTAGATGTAAAGTGTGATGTCTCTTTAATCTTTCGTATTCTTCTGCGGTGTCCAGCAGTTTTGTGGTCAGTTTGTTGGGGCGACTCTTCAGCGGTTTGTCGATATAACCTGCTGCGTCTGGCCAATTCTTCTTTTATACTGGGTATACCGGTTTCTTTTATTTATTTGTTCGTTCGGGATGTACAGATCCGCGTTGAAACTCTCAGTCGTGGAAAGACTAAGGTGAAATCTGTATATGGCAAGGTAAAAATATTTATTCGTGTGGTCTGCAGTCGAGCAATGGAAGTTTGGAAATGTTATTCGATAAATCGGACGTCAGTTTGGATAAATCCTGTTCTACCGCGGATACAGCGTAATTTGTCGCGTGACGTGATTCATCCTCTGCGTGGTTTTTTGCTGGAAAATTTTTGAAACTGTAAGAAGAGATTCTTAGGATATAAAATGAAACTTGGCCGAGAATCGAATTTCTCTCGTAACTGGTAAATAGACGAGCGAATATTCCCAATATTTCAGAAAGATTTGTCAGCTACGTTGCGGCGACTGTGCGATCGTAAACAGGTTGCTCGAAATCGCGGCCCACGGAGCGGTCGGTTGCATAATGATACGACCTACGCTCGCGAGGTGCGAGATGGAGAGATTAACGCGTTCTCTGTATCTCGCCGTGAAGCGAGGACCAGCGTGAAAGAGATCTACTCGTAGAGAAACGAAGAAAATGTTCCTGGCTTGCAAATACAAAAATCCTGTACGAAAGCGATAATATTTATCGCGTGTTTCGAGAGAATAATCTTATTATCGCTCGTGCTAATGAAAACATAGTTAAAACAATTACAAGAACTGTCTGATCCAGAAACGTTTGGTCGATCGTAAGCACGCGACAAGGAAGAAACAAAATAAACAGAGGAAGATGGTTTACTTAGAAAAAGTAAAGTGAAACAGGGTGGAAAAGAGGAAAGTCAAATATAATGAAACATGATTTCTGACTAGCAAAAAGTCGCGAAATAATTCGAACGACAAGCTATTTAGTATTTATACGTAATCGATCGCGACTCGCTAGTCGTTCTATACGGTTCTTGACTTGCCCTGACGGGTCATTGCTGTTCCACTCGAATCAACACGTCTCGAATAACAGAAACTTGTCTAAAAAGATCCTTGGTCTTTATATCATTTTATTTTTATCGTGTCGAATTCGCGAATGACAGCGCTGCAAATTCACGATACCTCGATAAATCTCGATAAGTCCTGCTTCGCCTCTTGCACTGCGCTTAATAGGTAGACAAATATCCTTTACACGTTAGAAACGATAGATAGCCAGATAAAGTGTCAATCAATGACTGAAAGCATACCCAGATCCTTACGATAAGCAGATCTGCGTGAAGAATATCTGTGAAATGTTTCGGAATTCTCGGGTTCTGAGATACTGAAAGATCTAGAAAGACGGAACGTTGATCAAACTTCCATTGATTAAATGCCACCAAGTTTATTCATTCATACGCCTATTGCGCAATAAATAGAACAGGATATTCGCATTTGCTGTAATAATACATTCGGAACTCGATACATCTGGAAAATCTACCGATGTTTGCTCAACGTTGGGGATACGTTTGCCAACAACTCAGACATATAGAAACAAGTTTGAGGAACGAATCAACTTCAAAGTTCATTCCAACTGTATTACTCCTATCAATCTCTATTAATCCACGTGCCAACCACCTCGATCAATCTTTAGCCGATATCGTCAACGTCGTACCAATCTCCACATACGCAGGTGTATCTGTCGACACGAAACAACTGTGCAAACTCAATGAGTTACAGGTTTATCCGTTAGCACAGACGTCATTTCATTCTCTTGTTACTCCTCCGTGACACCACAGACGAAACGTCGGGACATTGGTAATCGACTCGTGTCTCGAAAAAGGTACAACGTAAGAAGAGTTCGTCTTCTCGCCGTCAAATTTCTCAAAATCCGTCCTATAGATAAGTGAAATTTGAACGATCAGAGGACGAAAAATAACCAATTGGGCATCTGGACGCTCTTTCCTCCAGCGTTAAACACCTCCTTTAAAAAAAAAAAAAAAAGCACGTTGTCGGATTTCTTTCTAACCGATGACTCTCCGTCATCGTGTCACTCGACCTGGTTACCGATCGTTTTTTATTCCAACGAACCTCGGCGAAACGGGAGCGGGAAAATGTCGTCGATCCAAGCTCGCCACGAATTGTCTCGTAACAACGACGCGAAATAATTCTCCAGGATCGAAAATATCGAGCAATCGATCCGCGTTCGCGCGCTCTTCCTCCACTGACTCGTGGGTGTGTCTACACGGCTGTGCCGACAAGCAACAGGTATTAACATTATATAGGCCTGCATGTACGTTATATAGAAGCACGAGCACGCTCGTGAAACGAGTATTTACTAGCGAAGCTGGCCGGCGAACAGAGCCGCCCGTATGCAGGCCGAACGCTGGTAAATCTAGCACGGTATCGCGTGAAGCAACTGGCAAGTACACGAGCACCTAGATACACGTATAAATATCGGTACCATCGGATAGGAGGGAACCATGGCGCGCAGCTGCACCGGTAGTTTGCAACAGATACTCGGAGGAGCTACTGAACGTGCTTCGTGGCAGGCCACCTCGAAGAGGAACAAGCGTAAGCGCACGCCTACCGCTTGGCAAGGTATTTTGATGCGTGTTTTGATCGGCTACGCGAACGGTACGCGCCTTGCTGTTACGCAATTGCGACCGATTGCAGCGATCGAACGGTTCGCGTTTGCTGTTAGAGACGCACAACGAAACGCAAAGAGACGAGAGATTTTTAGCGTTCAGGAGCAGCCTGATGTAAGACGCAACGGTATATTAGGCCAGTCGTGTTACGTGGATGGAATTTTTTAATCTCGAAGATGCGCGATGCGCAGGAAGAACGTAACGAATGAGAAAATCGTGCCTCTAACAATGGTTAAATATCGTAAGTCAAGGAGAGGTTCTCGCGTAACGGTAATAGAACCGAGTGATTTCTATCGATCCTTTTTAGACTAACCGCCGATTATGTGCATCTTTTCGAGACGTAAACAGGATAGTCTCGAAGTGGAAACGTAATCTTTTTATTTCACTTTTTCTATCGTTTATTGCATATTGTCTGCAAGTCTTTCGATCGTTTTTTTTTTTACTGTGTAATCGTCGTTGGCGTGCAACATAGGCGTTCGTAAAAGTCATGCGAATGGTTAAGAAATATTCTAGAAACTAGAGAATTTGTACTGAGATCGGGTTTATTTTTTAAAGAAACACGCGAAATTTGACGTTCAGAGGGAAGATTTGCTTCTTTCGGCAGGTTCTTTTCGGCAATTTTTCAGCTAGAAAATTAAAAAACCACAAGAGGAATCGAAATGAAAAGAAATTACGTCTGTACTTCTATGTTTATGTCCGAAAAACGTCTAGTCCCGTGTAACTACTGATCAGTCTAAAAGAAATTTATAGAATCCCTTAACGATGTTGGAAACTTAAGTCGACGCTATAAAGGTACAAAGATTGCAGAGCGTAAAGTCGGGTAGAAAGAAATTTTGGGTATTCCTCGTCGAAGTTACGTACCCCAGTGGCAGGAACAGAAGAATGTGTCAGCTCCAAAACACCTCGTCTGAAAGAGAAAGAAGAAATTGATGAAATTTACGAGACAGTAAAGGCTTAGAGAGAAGAAGGAATACAATGGGTATATTTTAAAGTCAAGTTCAACTCGCAAGCTCTGAGTGTAAATCTCGAGTACGAAATATGTTGAATTTGATGATTAGAAAAGTAGACGACGAGTGTAAACGAAAGAGAAATGTAACTGAAAGTTCGTTCTAACTTGATTGAAAAGTAAATAGCGATAAAATTTCTGAAATTATTTTCTCCCTACGTAAAACGCACAATGTTCGCGATTCTACGCTTTAGCACGAGAAGTTTCATTGAAAGAAAAAATTCATTGAAAGAGAAACTTCAATTACGTGGAATTTGTATTAAAATTTTAATACGTAGAGCTTGCTAAACAATTTGTAACGATCGATGAAGGCAATTTATTTAATCGAAATTTCATTGTGCGTCGATCTAGTGGAAAAGGAATTCTCGATCGGAACTTTCACGATAATATCAGAAAATGGTACAAATTTCTCTCGCGGCTCTTCCATTCGAACCCGTTGAAAAATCGTTACGTGCGGAACCGGGTAACCGAAAGCGAGTTTAACGTAAGCGATACATAATTCGTTTGCCGAGCAAAATCTCTTCCTCGTTTCACAATCGAAACGCCGCATCAAACACGAACACGTTGAATCACAGGCAACGATTCCATTTGCTTTTTACGCGATCATTCAATTAGCAAAAGCTATCGATACTTCCGCGATCGCGTTCCAGTTACTGCAAATTCGCGTATTCTCGTCTCGTGGTGAAAAACGATCCAACACCGCAGCAAAAACGATAATGCAAGAAACGAAACTGCTATTTCACAGTGATTTGCGTCGAATCGGTCGAGATTTGACTCTAGACGCCATACGTATATTAGGTTGTCCGACAAGTTTCTTTCGTTTTATAAGGAAATAAATAAACGCACAATGCTTTTTCTTTTATATCAGTTTATTGAATTGTGCACGAACGTAATAATAGAAATATAACGGAATGGATGATACCTAAAATTCGATAAAATGATATAAAACAGAAATTGTTTTGTTCGTCTATTATCGCCTTACGAAACGAAAGAAACTTTTCGGACGACCCAATATCTTCTTGTATTTATCGGCGAAATCATAGGTAGCATTTTTCGGTTCGATTATTCAACGTCGTGCATAAATCTCAATTCTCGATTATCTTCCATCGATGCGACGATTAGATAATTTACTCTGAACCTTGAACTTTCGCCATCGACGACGATAAAAATGCGACAAAGAGAAACGCCACTATATGAGAATACTTTATCGCTTCGCTTTGCCACTGCTAGATATTTCCAGGTTATCGACAGAATTGCGACGAACCAACGTGCTGCTGCGCGTCCAGCAATTAATTAACCGAGGTGGATAAATTTTGAGAATGCCGTCGAACGAGAAAGCTAATTGGATCGGTACGCTTACGAGCTCGTGCATGGTGATACGCGCTAATGCACCGATTCGCGCAACAGCCGCAGTTTTTGCCTGCATGCTTGCCAGCTACACGACACGTAAATACGTGTTCCGATCGATTTTAACCGTTCTCGCGGCACGGAGCTACAAACGTATAAAGATTGTCGCCCACTTAACAGCCACCGTAGATATTCGTATCAAATGTATATGGTGTTCGCATCGTTAGTTTTCATTGGCCTTTTTCGGCGGATTTGCGGCAAGGCTAGAAGAGAAATAGAGTTTTGGTCATTTTCGTTCGTAGTCTGTCTGTAAATGCTCCGAGTAGATATTTTCAATCTGATATAGCGTTCGCGGGACGATCACGCTACGAACACTTTCAAATTAACAGTTACTTTATCTTCTTCTTTTGTACGAAATCGATCGATCCCTTTGGACGATCCTTTCCACAAGCTACGATGCGATGGATGAAAAAAAAAACCACTGTGATACTTTTCATTTAAGGAGGTTAAACGTGTCGTAAAAATGTTAAAAAATTGCCGAAGATTTAAAAACGCTGACCAAATTTCTATCAAAGTACTTGGTAAAATTAACATTTGAGAAAATAGTTGATACGACTCGATGTTGGAGAAGATATCGCAATGTCTCCTTCATTGTCTGGTTTTTTGTTTTTGATCGATTTTTTCCTACCTTCCTAACCGAGTGAATAATCTCTCGACTATACGTAATTCTACGAAATATAACTTTAAGAAAGAAAAATTGATAAATTCCAAAGATCCAGTAGATACGTAAATGCAACCAGTTTCTCTAATCGATAATGTAACATTTCTTTTAACTTTGGAATTTCTTATACAGGTACTTGTAAAATATACCACGCTTTCACATTCTCGGGCTTCCCCGTTCCGATCGACGATCTCCGACTCTTTTTTTCAGAAATTTTCTTCGATTCGAGTCAGTGACAAATTCGTTCGAACCTTTATTGATTCTAGCCTGTCCTAAGCTGACGAGACGTCGAACTCTTAAACAGTGGTGAAGCTTTATCGATCGTCGAGGAGAATTTATCCGCCTATTAAAACCCTGACGCGCAAAACGTTTCCGCTATCTATCCACCCGATGTTTCGAACGTCCCGCGTTATTTATGCGCGTCTCCGACATTCAGGAGGTTTCTCGTTATCTGTCTCGACTCGGGACGTTTAAGCGTTTCGCGTTATCTGCTACAAGTCGGACAAGCTTAAGAAATTTCACCGAGGAAACACGCGCGCTTGGCTCGTGGAAATATCTCCACTGTGCGTTTACAGTTCACAGGATGCGGGAAATTGACGAGTTTCTATCGTGTTTCCTTTTGGAAATCTTGACAGTTTTTACTGGAAACTTAGAGATATCTGACTTATCGTTTTCTTACGAACTTTGACTTTGAACGTAACGTTTAACGAGAGCGAAAGGGTAAAGTTGAAACCAAATCTGATAATATGCATACAGGTTGCAAGATATTTTTACCGCGAACCTATATTTGGTAAAAAGATTACAAAAGAGAAAGTACGAATAGTCACACCCAAGTGTTAGGGGTGATTTTGGCGAATTCTGAGACTTGTTAACCGGTTAGCTGTTGCGACTTCTTTGAAAAGCGTGTACCTAAAATTTGTCGTAAAAAAAAAGCGACGACGAGTATACTCGTGAAACACAGAGTATGCGTGACTGTTGTAACAGTGAATTAAGTTGTAACAAAACTGTTTTATACTCGTCGAAAACGACCAACCGGTTAATATCGAGAATAATTATCTGTTTAAATACTTTTGTGAACTTCGTAAAATATATATATATATATATTTGCGCTAAATGTCTCGTACCTTCTGTATACAGAATCGTTTGAAATTTTCCCAACAGCATCACGATAGTTGGTGGTCGTTACGATGCTAACGAAATTTCGAAATATTTCGCGCAAATATGCGAGCGTTCGAATACTCCGGCGAGTCGTTGTACATATGAATTTACGTAATTTGAATTTACGCGTATCAAAGCAACGTCCGTCGAGTTCTGGAGTCGCCGTTTCGCATAATCATCGACGGTAGTGCATACATCTTGTTTCACGTGGTTGGTGCTACGAGTTGTGGCGAGTTTCCTCGTGTTGCAATGACTCTATGGACGAATGAAGTTCTAGGCTCGAGTGATACCGCGGCACAGTTGAACATGGCTTCCAGCGAATTAGAATAACAGATTGAGAGAGCAACGAGTAATTGCCAGAGTAAGAGAATAAGATGTCGACGGGACGTTTATTGGCTCGCATCGAGCTCAACGTGGTCATTTCGAATGCTAGAATCCATCGGTAACCAGATATGGCTTGTTGGAACATAAAATTCCCTCTAACTATAACTCGAAAACAAGGTGAAATATAGGATCTTGTGCGCGAGCGCTGAATTTGAAATTCCACTGGATGTCGTATATTATGAGACACCTTGTATTTAGTATGGATATGTAACTAGGTTTACGGTGATGGGTTTGCGAAACGAAACGCTGGTATTATTTAAGTTGACGTTTCAATTCATTACTGCTTCTTTTACTTCGCTGCTATTTCTTTATGTTAAAAGTCGCTAAGAACACGCGTATCGATATAAATAGTAATGGTACATTACGTCGTTATAAAGATATTTCATGATCGATATTCGATGCGGAGAAGCGTGCGATACTTTTTCTCAACTCGCTCTAAATTCAGCGGAACTACACGAATGACCATAAATTTACCGAGCTAGTTTCGCCAATTCCATCTCCAATTACGATCAAACGAATTTGGTTCCGATATAACTAACCATCGCGCATCGAATGCACAAAGCTCGTTTATTTTACGATTAAACAAATTTCTGACTACCTGCGATCAAGCACGTGTAATCTCGTGCCTCGTTCAATTGGACGAAAAGCTAGAAAAATTTATGTCCAGCTGGGCAAATTATAAAGTACCAATTAAATAATTAAAAAAAAAAAAAGAAACAAAACAAAAAGAAGAAATAGGACGAAACGCCTATTAACAATTAAGCTCGATTATTTACCAAACCACGTAGCCGAAAAACTAAACCAAAAAGAAATCACCTCTGTCTCTAGTCAGATAGTCAGATAATTAGGAGCTGGCGCTATTACAACACGTTCGTAGGACCACTTTTATCACTCTCCGCTGTTGAATTCTGCCCTAAAGCAGCTTCCACCTATTACCCGGCCACTGGCTATGCAACGTGGCTCGTTAACGAGCGCCAATTTCCTTTGAAAGCTCGCGGCCGCCTTCGAGATTGACCCAGGGACGAGGAAAACCGGACAGAACTCTCGGAAAAGTAATTATTATTAATAAAGCGGACAACGCGCTCGCGTCGCGGCACACAGGGAGGGGAGGAGGGGATCGTCAAGCTTCTAGCACGAACGACGATTAAGCTGGAACGCGATGATTTCAGCGAGCTGCTGTCCTAGAAAAGCAGCTCGCGCACGCTCGGATCTAATTGCTAATTAGTAATTAGTAGGTAGACGCCGACGGTCCATAGTGCCTGGCCATAAACGACTACAAATGGGCGGTCGTGAGTCTGGACTCGGTTGAAAATTGAGAAATCAGGCGTTTCTTTTTTTTTTTTTTTTTTTTTTTTTTTGGACGGCACTTAGCTTCATACAGCGTGTGTCGGTAATCGTCGTGGTGCGATCGGCAAGAAGATATTAACATCAAACGGAGACGGAAGTTTCTCGAGAAGAGTGGAACGATTCCTGTCAGTTTTTGTATTCTTCTTTTTCGGTCAATGTCGAATATCGAAAGTTTGGCGTTTAATATTGAAATTCGTGAAATTTGAAGACGCGCAACTACACGCAACGCGAACACGTAAGAAACAAAAGTTACGGAGAAAACATCCGAAACGGAGTACTCTCTGCAACATTCAATCGATGAAGGAACTTTTCAGCCAGACTCTGTGTTTCTAGTTGCATCGTCGAAGATACGAACTTCCGTAAATACACACGATCTGTGTGTGTATTATACGGAATAACGAAATACTTCTACAATACAAGCCAGTTGTTCGATTAAGAAAAGTCCCCTGTTTGCACGAATAGGATCAGACAGAAAGGAGGAGCCGTTCCCTTTTTTCCCGCTTGAGATGGCGCAAAGCGACGAAAAGCAATGCGGCCTGAGGCGTTGTGGATCCCAGAGATGCCATAATTTTGCATCAACCATGCCATTCGTTCGTGGTCACGTTTTCATTTACGTTTGCCCGCTGTCCGCCATGCGCGTCGGCTTAATTCCAAAACTCGATCCGCCGCTTTATTATCGCATTTTTTGCGCGTTTTGGGAGAAAGGGCCGTTTCGCCGAGAGAAACGAAAGAGAGAAAAAGAGGGGCGAATAAAGAGAGGACGATGAGGACAGTGGACGTAAGAGGCGCGGCGAAAACGGCCAACAACGGTAGAGGACAATGAGAGGAGGAACAAAAAGGCACAGAGAGAAACAGAGGCGGCACGCAGGATGCATTTAAAGTCGTCTCAACATCCGTTCAGCCTCTCTGTCTCGCTCTTTATCTCTCTCGGCTCTGACAGAGCGGAAAAAGAAGGATTCGTGCTCTTTCTTCGGCATACGAAATCCCGCGTCGTTCATCGCGAGTGTACGTGAAAGAACGCGCGGTCTCGCCCTCCGGCTAGCTTCTTTCGATTATCTCTCCTTTTTTTCGGCTGCGTGACACGCGTGACCGTGGCCAACGCCGCCATTTTATCCACCCGTTCGCCCATTTCGCGGGACATCCTGTTAACTCGCGCTACTCCGAGCTCAGGTCGCGCACGGCTGTTTGTATTTCGTAAGTTGCTCGCATCTGCCGTGTTACGTCGAAAACGCGTATCTGCGCGACTTTCGCTTAAATCCAGCCATCGGTGCCAGGTAGCACGAAAATCCTTTATCTGTATGCGTGTTAAACCGGAAAGCCGTATCTGCGTTGAAACTAAATTAACGAAACGTCGAATGAGACAGCAGATCGAGGATAAAGAATACGAGAAGGAGGAGAAAGAGGAGAAAAAGAACGAAACGATTACATTGAAGCTGAAGATACGACAGTTCGTATCTCTGACGACTCGTACAAAATCGATGGCTTATTGTTAAATATTAAAAGTCATTTTTCTCGGAACCACCCTTCCGACCAGACACGTCTGTTTCAATTTGACACGGCAGCATCGTCGTAAGTATTTCGACATCTGCCGCAACTCGAGCGGAAGGTTGACGTTCCTACGATGTTTCTACCGTTGTGTCCAAACTACGGATTTCTATTCAAATTTTTGTGGAAATAATTCTAATGAATAGAACCTGGACAGACGTTTCTTTCCTCTCTTAAAAGTTACGACGATCGCACTACTTTGAATGTTTCGCGTATTATAGGCGTTCTATGCGATTTCGCGTCTTTAAATTTCGCATAAGCGTACAAAATCGACGTCTTTTCTTTTAGATCGTCGAATGAAAACAATGGAAGTCGTGTAACGAACGAACCCTGCCTTCAATCAAATATAATATATTTTTGGTATGCCAGGCTATTTCGGTAATTAGCTCGTGCAGGCCGTGAAACGCAAAAGGTTGAAAATCACTGGGCTATGCGCGTGTCCCGTTAACCTTGCGCGATTCAACGTCCTCGTTGCGAGATAACAAATTTACGACGTTAACCCCGTCGCCTTTTTCAACCGCTACGCTCCACGGGCCACGATCTGCCGATGTGCGCGCGACGTCTGGATTTTTCGTCGGGTCTGGCTTTATAGCTACCGGAAGCGGCACGAGATCCGACCACCGAACGGCTACTTTGTTGCAGAGTTGTGGCTTGTCTTGATGAGATCGAGGAGACGTTAAGTGGTTTAAGCAGGACGTTTAGCAGGTGATGCGCTTCGCGATATTCCGCTGCAATTCATTCGTTACGAGTTGAAGAAATACTGGAGTTAATTTGACATACGGTTAGTTAATTCAACTTGAGAGTAAAACGTTGCATCGACGCAACGTTTCATTCGCCATTTCTTTCGACCGATTTACATCCTGCGATTCCGTTCTCAAATATCGTGGCTGTTGGCTGTGAAAGAGAATTCCAAGTATGATACTTTTGTTGTTATCTTTGTCCATCCCGATTTCACGATTTCGGAAAATTCAAAGAAATAGACGCATCCGTAACGTCGCGACGTTGTGATTTTATTTTCCCAATTTAAGAAGAGAATTGTCCGAACGAATGGCGTATTCGATTTATCGTTATTCCACTGATTTATTCGTATCTCAATTGTTAAGAGGTCGCGTAATTTTCGACAGTCTCTTTTACGAAACTTATTCAACGTCAGAGTATCTTGTAAGGTTAACTCTCCTTGCGTGATTACATTCCTGAAAATGATATTCCGTAGTTTGTATATAATTAATTACTAAAATTTGCATTGATGCGTATAAGTTCTGCGAGCTAATAGGATGCACGTTCGTGACGTTCTTATATCCGACACGATAATAATATGTTTTTATTGCAGAATATTCTTAAAGATTATGGTGATCATCTAATGATATATAGTTGAAATTTACGGCAAAAGGGTTGTACGGGTTCAAGCTGTTATTAAACTTGACTTTACGCGTGTAATTTATCAGCTATCTCTAACTTTCAAGTATTTCCCCTTTACGCGTTCACGTGAGATTTCGAACAGTCAATTATTCTTGATCGATCGTACGCATATTTGACCGTACGTAACTAATAACAATTAGTAAAAACGATACCGACAAGAAAATAAACCTCTGTGTCTCCTACTATGCGAATATTTAACTTATACCAACGGCACATAAAATACGCTTAATGGCGCCATCGTGTGCCCTGAGATATCGTCTCGTTTTAAGTTAAATACGTCGACGTTGTACAGAAGAAATCGTAGTTTACCGCATCAAGAAGCTCACGTACGATCTTTCGCCAATTGAACTGCGTTAACCGCATAACAGTAAGCATCGGTAAATTTTGCAATTTCATAGACCTTCGCGATTCCCCTTCGGCTATAACATTGATAAAACATTGGCCACGTACAAACCGCTTTTAACCGAATCGTACAGCGAAAGGTTAAGCAACAAGTAACAGAACATGTGGGGTTCATTTGGGGAGCTGATCGTACACCTAAACACGATGAAAAATGCTCGTACAAACGTATGTTTCATCTGCCTTCGTTCAGACACGAGACATTTTATATAAACAGAGAAAACCTATCGAAAACCTATTGAAACGCGAAAGTTCAGGATAGAACAGGCTCTTCGAGAAATTCGGGAAACACCAGAAACCATGGAGAACCGGATCTATGACAAGACGTCTACGGACTTGCCTCGACACGCAAGCTGATTATTCCGAGCATTCTCCGTAAAGGCAATTAGATGACAGAAAATTCGTTATATCTCGTAGACGAAGACGGATGAAAGAAACGATTAAACTCGAAACTTTTTTCACTGTTTCTAGCTCGCAAAGTGCAAAGTGTCGCGTGTTCTGTTACACTCTGTATAGTAGCGAACATAAGGTATACCATATATCCATACTCAATGGAACAATGGTAATAACAATAATGTCTCAAAATTTGCTATACTCGTATCTGATAAATAACGTTTCGAACACCTCGAGCAACCACTTTCCACTTTTCTTTCGGTTCTCGTTAACGTCCATCAAATTTTACAGAATCTTGCTCCGAATCACCTGTCCGAACGGTGAAATTCCAGTTTCACCGCGCGTCTACCGCGTTCCATGGGTTTCGCAAGCGACAGGGGAAACCGAGGGTGGTCGAAAAATCCGGCACCATTTGCTAATAATCCAAATAACAGGTAGGATGACGCGGTGAACCGAGCAGGAAACAGCGGGGAAAGACGGCGAGCCGCTTGATAGCTGCATTAAATTCATATTAAGGCCGCCGTCTCGATCTAAACTCGACGACTTATTTCTCGATGAGAAGCAGCGGTTTCACGAATAGGCAGCGTTCAACGCGTGTTCAACTCGACAGTGCGCGAGTTCCTACGATCGTATCGATCATGCAAATTTTTGAATCAGAGCAAATCGACGTAACAAGTGTCACAAGCCTGTTTATACTTATTTCGCTCGATCGTTCGCGCAGGCCTTGAACGCGACTTTTTTATTTTTTACCCGATCATTGGTTTCCCGAGGGAAGGATAAAAATGAATAAAAGCACGTAAAAACCCGTCGGCCAAGCACGATGTTAATGTATTCGCGTCAGGTGAAGTGACGTGAATTACTTATTTGCTCGAATTACTGTCGTGCGGTTATTATATCTTATAATATTGTAGCAAGGATAATGAATATCGCGAATAATTTGCACGCGTGATTAATAATTCGCTGTGTTTGGTCGGTCGAACGATTGGAAAGAAAGTCGACGTTTCAGATAGGACGGACACATAGATATTGCGAGTAAACTTGGAAAAACTTGTCGCACGATTTTGCTACACATATATACAGGAAATAGATATTTCGTTTTGTTAAACAGTACGAGGAAAGTTACGCGATTAATGGAAACGTGAATCAGGAACGTAAGCCGTAATGGGTGTTCTCTTTTAGAGTTCGATTTATACATTTTTTTATGAAACGAGTAAACTTCGTGCATAAATTAGTTCTAGGTAAGAAAAAAGAAAAAAAAAAAAAAGAGAATGAGACACACCCTAGTAGAATCATTTTAATGGGTTCAAAATATTTTACGCGTGTCTCTATGGTTTTGTAGAGTGGCGAACGAAGAAAATAGATTAGGATTCAGGAAAACATGTCGCTCTTCTCGGGCAAGGATATTTCTAATAGGAGCAAGTTGTGTAATTTTTTTACTTGCATTTATTGTATTATCTTCTCACGTGCGTGAATTTCATTAATTTATAATGTAGCCTACGATCCCAACATCGTTGCATTATGCATTCAGATTGACAACCCGATATGCACGATGCTTCCGGTTTTCACGGACAAACTTTAAAAGTACGAAGGAATATTCAAAACGAGAAAATTGATACGCGCAGCAATAATTTTGCTTTTAAAACGCAGTTAACCGGCAATTAAGGGTGTAAGAATAATCGATATTATATTAATTATCGACCAGTAATTACAGATTTGCAAGCGGGCGACGATAATATTTACGGCATCGTCGGGATATGCGTTAGTATTTACACGAAAAATCTCTTACTTCAATTTTTACAGCGTGTCCTTCTCAGGACACGTCGCAGTTATCGGTGGAAATAGCTTCGTATAAATATATCGCGATACAGATTATTTCGTGAAAGACGCTGATCGACCGATTGAATTCACGACGTTGGTCGTCGTAAGCCGTCGTCGTCAGGCTCGTTACTTACGTAAGACCGGAGAGTATTCCCGGTGTAACGGAATGCAGAGACACCGGCGTGCATCTCTTTCTCTTTCTCTCTTTTGACGGAGAGAGAGAGCAGGACAGTGGATGGACGCGGTTGAATTCTAAGTTCAATCACGGTGCATTGAATAACGAGTTACGTCATGGGACCGGCTCTCCCACATGCTGGACCGACTCGCCAATATTTATCTTAATTAAACGTTGCGTTCAACGATATCTTTTTTTTTTTTTATCACAAAACAAGAGGAGATTGCCACTTTCCGCAATGAAATCGCGTGACACCGGTCGTGCACGCGTTCGTTAATGAAAAAGTCATTAAGGTACGGACATCGTTAATTAAAATCGTTGTTTATCCGTCTTTTCCTTTTCTGTTATTCGGTGTAGCGAGAATTCCGTGGCTTGAAATTTACATTCCGTTTCGTTGTTGCAAATTAACGACCAAAACGTTGACAATTTTTCAGTTCACGAGATTTACCATTACTTAATCGTTTTAAAGAAAGATCGTCGTGCATCGTCGGCGATCAAACGTAACAGTGAACGTGTTAGAATTTTCTCTTACGCGCGATGTTTACGCGTTCCTCCCGCCCTGTCGAAGCTGATCGATCGATATGGTTGTAAAATTATCGAAAACAAATAACGGTCTGCGGCGAACTTTGGTGGAAGTTCGCGTCTGCGAAACCGGTACTTATCTCTCGATATTATACAGCGGCGTGTACCGTTGCGTAACGATCGTTTCAGATGTGTAGACCGCCTGCCATTTATAAATTTTCCGCACGCTTATGCAATAACCATAGCCGGACGGTGCACACGCGCGAAACCCCGTGAAACCTCGTGAAACCCCGTGACCAGTTTAGTTTCCCTCGACGACGAATTTTCGTGCCACGGCGTGTCAAATGTCGAGAGATCATGGAACACGAAGCTCGCGGCTCGGCCGACGAACGTAGCGATTAATAGTTGCCGACGATGGTATAGAATACGTGCACCTGGTGAGCTCGATTATAAATTGGTATCGTGAGACGAGGTTAGTCGTGAGTCGTGATCGATAAACTGGAAGACTCTTCATTTTCGTCTCTTTTTCTTTTCGCAACGAGAAAGTCTATTAGTCGAAGATTGATTTAACGAAACGGGGATGTGGGTCGATCAGTTTTATTTGAAGTGTACTTTATCATTTTGCAGCGATGATTATATTTTCCGTTTTATCCAGTGGATATATTTCCTTCTTTCATTTCGACAGAGAAATCTAATAGTAGTTTGCGATCTTAATAGCGTCGGCTCTTGTATCGTGTAAATCGCTTGGAGGTACATAATTTTTATAAAATTCAATTGTTTTTTAATAGAATTCTCATCTCGTAGGTTTTATTATTTGTAAGGTTTGTTGAAAAAACGTTTGGACGATCTTTCGCAGGAATTTTCTGTAGCATCGATCGATTACCTTTTAAAGGCAGCATGGAACCGGTCACGCGTTTTTAATCGATAACAACGATTATTCTGACTCGTGAATAATCCGGAGAATAAATTGACAGGTTAACGTAACTTAGCCACGAATCGTTAAAAATACACAAACGATTATCCTTGTCACAATTTTATCGTCTCGTTAGCTATACCTGTTCGACCGTCATCAGACTGGTTAAAAAATATCACCAATACGATCATCGTAATCGTGTCCTGCTACCGAATAATAATAACGACAACGTCAATGAAATTTCAAAGTGCCTCGTACAATATATTCACGATATCGAACACCGACACCACGATCCATCCTCTACGCGTATTTTCACCTCGACGACGTTCCTTTGACTCGAACACGTTACGAGATACAAACTCGCCAGATTACGAGCTTACAATGTATACCTGTTCGTTATTTCGTGCGAGCAGTCCTTTAGTCCACGCGCTCCTTATTCATTTCCGCTGCGCGGCCACAAGTATACACGAGCTCGCATGTGCGGCCGTCTCGCATTTTCCTCGGCTATCTATTTAGTGTTCACCGCGGCATGGAAAGTATTTCATGCCGAAACAGGTCGCGAGTAACATTATCAGACTGGAAACCCGTTCGACGAAATTTTCGCCCGACCGCTGATCGAACCATGTTGGAGCTGGCCCGAATCGCGTTCAAACATTCCTCAAATTAATCCGTACTGATACCGCGAGTCTTTCGAGACGAATGCTTCGATTGCGTAAAGATATTCAGCGAATGGAAAGGGAACATTGAACTCGCAGGATATCAAAAAGATATTAGAGAAAATATCGATAAACGCGAATGTTTGTCGCAAACGAACGTCGTTGATTATTTATTTATCGTTTTAATTAGAAGGAATAAAATGTGGAAATACGAATGGAGGAGTAAAATTAATATTTGGTGTTATATCGTGGTAGAGTATTATTTAATATTTTATTCAAAAACAATATGATTTCAAATAAATACGGAATGAGCAATTCTAGAGGATTGCAGACATACGTAACACGCTTTGCTTATATATTTATGTAGTTAGTTATTAGGAAATTTGTTAATTTACGAATTTACGAGGGATACGAGTCGATGAAATTTCTGGAATTGCGAAATAGACGATGAACGCGGAACGTTTCGAAGTTAGAGGAAGAAGTTAAGAACAAATTCTAATAAAACTTTGCGAAGAAAATTTCTTCAAACTTATCTCGCGTACCGCGGAACCTAACGTATCTAGATAATCACTCGAACCATTAAAAGCTCCATATAAGTAAAAATAACTTCGACTTCTTGCGCAAATTCTTCCATTTCTTGCACTTCAATTCCACCGTTTGAAACTTCAGCTACGGTTCAATACGATTTTTCTCCGCCATACCGCAACCCAATTTACGCCAATTTAACAGCGACGTGCAGACGTCCAACGACCCAGAGGCAACCATATATATTACAATTAAATACTCTGTTCGTCACCGCGTGCGCTGTTATTGAATATAATCGTCGTTTGATTAATCTTTGCTTATCGGTTCTTTCGTATTTAAAATTCGAGAACCGAAAGATCTCCAATAACAAATTTCAAACGGCGTCCGATTACGTAACTTCTCCAAGCTTTTGCATAATTCTAAAGACATTAGTCGCTCTTCGATGGATTTAATCACGTCATGTTTCATTTCAAATATCGAATCTGCGTATCGTCCGATGGAAAAAGATGTCCATTCGCCATAACTAAAATTCCGACTTGTCAAATTTATTCCACGTATTCCTTTTACAATCTCCAAATGGAGACCACGACGACCGACGAATGAAATAAAATTCTACCAAAAAGTAAGCAAACGTCCGACCGTTTCCAAGCCGCATCGTGCGTACCCAGGAATCAACCGGATTCCTCTTGATCGTCGTTGAAATTACGACGTTCTCCGGCCGTGGCAAAACAGAAATTCATATTTTACACGGTGGCACGTTAATCCTGCGGCGTCGATTCCCAGCAAATCGAAACGAGGATATTCCCGACGGCTGGCGGCGCGCGGACTTAGTCGATCGCCCATCGAGGAACATTCCAGTTGCCGAGGATTCCGACAATTACGTACAGCGCCAACGATACAACTGGCTTACGCTTGCGTATCACGGCGCTCTTCCATGTCCTCGCATTAGCCGTGACTACAATTATGCCGCTTCGTAACGGTATCTTCATTTTCTCAGATGTCTTTCGCGGTGCATCCATCGCGCGCTACACCTACTTTACATTCCCCGACGTCCGCGAGCTGCGTTTCTACCGATTTCCACCCGTCATTTCCTTAAGCGTTCTTTCGTCCACCTTTCAGACCGACATCCATCCATGTTTCAGCCATTCTGCCACGAGATAGTCTCTGTAGGAAGCAACGTTGGGTTGGCAGCTAAGTGATCGCGGGTTTTGTCATTAGATGGTAATGACCCAATAATTTCGAGGAAGGCAGAGTTTTCGAGCATCAAATGGAATCTTTGGATCGTCAAACATAGTCGTCCAATAGATTTTCAACGTTAATCCCTTGTAAAGGACGATTAACGATATTAGATCAGCTTGTGCACGGCAGCTATGGTTTTACGGTTAAACTTGGAACGTATGTAATCGTAGTATATTCATCCGTAACGAATTCAATTTTCATGTTCGAACTATTGATATTTACACTCTCGCGGAAAATTGTAATACTCAGAGATCGATGGAGTTTACACTTCTTTGCGCGAGAACATAAAATATCCAAAGTAAGATACTCGTGGTATTCAAAGCGTGAAATAATTCGCATAAAAATCCGTGGTCATTCGAGGTATCTAACGTATCTTGTTGCATCTATGATTTCAAAAGTTCGAACTGAAAATTTCTCCTCGAGATATCCATCGCGTTAGTCAAAATCTACATAATTCTCTGCTTAATGGCTCGGTCCGAGATTAATTGTGCGTCAATGCGGAGCTGCAAGGAAATCGTCGAGCGCCGTAGAATCATGAAAATGTATTATACGAAGAAAGCGCGATAACGACTCGCAACATTTTTATAGCTACACGTTAGAATTGCCTTTAGTAACACACTCGAGAAGACCAAATTAACAGATAACGATCTGACTTTCGTGACAGATTCGATATTCGCGTATCGACGACTTCTTTTTCTTCGTTTCTCATCTTTTAACCAGCCTTTCTTATTCTATCCGAGTGTTCCCAAGCTAAAAGCAGGTGGGCAATTAAGGAGCGTAAAACTGTGTGTGGCTGGAAAGCGTTTCTTTCACCGAGAAACCACGAAGCTTCAAACATTGTAGAAGTCTTCGTAATTGATGGTATCGTGTTCGCGTTCGTTAACGATTTCTTCTTTGGATAATTGCGCGGCTACCTGGAGCTTCGGAAACTCTTTAAATTATAGTGATTACGTAAACGTGTGTATCACGTGGAAAGATGGATGGAAAGAATATACATCTCGATGATTTTTCAGAAAAATTGAAATTTTATATTTCCGTAGAGAAATTAAGCGTTTTAACCGGCGACTAACGAGCAACGTTCGATGCGTTAGACGTTCTTCCTCGTCTTCCTTTTTCGTTTCGTCTTGTGTGTTTGCTATCCTCGCGTGTCAAGCTGAAAGCTAACGCACGATTACACCGTTCGACATGGAAGACCGCGCCTTCGCAGTTTTTTCTTCGGATAGGAGATGTAGGAAGTTTCGAACTGCGATTTTCCTCCTCTTTGGTACGGTCGATTTGGTGTTGCAACTGCATGGAAAATTTTGATAACAAAATCGATTACGATGTTCCGTACAGGTATTAGTTTTCTTGCTTGTCGAATAAAATCCAGCACACTTAATCGTCGTTTCGATTTTATCGTAATTTTCTAAGATCAGATCCCCTATTGTTAGGTTACTCAATTTTTACAGCATTCACTTTCATTTCATATTCTATATTTTACACTGCGAGATATTTAACGTTATTTATCTCGTAAAATTGAATAATTTCGTCCCAAACTGGACCAAATAGTCGTCAATCGTCTATCGAGTGATTCGATAACAGTAACTGATGGTTAAAATCAACTTTAAAAGAAACCGAGTTACTTGCATCGATAAATTCGCAAAGAAACGAAAAGTTGGCGCTAAATCTCGAGAGTAGAGCGTACAATTGACATACGCGTAATTAGCAAAGTAACTTTCTACAACGGGGCTGATTCTTCTCGTCCGGTTTCGTTGCAGGCAGCCGCCTAATTAAAGAGTTTGACGAATAAAAGCGTGACAAGAAAGTATCTCGCCCAATGAATAAATTCGCGTGTCGAAAATAAGATATTTTTCACCGAAAAGCCCGTGGCATCTTTCAAGTTTGTTGCGCCCGACAGCCAATTAACCAAATCAAATACAATATAACCGGTGATAACTTCGCGACGAGCTAATTACGCGTCAACGTCAAACCGTGAAAGGTCCGCAACTCTACACAGGTAAGCTGTTAGCGGCCGACACGTTATCGAAACAGGTGCAACTTCTGAAATGGAATTCGATTATCCGTTCGTTTTACGTTCAACCGATTAAGCCGTTTCATCGAGTGGCGCAAAAGGTGGGGATTAAAAGACTCTTCGTGGAACTGATTTCGTACAACCTGACGATTGACTATACGTTTGATGGATTCATTAAAAACCGAGCCGTGAAACAGACGTATAATATCGTCAAAAAAAAAAAAAAAAAAAAAAAAAAAAAAAAAAAAAAAAAAAAAAAAAAAAAAAAAAAAAAAAAAAAAAAAAAAAAAAAAAAAGACACCGGCAAAGAAACTGAACTGATCATCGTTTCGCCAGATTACAATAAATTTATTTGAATAATGGATAAACAACAGAACCACAAGTCAAAGGTACAAAGTGGATTTTTGCGATTCGAAGAGAAATATATCGCAGTTTATCGTACAGTAATATGAAACGTTTCAATTTCGTCGAGTGTCGTATAATTTATGATTTAAATCGAGGAAGGAATAGTAGCGAAACAAATATCTGGAAAATTCGTGAAATATTTATTTTCTTTTATAAGTGCAACGCGAATCTAATAAAATTCTAACAATGTAAATTGACCAAAGAAAGATCGCGGATGAAATGTTGCGTTAACGTGACTTTGGCTGACATTCATCCTAACGAGTTCGGAACATCCTTCTAATTGGATGATCTTTGCACAACGTCGAAGACAAATAAGGATAAAGTGAAACTCTATCCAAGGATAAAAAGATTCAACTTTCCATCTCCCATTGCTTTTTCTTTTCTCTCTCTCTTCAAAATCTGAAGATCAAGTTGAGAACCAACAGCATTTGCAAAGTTCCTGAGGCTGCAACACAGGGTATATCGATACGTCGATAATCGCGAGTAGTGGTATCGACGATGATGTAAGAGTTCCGTGTTCCCGTGGCGTGTATGGAGGTAGCTAGCTATGCACAGCACATTCTACGCGTATTACACTTTTGCACGTTCAACACGTGTGCGCGCACGTGTACGTGTATCCGTTTGCTCATAATCCAATGTGAACGATATACGTCGAATCTGGATGTCGATCTACAGCATTGATACAAGCAGATCCGATAAATCCCATAAATCTACGATACCTGCCGTTCAGCTCGACGTCCTTGCGGCTCTGGCCACTCGCAATATCGTTGACTTCCATGGGGCTCGACGTACACCCACCGGTAGATTCGATTTACATCGAGCTTACACGATGAAAATGTGTTCGCGATAAGCCACACCAGCTACGCTGAAGCTATGATGGAAAGCTTTCGCTTCGAGGTAACGCAAAGAATTTCGTTTTCATATAAATTACTCGACTATCGATCTCCTATGCATTTCTGAGAAATTTGAAGACGCGAGAGATACTCGCAACAGGCGAAAGTATAAAGAATATTCAAGTTAGAACGATTATTGTAATATTTAACGAACGAAATGAATCTTCGCGTAGGTGGCGTTTCGCAAAATAGAACTTTGGTAGAATATCGTTTTATTTATTGGACGTATAAACTGCTATACTTTGGATATTTTATATAATTTTTTGTACTATTTTATACTTTTGCATTTTCAAATTTCCCATAGACGCACAAGATTTCCACAGTCTAATCGTAAAGTAAGGCAGATAGCTATGAAAATTGCAAGTTTAAGTCTGAATCGGAACGGGTTAAAGAGACCAGAGACACCGGTTAGGAGACTTTCGTGCACGCTCTGTATATGCTCCTTAAAGAGTCAAAGAACAAAGAAAGCGAAGGTGATGGTCGTTTTTAATTTCGTTTTAGTCTCGTTGGTCGCCATTATTCGCGCGACCCTGCCCTTGAAACGGGTTTGCAACCACGGGTTTCAGCAACAGCCACCGCTCGCGATTGAGTAACCGCTTAGCGGTACAATCTATCCTTCGTGTGTTTCGATTTTTCGCTCGGTCTAAAAATAATTTCCGCGTTGGTGCTTACCCTCGGTAGTCGCAACTCGAAACGTCCAGCTCGATCAGCCGAACGATCGACAGTTCTGTTTTCTTACTTTCTATTGCGATTTATCTTGGGCCGCTTGACAGTCAGGATCCGAGTCTGATACTTCCTCGACGACTCGCGACCTAATGGAAACGGAGAAACGAGACTGTCCTTGTTCCAAGAGAATCTTAAAGTCGAGATTGGTAATTTCACAGTTGTTAAGAGTGTCAGAGGCGACCCGCTTTGTTTTTTCTTCGCAGCAATTATTCAACGAAGCAACGGTTGCGTTAAACTTGGAATTGCCATTTAAATTATTCGAACAGCTTTTAAAATGTAAAGTAATTTTGCAATTCTGAAAGATTGGGAACGCAGATTAGAGGATGCAGACGAGAAATATGATTGAAGCATACGTACATATGTAATAATGCGCAATAAATTATCGTTTTTAATATACGAAACGATTTTTCTGTAATTAATTGGTTCGGATAATCGAGGCGCTGTTGTATATGCAAATTAATAATTTATAGATTCTAATGCATTTTATTGACCGGTATTTATTTTACTTCTTTCGTCGTCTAACACCAATGTTTTCTTCCGGGGTATCCTGTACTCTAAAACTCTCTCGTTTCCCAAATGACGAATTAATTTTCTTACGATTAACGCGACTCGCGATTCCATCGGAAATGTAATTAATTAACGCGTAACGTTATACATCGGGAAATATTCTATTGTCTGGAGATACGGATTCATCGATCTCTGATCTTCTAGACTGAACTAGATCGAGTATAGTTAAGTCCGGTATTTAACGTGGTAAAATTTATTCATAAATTCACAGCTACCAATACCAGTACGCTCGTTCATTTGCATTCGAATTATATTTTTTTCACTTTTTCTTTTTACTCGATTACCTCCTTAATTAGTCATGTAGGACGAAAAAAGTAGAACAAGATTGACTGACAGAAAATGGCGGGAATGTGCATTGAAATTATAAATGCGAGGGAAATTGGTGTTTCGCAACGTTGCTGTTTGGTAAACATGATATGCTGCTCTACCCATTAGATTTCTCCGTTGTTGAAAATGAAATACTAGAAATGTGTTTCACATGTAAAATAGATTTATATAATAATATCGGAAAATCTGTAAAATAACAATTCTCCATATTTACTTGTCGAACAAATATTTATTAGCAAATACCATAGGTATTAAGATACGTATTGTGAACTTGAAAAATTATTACAAAGTTACGAAAAGACGTATAAAAATGTTAATACGAGAGTTTACTAATTTCAACATACATTTTAGCTTCTTTTCACATTTGCTTCCATCCGTCTTACGAGAATCCAAATTTACAAACTATATATTTTATTTCTCAATATAGAAACATAGATCCAAGCAACATTAGAACATATCTGCCCATTTTTTGATTCCAACTTCCACAAATAATTTGTATATAAACCAATATTTCAAGCTATTTTGCGCTACTTTACACAAGTACAAGATTCTACTCGATATCGTTCTTTTTTCAATGGAACGTCCAATTTTTCATGCTGAAATTCGATAGAGTAACTCGGCTATCGCGTCGAAAACTTCGCACAAACATGCGACATCTCCATCAAGAATTAATTAAAGTTTACAAGTGGGCCGATTTTAAAGATCCACCGCACATGGTACATTAAAACGCCATTTGTGAACTATAACCGTGCAACGATACGCGTTTCGCTCACGAAAATAAAGGTATGGACTAACGACGTGAAAGTTTCGTACGTGCCACACGGTCCAATCAGAAGGCGTATATAATTCTGCGAATATTCATTGACCTTTCAGTCGAACAATGTATAATCATGAAAAATGGTGTGAATCGATAGCGGGGGAAAAAGGGGGAGGGAAAAAGGAAGATAATTTACAGTTACGTTCTTGAGTCGCACGCGGATTCGTTTCCTCGACGAGCATCCGCGTCTCGGATGATTGCGGACATTCGAAATTATACTTAATCTTTCGTTATAAAAGTGTACGTGAGTATGTAACGATGATTATTCGCGTTGTTCGACGATGAATCAGATGGACATGTTGTGGGATCGGGATCTGAGCGGCGTCCCGCGATATGAAAACCAACTGAGAATGGAAAATATACGCTGCTCACATGAGTAAGTCGTAAAATCAGTTTCCGCTTCGCAAGGTTTCAATCAACGTAGCCATACTAATGTTTGATGGGATATTACGTGAATTGAAAGTATTCTCGAAGGACTTGGAAAAATCTTTGAAAAGTTTGCTGCGTCAGAGACTGCGAAAGTATCGTATTAGATTATCGATTAACGATGATTACTCTTCGACGAGGTCTTGTTTCGATTATCAAAAAATTACAAAATATTCGATATTTCTTTTTACTCAGCTTTTGCTTAAAAAAGTTTGATTTAAAAGAGTTTATCGTTCTTCTTAAAATCCCTCAGTTCGACCATTTTCTTATAGTTACAGTGTTATAAAGAAGCACTTAGTCTTAAGAAGTCTTAAAGAAGTACTCTTCCTACTGTAATGTAGGAAAATGTCATTTTTGCATAATTTTTCTAAACTAGCTTATCCAAACAAGAAGCAGACGACCAAAACTTTATATTACGATTAATAAGAAAATATCGATTAAAGTGTAATTCTTAGATTGATTAAAAGTTTCCATCTTGGAAAAAGTTAATACTCGTTGAAATGCTTTAATTCAAATCCGATATCTATTATGCGATAACTTAACAGTTTAATATTTTAAATTGTAGTCCGTATAGCTTAGTTTTATATTCTTCTAAATTATATTCTAATTCTGTACAAAATTTACCTACCTACATTATCGTTAATTTATCTGTGTGGTTATCATTATTTTTTGCTACGAAAGAAATGGGAAGATAAATTATAATAATGTAAAATATTCTGGTTTCTAGTGAAATGTTAAGAAATTCCATATTCATTGAATGAACATGCTATTAAGATCTTTGAACGTGCAAATCACTACTAACGATTTGATATATACTAGTAATTATCTCTAACCAAGCTTCCACAAATAAAGGTACAAAAACTGTTTAACAATAAGTAAGAAAGCGTAACGAGCGCCGCTAATAGCGGGATACTTCATACCTCGAATTATTACTTTAGATAGATTCATGTGTAATAAAGCACGCAAAGTAAAAGAATTATTGCATGGGGATAGCAAAAATTAAATAACGATTAAGTTGTTCTAAAAATATATGCGTCCTTTTACATTATGACACACGCTATTAAATGATGCAATTTGTACAAAATATCTTATTAAATAAACTCAAAAATACGCGCAGACAACAAATTTTACAGTAAATTTCTCTATGATTATTACAACGACTAATTTAAATACAAGTTTTCAAACAATTCCGATAAGCTCAATTTTTAGTCTTACGTGTATTTTATAATTCGCGCGATTAGCGAATAATCTTTTAACCCACTTGAAACAAAAATATGACCAAACAAAATCGTAGCTGGTACATTGAAAAAATCATTAATATCATCGATTGTACCCGCTTTTAATTCATCTTTTCGATATTGTAAAGACAACAGCGCTCACATCGCGGCGTGCGTTATCGTGAAATTAGTTTAATTGAATCCCTTTTCTCACGCCGGTTTCTCAATTTAAACAATCACTTCCGGGGAAGGAGGCAATATTCTTCCAGCGCGGGACCGCCTGAAAAGGCAGACGTTAAATTGGCCATTAACGCGAATGTCACGTGGTATCCGTTGTTTTGCGAGGCGCAGCGAATTTGTGGGCCGCTTAACACGGTATTTAATTAAGCGGGTGGAGTGGTTAGTCCTGTTGAAAGGAAAGGAAGAGCAGAGAGAGAGAGAGAGAGAGAGCAAAAAGAAAAAAAAACGAAGAGGAGAGTAATATCGCTTTCGGTCGTCGCGAACGGTACATATTATTTATTGTCGGGCGATACGGCGACGACGTTCAAGAACAGGCCAATGTGTTCCGCTTGTATCGAAAAAGGAAGTGGCCGATGACTCGTTGACTCATCCCGTAAACTCGATTTATCGTGGTGTTCGGGATATTCGCCGTTTTACCTTCGGCCATGAATATTTATTGTGCCGCCGTGAAACAATTTGCCGATTCTTTTTCTCCCGCGCTCTCGAATCGTCGTCCCCGTGATGGATTATCAAGCAAATACCGAAGAGCTCCGAATAGAATTCGGCATCCAAAAATTCCTACGAGTCTTGGAAGTCTTGAAGGTCTCGATTATCTTAACAAGTCTTGAAAGTTTGGCGTGTCAATATCTTCAAAGTATTTTGAAGAAAATTTAATCCGAGTAGTATCATCGACGCAAGGTATTAAAGTAAAATCCATGATTTACAAGACTTCGAAGGTTTCAAAGATTTCCAAATCTTCGAAAACATTCAAAAGTTCTAGAGTATCGAGTACTATTCGAAGTTATTCGAATTTCAAGCCTCGAAACACATCGAATCGTTTCGAGACCAATTGTAAGATTCGAATGCTCGTCTTTATACCGCGCCGCGCTATCGAGTTCCGTGCCGCGCATGCGCGTGAGTATTAGTGCGCGCGCACCTAACGATAGCACAGATGCGCGCTCTTTTTTACGCGGTTCGCGCATCCACGTTACAATATAAATTTCAACAGTACGGATAGTTTATCCCGTCGAAGAGTAATTTGCCCATTAACTTTGTGTCGCGTTCGTCTCGTCGTGCGGGCGTATTGGCAAGGAAACGCGGAACATTAGCGTGAATAAACTCCTTAACGTCGGAGTTCATTCGCCGTGAAATACGAAGCACGATATGCAGTCGAAGTCTAACAAGTGGCGTACCGCATGCTGGAAAGTTTGCTCGAATAAGGAGAGTGGGGTATTGATGCAGTTCACTGCGTGAGAAAGTGAACATCGATCGAGGTACAGTATGGAGAAACTTTCGTAAAATTTTGCGGTATCCGCTGTAGATCCGTTGCCAAGTATCTATAGGTTATGTTTTATAAGATGGAATATCTAGATGGTAGGGGCGCGAGGTTAGGAAAAAAGGAAGCTGCGGCACGTTGACCATTTGTACTTGGAATTTTCTAGACTACGATCGGGCGGCGATTCTGATTTATTTCCACATCGTGTTGGTACATGTCGTATATAATACTACGGGGTGAAAGTTGGCATGGAATCAATTGCGATAGGAACAGTTCTGAAACTATATTGCATATTATTCCTTAAATTAATATAGTATCGACGCGATAAATATCGCAAATTGCCTAAAGCGCGATAGAGACATAAAGGGTTAAAGTATTGTTACTGTATGAATCATGGGAAAAATATTAAGAAACATCATATGTCGAAGGTAAATTAAATGTTAAATGCTGAAAGACATTGTTATTAGACTATGGACGTTTACGCATTTATGATTAAGATTAAAAGAATACATAGAATACATAGAATCTATACGATATACAAATAATATGAAATATTCAACGTACAGTAACCATTGTAATGTACGTAATGGACGAGACAGATCTTTACTTTGGTGTCAATTTAGTGTCAATAAAAATTTGATTTCGCGCGAACATACACATTTTGTATATCGCAAATATTAAATATTCTAACGATGATTAAAAAAAGTATGAAAATTAAGTAACGAAACTTTAGAGAACACGTGTCACGTTAAGATCTTTCGTATTTGAGTCATATTCTATATTAATTCCAATATAATATAATCTATATGTTAATATTTTTAAGATTGTACACGAATATGCAGTCTACTTTTATTATCGTTAGTGTTCTTACTGTTCTAAAGCTTCGAGAAAACGTTACCCACTTTTAACTTCGCAAATTTTAAGAGCGATACATATAATAGTTTATATGAAAGATATAAATGCTGCATAGTTTGCTACATAAATGTTATCTATCGTTAATTTATTGAACGTAAAAATTCAACCACTTGTAATAAATTTACGTTTACTTGGCCGCGAAATATAAGGAAAGCAAACTGACAGATATATTACCCTAATTCAATTTAGAATTCGCTGCTTAGAGCCTTAAACCACCTTTGTTTTACACTCGCTATCACGCAGCGCTTCTGTGGCAAATATTACGAATAATAAAGTAAGTAACAAACGTTAAGCGTGGTAAAGGCACAGCTGCGTTTACGACGTACTTAGTTAAGCTTGAACATGATCTCGCTTTGAAACATTTATAAACACTGTCGCTACGCCGTATACGCGTGAAAAGCATTTCAACGAAAAGCGCTAGAGAAAGACTTGCGAGGAAAATTAATGAGAATTAATTTCTTCTGTAAAATCTGCATCGTAAGGTGCACAACTTTATAATTTAATTAGATATAACTTTTCCCTGATAAGCTCACGAATTTATCGAAATTACGTAACGTATAACGAGTGTTCTTTAAAAAAAAAAAAAAAAAAAATTGAAATTGAAAAATGTTAAAATATTTTATTGCTCCCCTGAAGCAACATGGACAAGAGCGATCTTCGTTACGAGCCTTTCCATTGTAATAGTCTTATCTTGAATAAATTTCGAATGCCCGTCAGCCAGTTCAGTATAGTTCAACAGTTAATTAAGGCTCGTTTATTAAAACGAGGATCTTCTGTATCGGCAAGAATAATTGCGAAATGGCAATTCGACACGTAGGTTAGGAAATGCGCATCCGGCATTTATCGATACTCAAGCCGCTGGTTACACGATCATTCTTCAAGATGCTTGACGACGATTGCGTAATTTCACGGGCTCTTGTCCGATCTTTACGTCGCGTCGGCGCGTTTAATTACTCGAATTTCTCACTATAACGCGAGCAATAACGAGGTAGCTCAAAGGGAACTGAATTAACGACAATTACGGAAGAATCGTGAAGGATCATTAAGCGCATAATCGCTGGCCATGGCCATAAGCTACGGTTTGTTATTGGACAATACGATGAGATAATAATTGCTGGCTGTTAAGCGTGAATAACATTTAAGCGGGTACGATTTTGCTCGAACGAAAATATAACCTTTATTAATTTACGGTGAAAGCACTCGATGATGCGTATTAATGAATTATTGGACGTTACGGTAAGAAGTCAAGGGGATTCTATTCTTCTTATCCCGTTTTATTACGAACGAATGTAAAATGTTAAACTATCCGCGCGCTATCGTTTCGGAAGTTTTCGAACGCCTAATATTGGGTTGGCAACTAAGTGAATGCGGATTTTGTCAATACCATCCAATGAAAAAATCCGCAATCACTTAATCGCTAACCCAATATTATGGATCGAACAAACATCTGGTTACGTTTCATTTTTTAAATTATATTCATCAAACTATAAATTTTCGCAAAACGTTCGCAGTCTGCTTATCGTTATTCTCATACATTTTCATTGCTAAATGATTGAGTAACGAATAATCGTCTATCTGAAACCAGTTTCCTGAAAAATTTACCTTCCTCAGTTATATCATTAGCGAGCCAATGATACGATACAAGTCCACTACGAACGTGAAACGAAGCAACATGTAAGAAACGGCTATCCTCGAGCAGCCGGTTAATGGCCAAATAAAAATCGCGAGAATGCTTAAAAAGCAAAAAAAAAAAAAAAAAAAAAAAAAAAAAAAAAAAAAAAAAAAAAAAAAAAAAAAAAAAAAAAAAAAAAAAAAAAAGAAAAAAAGAGAAAAAGTGCAAGGAGCTTAGAATCAGCACGGTGCCCAGCGAGATCACGGCGATTACCCAGAAGGCAGGCCCTCGAATATTTCACCCTGCATGCGATCCGCAGAATGAACACGTCATGCGAGAATACCGGAATCGATTTATCTTCGACGAACGATTGATTTATTAGCGATCGAACGATCGTATTTAGAAGCGGTATCGCGCAACCTCGCGGGCTATCCGCGATTTGTAAATCTTCGGTAGATACCCGGCCTCCAGGTTGCCTATAAATCACACGAAGACCAAGAATCCTCGAATTGTTTATAATACAGGCTATTAGGTTGCGTGTAATTGCAGTCGGGATGGATCGATGTAACGACGTAAATCAATCGAGAACTGGTTTTCGTTTGATAAGAGGCGAATTTTTCCCCTTTGTTTCGCGTTTATACGAGTTTAATGGGGATGAAAGGGCTGTGTTTAACGAGTCACGGTTGGCTGCGCGACCGAAAATGAGATTTAAGGATCGAACGGCGGCACGTTCGATCGTTTCTCACGAATAAAACTCGAGAGGAAGCGCATAAACGCGCGGCGGATGAATAATCCGTACTGGAACGGATGACCTTTCACTGGCGAAAGAAACGAGCGCCGATGTTTTACGAGATTTTATCGATATTTTTCTAAAACACGAAGGTAAAAGTAACGTGATGTTAAACGCGCCAGGCACTGGTTCATTTGGAAAGGATGATTGATATTATGTGAGTTTTGGTGGAACGGTAGGTGGTGTTTAAGATGCGCGGTGTTGAATGAATGATTTGGACGAGGATGAGAAATGAAACGGGAAGAAGGCAGAGAATCTGTTTGAGTGGCTTAAACACGTATATGTTGGTGGAAAGAAGATTTATTGTTGTAAGGCAGAGATGCGGTGTACGGTATTATACACACGTACAGTTGCGCCGTATACAGTAGCTCGTATTCGTAGGAATTATTTATAAATATATTATTATACAGAACATTTTGAAACTGGATGAGCACTGCAACGAGACACTGTTATCACGGCTACGGTGGTCAAATTAAAAACGAATTTGAAAATATAGATACAAGGACGACGAGATATTTATTGCAAGTATAGGTTTCACGATTATTCTGTATATCAACCATAATATTTGGTAAAACTATCTTTAACATTATTAACATTATATTTAAGTCCATTTACTCGTTCTATTTCGTACTATTTTTATATTGAATATATTTTCTCGTTCTTTCGTTATTGTATCGAAGACTATCGATATCCCGTGGTATGCAACAAATTTGATTACCCCGTGCAAAGTTTAGAATTGAAATGTAAGATATCGATTCAATAACTCTATCACATTATACTGAACTATTCTTTGTTGAAATACTCGAACGATTTCCACGAAACGTATAACTCGATCGTAGTTTCCACGTACATTTTCAGATTTGTTTCTTCTACCTTTACCGATACAATCACGACGGTCTAGCCTCAATTACAAGCTCCAATGATATTTCTAAATGTTTCGTATAACACGCGTAATACATTCGAAGTACTCCGACGCGTAATAACTATTGCTGCACATAAACTATTCTGAAATAACGATCAAATATTTCTAACCGAACCGAGAGAAACAAAAGGCGCGCAAACTGGCACAAGGGAAATAGAACTTCAATTTTCTCTTTGAAAATGGTGTGTAAATAAAATATATAGATAAAAACGTCGGCATGACTTTTTCTCGTCCTCTACGTCTTAATTATAACTTTCCCCTATATATCTTGCTGAAGGTTTATTTCTCCCTACCTAAAAGTCACATTTTATACAATACAAAAGGACGAAAGAAACGCGGAGAAGAAGCCACCGGCCAAGAGGACCCAAGGTAGGCCATATTTTCGCGCGCACTTATCGAGCCGGTCCGCGGCGACGTTAACGAATAAAAATTTATTCGGACGTCGAAGCGGCGCGGCGGTTCCTCGAGCCGGATAAAATACCGTGTCCATGGCCGCGTATCTCGTCGCGGGCATAAATCCTTCGAGGGGCACGGTTGCTCCTCCGCTTGGTATACCGGGTGAGCATCAAAGCACGCGAAATATATTCGGTGCGATCGAATCTCGGCGCAGATTTATTAAGGCTTTCTTTTCCGCTCGTTCTGACGGGCCGTAACTCATTAGCCACGGTGTCGTTGCCGTGTGTCAATCTTCCACGTTTGCGGTCCGTACGAAACTGTATTTCTTTGGGTACGACGTTTCTGCGCTTCCACTCGCTTCGCTCCAACGCGCTTATCGCCCTTCCACAGGGCTAAGTAATTTTGTTTCGCGATTTTTGTAGTACCCTTCACGTCCTGTCCATTCTGTCCGGTATCTCTTAAGAAGCGACAGCTAGTTTTTAACACACTACAGTTACAGC
Source organism: Bombus difficillimus (assembly GCA_014737525.1). Classification (NCBI taxonomy): domain Eukaryota; kingdom Metazoa; phylum Arthropoda; class Insecta; order Hymenoptera; family Apidae; genus Bombus; species Bombus difficillimus. The sequence continues at coordinate 222,327 of JACXIT010000197.1, read as the reverse complement.
TATTACAGTGGAATTTTTAGGATTCTAATTAATGGAAGAAGATAATTATTCGCGGTTTTTCGAATAATAGAAATAATATGATACGAGAACGATGACAATTGCTACATCGAATTTTGTTAATAATACTATATCGAATTATATTCTGTTTGTGCCTCAAAGTATCTCGACGTAAGTCCTCTTTCCAATGCCATAAACATTTCAAAATAACAAGGCTTTTCATCGTCGCTTTCACCGCAATCTTCCCTCTTCGAACATCGGGAACTAAAATATCGATGACAGTACTCGTCCAAATTTCCGTACTTTTTCTTATGATATGTACACTGTATATCTGGATACTGTCGTTCCTTTGTCGTTGATTTATTATCATTACCATGCAACGGGATATACATAGGTAGCTTTCGATTCAGTTAACATTTTTCTAGCTCTTGAAACACCTGAATAATTTTAACGTTGTAGCTTCTTGCAATTTTTCATAACCTTTGCAAGTATCTTTTACATTTATGCATGTAAAATTTATAGTACTGTACTATAGTGTGTTTCGTGTCACACTTTCGAAAAGTTGAACGAAAGTCATTGGGAATTCAGAATACTTTAAGATTTTATAGTTTCTGAAATTTAACTTCAACCTTACATTTAATTCTATTGTTAAATCTGTGAATGTAGAGCCTCGAGACTTTCACAGCCTGGATTGTCGCCGTCCACAACACTGTTACACTTAGCACCGATACACATCTAACGCTGTTTGCCGCTTCCGGGAAAGAGACGTGTCCAGAAGGAAAAGCCAACTGCAATCTGAAATCTGCAATGTTGGCGAGACGTCGGAATTCTTTTCCTTCTGGACACGTCTCTTTCCCGGAAACCGCGAACAGCGTTAGACGAAGCAGCGTCAAATGCGTATCAACGCTGAGTGTAACACTGGGAATCTGCGAATGTAGCGTAAGATTATAAATTGCCTTAAAACGATAAAATTGCCTTAAATAAAGAAGACCAACCGAGCTGACTGATACGTATTTATCTCGTATGATACGATATCAATCATGTCGGGATAGAATGATTGGTAACCCTTTAAGCTCTGAAGCTCTGCTTGGACAGAAATGGTCTGAGCGAAGTCGAAGGAAGTATAAATACCGCATTTAAAGCAGCGTTACTTTCTAGCTGGCAATAAGAGCGCGCCATAGTACGAGTTTTATTGCCATTACACGCAATAATTCCACTATCGTTTAACGCGCGTCCGCGTCGATCCACGTGACGAGGCAATAAATCTTACGTTAGCGCGTGTCTAAAATGTTCTTCTCTTCGGTGCTAACTTTTTACGCGTGTATTAAGAAACCCTTGGAATTCTCGATTCTAATTAAGTTAAGAGGAACATATCGTTCGATTCGAATCACCGAAGTATCGATAAGGGACAAATCGATTCCTTGCGACGTGCGTGGTCAACGTTTAAAAAACAACAATTAAAACAATTAAAAAAAAAAAAAAAGAAGGAAGAGGAAGGAAAGCACTTAGATCATCAGTTTTGATATCGCGGGATATCGATTAATCAGAGTGATTTTCTCGTCGTGAGAAACTCGTAATTCGATTCTTCGTATTTCAGTTCCGTTCTTCTCAGTAAAGTAGAAAGGATCTTTAATTTAGTTAGAACATTTAACGTGATATTTAAAATAAAAAATCGCGCGTATCGATAGCAGCTTTTTCATATTCTACTGCTTTCGGTATCGATCAAACTGAGTAACGTCAAACGAGTAACGTTTCATTCGCGTTTATTATCGTAGGCAGAGTCGTAGTCGTAATTCTGTAATTCGTTCGCAAGATTTACAGTCGTGGCGCCTTCGTTGATAGACGCAACGCGAACCAGCGTAACGCTGTAATGCTGTTAATATGGAAGTTACGGCGTCCAGCGTGGTTGTTAGGTAGCAACGAGATAGAATCGAAACTTATGTCGCTATATACTTAGCAGACCGTGCGTCTATTGGAACATAGAGGTCTGTCTGAGCAACGGGGAAAGAATTTTATCGGAGATGGGAGAGCTATTGTTTCTGACAATGATTATCTGTTCAATGGTAGCCGTAACTTCGACGTTGAAACTTTTATATATCGATTTCTGTTCCATATTCATTACGAATGTTGGCAGACGGTGATCCTTTAAATATCCTGACGCGGCAAAAAGTAAACGGTTTAAGAATGGAACACGCGGCAGAAGAAAATGATTTTAACCATTAAAGGTTTATCGGACCGGACTGTATCACTTCCACCGTAACTTTTCAGGGAGAAAGTTATCATTGGAAATTATTTTCCCACCAAAAAAAAAAAAAAAAAAAAAAAAAAATGATGAAAGGATTGTCCTCCTTTTCTATTATTCTATCGCAAATCCATGCTTAGTTTTCCTAGTATTTCAGAATTATATTCATCGTAGGATTCTGTATAAATTTATTATTCAACTTATTCGATCGTAAGATTTCTAGAGAATACACTATGCAAGAAGTATCTCAGCTAACGTAGCAATTCGTCATCTTAATATCGCAGGAATCGCACAGTACGCTTATTCAATATAATTTATTATACGAACATCCGAGCGAAGGAGATCATTCTAATGGCTAGGCTCCTTTGGAGGTTAACGTTTCAAGATTTTATAGTTGTCTTTCTACTCTAGTTCTCCTACCGCATCAGTCTTCCTCCGCTGAATATTGTTTCTACATATTAAACATCTCATGGACATCGGTATTCGATGGGATGAATGCGTTAACTGGCAATTTCCTCGCGGCGTGTTCTGGGAAATCGCGGTTAAATTACGTCTTTAACCTCAATGGACCTGATTCTTGAGTCGAGGTTCGGCCGAATACCCGTGATTTTTATTCTCTGTCACGAAGTACGATGCTCTCTCTCTCTCTCTTTCTCTCTCTCTTTCTCGCATAGTCAAATTTAATCTCTTATGCCACCGACGTTGAGAATCGCTGACGTGCTGAGACCTCGAAATAGAAATTAAGGATTTTCCTGCAGGTTAAAGTGCGATTTAATTTCAGCGGATGATCTTTCTTAGAAAATAATATGACTCATAGTTGGTGAATACGTTATTTTGCAGACTTAATTTGCAATTTCGTAAGACACGTTCCTATTATCAGATTAAGGAAAGTGTAAATGAAATTGACTAATGCCTGTTTCAAGCAGTTCTATGGAAATTTCATAATTTCTGTTCTATTAATTTCTGTTAATCTAACACACTTACGATCGCGTCGTGAAAATATAACTTGTCACGTTACGACCTCGAGGCTTTCAATCACATGTACAACATGCTTTAAGCCACATTAGCGAACGTAGTACGTTGCGTGAGAGTAGTTGCAACTCACGGGATTTAATGTGTTACTTTTGTAACGTTCGTACTGCTTTAATCGAATGAAATTAAAATTCCTTTAATCCGTTTAACGATGCTTATGCAATATACTTTTTCATATCTGTGTTAACAAATTAGCGTTTTGTTCCCATGAACATTGCCTAGTAGATGTAACGTTATTCATTCACGTTAGTTCTCTGACGTAAATGAACAGATCTTGTTTCTCATTTTATATTAACTCTTTTAACACATTTTTCGTATAAATTACCAAATTATTTTCATTCTCTGGCTTTTTAATCTTTGATTATATCTTATCTAGATCTTTTTTTTCTTTTAATCGAACAATTAAATATCTCACATGTTAGAAATCACAATGATCACAATCTTCAACTATGATATTAGATTAATCGATAATAGAAAAAATATTAAAGAATAATAGCTAAATTCGATTTTAGTTTGTCGAACTTTCTAGTCGCTTCAGATTCGATATAAATTTCTCACAAACTATCGCGCGTAATTGATAGTCACTGTCATGTGCATCTTTGGAGATATTCAAACACGATCAAACATCGCAACTCTGCCGATTCTCTCGTCTTTCCATTATTCTGTGAACTCTTCTTACTTCACGAGACTTTGAAACGATACTTGGCCTTGATTACATCCTCCACTTCCTCGATCGCTAGCATAATAAGTCACAAAGGTACTAACACGTATTTTATGGCACCAACTATATTCCCAGAATTATATGAATCTTCCAACCTGTGTTCGTTTCGAAACAAACTCGCGATATACCGGCAAACAAAACGTCAAATTACCCGAGAACGAAAGATCGGACTTTTTAAACGATCTGCGATATTTTCTAAACGTACGAAGTACATTTTCTATAAATATTCACGAAAAATAAAAATATCGACGACGAAGATATCAGCGCCAAACGAAACGTTTCCTCGCATCTGGCGTGTCGTTTCATTGACGTTCGATTCTCGTCAATCTCGGGAAAACTACCTTCTGCTTCGCTTATTTATACGTAGAAAACACTCGACGAACCCTTTTTTTGCTCTGACGCTCTTTCATATTCAAATCCTGTACTTTAGTCGTCGCTATTTCTGCTCTCAGCGGGTAAAATGCGAATCTCTATTTAAATTCCATTCTATCTGATCAACGACGCTCGTAATATTATTAGAATATCAAAATATTAAGCTTGAAATATTAGAAAATATCGTGGGAATTAGGGGTTGTTACGTGCATCATCCTGTGTAATTTCGAGCTTTCGAATATCCCGCAAACGCATAAAAATCCGCAGTCTGCCGGTAACCGCAGATAAGAACCTGTTGAAAGCCAGAAATTTCTTATCGGAATCACACGGTTCCGCTATAATAGATCATTCGCACCCTTGCACAAGGTGGCTGGATCGGTGAGAGTTCTCGTTGGGGAATCGAGTGGCCGTCGTTTCTAGGCCAACGAGACCGGCCTACGCCGTGAGGCGCGATCTCGTTTTTCGATTAAAATTCGATATAGCCTGGTAACTGTAACTCGGCTCGCCGCTCTCCACGTGCAAACGCTCGACCGTGTGTATATAGAAGGCCGAGCATCGGCAGCAGCAACATTGCAAAAAGCCCGGAGGAACCGTAAGAAGAGCAAAGAACGAAGAGGAGACCGCGTGTCCATCAACGTCGTTCCTCTCGAATCAACGTTGCATTAACGCCGCTAAAGGCTGTTCAGCTTTCTGTTCTCGTAACGAAGTATCTCCTTGATTGGCATTTAGGGTAATATACGCGGAGTGGAGACGAAGACGATATCGTAAATCGCCGGTAGACCGACTACGGCCATCGGTTTCGGGCGTGTCCCCGACATCGCTTCGCTTCTTTATTTTCTTCTTCTTTTTCTTTTTCTTTTTTTTTTTTTTTTTTTTTTTTTTTTTTTTTTTTTTTTTTTTTTTTCTCGTTGTGGGAACTGAATCTTACTCGAATCTTACAGAGATCCAGCGGAGAAGTTCGAGGCTCGCAGTTAATACGTGGACACGATCGTTAATATTGGATCAGATAAGAGAATTTTTGACTAGAGGGTCTTCTCTTATCTTGTCTTATACCGATTATTTGACTCCAGGATGTTTATGCAGATTCATATTTTACAGTTACGGCAGCTCAATTTAATGGCGGTAATTTGTATATCTTTCAATATCACACGCATTTTGTGTATTTTTACATCCTGACATTTTTTACACGTGCATAAGAATTCGTACATCTTACCGATTGTTAATTCAGTTTGTCCGACCGTAAATGTTTATACAAACGCGTATCTCTCTGTAGAAACAAACGCTTGCTAAGCGTTGAATTTTGAAGTTTCGTTTGTACTTTTCACTCCCCTTATGGTTACTATCGGTGGCGATCGCTGAGAATCTTACGTAGAGCTATTGCATAGATCAAAGTCACAAATAAAAGCTCAGCGTCTTTCAACGCGGAAGCAGTTTACTGATAAATAAATTCATATTGGATTGGCAACCAAGTGGAAATTATTTTTATTTAAAAATAAAATCTACCCGTCTTTGCTTGCGCTGACAAAATTTCTGTGTAAAATAGGACGATGCGTGCAATGAGCTGCTGACGAGATAGTCTCGTTGGCGAAACCGAAGGGGTTAAAAATAAAATAGTTCTCGTCAGATATACTCTAAACATCACTTAGACTGAAATAACAATTTCACAAAAATAACTACCCTAAACGCGCACGTGCCAAACGTTTACTCTGTTAATTATTGCACGTATAGCTGTAAATGCGATAGATGGAGTCCGAATATTTCAATTTTTTTCGTTCTTTTCATAGGGAGTTTTGCGGTGTCGCAGTGCCCATATAAGAGCCGGCACTGGTTACTGTGATAAAAATTATAAAGTGGTTTGTAAACTAGATATCGATAAAACGTTGTTTGATTTCAGTCCTAATGGCTCGGAATTAGAGATAAAACAACCTGTTCGATGGATAAAAGATATACACTTTACACCTGCATATTATTGCGCTTGAGACATTATTTGAATGATCATAGAGGTGCGCTATTATCTGATCGACTACCTGATCTAATAAATTATTGTACGAATTAAATGTCTCTCTTGGCTATAGGGAAATCGATATTTATTACTTCTATTTGTAATGTGTTACGCGTACGTCGAATATATTTTATTTGTCAAATTTGATTTATTATTATTATTCATACTTACTACGGATAAGAAATAATCATACGTCAAATATCGTAGACACCAAACAATTTCTTAATTACTTAAATTACTTATTAAAATAGCGTTTAAATAATTTCTTTTCGTACTAACGTAATTATCGAATATTTTATCAAAATTGTCACGTTATTCGTTACAACTTTTCGATGAAAATTTCGTACGTATCGGACAATGAAATTTTATGAGATCTTTAAACACGACAATGGTAATTGTAATAAAAACCAAACAGATAGATATAAAACAGAAAAAAAAAAAACTGAGAAACAGGTAGATATGTGAAGAACAAATTGTAACCTTGAAATTAGATATTTAATCACGCGTAATAAGCGTAAGACTGTCATTGCTGTCGGAATGATTGATGGTTGTAAGTAGATGATTAGCGATAGTCATACACAAGAAGAAAAAAATATCTTTTTCTTTACATTCGCATACTTTCTTGCAGAGTCAGTATAGAGAAACAAGTTCTTAACGACGCGACGTCATTTTAGTTCTACTATCATTTTTCTGCCATTTAAACTACCGTTTAAGTAAACGAAGCGTTCTCGATTGCTCCACGCTTTAAGAAGTTTTACGCACAATTTTCTAACAATTATTCATTCCGATGACGGAGACGCTCTATCGAAAATTTCATTGCTTTCTTTCTCAACCGTAAAACCGGTAACGCGTTTTAACTAGAACACTCGACCCCCCCCAAAAGTAAGAGTTTCCCAGAACTTGGTAAAAATTCGCGGCCTAATTACCAGGCGAAATAAATTGAAAGAAGCGAAAAAACGAGGAAGAACGAAGAAACCGCCAAAGCGGATTGGCACGGAAAGAAAAGATCGCGGTACCGAGGCAGAATCGGATTGGTCGGAATCCGTGGAAATTTCCAGTTTGTTCAATGGTGCGGCACCGTAACAGGATTCAGGTGCGTGCGCGTTTGACGCGATTTTAAAATTCGCAAGAGGCCAGCAACCTGATCTGAACGCGTTAATTGAATGAGATCACCGCTGGACCAACGTGATCCGATCCTTTCCTCGCCCGAAATACTTTCCAACGTATTTCCTTCCCTCTTTCTCTATCCCGAGTTTTACGTACCTCTGGCAACACGATATTTTGCTAAGAAGGCTGCGCCGTGAGCTCAGCTCTTATTTTTACGGGAGGATAAGGAAGCTGGTTTTTTGTTAATCTTTTTTTACAGACGTTCAGCAGTGTCGGGAGCTGGACAGAAACATATTTCGAATTATTACGTTATCGCGCCATTGGCGAACCGTGGATTTTCATGCGTTCGTGGGAGACTCGGAATCACAAAAATACACTGTACCCAAAAAAGCGAGCGAAAATATACAAATTATCTTACAAAAAAAAAAAAAAAAAAAAAAAAAAAAAAAAAAAAAAAAAAAAAAAAAAAAAAAAAAAAAAAAAAAAAAAAAAAAAAAAAAAAAAAAAAAAAAAAAAAAAAAAAAAAAAAAAAAAAAAAAAAAAAAAAAATGAAAAAGAAACTTTACTCGTTGCAATATTTAGCAGATGGACGATTGTCTGTTCATCTAGGTTCCAGTTTTTCGTTAAAAAGGCGTCGAGACGACAGCTTCGATTCGTAAAGAGGGTGCTGATACGTAGCAGTCTTTTTGGATAGTTTGAACAGAAAACCAAAGACGTAGTTCGTTGTAAGTTGTTGATATAGAAGCTTAGGAGAGTATAAGGTGGGTGTTTCGTGACAGAAATAATATCCTATATTTTTCTGGTTAAAGTGTATTTTACGACGAACTTTATGAGGCGGAGGGAGAGGGTCCAATTTTGTGGAAATCTGCATAATCCAAAGTAGCCTTCTTTTATCCTGAGATTGATGATTATTAGATATCCTCAGCTACTTTGTGCAGGCTTAGGTTGCAAGATATGTTTCGAAATAACTTTTGCTTTTTATAGTTCCCTATAAATTCTTGTATACATTTTCTTCGGAATTTTTATACGTTCAACTTGGACTATACTTACGCGTACACGTATACACTTATAGTTGGTTGGAATTGCAAACTTTTGGTAGAAATCAATAATAAATCGATAAATATACATAATATAGGAAGAGAATAATATACAAAATTCACATTTCAACTCAATAATTTAGAACTTTACGTTGAACGGAATAATTTATTCCTGCACCGTGTTCCACCATCGTCTCCGACAAACTTTATTTACCTGCCATAATGTACAAAATATTATAATGGGGGCCATCTCTCGCAGATAATAAGAAAGCAGTTAATCAAACCTACGATCATAGCGCAACGTTCATATTCTTCGTGAATTAATTGATGCATGTTTACACGTAAACGGCTGTCATGTTGTGCATTTATCGCGGTACATAAATTCGTTCATACGAGACGTGATGTGACTAGTTGACAGAAATAAACATACGAACAACGCGTTGAATACCAATGAACGGTTTTCTTACTTCTCACGGGAATCAAATAAACCTTGCACCTTACGATACCTCTCAATTCTCTCTCTAACAACGAACAGGTTGCTTCGAAAAACCTGATCGTCTGTATAAATCGTTCGATTTACCGTGAAGTTTCAAATCGTGGCTATCTATCGACGCCTATCTATCGCAAATGAAAACGTACAAATCCAAGAATCTCAACTGTGCCACTCAATGGCTATTCAAAACGTAGGAACGTAACTGAATGCTACGATACAGCGTTATCACGAATCTCTATTATCGTCGCTTTTCACGCAGATGGTTTGTCATTTGTATCGGGTTGCGAGCGTTCCATGTAAAGTCACGAACAAAAATTCCACGAATATACGTATGTCGTAACATCTATCCTGTTTTGGATAATTTATGTATTTTTGGGTGTTACGCGCATTTCTGAATTTTTGGATATTACGCACTTTCTGTGCATTTTGTCTACTTTTGCATATTATTTGCATTTTGCATATTTTTGCATATTTGTGCCCCCTACGAATACACGGAACTCGTCGCCGTGATTATTGGTTGTTTTCTCCTCGTTTCGTATTACGATAAATCATCGTACAGATATTATCGCGTTCTCTACCACGCAGTTTCCGCGTTAACAGTACGTTTCAATTAAACGTCACGATCGCTACTTAAAAACGCAAAAGTTGACGAGACTTTAAAGGTCTCTTTAAGGAATTGCAAAAAGATCCTCTTCGTAAAAACGGGTAAGACAAATTAGCAAAAAGTCTCGGGAAGAATTTAAGAATATAGCTCGTTCAAAAAGGAAATTAAAGGTTACACATGGTCGAAGAAATCTCGTTTATTTATTAAGATCTTTCGTTTTTCTAAGAAACCTGGAATTTCGTGCTTCCGTATATCGTGGTCGTAGAGGCGAAGGTGAACGTCGGGCCGGAAATTAATTTTCGGCAGGCCGTGTCTATACGCCGGAAACTGGGTCGCGTAACGGTGAAATCCACGTGGATTGTCAGTCGGGTCTGTGTGGTCCTAGCCGCCGGAACTTCCGATTATTCTGCAAGCTTTGTTTCCAACCGTGGCGAGAAATCGTGAGAAAAAGAAGCCTTCCAGTGCCCTTTTTTACGCACGATGTCACCTCCAAGATACACATCAATTTTGTTCCTCCAGGTAGAAGACCGTCTCACAAACTACGTCTCCAGCCACAATGGAACTCGAACGACGATCCAATTTATCGCCAAATATTTCCATATTTTTATCTCCGAGTCTTACAAACGTTACTCATAAAGATTGTTATACCAGTCGGCGAATTTTTATGCGTCGATGCGAGAAATCCGAGGATACGAAAATACACAAGGACGCATACGCGAGAATACGTAAAATATGCGACGTTTTACAATTTTTTATTACCACAAAGTTTCTATAACGCTTTTAATCCTATGTTTATCGCACAATGCCGCAAAGAGAGAACATCGGTCGGTAATGTCCGAACGTGGCTGCTGCTTGCAAAATTCGTGGATTTCCTTCCACCATACTGTCCATTATATGCAAATGTTTATCGTACATGCCGCATAGCACACATTTTCACATATTGGTGTACCTCTTTGTTCGCCTCCTCTTCTTTTTACATAATGTATGACTTTCGTGTACAAAACCACCAATTTTTTACACGCGAATGGACGTGTGAATAATTCACGACGAATGAATTTTGAAGCAGCGTTAGAAATCTTTTTTATAGTTTTCCCCGTTTCGAAAATTTCTCATTTGACGTTCGTACCGTTCGCAACAAAGAATTTTCATCTTAGATTTCGCCGCCGCCTCTTTCAAAAGCGTGTATCTAAAACGTTTTTTTTTTTTTTATTTATTTTATTTTTTTGCTTTACAATTTGTCCAGAAGGACATTTGGTAAATTGTTATATCTGTAGAGTATAGCATGTGGGTGGCTACCCCCAGTGGGGTACCATCTTCGTGTTTGCTAGGTTATATCCTTTGTGATATCTAAAACGTGTCGCAAAAAGTAAGCGACGACGAGTATATTCGTCAGACACGTGGTATATGCGACTGTTAAAATATAAAATTAATCTGTAACGAAACGATCGTTTTATTCTTTAATTCTATCACTGTAATCTATTGCGACTAGTAAATTGCGATTTAAACAGCGAATTGTAACTACTTTTTACGCTCGTCGAAAGCGGTTAACCGGTTAATCTCTGTCCGAACAAACGAAACTTCTCTTTAAAGGTAATTCGCGACCGCTTCGTACGTAAATCGTACGCTTTTAAAAATCGAAGAGTTCGCGCCAACTGCACGGTAATTCGCTCTCAATTAGACGATTAGCGGTCAAAACAGGCTGGTTAAAGAGGCGGCGGCTTTGGTGGACTGGGGCGGTCGAACCGTGGGCCCATTCATTAAGCCTAATAATCGTGATTAACCATTATCTCGGAGGCAGCACGATCGCCTAGCAAGTCCTCGGCCTTTACTTTCTCTCCGGTCCCGTTCGGTTCGAACGACTGCCGATTTCTTTCGGTGCTTTCCACGTGAGAATAGATCGACGATAGCATCGCCGGCCCATAAATATCGTTGCGTTCCACCGCTGTTTACGCTGTTACGTCTACCAACGGCATTTTTCACCAGTCACCGGTTAACGATACTTGCCGGGAAACGCGCGTTCGGAATAATTAACGCGCGCTCGTGCGATATCTTACGCAGCGCTACGGGAACGCGATCGAAAGCGTTGCGGATCCTTGTTACGTATGGCAATTCTCGTGTAAGAAACGCGCAGATAATACAGCTGCTAGCGCAGAGTTTGGAATTTTAAGTAATAAACTCAGGAGGGTAACGCACGCTACGGGATAATTACGAGGGTCTTGGAGTTACGGTACAACGAAGATACAGCGGCTAGGGAAAATATTGGCACACCGTTTGTCTTCATTGCAGCGATTATACGCTGATCGATCAATTGTGTCAGATTTCGCATCATTTGCTGGCGCTTTTGTACAACTACAAAATTTTGACGAAGATGAAACGCGCAATCCGATAGAAAGAAAAACGCTTCGTCGAAGAATAATGTCACCTGCCGATACTTCTCGCAGCGGTTGTGCGTGGAACGACTATTTTAGGATTAAGAATTTGAACAACGTAAATAGAGGTAAAAATATCTCGTACGTATATCGAAGTGAAGAAACAACTGTTGATCGCGAAACGACGATACTTTGCCGATCCGCGTCGACTAGACGCGACGAGTTTAACGCTCGTCGCGTGATATGCAAATCGAACGCGTTTGAATCAAACACAAGCGATGTAACGCCTCTTTTCTTTACAGAACGAAAAGAAATATACGATTAAAATAACGACACGATTGTTCGCGGTTAATCCATGAAAACGCTAATGATATTGACACGTTCGACGTGTTACGCTATCGATATACACGTGCATGTGCAGATTCGATTATCCATATATAATTGTTTCGCATAGGTATTTTCGTTAAAAGTCTTTTTTTTTTACACCATTGTTTTTTTCCTGCGATTTACGACCTTCGTTTTATTTCACACGGAAGTAACGTTTTTCCCTACGATTTCTTGCTCCGTCGAGGAAATTCCGTACCACCTATTACGTACCAACGATTTCGCCGAGAATATGATACACATTTTGCGACGTCGCCTCTGCTTCGTCGATCCATTCACGCCTCCTTCGCGAACGTGTTAAAGTCTCGCGACGGATCGCTATTAAACAATGTTTAACGTTACTACTGTCTACCATCGATATAATACGATTGTCATATGCACGCGCGTCAACTCGAATCTTTTCTTCGCCTCGCCTACTGTACAACGATAGCGGAGAATACGTAACGAGAGAAAGATCGAGGCCACAAAAAAAAAAAAAAAAAAAAAAAAAAAAAAAAAAAAAAAAAAAAAAAAAAAAAAAAAAAAAAAAAAAAAAAAAAAAAAAAAAAAAAAAAAGAAAAGAAAAAGGCGATCTCGTCCGGGTTTCTATGATAAAACAAAAAGAAGTGGAAAAACGTAGAGATGATTTGCGAAATCGGTTTAACGAAGCTTTGCACGCCGATAATGAGTTAATAAATGGAGCCGCGAAACGAGCGCGTAAAACGAATACACAATAGCGAACGCTAACGCCGCTATGTAGGGTAACGATTGCTCGTTCGCTGAATTGTTCCCACAGTAATGCATTTTTCTTTGTCCGTGGTGGAGCGCCGCCGGTGCCGATCGATCGCGGGACGCCTGACGAAACTCGCCTCGTTTCGCCATTTCGTATTTACTCGCCTCTGGACAATCGGTACCTGGCGAAGAAACTGTGGCAATCCGCGCAAGCGATCCGCTTGTTCCGCGAAATAAACGTCCCCTTTTTTTGCCACCGCGAAACATCGCTGAATCTCGTCAATTACATTCAATAAAATCGAATCCTCCTCCGCGGGCAAATAACCGCAGTTGCTCAATTCGGCTAAATCGATTTAATCTCGATTAAGAGGAATAAAAGCAGCAAGAAATAAATACACAGAAATAAATCTAGAGAGCCGAAGGGAACGTTCTAATGTTCGTGTAGATGTATAAATAGGACGAGAAAGATGGATTTCAGCGGTCGCTTTCAAAGCGAAGTATCTGTTTCGAGAGGAAAAAATTCATATTTTCCTGCAACCTATGTATATACGTAGAAATAACTGAAATAAAATCTTTTCCCACAATCTACACCAACCATGAAAAACGTTTACGTACCATCGCATTTATTGCGGCATCCTGTATGTTACGTTAATCGAGTCTCGTGTCGTTTAACGATACAAATTCGTGCGACTGTGAGAAATTTGACGCTATGAAAACGAATGAACAGAGGCTGATCGGTAAAGCGTTTCTTTATGAAACAAGGGTGTGTGCGAGAAACGATGGAAATAAAAACAAGACCTCGAATCGTTCTACGACTATCATTTTCCGTTAACTTTTTTTTTCATATCTCCGGTCAGTTGGCGTTACAGTTTGCGTGCCGTCCTGAAACCCATATACGGATCAGTCATGAAAGGGTTAATTCGAAACGCAATCAATGAAACGATCAAGCGGCTAGCGACAAGTTGCCTTTTGTAGTCTTGGCACCAATTATATACCAGAGCAGATTTTTAGAGCGAGCCAATAAGTGAGATCCCTTTCAACCGGGAACGGGTACAATTATTAAATCAACCGTGTTATAGGGCAAAACGTGAGAGCGAGTGTGAAATGAAATAGAATGCGGTCTCAGTGTCAGGTACATATTTCATGTCTCGACCGGTGCTTTTAGTTCGTTTATTGCGTCCAGTTGGCAGGACTAGGTGGAAAGTATGTGAGACCTGACGATATTGCCCCTTGCCTTGTGAATCATAATGCTCGTTTTACCATAGCGTTATGTATGCACTGCGGACCGTAATTACTCGAGCGCTATTTTCAATAATTTAAGCCCAAGATATGTATATATATATATACACATATACATATATAATAATAGTAATAATAATAAGCAACGCACGATGGAATTAGAATTAGTTTTTGACAAATAGCCATTTCTCTGCTGCTTTATTATTTGTAATAAAGTACAAGATGTTGCGAAGTTGTTAAGTATAGGTGTACAGGGAAACGGTAGCGAAGTATAAATTGTAAGATGCAAGACGGAAGATATATGAAGAACAAGGCCGGCAGAACGTAACGACATAACCGATTACGAGATAAAGCGTAGTAAGAAACTAAGAAAATACTAAGATTTTGCATCCACTGTCTCGTCGACTTAAGTTATACTTTCATAGGAATTATCCACATCACCGTCGAAACAAGTTACATACGTATCTCGGCAGTTTCTTCGACAACCAAAAAAAAAAAAAAAGAAGAAAAAAAAATCCATCTGACAAAAATAACTGACATTTATACCTATAATAGATTTCAAGGTACGATAATAAAGCTTTATTCGTACGAGTTCGCGCTGTACTATTATCGAAAATTCCTCGGCGATACTAATTATAAGCATTAGCAAGTAAAATATGTTTTCCGATTCCAGTAGATTAAGACAGCGACTGGAAAGACACTACTCGGGATGTAAATATCACCGAGCATAGATTTCGCACCGAGATTTATAACCGCCTACGCTTCGAATGGAAACGCATAAACTTGGATTATGGAATGATAACGGGCATTTTTATGGTGAATTAAATGGTGAATTCCAAAACAGTACAAGTCTATATATCTATTAATATCTTCGAAAAATCACATCTTTCTGTCTTTCTTGATTTATTAATTCGCGCTTCATCGCCTATATTTTCAACGCTATTGGTCCATCACCTTTTTCATTCTTTCGTGAATAAAACGGTGCTTTTGTTAGAGTCGGTCAAGATGTCTCACTCGTACGTCGACGCTTAACGATATCAAGCGAGAAATTTGGGCAACTTTTCTTTCGCTATTGAAATTACATCGGACAAACGCGTTGCAAAACTATTGCGGTAATCGAATTACGTTCGACATAACCCTAACTTGTCCCGTGTTATCGATATTAGATCGACATGGAGTTACAACGACGAAGGATACATGGGTGCAAGTTTAGGTTGTTATATTCGTTTGCCAACTGAATTACCTTTTACGTCGGTCAAATAGTACACTTATATGTACGATTAATCGTAGAACGAGATTTTCGATGTACACAAATTTCTGATAATAAGCGTGTCATGGATAGATATTACGTCGACTGAAATATTAGGTCGTAACATCGCAGGAGAAACATCGGACATCAATTTCTACTAAGCAACGCTGTTAAAACTATGTGGAATACGATCGCATACCGAGGTACGTGCATCAAATGGAAAATACGAGTCGTATAAGGTCGATACGATAAAGTGTTTAAAGGCTAAGTAGTCGGTCAGAAGATCATAGAACACGTCAAATCCATAAATACGCGATATGAACAGGCAGTCGTACAATGCACACGTCGTACACGCAACGCAGCAGTGGCTTGTCAGTGTTCAAGCTTCATCCTTCCAATTGATTCTCTGCGTTAAACGAATCCGACAGCCGCTGTTGAAACGATCGTCGGTAAAAGCGCCGCGTGCAAGCGAGACGGCTTCATACGTCCCGACTCTCGCTGTTATCTCTTCTATCGACCTCGTCGAATACACCTGCGACGAAGAAAACGGAGCATCGACGTACGAAGCGTGCTCGTCCTTCCGAGCTCTCGCCGATCCATCGAAACTTCGTTATATATAAAACGAAAAAGAAGAGAAAAATAAAGAAAGAAAGGAATAACTGGAGAATAACTTTGGCTTTGTCTATATCCGCTGAAATTTGGACGCAAACGATCACTCTTAACCGCAGAATTAGTATCGTTGTACGAGATCGAATTAGGTGAAACAAAGTATCGTAGTCGCGCAAAACTTTTAATTGGTGTATCTTACGAAACTTCGCTCTCGTACCTCCCGTGCCTGTGAAAGAACGCCAAGGATCCAGATAACCGAGCAACTAATCAGTTAGGATCAATTATAATAAATAAATAAATAGCGCCCTTATAAGAATCATCAGTCTGCTATTATATCTTCGCGTCTGGATTCAACGCTAGGAATCTGCAATATGATCGAAGGTAGGCAATATAAAAAATGATATTTTCAGGAAACTTACCTTCGATACCTGGTGTATTACGAGAACAATCAGCACCAGGAATCCAGGCAATCGAAGACAGAACGATCGATCCGTTAGGATCACGAGGCAACCAGCCAGCCAGCCAAGCAAACAGGGTGGTAAAGAGCGTTAGAGAGCGAGTGGGAGGCGAAGAAAGGGAAAGAGAGCATCGACTTTATTGCAACCGAACGCGGCCTCGGTGTCAGGTACATACCAGTCAGGTATGCTTTTAGCCTATTTACCGTGGCCAACCGACGGAAACGAAACGAAACGAAACGAGCACGTACCACCGTCGACGATGGCGACGTCGTCGTCGCCGGCTGGCTCTCCCGTTGCTTGCCTGCTTGCGCAACCATCGCCAACGTGAGCAACACAGACGAAAGCTATCCGTACGCCTACATCGCCCGGAGCTGTCATGAGCTGGCTTAGAGGCTGGCGCGGCTGCAAAGAGCCGTGGCTGGATATCGCGGTTGCCTCAACCGGCTCTCTTGACTCCATCGTCGTCGAGGGCTTGGCACACAGCCACCGAACTACCGGCTTCGTTCTTTAGTAGTTAAGGATCTCTTTTTCTTTCCTCGCGTCTCTCTTGTTCGTGCTTCCGCGAGAAATTCGTGATTTGTATTTAATATGACGCGATACGCGAACCGAGCCGTTGCCTCTTTGTTGGCCAGAGTCGCGCGTTGGATCGTGCTCGGATAGTTGTACGGATTAATTCCGCGAATGCACGACCTCGCCGTGCGTAGATTATCTTTCAGGGAATTGCGAGGCCGCTTTAATGGCACGCTTGTACGTTATAGATCAGTTAAATGGAGATTAATGGTTTACACGAGTTTCGATGTTACGTCGATGGGAGAAGGGTGCGACGAGGTTGCGATGTTCGTTGGTGGTCTGCTTTTTGGTGGTGAATCGAGAAGAGAATTAAGGTGTCCTTTAGATTCAGGCTTTCGCGTTGCCGTAACGTTAAGTGAAAATTAAGTGGGTCACTTTCATCGGATACGAAAGAATTTCGTAGCTTCGGATTGTGGCATTTGTTGTACAATTTTTTCACGCTGGATCGAACAAGGAGTCTCAAGGTGTCTTTTTTTTTTCTTTTGCTTTTGATTTTTAAATTGGAACGAAGTTAAGTGGGTCAAGTAGTCTTGTCGATTGTAAAAAGGAACTCTCTACTTTTAGTTAACGAATTTACAACAATGTGTCGTAACAGTGCTTCGAGCGAAGATACTTTAGCTTCCATTGGCATCGATATTTAATTTTTGAAATACCCTAACGTTTGATATTTCGTTTAACGTCATGAACCGCTCCAAGGTCGTGCCAGTCAACTACGTGAATAGAACGATATTTTATTTCGTCGACGTTCGAAAACAATTACCTTCTGTCGTCTTCGACGTTCTTCTCCTCTCGTTTCCCTCGTAAATTAATTTGCCCTTTCAAACATTCTTTCTCTTTCGCTTTCGTCGCAAAGAAAGTGATTCGTCTAAATCAGCTTCTACTTTTCCTCTCGTCGATGCTAGGCGAATAATTAAAGACCGATAGAAGAATTAGTTGGCGATTTCAAAATAGAAGGAACGCGTCTCGCAGACGTTAAAGGGATCCGTTAATATTTGATATCGTTAGTCGGCGGCGTGTTCGCAATCGGAGATCTTACATTTTTGCAGCAACAAGCCCGCGCGACGGATATAAATGGGCTGCAAGCACGAGGAGATAAATTCGTGTCAGGCAAGAAATTTCGCGTGCCGGCGATTGAGAAACCCCGAACGGGAACGAGCAACGATCGGCAATATCTGTATCGTTGAAAACCGATTCGCCTAACCGCGATTTCATAAAGCCTCGCATTTTCCCCTGCTCACGACTAATCCTCGCGATTAATACTCGCGATTAATCCTCGCGATTAATCCTCCGGCTTCCCCTTTAATTCCTTTAATTCGCCATCAATCCGATTACAGCGCCAATAGAATTTCAAAATCTTCCACACGACACGTACGACGCGAATATAAAACTCGTGTACGGTAAGCGTTCGAAATAAGAGGTGTCTTAAGACCTTTGAGCAGCAGCAACGGCAGCAGCGTATGCACACCATTATGGCCTGATCGTGCACGTAACCGTTTCCACATGGGTTTCCGTACGTCCGTGTAACAATCGTTAAGTTACGTGTGTATAAGTGGATAGAGACCCGGTTGCAAAGGATAGGCTGTCTCTCCGTGGCCGCTGACCGTTCCGCGAAACTAGCGCGGCGATTTAATCATTATCGGCAATCTAGCCGAGCGGGCAAAAAGAAAAATCTGGGTCAGACGCGAGCGCACGAGCACCGGCCACCGGGAACTCTCTTTCGATATTCGCGTGCCACGAAAGAAAGTCGTCGTGGACACTGGAAATACGACCGGATCGAAAGGAAAATTTCATTTCGGCGCCGTTGCAACGCGTTCACGACGATTTCGTCGCGCTTCGCGACGAACGGACATCGTCTTTTTGGAAAGACGCGCGCCGTGTACACCGTACACGGGTCGTTCGATAAATAACACCAAATGTTTATAGAAGTTGCGAATCTCGAGACGACGCGGTAAAATCAAACGACTTATTACAACGCATGCAAGAAGATACGCAACGATCCGAGTCAACGCTTCGATCAACCCAATTCCCAACAAAATACACCGTCGCCACTTTTTCCTCCGCTCTCTGTTGCAATTCGTCTCGTTTATCGAATCGAATCGGCGAAGACGAATGCAAAGATATTTCAATCGTTTTTCCCATCTAAACGGCCGGACGTTTATTGCCTCTTAAACGTAGAAGAACGGCAGAGGTGGCATAATTAAAATCCGCGGCAGCACGAGCAAAAAGTTTCGAGATTCTAATATGGCGAGCGTGCAGCAAAATCGGCTGGCCGCTCGTAAACCGTGTTTACTGAAACGCAGAAATACACACCGGTGAGCCGATTTTACGAGCGTTTTAATAATCATTTACCTCCGGCAGAGCGATGGTAATTAGTAGCGATAGGTTCGAGCACGTCGCACGCAGTTTCCAACAATCGCCCACTAAGGTTCCAGCCTTTCGTAAGTATCTCGTGAAAAGCAACCAACCGACGTATCTTTAATCAGATTCGAATCTAAGTACTTTACGACTGCTTTACGTGTAATCGTTGCCAACAATCGCGAAACGAAATCTCTGATTCGGATTTGCGAGTACGTATCGAGCTCGGTGCCATCGCTGGTAACTAGCATGAATCCTTTCGATGAGTAAGCCGTGGCTTTTTTCCACAACCTATCGACGGATTTTTCGCCGTGATTCCGCGTAAACGATTACCGCTTTAAATACATTTCCTACACCAACGTTAGCATACATCCTTCTGCTCTCTGCCGTCCGATTTATCGCGACGTACTTGATAAATATTTATTAACGTTTAAGCGGATCGAACTTTGCTGCAGGGAATTAGACGGAAAAGACAAAAACAGGCAATGAGTTAACGCGAGGAGGCGTTTCTAGTTTCTACCGTCTGCATGCGCATGGTATAGGTCGTGACAAGTTGCGTGCCATCCTCGGCAAACTGCTGTTTAAATTCACCATTTTGTCTTACGAACGATTTTTTCCAGGCAACACAATCCTGAATACTTTATAATCGATATATTCAGACGAATGAGTAAGTACTTTTAACGAGTGCTATATATACGTGTGTGTCTGTGTATGTACTGCCGCCTCGTGTCTCGTTCGGGCGTTGAAGTCTCCGAGACGATCGCGCTTATGAGGAGATTTCAATGAAACTGCGTAGATCTGTAAATACCTCAGCCTATACTTTTTACGATGAAAGCAATTCGACAGTTAGTTGTTTGGTAGTTGTTTCTTTTCATCTTGATTATTTAGAGATCTTTCGACCATCGATAGTCGTGTATCTAATAAAAATTGATTATTACGATATTATATTTACAATTTTGATTGCTCGGTCGAAACAATTTTGTCCAATATCGTTGGTAATGTTCGATGTTTTTCTAGTTTTAGGTCCTTCGTAATTAGCCGTCGATCATCAAAACCAAGACAAATATTCCGACGTTTAATCGTTGCTCTTCTACCTTAGGAAAACTCGCGAAGAAATTCAAGTAGATGGAAAAAGTTACAAGATGCAAAACCTATCGGTTGGCAGAGAAAATCGTAGAAAATATATTCAGCTATTTTTGCAATTTGGATCACGACTCGCGTATTATGCCTTGCATTTGTCACGCTCTTTCAGTTAACAGTCGACACGCATTTAGGTATGTACGTAGGTTTCCCGACTAGCCTACAACGACGCAAGGTTGTCGAAACTTCGCTATGTATCTTTAATTGACTCGCGTGGGTTTAATCAAATAACGCCACAGGGTGAAACATCAGCCCACGCTTTCTTCTCTCATTACGTGGATCCACGTTTATACCTACTACGCGTGCGTGAACACGAGTGTTGCGTGCAATTGATTACCTCCACATTTTATTACATTTTTTTTTTTTTTTTTCTTATAACGGCCTATTTAACGATTACGTTCGCAGCGGCGAGATACGTGATGAAATTCAAGACACGTTTCCGTGGAAGCCTGAGGACTGAGAATTCCTACAATCTGGACCAGGTATGGGTATTCGTTTTAAACTTGAGTTTATAATCTTCGGGCTAAAATTAGCTTTTCTGCAAACTACAGTAGAGTCAGATGTTCGTTTTCCAAATATTTACCAAACGAAACGTAGAATTTTCTACGTAGAATTGCTCGTAGAATTTACAACGAGAGCGCGACGTATTTGAAGGTGAAAATTTGCAACAACTTGCGGAAATTTAATTCCAAGAGGTAGATGATACGAAGAGAGAAATATCTTACGAGTAAACATATATATATATATATATATTGTCAAGATTTATTGTGTCACAAAATTCCCCGCGAAAGTCAATAAGGAAGTGATTTAACCAACGATACGAGACTATTTTACGAAATAACAGTACAAACAAGCTATTTCAAACGTCTTAAAGAGCAAGACAAATACCTTGAAGCACCATGAATCGCAGATTCTTCAATTCATCTTGGTAACCGTGCTCGGTATCTCCTAAAATCAGAACGAACATCATTTTTACGTTTTGAAATGACAACGCGATTTAAATCACGCGAAATTAAAATTAAATTCAAGTTACTGCCATATATGAAACTTTATCGTTTCGAATAATTTTAATAATCAAACATAATTTTAACTCTTACCGCTCGTTATACGATCGCATACGACGATCGTTTACAAGTTTTTCCTAGACCCAGTTTCTTTTAGAATCTGTTTTCTTCCGTTCGTAAATAGACCGCGGAGAACTTAAGCGTGCAAAAATCTACAGAATAAACATAATATCGAGAAATACAAAAAGATGTTCACCTCAGAGCGCCGTTTATAATATTCAACGAGTAAAACAAGCATCTCCTCTTAATTTGCTTTCATAGGTACATGAATTTGTACGATTAGTATGCATGCACCATTCTTGAGCGCAACAGAATCCAGAAACGAATAGTATGATTCTGCTAACTCTACGAAGCAGTGAGAATCGTTAATCCCTTTATCGAAGCAAACGCGAATATTAATTGCGGCAAATGTCATTCGTCGATTACGAATCGTCAGTATTTCTTCTTCCGCGAGGGGACAAGCGATATTTCGTCGGTAACGCGGTAAAAAATTAATTTTCGATCGACAGATTTGTCTCCTAAGTGCGCAACATCGAACGATCTTATCCGCGCCGTACATCGAGATAACGTTGTTAAAGAGGCAATGAAACGTGTCTGGTACCACTTAACGATGATCAACGAAGCCGGCCGTGTTGTATCGAGCTCGCGGCTATGAATTAGTGCGTCGAACGAAAGCTGTTGCGTAATTAACGGGGGTGGTGAATGAATTATGCCGTGTCTCGTACGCGGCAGAAGGCGGTCAACCAATAAATTGATTGCGTCAGGCTCGATAATCAAATTTGACAATCGTGACGGCAGGTTGATCGCCAGATTGCCTAACGTCGGCGTTGCTTTTAATTTCACGGGCTATTAGTTCCAGGCAAACATTATATATTAGCACGTATTGAGAAATATCACGTGTTTTTTAGGGAACGTGGAAGGAACAATGAGAAGCATACTCGTACGGACAGATGATAAATTCAGGATGAGAAATATAGCAGATTGAAAATCATAGCGGTGTAAATCACGTTTTATGAATTTCAACTTAGTCACGTGTTTTAACGTTTAAACCTAACATCCGTCTAATGCGATTTAGTTGACGATCGGTATTCCAAATGGAATTAACATAACTTACTGTTATGTATCGTGGGTCAACGTGCTAACGAGCCAACGCGTTAAAACGTCTTCGCGTGGTCACGGAATCAGGCCGTTTAAGTCTCCGATGAAATGAAAGTTTTCCTCCTTGCGACTTCTTACCGATGACCCGAGACGTTGGAAAACGATCTCTGTTCTGTATACGTATAATACGTACAATTGTCCTAATTTTACCGTACGTCAATTTCTACCACAGATATTCCATCGATATCGATTTTTATCGCGTTCTATAATATAGAAGAAACGAATGTCAAGGTAAATTTCAATTTGATAGCTCGTCAAATCCAATTCTTTAAGCTTCGTTTCTCGAATCCAAGGAACGTCGGGTATCATCTCGCCTAACGAAACTTGCACGGTTCGGTCATTCGCAAGAACGATCAGAAAGTCGGCGTTATATAATTAGGCTGAACAGTCGGGTCGTAATTGGTCGTAAAGTTGGCTGTGGACGCGGCAGGCAAAAAGGTCACGTTGCACGTTTCGTCCTTGCATCTCGTTACCGTAGAACTAGATCACCGATCGTTGAACGAACGAAATCGACGAAAGAAAAGCGAGAATTGGAAGCGTCCGCGAGATAGACAGATACTGGTGACTAGCTCCAAAATAGGAGGTGGTAGCGAGCGAGAAAGTCGCATTCGCGGACTGTTCCGAGACTTCTTCTTCGATTTACGATTTCAACGTACCGCTCCCGGGATTCCTCGAAGCGAGACTTTCCCTTGCGCGCATCGAAAACCCGCCACTATGCAGTTAATGACCGACCGCAAAAAGCACCGGCTCGTAAGAGGGAAGTGGTCGATTTCTTGCGCTTGAACGCGCCAATGCAACGGAGGAATAGTGGCCGGTGTAACGATCAAGATACTATTAATACAAAATACGAAATACGAAATATCATTCGTCCAAATAGGAAACTAAATAAATAGGTAAACTTCGTCTAAAACTACCGTCTTGTCGAACGATTAATCTCCTCGTCAACCATCTACGTCGTTTTTAATCGCATCGCGATCGATTGTCACAAATCTACAAAGTCGAAGTACGTCACATTCGTTACCGATTCTCGTCGATTCGTTCTATCCGACGAAAATCGTGCGCGGATCTAAATTACGCTTCACCTTCGAGACCGTACTCCAGCAACCGTCACATATAAATTATCGATGTTCCACTCGAGCGGAGAAATTCTGAGCGCGTTCGCGCGTCTCTGAATAATTTCCACGCGCCTAGGTAGAAATACCTGAATTTCTGTCTCGGGGGGCAAGGAACGCTCTTGGGATCACGAACTCAAGTTCCACCGCACGATCGTCGATTCTCCGATTAATTCGCCTTCGAATTCTTTTCCATCCGCGGACACCGTTCTTCTACCCGCCTTCTCCGTTCGCTCCAGCTCGCCTCGCGTCGGCTGTCTCCGTTATGACAACTGAATTAGTCGCTGCTATCTTAATCGATTAAGCGCGCTCGCCTTTGCGCGATAGATCGTTGATTGGAACTCCATCGACGAGCATAGAACGCGATGTCGCGATTGTTTGTTAAACAGCGACTCCACGTGTCTCGATTTCGCTCGGCTGAAGGGGCGTTAACGCTTTTTGCCATCGCTGTCGAAAGATCGGGTCGTAGGGCAACGTATAAATAAAACGTGGCCCCGAGAGTCTCGTGTTTCTGCGGGTAGACGCTGGCCAGAGGCGATCGAGTCGACCTCTGCATCGTGAATTCTTGCGTTCTCGCGCCAACTGACGAATATTTCCTGCACGTACACAATGCCATGGAATATTACCGAGCTCGGCAGGAAATTTAAAGCAACGCGAATCGTAATTTTTATATCTGTGAGATTATCTTCGCCGCTCTGTCGACGATTCTGTACGGCGGCCATTTTACTCGCGACGATCCACCGGAAGAAACTGAGCGAACCGCGAATGCGCATATATTGGAACGGCAACCGAGTGATCGCGGATTTTGTCATCACCGCCTAATGACAAGTACGCCGACAGTAGTCCTCCGAGCGCGCCACGCTTTCCAAAAAAAATACGGGATTTTTGAAATAACGTTTGTACTTGAAATAGTGGAAGATTTTGGCAAAGAGGGTATCTCGATGAAAAATTTGTCGCAACTGAACCGTAGATCGTGTACGCATTGTAACATGCAGATCGTACGCAAGATTATACTTGCGATGAACACGAGTAAGCAAATGTTTAGTACAAGGTATTCGTTTTAATTAAACAAGCTTCGCGGATATATTACGCGCTCTCTTGATTCGTATTTCAGGCATATTCTCTACACCTTCGATTATACGAAATCACGTTATGTACTCGGTTTTGCGAACATCTCTTTCTTTAAACGAACACGTTCTCTCTCTCTCTCTCGTCAAGAGGTTACAGTTTATAGGAGACCTTTGCACAGCCTGGTTCGACAAAGTTTTACGTTTCCCGAGTATACGATAAATCTGCATTCCCTCTGTCAACGTATTTTACATAATTATATAAAGATGCGCGTGCAAACGGGCAGAAAGTATTTAAACGCCAGAATCTATAAGCTGTAACGAACAAGTGAATTATATCGCAGTCTAAGAAATGCTGTTACGACCACGATGAAAAGCAACCTGCTAGCTGTATCCATTCCATTAGTAAAATTTCCAGAAAATCGCGTCCGACCATCGTCATGGAACGCTCGTTGCGAGTATCGACTGCACGAAGGTCGCTGAATCATTCAGCCAATAAATTATCATCGCGGACTCGGTCGTTTACTTCGACTAAATACATTTTCAATATATAATCGCACGTTTGCCACGTTCAACTATACATCGACTTTTTGTCGCTTGAAATTGGTGGATAAACGAGAGAAAAGCGTTGACGTACGTGTTTTACAGTTTGTCAATCCTTTAAATATAAATAGAGCGAGGATATTTACGTAAATTCATGCTTTGTTCGATGGAATTTGGAAGATCGAACCTAGGCAGAATCTTATCTTACTAATTAATCTGATTATCTAGAATTTGTGCAACTTTGAATTCGCAGTACCATAAATGTACTAAATTTGATTAGAAACCATAGATCATAAATTCGATTAAAAATCTGAAGCGAATCGTATTTGTTTGGCAATTCCGTAGGTGCGTTCGCTGGAAACCACGTTATTTAAGGCGAAACGACGTGAATTGAACGAGTAAACTGAGCGATCTGAACGAAAGTTTAGAGGGAGAGACGTGGGTGTTGTTTAGATTGCTCGCTATTTAGGCGAAAAAGGTAGCTGTATGCGCGATGAATTGCGCGCAATATGGCAGAGATACGAGAGCATGATGAACGCGCGTTGCCACATCCTGGATTTATTGGCTTGGCTGTCACGATGAAATAGCAGTAACGGCGAAAACCAATGGGTTCGTATAAATATTAATGCTTGAAAACAGTGTTTAATCATTGCTACGAGATGAGGAAACGCGTTAATAAATGACCGGGGGGCAAATAAAAGCTTAAGCTTTTGAGCGACTCCGTCGAGGTCTTCTTCTCAACTTGGATTATGTTTTTTCAACGCTGCGCGATAACGAACGACTGCGAATTAACAGTTGAAATGTTTCTCTTTGCCTGGAAATGCTAGTTTTCCGTCGATTATGCAAGGGATGTTTTCCTTGTTAATTCCACCGAGTAGATGAAATAATTGTAACCTAGGTTTCTCGCGTGTAGGTAACGCACGTTTGTATTTCAATCTTCCGGTAACATTGTCGAATCGTTGATAACTTGCGAGAGATTGGATCGAGTTACTTCATCTCAGAGCACTAATTGACGTTTTATATTCCGCGTGTTACACGAGCCACGTCATGTACATTGAAATTAAATACGTTAAAATTGAGAGACTATGTTCCTCGAATCTAATTCAAGTTATCGATACGACGCGACAACGCCGACTGAGAGTTTCTTTCCTTTTTTTTTTTTTTTTTTTTTTTTTTTTAAAGGGATTCAAAGCGCGAAACATACGAAGAGTAACAGTTTCGATATATCCAGAAAAGAATAACAATTACGAGCATGTTATATCGAATAAAAAGATACACAGGTGTCCAATCTATATATCGTTAGAAATTGGCTAAAGTATCCGGATACTCAAGTGTGTTAGCGCAGTTGCCTGTGCGAGTCTAAGTGCAAGCAACGACGAAGACTTGGTTTCGTGAATAGGAGAACAGAATTGCGAAACGGCGACCGGAGGTTTCGCGTCGATGGAATTGCAGGCGAGTTCAGTCGTAATTTTCGAACGGTGAAACTGATTAAGCCGTTACTCGCGTGTTTTCGCGCGCGATGTGGCAACCAGCACCGCGACGACGACGTCATTAAGGCGCATCCACGGCCGTGTGCCATATCTCGGCCGCGTTCATTGAATGCGAGATTTTGCAGCGCTGGAAGATCCATCATCCATCACTGCGGGGGATAGAAATTATCCTTGGCGAGTCGACTCGCCGGTGTGGCAATTTTTGCTCGTATTCGGACGACTGGAATTTCCATTCGGATCGAGTGGTTTAAGAGAGGGTGGAAATTGATGGCGATTAACGCGAGCCAACCTCAAGGGGCGAAGCTTTCTTTCGCCTAACGATACCGCGAAGAAAAACGTTTCGTTTGTATATTTTATCTGTAAGGTATTCCCTTGGATTTATCGATGCAAATGGTTAATTGTTTTTGCGACGAAACGTAATTTATAAAACGATCGTACGATGCATTAGAAAAGGAAGATTTCTAAAAGTCGATTTTTTGGCATCATTACACATTTCCGGTGTTGGTAGAGCAGCATTTAATCACACCGCCTGTTGTAGATATTTTTCAATAGCATGTTTCCGCTCTTTAATGACTATAATTGATTTACCGACACGGTATTTCTGTACCAGCGTAGCATTACGCGTAGACGTTCTTCCACTCGGATTCCTTAATTATCTTACACTTGGTTTTTACAAATTAGACACGGGTCATACGAATAATTACGACGTTAGATTCGTGTACTAAATTGTTCGAACACGTCGCATTCTAATACACTGTTTCGCAATAAATTACTTATTTCACGATCGAATAAAATGGGAAATTAGAAAAAAACAGTTGATAAATTGAAATCCTTAGTTTTTACCGTAGCAATTAAAATCCAATTTATGGCTGAGCTGCGTCAAACACTCTGTAACATGTTGTACATAATACAGCAGATACCCGCGAGTAAACCAACATATTTCTAATACAAACTTATTTTCTATACCGAGAGAATTCCATCGGTGTCGTTATTTCGTCCTATCGTTACTTACGTTGCCTTTTCTAAACATATTTCTATATTTTCCACGACGTTATTTCCAGAGTTTTGACAACCAGTTTATCTTGTTACAACTAAAGACTCCAAATCTAGAAATTCGATGTTCCAAGCCGGAGATTTCCAACGTTTACGCCTTCGATTCCCTCGCGAAGAAAATTCCCCAAAACTTTAGCTTAAAAATCTCGCATTTTCGAAACCCATTTCAACGTTATATTCCAAGCTCGTACCGTACACTTTCAAACACAACTTGAATTCGACCAACTCGTTTTCTCGTATTCCAACGAATCGAAACGAATCCAGTTGGAAGTAGATAGTCGAGCGAATGCATCCAGTTTAAAGTAAATAGAAGCAAGAAGAGGAATGGGGTAAGAGCCGAAAAATTGTGCGATTGCTCACTCGGAGCGACAATACGATTACGGTAATCAGACCTCGTTCCATTGAATCTGTCTGCGATTCTCGACAGACCCAACCTCCGTGTAGAAGAAAATAACACGGCTAATACACGCAGCCACGAGGCGATTACAACGGCCATTACCGCACGACGATCGGTGGGGAGTGATTTCTCGGTGACGCAAAGGATCGCTATTGTTGTAACAGCGTCGTAAACCAGGCAGCTGGCTAGTCTCTCGGTAGTCTCGGTAGCACTTTGACATTTCAGTTTCTCAGATTTATTTCCAGCATTCGAGCGTGATGCACCGGATGCACGCTAGGAAACCAACGACCGGCTGGTCGTTACAACCCACCGAGCCGCCGTGTCGTTCTTCGTTTCTGCGAATAATTCTTTGGCTAAACGCCATGATCGATCATCGTAGTTCTCTCGTTTACGTTAAGAAGATCGTTCCATTGCGTATCGAATTACACCGCGAGTATCAGGTAAATTTTCAAATTCAGAGGTTTATGTAAATTTGCTCGTCGCGCGGTGCAACGTTCGACACGAGGATTCGGGAAAATTCAAAGGAAAATTCGCTAGGTTCGCGAATCAGGTTCGCGGGCAACGTTCTCGCGTTTCACGGTGCGACGTTTGAACGAGAATTCGGGACAATTCCAGCGCAGGTTTTCTAAAACACGATATCACCGGGTATCTTCCTCTCCAAAAATTTTCCTTTCGCAAGTATCGCAAGTATTCGGAAGTCATTTACCTTTGCTTCGTCAGATATTGGATCGTCATTTAGTAAAGAACAGAACTTTCGCGTAACTTGTAAAATATTCTGGGAATAAGCGTGGAATGAGAAACTCCGCTCTTCAACGAAATCGCGATTACCAATAGATTTCACTAAAAAAAAAAAAAAAAAAAAAAAAAAAAAAAAAAAAAAAAAAAAAAAAAAAAAAAAAAAAAAAAAAAAAAAAAAAAAAAGAAGAAGAAAAATGCACTAGAAGCAGAAAAAGAATTATATAGCAACGTAATATCTTCTAATAATATCTTCTTGGAACAGAACGATCGAAATTACAAGACGGTTCGAACGATTCTTTTCAAATTGCTCTTCGAAGGAAGGAAGAGATTTCTAAATTGAAAACTACGATTGTACGTATCTTCGCTCAAATTGCTCGCATTTAACGAACGACAAAAACTATTCGTCAGAGAGAATTGACGACCAGGAAGGATTGACAAACGTGCGAGTTAATTTTCTTGTACAAACGATCTTTACCTACACCTCTTTCGATTTTCCCGCTAATTATCGTTCACGTTTGTGTTACTCGGACTTACTCGGACCGACGATATCGTCGAACGACGAGAGGCACATCGATCATTTCGATGTTTGTGCATGGCGCACGATCCAAAATCGGAAGTGGATCGACAAAGATCGTTTGAACGTTCGCGAGGGAAAATTAGAATACAGACGAGCGCAGGATAATGTATCCTTGGCGAGCAGAGGGACTAATGGGTTCTGCACAGACCACGACTCCGTGATTCGAGAAAAACGGACTGTAATCGGTGTCGGTGAAACGAGGGGAAATGACAAAAGAGATTTCGTTCGGAGAAAGTCTGCTACGTTGGCTTCTACATGACGAGAGACTTTTGATTGTCGCCTTTGCCAAGTAGATCGAAAATTACGTAGAAAGGTATTGTACGAGTATAATATTTCATGTTTTCTAGATTTAATAGTATACACGCGATGCAACTAGTTGCGAGTATCGGTTCGAGAGCCGCTAAGGACGGACAGGTACGCGGACGATATCAAAAAAGTGGAGAAAAAGAGTGGAATGAAACGCGAAGAAATAAAAGGCCGAAGGTAGTAAAGTTACATTAGTTGTGCTAATGAGAAGCAGCGGTCTATAACCTTTGGTTATTAGCTTTCAAACTAGAAATTCGTCAAAGGAAAAAATTGATAGAATTAGTAACATCGAGTCTACGTGTCCATGCGTGCGGTCTTAAAACGGAAGCACGTTTAACAGAACGACCAGGTACATTACGATCTCACAGGCTAATAATATACGGATTAGCGATCTGAGAATCGATAATTTTCAATAAATAACGTGTATCGCCTACATTCCTCGCAAGCTTAAAAGATTATAAGTCGATATCGAGCGAGCCACGAGAGAGCTAAGATTAAAATCGCCATGAAACCGACCAACGTCTCGAGCTTGAAATCTAGAATTTATCTTGCAAGACATTTCGTGAAATTTATCTCGCGTATCCCCGTGAAATACGCTCTTTCTCGTCGACGAGTCAAGCAGTGTGTCCTATTTCGTCCTCGCAAAACAAATTCATCAATTTCATACTAAAACGGGTCACCCTGTATATAGACAGGTCGCGTTCGCTATGCACCAACGATCGCAGCAGCGATGCTAGAGCCGGCATAGCCGAGGGCAGGTTTGCAACCGACCCAGAGAAATTTCTGTACTGGCTCTCTGTTCTTTCCACGACCGCATTGGCGTCGCGATTCTGACTCCGAAGGGTGAAACAGACATTTGTCTCCGAGAAACGCGAATAATTTAATTAATTTAATCGATCGATTAAAAAAAAAAATGTTCATTTTTCGAACGGTGGAAAGCGGAGATCGACGAGACTGTCGCGTTAAACGATCGGTTGAGAATGAACGCGCGATTATGCGGCGAGGATTGCTTTGGCGCATGTTCGAAGAACAAGTGGAAAATTCGTGGGAAAGCGAGATAGCCGATAAATTGTCAAGTTTACGAGAAATAATTTCTTGACGCTTGGATTACCACTTTTTTTTAATATTCGTTAATCGCTGTCGATGCTCGACGGCTACGTAATCTCCGCGGTGACGATCCGTTTAAATTTCCTTTGCAAGCGTCCTAAATCGCGGAGTGTCCTGAATATTTGTTAGAATTGCAAAATAATGGTGGAAAAGACACGTCGTCCTTCGCGGCAGAGGAAAGGCAGACGAAACGGGAGAAACGTCTGGATCGAGCGAGTGCAAGTTGTTAATGCGACGCGATCGTTCGTCGCGTAAAAACTTTCCACGCGGCTTCTGCACACCGAGGTGCAATGGTACAACAGTCTATGCGCGAGCCTGCGGCGCTGCAGCGGCCAAGTACCGGACTGGACTGGACCAGTCTCGACTGTTATAGCAATGGAAGACGAACAGGCGACTGGATACACTGACCCAGTGTTTCGAGCAACGCGAGGAGAAGTCGACGAGTGCATGCACGAACATGATGCTTCCACGCACTCCACCGCATTTGTAGATCTAAGTTTATTCCCAACGACCGACGCGACTACCACTACGTTTTGAGATCGACGACGAAGCGATAGAGTTAACCCGCGGTCACGGATCGTCGTCGGACCGAGACCCGATAACGAAAGAAAGAACACGATACGAACAGAGCGTGCCCTTTGAACGTTTGGGTTCGCGTTAGTTGTTTCAAATGATGTTAAAAAAATTTTTAAAGGAGGAAACACGTTGATCCGGGGTCGAGATTCCACTGGTCGGTCGGTGGAACTCGTACACAAAGGACCATCGGGTTGATTGCGTAACAGAGAACGGCCCACGCGCGGCTAAACCTATAAACGGCGCTCGAAGAAACTCATTATCATCGCGTTATTTATTTTCAATTGAAGCTCGGTTACCGGTGCCCGCGGGTCCGTTATCTTTACGATCGTAAATGCATAGAGAATCGAGGGGGTAGGGGTTGCGAAAGTTGAATAAATTATCGTAGCAATAATTTCAATTGTTCGAAGGCTGCGGAGTTATGCGTGGGGCGGGGGTTGGAAAAAGTGGATAAATTATCGTAGCGATAACTTGGCTCGTTTCGTCCCAAGTAATTACGCGTAGGAAACGTTGGTAAACCAAGTTAGTGGAGGAAGAAGAGGGAAACAAAGATGAGATAATTTAATTCGGCGTTCGAGAGGCGTAAGAGGAATGAGAGAAGAGACTGGTTTATAACAAATAGAATAAATAAGCGACGGTAAATCAAAGTAATTAGAATAATATTCGCGTAGACGAAAGATTTATCGAGGATAAGTTTAAAATGCGAAGATTTGCATACTTTTGCGCGATCTGTTAAAATAATTTTTTTTTCCGAGCGAGTGTTCTGAGAAACAGGACCAACAATGACTTACAAGAACCGAATGAATTATTGTGCGTGTGATTGCAATGAAACGTTATCTCGGCTGATGATTTATAAATATCATACGAACATCAGGCGAATACAAGCGATGAATATGAATGAGAATTATAGAGATTCGCCGAGATTTATATCCGTTATTTTTTTTTTTAATCATCTTGCAACATTAACTAAAATCTACCGATAAATAGAATTTACGTAAATGAAGTTACGTCGCATATACAGCGGCTACCAAACGCTATACAGCGTTTACTATAATACGAAGTTTAATATACTACGACTCAATTCTAATATAAATGACGCAAAAAACCAAATACAGCGAAATAATAGCAATTAACTAAATGATAACTAAAGTAATAAATAAATAACGATAGTAAAAAGAATGCAACGGTGCACAAATACTCTTTTTCCCAGTCGCCGTACTTTGGATTCGTATCGTTCAAGTTTATCGCGAGACTTTGACAGATCTCGAGCAGAGAAATCGATTTCGCGACCGGTCGGTCTCTCGCGAATCGATGAATTGAATTTTTCAGCTGCCTCGGGGTGTAGGAGAATCGAGGAACGATAATAGGTGGAAAGTGGGTAATATGGAAACTCGTTCTTTCATAGTTTTTCTTCTCAGCCCCGCGGGTGAATACGTGGATCGCGCACTCCGCGCGTTTTATTGACTTCCTAATCGTAAACGTACAGAGAGAGAGAGAGAGACGTTGCTGAATATTGGACACGCGGCATAAATACGATATCACGTTACGTGGAATTCCCGTTATCTCGCAACGTTTATCAGCTATTTTATCAACTTTCGAATTATTTTACAGCTGTTTGTAAGGCATTCTCTATCACCGATGAATACAAGGCGGAGATTCTTGCCATCTTTCAGAGAATTATACAACGACGGTTCTGTTGTAGGCCATCGTAACTCGTGCATTATAATTTCCTTCCGATGGAAATCGATGGGATTATAATTTCAGCGCGTAACAAGAAACGAGACGAGAAGAATACAACTTACGCGTCGATAGGGTTAGATCTGGGCCATCGTCTTTGTTTCTATATTAGGGATTAATTTTTTACGATTTTATGTTTGTACATATCTAGGCGCAGTTTATATATCCAGTTATTACCAGACCGTGAATCTTTACGTATTTATTTATTATATAAAATTGGAAGAGTTGGTAAATCGTATTATATCCTGACAGAGCTCCCAGCAAACTTCACGTTCTTTGTGGTTCTGTATTTTTAACTACAACGAGATAATAAAAGGTAGAAATATAGTTGCTAAAAGCAGAAATACGTTTATAGTCAGTCGTGGAGAACAGGCGCTTCGTATATTACATGGAGTAAAGTATACGCGTAAATAAACGTAACGCGATAAACGTAAAATAAACGTAAAACCGACTAATAAAAGTAGCTTTAATTGAAATGTACGAGTAACTGCCTTATCGATGCTTGAAATAGAAAAATATATATATAAACAGGCAATAGAACTCTGTGCACACCGTTTACAACTTTATTCTATCGGATTCCCTCCAAACTCGATTTTAGACTCTGTGTAGACAGAAAATGTCTCTATCGCGTTTTCATGTTCACACGGCGAAGCCTTAGATTTCCATAAAAAAAAGCTCGCTCCGAAGTTGCAAGACCAGATTGCGTTACGAGATTTTCCTACGAATGTCCGCGCGATTCTTAAATGTCGATAGTTCTTTTGGTCAAAGTGCATCAACATGTTGCAGAATCGTTTAACTTGTTTCGGTTATTCAACTTGTTGCGGGAGTCACGTTACATCCTACGCTTCCATAGGCGCAGTGTCGTAAAGAATCGGCACTCGCGTCGAGAAATTTTCAACATCTACGAAAAATCCTTTTCGCGATTCGTCTGTCGTGCTTTACGGCTTCCCACGCACGTGCAAAGTATGCAGTTGTAATGAATTTTCCGATTTTAGATAGAGAAAATTTCTCTATAATTGGGACTTACGAGAAAGTTGTTGGTATTCGCTGGCGTTGACTGTCGCAATAATTTTGCAGAATACATTTGTTTAATTACCATGCATGCACATTAGGGACTAAAACGTAATATATAGTTATTCACGAAAGTCTTCCTAAAACGTCAACGAATAAACGTGATATCTTGATATGATCATTTAATTTCCAAGACTTTCTATTGGGTTGGCAACTAAGCGATTGCGAATTTTGTTATTAGGTGGTAATGAAAAAATTCGCAATCGCTTAGTTAATTGCCAACCTAGCAATACGTCGCAGAGTTCCAAATATATTTGCCAGAAGCTGTCGACATCACCGCCACTACGGTGGATTCTGCCGACGATAATTGCGGCTCCGTCACAGAGTACAAACTAAAAGCCGGATAAAATATCGCCTAACGAATCTAATTCCTATCTTTTATAGTTTATAGTTTCTGTACCAATCGATAGCGACCCGTACGCTGTCACGGACACGCGATTATCGTAGACGTTCTCACTGTAGCGATGCCGACGGTTGTTGCAAATATCTCAGGAACTGAGTCCGATCGCCGGTTACACGCCAAGAGAAAAATCGTTCAAAATATCGACTTGTACGATATTATTGAAACCCGTCGAAATCCAGGATGCCGATAGCTTTCTAAACGATCACCAAAGTCTTCCTGAAAATGCACCCTATAAAAATGCTACTTTTATTAAAATAAATTACGTACCTTCGTAACTGTCTCGGTAAAGAGAAACCTATCTATCCATCCGTCTATCGACGATCTTTTCCATCCGATCGATATTCGCGGTATTTTTATTTTCATCGTAAAAATCAGTAGTACAGTCTGGAGATTGCGGAACGTAACGGATACGCCCACGCGGGCACGCGTATCGAGATTACCCGGCCGAGATAACGTTAAGGAGGATGAACGGGACCACCGATATCGAAGTTTATCGAACAGTGTTTGTATTCGGCATAAAGTCGTCAATTATTATCGAGGACAAGCGGAACCAGCGACCGAAGATGCGCGGCCAATAACGAGGCCCGGTATCGATGCTGCGCCGCGAGACGACTAATGATGCAGCCTGTATCGAAATTCATGTTTTATGTATGCCGGTAACGATTTCGGGCTCGGACGATTGCATGCAACGGGATGCAAGGGAATGGAGAGAAATCAGTGACACACGAGCGTATAACAAAGTTGCTGCTTTCCTGGAACGATGTCTCTTCGATGAGATATCCTGTATCTGCTTATCGGCTGATTTTATTCCAGTTGTTGATTGAAGATTTTTTAATCGTTACTATGGGATGGAAATAATTGAAATCGTGTGGCTATTTTGCAATAGCGAGGAAATCCTGTCTCTGCTCTACCGGACGAGATATAAAATAAGAATAGAAAATAAAAGAAAAAGAAGAATAACAAAATTAATCCATCGAGCGTTCGTACATTTACATCCTCGAACGTAATAAAATCACAAGGCCAAATACGATGTAATTATCGATAAATAACGTCGTCTATCGACGACAACCGTGCTCGAAGGATTAAACCTTTTTCTTATTCGTTGAATTAATTTATTTCGTTATCTGCATTATCATATTTTCCATTGTATTTGCTATCCTTCGTTTCCGCGTATTCCGTAAATGTTTTAACAAACTGAGTTTAAATTTTTAATACGCCTGTATGAATTTCCTGCTGCTAATAATTTACGTAATTGCGTAATTGATTTCATAAAAATCAACGATTCCTTTTTCTAGGAAAAATCTTCTTCTTTGTTCATTTATTTATTTGATCTATGATTCATCTTTTATATATATATATATATATAAAAGAAAGAGAAAAAAACGAATACATAATTCTGATGAATTATTCCCTTAATAATCAGCAGATGTACCAATACTCGTAAACGAGAGCGTGTCATTTTAAATCGAACGTTCTCCCAAGAGAACCACCATATTTTTCCTATCGTTTTAAGACATTTATTTCTAACAATTGACAAACAAATGCACTGGCAAGGGTACGCTCAACGGAAGACTACATATCATTCGCACTGGGAAAGCTTACGATTGTACAGCGTACACCGACAGGAAAACTGATGGAGCGTGGAAAAAACATTGGCGATACTCGCTTTAATTAGCCAACCACGCACGTAGGCGATTGTTTCGAAACGTTTCACACCATGGAAAATGATTAAAAATCGGATTGTTCTAACGGGAGCTATAAACAATAAATTTTATCAATTTTCAATAAATATTTCACTGTACTCGTTGAATTTATATTCGACTTGGCATTTACCACACTCTGCCTGAACGTGTTGAAAACGCATGTGGGGGCGATTCTTCCAACACGTTCCACGTTATGGGAAATTATAAAAATTAAATCCTAGCGAGAACTATAAAGCGTGTACGTATGGAATAATAAATTTAGCTGCACTCCGATACTTGCTGAATTTACGTCTGTTTCAACATGCACGCGATTCAACAATCAGGATGATGTGTTCGTAATGCCGCGCTATGTAGATATGCTGTTGCGAGTATTCCACAGCCACAACGTGGAACGTCAAAGTCAACGTACACCGTGACAGAATAGCAACGAAATTGTTGCTTCTTGGCAATGTCCGCGATATCGATCGTTATAAAATAGGGGAAATTAAAAAACCAGTTGCGAAAGAAGAGCACAGCCCTGACAACGATGTTACCAAACCGTAATAATATAAATTTATTCTCGTTAAATATTACGCGTGCGGGTTAATTTTACTCGTCATTTATACAGTATTAATTTCCAAAGCCACGTTTTCCGCGTTTAACAATTTATCCCAGTGATTGGTAATTTGTTCGAGTATTTTAATAATTGCAGCACTCGAGCGACGATCAGACGTAATTTAATTCTGTTTGCTTACAACTCGAACAATTTCTACAGTCTTTATCGACTCGACAGTGAGCACAAAACATTCGTTTCATTGATTATTCCTACGATTATCATTCTGGGTTATTAATGTCGCTAATGATCGCGTCGAGTTACAGAAATCCTAATTAATTAGAATTTAATTATGTTTGCTTATAATTTAACGGATCTCGAGAGCCTTCGGTTAGTTCAATAGAGAGTTTAGCGATAGGAAGGACAGCGATGCCTTTGTTTTCGGACGAAGACAATTGCTTCTTTGTCTATTCACGACGGAAGAGAAAATGGGCAAGGTTGATTTTGCCGGTGGCATGGTAACGAAGATTTGGAAAGGATAGTCATCGTACATAATGCTGTTATTATCCAAGTTATAGTTTTTATTTTGACAAAGAATAATTACGCGATACTCATCAGGAGGAAGTAATTATAAGAAAAGAACCGATCAAATTTACCTATATTATTCGTTAAGAAACTAGTTCTTCTTGGTAACTCGACCATTAATTTTACTTGCTAAATGCTTATTGTCGGTAATCTTATGAATTTATGCTACTATTATTTCTTTATCATAAGAACGTATACTTAACTTTGTTAAGATAAGTTCAAAGTATCGTCTTCTATTTTTCTTTGCGAATCATATCGAATGGTTGCCGTGAAATTCTTCGATATCCTAATCAGAAATCACCGTTCTTCTTCGAATCGGCGTTCTATCGAAAATTACATCATCCGATTTCAGCGGCTCCATGAGCAACAGCGTGTTACATCGTTTCACGGCGTATTATCTTACGATGGCGCATGACCGTTGTCTCGCGGCGCCCTTCTATCGGATTTTTATGCTAAAATAGGAACCTCAACGGAAAGGAACGTTTCGAAATAACAGGTGTTCGCTTTAAATCGCGTAGAAAAACGATATTTTACTGTTTACGTGCCATAAACGATACGATACGAGAACCGATTCGAAGAAGTAACGTTTCCAGCCTTTTGTTCGACAGAATTAGGGGAACGCTTTTTATCGTGGACGCAGGTAAGCGACCCCCTAATTCTTTCGAGGATTGTATCACCGTCGTGGAAGCTGCGGTACCACGTTCCAGGCCGTTGAACCTTCTGGATATTAATGACCTTCGTGATCCCTTCGGAAACCGTGTATCATGTTCGTTGGACCACTATGGCCGAGAAGAGCGGCGGGAGTTCTTTCGTTCGAGGATGAAAAATAAAACGGCGACGAAGTTTCTAACGTCGACTAACGGTAACGGGTTTTAATCGAAGATCAGGCAAGAAGCGTCGAGAAAGAAACGCCTATAGCGAGGGCGTTGATCACCGCGAGACTAACAATGATCCGGTAGAGACTGATGGTTGCATGGACCGGTGAATTCTTATTACGAATCTGATTACTCTTTTGTCGAAACAAGTACAATAGGTCAGAGAGATATTCGGACTGGAGGGCGGCTTAACTCTCGTGCTCGATGGTTTAAGCGTGCAACAAGTTGCAGGAATAATACGCCAGATGTTAGCTGCTCGTCCGAGAGGGTTAATTAATATCGTACGACTTCATACAGAAGGAACGTCGGTCTGTCGTTGTTGCAAAGCGTAGTTCAACCCTCCAATCCGGTACTTTTGCACATCGCTACATCACCGAGTCTGTTCTTAACCCAACCATCAGAGTTCCCCTTCTCCGTCATAAAACCACAGCTAACCCGCCATCAGCTACATTGTAACAGCAACATCAACCATCCCATCGACTACCCGGTATAAAAGAAAAAGAAACACGGACAAAGGTGCCGCGTTCTACCTGGCTCTCGATAAAGAGAAAGAAACGGGGAAAATAAAAACATCGCGCGTTATTGGATAGTAATAACCAGCGTTCGAATCGCGTTGGCGCAGCTCTGCCGAGCGAATCTCCAGTGTCCCGATGCACGTAATCCTGGATTGTCGTTTTCTATG
This sequence comes from Bombus difficillimus, assembly GCA_014737525.1. Classification (NCBI taxonomy): domain Eukaryota; kingdom Metazoa; phylum Arthropoda; class Insecta; order Hymenoptera; family Apidae; genus Bombus; species Bombus difficillimus. The sequence continues at coordinate 182,863 of JACXIT010000197.1, read as the reverse complement.
AATCCGGCTGGTACCGGATGAATCACTTCGACCAGGAACAATCGCCGAACATTCTTCCAACGATAAAAATCGATACGCGAATTATAGAAACGAAAAAAGAAAAGAAGAGAAGTAGGCTAGAATTCCGACTAATAAGGCCGAACTCGACTCGACTTGGGAAACGTCGTCGCGCAAGTACAATGTCTCCGGTCTTGTACTCTTGTTCGTATCCACGCGCTCGATAGAGAGAGAGAGAGAGAGAGGGAGAGAGAGGGAGAGAAAGAAGAGGAAAAGGAAAAAGAAGGAAGGCTGCGTAATACGCGTGGCCCGGGGAATAGAAAACGGCAGGAAGTTGGCCGATGCCAGCCAAAACAAAGGAAAACCACCAAACGAGACGTAGATACGAATCTTCAAGCGTGGGATCGCCGCGTACAAGCATCGTGCGTCGAAGCGTTCGACGTGGTGGCTCTAACCAGGAAATATCTGGGACACGGTAACGATGTTCGAGGCCTCTCTGGCCCCGTAATTTCCACGCCACGACAAAAAAGAATTTTGTTCCAATTAGAGAACCGCTTTTCGCCAGCGAAATAAAACGAATAAAAAGAATGAGAGAGAGAGAGAGAGAGAGAAAACAAAGAAGGAACGAGCATCATGGAGCAGCATTTTAGCTGACGCGATGGTGACCAGGTGACGGATGAGGATGGGTAGACTTTAGGCCAGGGAATTTTAACGTTCGCCTTTTATTCGAGAGATGAAAGTTGTGACTGGATGAAGAATTAGACTTATTTAGGATTAGATTTCGTAATTTCGCGAGGCGGAATTTAGTCCTCGAGTCGTTTTGATAAATCGAGGTTTGAATTTGTTGACGCTCGTTGTAGTTGGTAATTTAATCTCGTTAATCTTGTCGTTATAATGTAATTTAATAAATCACGAAGATGTATCAACGATTTTTACCACGTTATATTGTTATAAACATTATTATCAGTGATTCATATCTAATTAACAACGATAAATTCTTATTAAATAGCGCTATATCTCCAAGAATGATAACGTTGTTGGTAATTTATATTTCTAGAAATAATAATGTCAGTTGTCAATCTATATGCGTGTTTAATCATTGAATAATCAGAGTAACGAAATTTATTCTTCATGGGTGTGGTAATAGAGCTCGTAGACAGACTGACGTGTACATACATATGCAAGTTGCAGAAACATAGATAATGACTGAAAAATGTAAACAGGATAATTGGTAAACATCAAGCGTACTTATATGATAAATCAATTTATGATCGTTTATAACGTCTTAATCCTATTGAAATGTAAAAAAAGCCATCTTTTTCTGCAACCATTTCCACACGCTTATATGTGAAATTTATAACGGCAACAAATTAATTATTGCGACACAACAACCATCTATTCATTCTTTGCTTCTGATCTCATTTACAATAGGATGAAAAAAAAAAAAAAAAATCATCAACGAGGCAGTTTAAATTCGGTGAATCATCCGGCGCGTCGTTCTACCGATAATTTCATATTTCGCGGTTGAATTTTAAACCTGACCAAATTAAACGTCGTCGAATTAACATAACTTCTAATGGAAACTATACCGCGTGATTTGAATAATATAACAGGAAAGATATTATTATTGCAGTTTTTTTCAAACACCCAACAGGTTATTGCGACAGCCATATGTTGCAATGAATTATCCGTATACAAGATATTTTCATTTAAAAGAAACTTTATTAATTATACATACACGTGACTTAATAAGTTATACGGATAAAAGTTCCTATGGAAAAATGTCTTGTTACAAAGTTGAAGCAATTAATCGTATCTTTTATCAAGTCTGTAATCTGCGTGACGGTCGATCCAAGTTTTAAAGAAACCGCCAAACGAGCGAAAAGTATTCTGTTTAAATAAATTGAGTAATTAGACGATTTCTATGATATTGCGGCGATTGTAACATTTCCTTGTAAAGTCTCGTTTGATTTTTTACCGAGCACGTTACAGTTATACAAGGAAATCTATTAATACCGGCAGTTTATGACTGCCGATTTGTACTTCGCTAATAATATTACTTTAATTGTACACGCAAGAAGACATACGCATAAATCGTAATTCTAATAATTTCAACCAAGTCGCGAATAATCCACTATAATGGTAGATACGGTTGTTAAAAAGATTATAAAATTTGCCCGATAATTTCAGCCAAGTTACGAATAACCCATTACTGGTTAGTTAATGTGCCTGTAATCAGTCGACTAAAAGAAGGAATTCCAGTTATGAGGAGTCGAACGAGGAACGTATAAAGCGGTCAGAAGCCACGTTGATCAACTCCGTAAATTGAAATACGATAGAGAAATGACAATTATTTCTCAAAATTTCCCTTGAAATTCGCTTATTAATTATTTACACGGCTTTTCCGTAATAAACGAAATTCACGTGTACAGCCGGCATTCCTTGGCTTTTCCACGCGTCGAATATTAATTACGTATCTACCGGAAATTAACGAAATCGAGAACTTGGTACGCAATCGAATCGGCCAGTTTCGCTTCCGAGAGACTCAGATTGGACGCGGTTAACGCATTGATCGCGAACAAGGTTCGCAATCAGCTACACCGAAGAAAGGCAAAGAAAGAAATCGAAGCAACAAATTTCCCTAATTTGCCCGATATAGACATAAAACTGGTCGATAAACTAAGCGGTATAATTAGGAAACTAGTTAAAGAACGCGGCTGATCGACGCAAGTTCCGATCCAGTTGGCAAAGGTCTGTGACAGAAATGAAATTCAGAGAAGTTAATTCAGAAGCTAGTAAACCGGATATACCGGTAACGCTTGTGTTAGCGTATTAGGGTTATTCCCGAACCCGAATAAATCGCGACGATAGTGAGTTCCACTAGCAATTTTGCCGGAGGCCGCCTATGCTTGCGAACTCGACTGGCGATACTCGTTACATAAGGCGGGCAAAATACGTAACGCCTTTTCCATTCGGAAGACCGATTAATTTTCCACTTAATTGCCACGCGTCGCTAGTCTTGACAGGAACGAACAGATCCGTTGCTATCGGTCGAGGCGCGATTTCCTCATCACCGCAGGATACGTTGGTAACCTCGTACGGATGACGGAACGAATAAAATTTGGGATTTTAAGATGGCGAAGAGCAAGTTGCCAAGTTTAGAGAAATAACAGACTTTGAATAAAATGTTCAATTTGTAAAAGTATAGCGTTGTATAATGATAAGATCTAATAACCGTAAAATGGTAAAGTTATTAAGCGGTGAATTCGTGAAGTAAAATTGGAAATTCCTAATATTCCTCGTTTCGTAACACTTTTTTTAATTGCCACTATCATGACTGTACAACGTTTCAATTTGACGCGTAAACGTATATAACCTACGCGTTGCTAATAAACGATTTCCTCATCGTAATACGTTGCTCCGCCATAGACGACGACCAATAAAATTTTGAATTTTGCAATCGTGAAATTCTAAAGTTGTGATCTTGGAAAATTGTAAACTTTCAAAGGCTTCGATTTCTTCAAAAATATCGTCATATGGAAACATAAAGAAGAACAATCGTAAAATCGCGTAATTACGTTTTATAATTTCATAGGATTTCGCGTAAAGGTAGAAACGAATAATACTTTTGAACGTATAAATTGCAGGGGTTGCGTATACTTTTCCAAAAATTTGATTTAATTTTTTCTTTCATCCTCCTAATCTTTGTCCCAGTTTTATCGCGCTAAATCGCTGGATATAAATGGCCATCTCGGCGCACAGAGAAGTCAAAGCAAATTTTCTCAGATTTCTCGATATGAGACTTTATTGCACTGTATTTCAACCGTAACACCTCCCGAAATCTCTTACATCAGCGTTTCTCGCCACTTACAACTTGTCTCGAACTTTCCTCCAGAGAAGTCCGTAAATTACCAAAGGGTTACCCGAGACTCTTTCTTTCAGCTCGGTATCGTCTAGCGATGATTATCGCGGTCAGACTTTGTCGAGGCTTTAAACAGGTTTAGGAAGGTGGTTTTCAACTTGGCGCAGGTGGCAACCGAATTTTTGGAAGTCTGTGTCGAAGGAATTCTTGTCACTTGGCATTTCCACGTTAAGGGGATATGCAATTCTGAAGATCAAAAAGAAAAAGAGAAAGAAAAAGTGAATCTGCCATCTTCCTTCGCCTACAAATATTTGGTAAAAGATGGAGATTTCTGTAGGAAATTTTTAAGAATTTTTAATTCTTAACTCGTATCTCTTTTTATCGCATAAAATTAGAAAATGGCACGGTAGTACGACACTATGTGGCTCCATATCCAGCGAAATCTTGCTCGCTCGCACCCAACGACAAATGTGACTGGAATGTAAAAAGTAAAACAATTTTGTGCGAGCTTAAACAGAAATAGACTAGCTACAATGTGGCGTATAATCTTCCTGTTATCTCAATCCGTTACATTTGTACAAAAGTTCCAAGTTGACCTTTTTCAGCGACGAGTGAAGTTTTGCCTTTAACGAGCCACCGTCTCCTTCTTCTCCACAATTTTTGAAAAAATCGTACGCTACACCGAAGATAATCTATCTTCGTTCAAGCTCGTGGAAAAATTGTGTACTTCTCTACATTCCAGTCACATTTGCCGCTGGATGCAAGCAAACGAGTTATAGCTTGAAATGGAGTCAGATAACGTTCAACCATTCCGCCATTTTGGAAGGTTGCGTAGTAAAAAGAATATGAACGCAAAGTTAAGACGTTGCTCGTAGTTTCCTATAAAAGATCTTGATCCTTCGTCGAATACTTCGAGGTGAAAAAAAGAAAAAAAAAAAAAAAAAAATGGTAAATTTACCCTATTTTCTTTTTTAGGCTTCCAAGGTAACACACATCCTTAAGCTTCCGTCAGTTGTTCACATTGATGGAAGTTTGTTTCATTCTCGAGTCTACGCGTTTAAGATTAAAATACCAAACTGACACTTTAAACGATCGATTAAGCTAAAGTTTCCTGCCTGTTGATGTCGTTTGTTTAGCTTTAGCGTCGGGTAAATTTCCATTGATATTTCAGAGTCGTAATATTGAGCGACCTGGTCGTTCCAACGTCGTCCCTGTGAAACCACGAATTTAACAAAAAGCAGAATCCTCCAAACGTTCGTTCGGTGTAAAATTCCAACGTCGTTCGGCGTACAGAAAAAGTTCAGAGAAAAGGAAAAGCAAAAGCAAGGGAAAAGAGGTTCGAGTTGTCGAGGTTCCCTCTTCGAAACTATTAAGATAAGAGAGAGAGAGGTTGGAGTAGCAAGAAGCGATTAATTTATAAGGCCTTCGGATTAGTTTATAAAAAGCTCGGCTCTGCCCTCGTGGATGAATATGTATCACTAAAAATAAGTCGCTACTGGAGCATGCACACCGATCGACGCCGACGAGTCCACGTTTTTTTTCCCGTAATACACCGCGCTTACCGTTAGTTAACATTCCGCTAGAAAATGGTGACTCACGCAGGCTAAACGTATTTTCAGAAGGCGACTAGAGAAATTGATGGGAACCGTTGACCAATCGTGTTCGATTCCTATTCGTTTATTGTATAGACGATGTTGCCTTTTCGCAGGCAGTGGCTCGCCAAGGTATTTGAACACTTCTGAAAACCTTGTAATAATACAGGTAAGTCGTAAACCTGTTGCTCCAAATGAAATCGAACACATTAGTCTACCCAATCCGGTAGCAAAATCAAGTTTAAAACCGGTCAACGTTTCCAAGATTATTGTCTAGACAAGCGTCGCGAAATGTCGAATCGACTTCCACTTATCGATCCGCTATTTCCTGGATATTATTTTCTTTTTCTCTTTTCCTTTTCTCCGCCTTTACCTTTATAATTGGCGAGCAGAGAGAAATTTCACAGTTGCGTTTGGCGAGATCTTTTACGGCGATCTCTCGGCCTGAGCTTCTTCGTCGCGCGAGCAACGTCCTCTGGACACGATACAAATGAGAGAGAAATAGGAAGAGAAGATAGATAACGAAAAAAAAAAAAAAAAAAGAAATACGTGAAAGTCGAAACGAGGAGACAATTTTAATTACGGAACAGGTGACGCCGGTATACCCAATTTTACACGGATAACATTGAAATACGTGGACGCGATGTTACTGGCTATTTCTGGCATACATTTAAGCAAAACCTGTATCCAAACGTACTAAGCATACGTTCGAAATGCAGACTGTTGTTAAAAATAGCGCATTAATAATTTATGAAGCTCGGCGAGCGGACCCCGCCATCCGAGTCGCTTTCAAAAGAATTTTGTCGCTTGAGAAACTTTCGCGTTGATCGCTTACGAAATTATTATATTGCTATTTCTGATCTATGGTATGGACGTTCCATGGCCAGTTTCGAAGTTATCGCAGCTTGAAACTTACTAAATTTCGTAATTTGCTGTATCGGAAATTCTCACGTCATTTCACGTATTTTGAATATACTTACGTACGCGCGCATTAAATTATCAATATACGAAACCAAAATACGCTTTGTCGCAGCATCTCAAGGTTTCGTTCGAACGTTATTTCCAATATCGATGTGTCGAATATACCAAGGCAACGAACGACGCTAATTTATTGAATGGCCTGATACAATTCAAAGTCCGTCTAAATCGAAAAATCTCCATGAAAAATACACGGCGATTAATATTCGACGCGTGTTTACCTCAAAGACCAAGACAAAGACCTTCAGCGTTCGTCGAATTTCGCCTGTACCGCTTCCACAGCCGAGTTTGCTCTACCTGCCGATTCGTCTAATAACTTTCCACCGGAAAGCTGTGCCGTGCGTGCGTGTGTGTAGGTAACAAGACAGGTTCTACCACCCTGGCCTGGCATACTCTGACATTTGCCAGGTTGATAGCCGGCGAGTGGTTCACCTATAAGAGAGCCGTGGTCGCCGCGTTACATTTACAACGCGGCCTGCGTGTTGTCCAAGGGATACACGCGTGCTTGCGTGCACCGGTGTCATAACCGTAGGTAGAGTACGTGCACCGAGTCGAACCGTTCTCCCACAGTTCTCTGTCGAGCTTCTTTGAATTTTACGGGCCCGTCACACGTAAAAGGGCCTGTTAAGCTTCGACTTTTTATTCTCATACGTCGACGATTTAGTTCGGTTAAACTGTCGCTCGATGATGATAATAATAATAATAATAATAATAATAATAATAATAATGATAATGGACGTTTCGCCAAGTCGTAGAATCCGGCCAATAAAATATGTAAATGGTCATCGTCTTGCTAAAAGCTGAAATTGGTAAAAAAAAAGAATGCGATTAAAAGATAGTGGATTCGCGTGTAAATACGCTTATAATTACGATCCAATGACGACAAACACGAGAATCGATCATGGTTTTTATAGTTCGGCCCGTTTAATTATTTTGCCGATCAGATAGGCAAAAAGATATTCCCCATTATGGCGAATGAGACGGTTTCCTATTTGACATAAAAATAGAATTAAAGATGCTTCGAATGGATAAATCCTGTTTACCTGTGTACTTCCATTTAAATCGTATTATCTCGTCTGCATCAGATAACGTATTAACTTTACACGTCGAGATAATCAAGCCGGTACACACCGTAGTACGTGTGCTGAAATTTGCATAGCAGAGAGAAATATTATTCTTAATGAATCGTAACGATGCATACCGAGCGATTTAACAGCGTACGGTGAATAATTTAAGTGAATATAACGCGTACCGTTCTTAATTTCTCTAAACGTATCAAATGGTACGTAAATATCATCAAGACGCGCCAACGCACGAATCCAACGACGTTTCGCCGTCGTTCCTTAAAATCGTACGTACGTAGAAACTCGATGAATAAATTCGGATCGATTAAACCGAATGACAGATCGGGCTAATTTCTTCTCGCTCGACGAACAAACTCTCAGCGATGCTTCTCTCGTAGCTGGTACAGTCAAATTGAATCTTGGACCCCGTGGCAAACGGCGCGTGCAAATGGCCGTATTGTTGGGCCCCCCTGGGCGCATTGTTTTGCCCTCGTACAAATTGGAAGCTTTTCGCAGATTAAATCGGACAATGCGAACGAAACGAAGCGTAATAAGTACGCTTCGGTAGGCTGTGTCTCGCCGCGGGGTGCAACCGTCCCGATAATCCTTCCATCGCTCATCGATATCATCGACTTCGTCAACTCGACGCGCACTGCGGTTCGTAAACACGGTAAGATTAAACTGCATCCATAAATTCAGTAAAACGCCCATCATATCCGCCTATATATATATATACTTCGTAGTAAATATTTGCCAATATCTGTAACGATTTAGCAGCGGGCAGGAAAGAACTACGTACTTACTGACAGGTAGTAGCGTGTAATAGCATCGTAATAGAGTGCAATCTCGAGCGACCACCTTCGAATCGTCGTGGCACGGCCGAGCGTCGTGTTTCGGTGGAATTTATCGCGACAATAAAACGATTAGGGTCATTAGCGAAGACGTCTTTACCGAGCCGAGGATGAAATTCAAGTTTCGATCTCGTGAAACGAGCAACGTTGTCGAAGATACTCGCACAAGGAAAAAAGAAAAGAAAAGAAAAATTACACGAACGTGTATATGGACGTACGAGTCGTTCGTCTTATTGACGACTCTTGTTCGCAGCTTTCTTCTTTTTCGCTCCTTTTTAATGGACTTGACGGATGCACGGGGAAGAACATCGAAGATGATTTGGAGAATTACCGCAGCTTCGTGCGTACGGTATACTCGTATTACTTGTACTCGTTGCGCGCCTGCTTTCGCATGGTTCGTCCTAACGTTCTATCGCGGTCTTTTTCTTTTTAGAAGCGACAAGCGTAATTGCTTGTGGCGATCATGTTTGATAGGGTAAATAGGAACTAACAACAAGGGTGTAAATAGATTAATTAGCAGCGCGGTAATGTAACGAGGAAATAACATAATACGTGAAATATATTGTAATTGTCTCGCGTACTTCTTTCCCTTTCCATTTCCACAGAATCGCAACACGAACCAATTTTTCATTTTAAGCGCATAAAAAGAAACAACTGGAAAATAAACGTATTTTGAATAACATATGACTAATGGAATATCCAATTGTCGAGTCAGCATTCGCTTGCGTCTTGGTTCAAACGAGATTCGCTGGAACTACGGTGGATAAAATTTTCCGAGCGCCTATAGGCGCCAACAGTAGTCGAAGCGTTAAGATCCGATAAACGGGCCTCCGAGATTATTCCAGATAATTCTACAAATCATATTCCAAAAATACCATCGCCGTCGATTTCGCGAGAAACAAACAAGCTCGCCCAGAAAGATTCTACCATTCCCGTTTCTCCCTTTCTTTACGAGCGATCGTGTTAAAAAGAAAAAGAAGGAAACAGCGCGAAACGATAGGGCGAAGTAGCTGAGCAAATAAACTGGCGATTTATAAAACTCCGTTAGAGTGTCAGAAACTGGCTATGACGGCGATTCTAACTTATTTCGCAAAGAACGAGAAATTCACGTTTTATCCGAACCAAAGGTGTCTCCGCTAACCGAAACGCGAAACGGACAAATTCAAATTCCAAAAATGGCGTTTACGTCGTATTGCCGAGACTTTTATTGCGGCTGGCTCGGGGTTGGAGTCGGTTTTCGTTTCAGCCTGCCCGTGGAATTCGGATGAACTTGTTATTTTGCTTTCGTTTCCCAGGAAACCGTGCGAGGAATTTTTATTCCATAGTTTCCGACCGTGGCCCGGCCAAAAACAGGCAGACATTGTCCTGACTCGATTGTTCGTCTTCTTTTTCTTCTTTCTCGCGGGCGAGACTCTTCGTCCGCTTGTTTCACTTTTTTATTCAGCTCGATAAACGTGACGGAGACACTGTTCGACGCGAACATCCAGATTCAATTTCTTCTCGGATGTTAAAGTACGAAGGATACAATGATCTAACGCAAGTTAATAAGACACGCGACGGTGTTAGTATCGTATCGAGTGCGCGAATTAATTTGACGTTGGATTAAAATTTTGCTCTGCGACAATGTGAATCGGCGATGATTCGTTCGATGACCAAGTTTATATCGCGCGACGGATAAGTAAAATTTAGCTTTGTTTCCAACAGACACGAAACCTAACTTACGCGTCTGGTATTTAACAACAATATCGATTTCGTTGTAAAATGTACCGCAATGGAACGCGATGACGTTAAAAACATGATACAAGAGCATGAAAAATTTGAGAAGCTAAAACGAGACAAAATATTTTTATACTTTAAAAATCTCGAATAAGAATATAAACAATTCTCTTTTTCGATGCGTGAGTTACAAATGTTCGAAACTGTCGAGCGGCGGTGTACTCCTTTTTCGATAGCAAAAAGTTTCCGCGAGTCGAGGTCGTCGATAATACTCAAAAGTACCGGCCGATCGCCTCAAGCTGAAAATAATAATTCATATCCTTATCGATTTTCATCTCTCGAAACCGAGACGTCTGTGGCGAGTTAAAGCGTTTAATCGCCTGGATAAATGACTAGGCATTACTTTCTCCTGTTTAAGTTTACGACGTTCCGACCGTTGCAAATCTTCTACGAGCAGAGAAAAGGGGAAAAAGAAAAAAGAGAAAAGAAACGAGAAAAGTTGTAATTGTAAAAAATAGCGATAAACTGAACGACCATGTTTGAACGAGGAATCCACGGAGTCGTTGTACGTTCGAATTAGTCGCGTCTGCGTAATCCTGTTATTTAGGCACACGTGATTAATTATGTATGCGCGAGGATGTGCGTGCACGAACGACCGACTGGTTGCCTCTGAATCGTATTGTTCAGAAAATCGCATCGAGATGCTCCAGAATGCCGATTGTTGTCGTTTCGATGGATTTTCCGACAAAGTTGGGCGACTTTTTGTTAAAAAATTGTAATCGTGTATATACGCAGTAATAGTTGTATAACGTTCGACGACAATACGAAGAATACAATTGGAAAGAAAATTTCTGATCGAAAAGGTAACGAGAAGAGAGAAAAGTTGAGAGAATAAAAATTGTTGGTAAATTATACGAAATACTCGAACGGAAAAGGAATTTTAATTCGAGACTAGGAATTAGGAATTTAAAATAAAACCTACAGTCACCCCCAATTGCCAAGGATTAAATTACCATCGCTTAATTGCTCGTTCACCACCTGGCGCGCGAGTCTTCCAGGCATCCTGCTTTGGGAAATTAATCGACCGATCGGACCACCTGCGTACAACATCATCGATACGTAGCCCTCTCGACGATTTTATTAACCTGATCCATATCAAACGATATATCGACAAAGTCTAAATTTGGTAGATGATTATACCATTCGTATTATAAAATGTTACCCTCAATCTTTTACAAACGCATTGAAATAGGGCAAATTTGATGTATTAACGCTGAACAGGTATGCAACGAGGTATATAACTTTTATACCTTTATATTATACCTTTATATAGTTTAAATAATAATATATAGGTATATAACAAGTATATAAGGTATATAACAAAATACATCACAAAATGGAATAAAATTCTCTCGAAATTGAAGTTCACCGAGCTAGTGAATTCTACATACCAAGAAGACGAACTAAGAGCTACCTCGAGGACGAAGCGAAGCATCTAGAAAGGACTAACGTTATTTTGTACTTTTTAAAGTAATAAGGCCGTGTAAACGCAATTTTTATCTTCTCAGTTGTAAATATAAATCGGTATATGTATAATCATAAATGATAAAAGATTATAAAAAGATTTCGGCGAACGACGCTTTTCCCTCTCAGTTCTCAATTATTTAACTCTTACAAGATACCGTTACGATTTCCGTGAAAATTAATTTAACATCTGCGTAACTGCGTCACAAAATGGAATAAAATTCTCTCGAAATTGAAGTTCACCGAGCTAGTGAATTCTATATACCAAGAAGACGAACTAAGAGCTACCTCGAGGACGAAGCGAAGCATCTAGAAAGGACTAACGTTATTTTGTACTTTTTAAAGTAATAAGGCCGTGTAAACACAATTTTTATCTTCTCAGTTGTAAATATAAATCGGTATATGTATAGTCATAAATGATAAAAGATTATAAAAAGATTTCGGCGAACGACGCTTTTCCCTCTCAGTTCTCAATTATTTAGCTCTTACAAGATACCGTTACGATTTCCGTGAAAATTAATTTAACATCTGCGTAACTTCCTCTGATAACGACCAGGTGATGCATTTTAATTAATCGTCTCTTTCTCGTTATAATTGATCGTTATTACACAACCGATCTAAACAATTTTCTTCTGTTGTATATCTTGTTATATACCTTTATATAGTTTATTATATAGTTTATCTAGTTATATACCACACGTTGCATACATCAAATTTGCCCTATTTCAATGCGTTTGTAAAAGACCGAGGGTAACATTTTATAATACGAATGGTATTGTCATCTACCAAATTTAGACTTGGTCGATATATCGTTGAACATTTGGCTTCTGATTTCTGGACTCTAGCTCTAACGAATGTTACATTTGCTAATTTTATAATTACTAAAAACGCACGCATATTACCTGCAAAAATAAGATTGTTCGTCAGTAAGATAAAGACGTAAATTTTACTATAATCATTTATACACAACGTATGTAGGTACTACTTAAAAGTGAAACGAACGATTTAATATTTCCAGAAAAGCGAATTAGCCATTTTTCAATCAGCGATCTCTCGCTACACCGTTTACTCGATTCCTTTCTCTTTTACCCTGCTTCGAGCGTTAACGTTGCAAGTTGCGAGTCAACGTTAGGGGAAGTGGTGTTGACGAACGGAACGCGAGGAATTCGCCAATGGCTTTTCCGTTGTGCCAACAACTCGCTGTATTCTGCAGACAGAAATTTAAATAACGTACAGCAATATCCGTAACACGGCAGTGCAACTCGTTACCGCGGAGCTAGTCGATTTGGAATTTCGTTATCTGTCAGCCGAGTCTATAAATACGTTTATACTTATCTATGCGCGTTAGTTGCCGGCGGATAAACGAGGCTGCGGTTGTTTGTTAGTTTTAATTGCTCGTACGCGATCTAAACGTCGTTATGTATTAAGCAGAGACGTGATTACCAAACGGTTTGATCGTATACAGCACGTAGCTACGTAAATTTAAATTAAACGTGAGTACGTTTATTGGGAAGGAACTTATGTCTTCATCAAAAAAAAAAAAAAAAAAAAAAAAAAAAAAAAAAAAAAAAAAAAAAAAAAAAAAAAAAAAAAAAAAAAAAAAAAAAAAAAAAAAAAGAAAGAAAGAAAGAAAGAAAGGAAGGAAGAAGAAACACGAGACGAGAAAACTGAGAAAATCGACATTTGCTTCCGTACGATCTCGTTCGTCGGTTTACGCGGAGTATCCGCTTCGCGTGGATTCGTTCGACGCGAATGAAAATCGCGTAAATAAAGTTTGTCGGTATAAAAGAAAAACCGTGTACGCGTACGATGACCAGCGCAACGTAACGTACTTTTATTCGTATCTCGTACGGCAGTGACGCGTGTAAACATCGCCTAAACCAAATAGCTAGCAGTAACAAGCGTATAGTTTTTAAAATTTTTAGGAAAACATATTTTCTGACCGCGTAAATCAAGATCGCGCGTAAAACCTACGTAAATTGTGTCGTAATTTACCGCGTAAATTCACGAACCAGCGTATAAAATATTCGACGATAGATGACGAGTAAGATGCGTAGGATTCGCTTCGCGTGTGGTAATTGTGACGCGATGAAAAAGTTGAAGAGTCGAGCCGGCGATCCTCGATCGGAGGTTTGGTTTTCGAACGAGCGTAACCTGCATCCGAGTCATAATTCAACAGCCACAATGATTCGTGACCAAGACGAAGTAGCAACGACACAAAGTTGCAGTCGAGTTACGCGTGACGAAATTTATGTTGCCGCGAAACAAACAAGTCGCCGTACGAAGCTCGTTTCTTCGCCTTTGCTTCGTAACGCTGCTATTCTTCACCGTTCTTGACTCCGTGTGAATTATGGTCTTGCGGTTTTGCGAGGCTACTCTAATGTTTGGCTTAATGTAAAAATTCCCTAAAAAGAACCACCATTAAGTACGATATCTGTACGCGCAAGTTTTAAAGAAAATCTCGCTTGAAATTGGAATTTGCAACGGTAGTTGCGCGAACGATCGCACAGTTAAGCAGCGTAATTGTAGCATCGGTATTTGGAACGTGAAATCGGTCAATTTAATATCTCGTCGTCTTTTTATAATCTCCAACCTTTTTTAAACATACAACGTTGCGTTATTCCGGTAGATGGGACAAGATGCGAGAAATAACGCGGCAATCGTTCAACCTGTTACCTTCTGCGGCAAATCAATCGGCTCGTACTCTGTCGATGGCCAAACACGCCGGATGCGACAGGCTGTTCGTCTAAAAATCCCTTTGTTTAACGTTGCGTTATTATACTTGTATTAAAGACGAATTATGTCGTGTTTGCATTCCGTTGGTAAACGAAACGAACTAACTCGATCGCCAGTTATATTTTAGCGGCGTATACGAGACGCGTTACGAGCGGACAAACGATCCAGTCAACAGATTTAGAAGCTGCAGTATTTTAATGTCCCGCGATATCGACGACAGGTGTAATTGAATTTAGAAATCAGCGTTTTCCTCGCACGTAAAGTTGAGTAAATGATGTCGTCGTATTATTAATATCTGTCATTACGTGTATGCTTCGAATTGCAAATTATTATCGTTCAAATGACAAGTTGCATTTACAGTGAGATACAGGCTTGTTTCGAAGAATCGTTCGATTCTTGAAATACGTTCGTTAATACGAAAGAACAGATCTTCCGGAGGGTAGAAAGTGTCGAAACTTAAGTATAATTGGCTTCTTCGAATAAACTTGATAATTTCCAAGTAATTAACAGTTCGAATTAAACGCTGGCAAACGATAAGAATCCGTCGATCATCGGTCAACATTAAGAGAATCTCCCCCGATTTCGTAAAATTTTCGTCCGACGTGGAGCTACGTGCTCGCGTAGAATGACCATCTGTGTCGAGCATCAGAGGCCTCCGATACGATCGCAAAAACCGCGATCATTGGTGCAAAACAGGCTGACAGTGTCGGGACGAGAAAGAACTGTTCGCCGATCGACACGTTCGCCATCACGAATGTTTTATAGTTAATTAATAGCACGGCGGTCGCGGCCGATGGAGACCAGGAATTTTTCAGCAATTATTCGTTTCGTCGGCAACCGTCACGCGCACGCAACGCCACCGCGTCGCGACGATCGGTCGCCATTATCAACACTGCGACCGATCGGCACAACCGATTCCAGTTTGTCCCCTTTCTCGGATTGGATCTAACGAAAGCGAAATAAATCAACGGTTCCCCTCTGAACGAAGCAAAGAATATTTTACACAGGAACGTGAAATCGAACGATTAACAAGTATCGATCGATAAGATTTAAATTACAGAATCGAACGAACGTTGTGAAAAGCGACAGAGCGGCGCGGAAATTCTTTCCCTCGACTATTCGATGTTTCGCGGCTAAAATTAAAGTTTCGCGCGAGAAAATGTAACAGCAGATCGGTCGATCGTTCGCCTAATCGTCGGCTCTTACGGGTTTTTGAAAGCGGGAGGAAAGCACGTTTGCGAGCGGACGCCGAGATCGTAATTCACTTTCACCGATCGTCGTGTGTCGAGCTTGTTTGCATCGAGCGTGTAACGTTGTTTCTTCTTTACCTCGTGACGCCAAATTCCTTGACACGTTGCGTGGAGGATCGCGCCAGATCGCGTACCATACGACGTACCGCGTTACGTGCTACTATTCAAATAATAATGGTATAATAACGGTAATAGCAGTTTGTTCGACGATATAATCGTACGTATGCGAAACAGAATTCGAACGAAAAGTATAATGCTGTAGGTTAAGGTAACTAGCCTATTGTGCGTTACGTGATTCTACTAGTTTAAATATTCTCGTTTCTCTGAATATTTATATTTCCACGTGAAATTAATACGTTACCGTATTGTACTTCAGTTTGCCATACCTGTGTCTAGTATTTTTGTCCACTTTCTTGCTGATTTCTCGCTAATTAATTTCGACAATTTTTTTTTTTTTTGGAAATCTCCTTGAGGCACCTATAATTCTTGAAAGCAAGATTCCATTCAAGTAATATCTAGAAATTAATTTATTTAAAAAAATTCATCTATACTTCATTAGCACCTGACCGTTTATTAAGAGAGTAGTAAAAATAGTTCCTCTGTGTTGAATATTTAAACCGTTAAACTGTTACAAAATATCCTGTCATTGTAAAATGTTAATATACTTTTTATTCGCGAACGAATTAAAAAACGAAGAAGAAGAAAGACGAAACAAACAATTTTCAAGAAAGCCAATGCCACAAGATTGCGTGCTTAAGAAAGCGGTATTTCACTTTGTTTTTTTTTTCGTTTCTTTTTCTTTCGCGCATCAATTCAAAATTTACGAGGTGCTAAGTGAGAGCACTCGTTTAAATACTCGAGCTGCGAGACAAATGGTACACTCTCTAAAATCCAATTATTCCAGCGAATTTGAGAAATTAAACTCTACCTTTCCCATTCGTTATTATTTTTCACCAAATTTTCTCTCTTCTTCTTTTCGTTTCAGCTGACACACACACACACACACTTCTATTATAATCTACCTTAATCAGGAATCTAAAATGTCCCGATCTCGATATAACCGTCTTTACCTGACATTGATATATTTCTTTTACGGCGTTTTAATTAAAAATATCGTTACGATGAAAGTATAAGAAACTTCAACTGTTCGTAGCAGCGAGAGTTTTCTATAAGAATTAATTAGAAAATCTGGAAAAGACGCTTTTGTTTCTTCGACGCGCGCGTGATCACCAAGGTGTATTAAAATTGTTCCAATTAACATGTAAAAATCATTAATTATCAATACGGATACGCCTTTGGAGCAACTGGCTCCATTAATCGAATTGATCACTTGCGTAAAGAAGAACAAACTGGAAAGTAACCAGGTTAATTGTTTATTGCAACAATATCGGATATCTACTTTTTACCGATAATTATTATTACAAGCAAAGGATCATTAATCTCTAACCGATTATTCACGCGAACCGTGTTTAGAATCGTTGCACGGATGAGGAGCAAATTTTGTAGGTTGAAACGTAAAATGTGTCAGGTTTTACCTACTTTGTCCACATTACAGAGATTATTATGCTTCCGATATTTCATATATCCTTTCGTATTAAGCGCATCCTGTGCATCTTTCCGCACCTTCGAATTCCCCATAAACGCAAAAAAATCTGCAGCCTAGTTCGCGAGTTGGGCTTTGTGAAATCTCGTGTCATTAATTTTCTATTAATTTTTTCCTCCCGTTAAAAACTGCCCGGCGCATCAGCAGCTTCATAAATATTATTCGCACAATTTGCTTAAACGCAGTCGCGCGTAAAAAGCTTTGCCACCACTGCTACACGTTATTCGTATTATAGAATAAATACGAGGCGCATCCTCGACGTAAGTTCTGATTGGCTATTAGAGAAAAGCAGAAATTTATCTCCATAACGTTTCACGTTCGTCCAGTTCGTACGCACCTTAAACTACTTTGCCGCGTAGTTTTTACTATTATTCGGACACTTTGTCATAACGGGACATCAATTTTTGTGTCTCCGCTTCGTAGAACGGTGCCATTCGAGCGCCGAAGGTGGCACCCAAGCGTCAACGTAATTCCTCGAACAGCAAACACAAAGTGTTCGATGAAATTTGTGGCAAATCAACGCGAAGAGTGGAAATTGTGTTACGCCGTCTGGAATTTCGGAAGTTAGGCTACCGCTTTGTGGCCTGTCCAACGAGACGCGAGAATAGACGTAAACGAAACGCGATCGCGACTCTCTCGTCTGGTTGGACAGACTATAGGCGACATCATTCTACGAAGCGGGGATAGAAAAACTGGTGACCTCTTGTCTCGTGTCCAGTCTCGGCAAAGTTGAAAACTACGCGGCGAGCCAGCTCAAGTTGCGGTAGAACGCAAGCAACATCGAAAGATTTGAAACTGAATTTCTGTCTTTCGTCGATGATCGATCGCAACTTATTTTCCGGATATTGTGCGAATCGAAGGGTTAATTAATCGAGATTCGCGGAACAAACAAAGTGGAACGTTCGCATGGCAAGTCAAGACACGTTCGTCCCGAGTGGATCAGATTTCGATCCTTGTTGCGCTCCGGTTGGCCGTTTCGATCAACGCTCGTAGCTCAACGGGTGAAAGTGCTTAGCGACGCTGAATGCGAGCTTAATGCAAATCGAAGGGAGAATCTCGCTGACGTACCCTCATTTGCATAACGTATTGTCGCTTTTGAAGCGGGCCGGCGACTCGCGAGAAGGCCAGAGAAATCCGCACCGTAAAAGCAGCCGGTACTCCCAGTAAATAATTCGACCTGGCCGGTTAACGGAGATACTACGTTCTGTTCGTTGACGCGCCACATGCGATCGACGTATTCCCTCGACCGTTCGTTCGAGAAAACAGCGAGGAAAAATTTTTTTTTACAGGAAGCAGACGCGCGTGTCTCGCGTGAAAATTTCTGTGGAACGTTGTTTAATCGAAGACAGAGTAAAGTATGTCTTATAATCGAGCGTCGATACTTTGTTCAGAGTCTTTATCAATCGCGCATCTTTCCCTCTAAAGTGCATCGGTCCATCGAATTTGTCGTCGCGTTTTTTTATTCGATCTGTCGTTACACGATTTTCTTTAAATCATTCGATATTCCGATGCAACGCGAAAATATCAACGGTCCACGGACGAACGCGAAATCCTGCAAGGATAGAAGAAGGGAGTCCATGTTTGGCGGACGACTTCTTATATAAAGTGACTAAGGTCCTTTGTTTCTTGCATCTTTCCACTTTCCACTTTCGCAAGCATACGTAGCTGCAAACGTTTGATATTACGATGGACTAACGGTTAGATCGTTGGTCGCTTTACGATGTTAGGGTTAATGCGAAAATATTTGATGGACAGTTGGACAGGTATGTGTGTTAAGGAAATTATGTTCATTCCCGATCGTTTCTGACAGTTTTATCATTTGCTTTATTGCGAACATCGTACAAGCAGCGTCCCGACCTGCTAATACTATTACTCGAAATCTAAGGTAATCGTATTCAGTAAGTAGCATAATAGATAGCGCTTCGTTTAATGGTCAATACGTTCCTTCTATCTTTTTTTTTTTTTTTTTTTTTTTTAAATTCTAAGACACGACAGCATGACGATTAACTGTATAATTTTATTTTCAAATCTGACATACATACAGTTCTCTCTCTCTCTCTCTTGCTATTTCTCCGTTATCCTGTGTTTATCTACTCTCTAATTTTCGAGTCTGTCGTTCTGGTTTTTGGCTCGTATTTCTACAAACAGGAAAAAATTCCCGAAGAATAATTAAAAAAAAAAAAAAACGAGCAAGATAACTTTGTGCGTCTTAGAAGAATTCCAGGAATGTTTCTTTTACCTTAGACAGACTTTGTTCTGACAAAGATAAAAATCGTACAGCCAACCGGACGAAGGATAATCGTTGCCGGGAATTTCAGTTTTCCACGTTGTAAAAACTTCGCGCGTCATAAAGATTAATGAAATTGCGATGAAATTATTATAAAATTCTTTCCTCTCGTCGGGTTCGTTCGACGTTCGCGACGATACTCTCGACGCGACGAAATACTTCCAAGGATGAAGAATTCCCCCTCCCTCGGAGCGCCTATCCATTTAGAAACGAGGAGCAGAGAAATCGAAAAAGGGAGATTCTAACGTTTTCTTGCGATGAGTCGAAGCATTTATCCGGTATTCGAGTGTCGCGGCGAGAAACGGACACGAAACGCCGGTAAAAAGCGTAAAAATCCAATCAGCCGCTCGTTACCGATATTTTTCTAACCGTCGAGCTGGGAATTCTCGTGAAACGAGGAGAAATGAAGTAACGTCGTTGCTCTGCTGAATCGTCGGTAAATCAATCACAGCAAGATCCACGATTTAGCGTCGCGAGAATCGTGTCACACAGTCTCCTTCTAACCTTCCATTTTCCACCCGATATACATTCGGAACCAGAAATCTAAGGATTTTTAACGATTGACTCGTTCGATCGTGAAACTTATCGAATACCTGACGATCGAACAGTAACACAGAGAGGCGGGATGACTAATAATTTTCTGTCTCGAGTAACGAATTCGAAGACGAGCCAGCGAGATTGAACGAATGGACGAACGTAACGATTTCGCGTAACTTCGTTGCAACGAGTTTCTCTTAAATCGGCTGTGTCTTTTCTGCGTACAAAGCCAGATAAGAAACTATATTTCAGATATACATAGGCGTGTAACAGAGATGTAACGGAGGTGTATTGCGCAAAGCAACGTTTCGCTATCGCGTCCAAGGGATTTTACCGTGGATGGAAACAATCGTTGCGACTATTACGCTATCGTGGATCTGTTTCGGGTGAAAAGGGACGGGGGAAAAAAAAAAGGCGATGACCAACCGCCTCTCGCGGCCCCCGAAGAACAAAGGTGTACGGTTGCGTTCGCTTAAGGAGGCGGGGATCTAATTTCACGCTGTCGTTGCATAATCCTGGATGCGAATATAACACCCGACGCGTATTTATCTTCCACGGTCGGATCCATCGATCTTATTCGAACGACCATCGGTTAATTTCATTTCGGTTATCCCGGTGAATGAAAAAGAACGGTAGAATGCGAATAAAAGAGGAGTAAGCGTGTCGTATGATACACAAGCACGCAATTATTTTTTTCTTTTTACACAATTCCCTTGCAAGTTGTTTAAGAACAGAAGCAAGATTTGTTGAAATTGTACGTACACGTAGGTGTCGATGATTGTATTGACGATCAAAGGTTGCACAAAAAGGTAAGTTACTATACCCGCAGAATTTGCTAGAAATATACCGCTTACCCGCATGACGGATGCAGAAAGATGTTTCGAACGCGTTTCTATAAAATTGATATCGTTTCGTCAGCGAGCAGAACGCGCTCGATCAGTGCGTCGTGCATTTGCCGCACGATCGTTTCGAAACGATCCAATCACGAACGATTGAGCGAACCGTTCGAAAAGAATGATCGATATGTCTTTTCGACGCGTATAGAGACGGCTGCGTCATCCGACGGATTTCATTCTCGATGACGTTTCTCCAGACCGCGTCGCTGAAATTACTGTCACTCGAAAATCTCGAGGATCTAGAACCAGCTACGACGTACGTACATTATGACGTACATTTTATTTTATTCGTCGATTTTACGATTTATGCGTCGCGCGTACTTGTTATTACGTTTCGTCGTTTTATTACCGTCGTTCAATCGTCGTACATAGTCGAATAAATTATCAATGTTTTTTGTTCGATTAATGGACGATTTCGAATGGTCGTTCGCAAAATATTTGAATAGGTTTTTAATAATACATTTGTTTGTCCTCCGGACGTAAAGAAATAAACGGGCGGTAAGATATCTTTGAATGTTAGCGCACATAGCGTTATATTTACACGTCGTTTCGAACATATTGTGCACGTTCGCGCGCCATATTTCAAGTTACGAGCACGTTAATTACCAACTCTGCCAAAACATGGCAGGTGCTCCATCGACTTGGAGTTTCAATCGTTGGCTGTCACGCGTATAGCGTTTCTTTGTTTATTTTTCTGCCTTTCCTCGTTTCGTCTTCCTCGCCATGGTAGATTGGCCAAGCTTGGTCAACCTGTGCGAATAATCTTTGCATTATCCGCCACTCTTTGATAGCAAATCTTTCGTTTAAATTAATTTTTACTACTCGTGATTTTCGATTGAGAACGTCAACTTTGTATAGAAGGTACGGTTGATTCGTTGATCTCTTCAACTCTTCGATCTTCAAACTCGCGTCACCGAGTTCTCGCTTCGCAGACGTAAATTCGTATTAATATAATGCGATAAAATACACCCTGGGGACTGTTCGTGACAATGAATCTGAATATCAAACACGAAAAAGTACGACGTGTCTACCGTCATAGCAACATCGATGAATATGTAATTAATCCAGGTAGATAAAGGAACGAATCCCGTACTTTGATCACGTACGCTACACGTAAAAATATCCAAGAAATCGACTCTGTTGGACTAGCTTGAAATTTTCTTCTCATTTTACACGCTACTTCTAAACATTAATTGCATCTTAATACGATATCCTACGCGCTAAACTTCGCACACGCATTCGTACAAAAATTCCAACGAAATATCAAACGTCCTTCGACGTAAGAAGATTTTCTAACCGATAGGAATTTATTCCTGCTTCTACTGCTACTATTACACACGAAGAAACCTTGAAAAGATCTTATTTCCACTTCTATGATCATCACGCACTAAGAAACCTTGAACTTCTGTTCGTTAACATCCTGTAAAACGTAAAACCTTCGACTAATCCGCACATCGTCCAACAACAAACTCGCTTCAACGTTATTTTCTGACTACCAATGCACGATGCAATTACGCCTACACCTTGAATCGAACGTCTCCTCAGACCTGCGAACCGATCTTTCGTACGATACACCTATTTACTCGTCTTACGGTAGATTTCCTGCTTTGACGGTGAAAACTTGAACGAAAATACGATCTCTAAACCAGAATATTAAATAGAACGCGAACGAAATAAGGTATTTTCTTGAATCGTAAGATCTTGTCGGAATCAATTTTTCAAATAAACTTTCTAACGGAATAAACGCCATCGCACAGGACGAAACTGCACAGAACCGTAATGCATGAAACGTCCACAAGTTGATCACCGATGATGCTCCTATCGAAATTTTCTTCAAACGAAACACGATCCTCCTGGAAAAAAAAGCAGAAGCAAAGCTTCCTAAATCTCAAAGTCCAAACTCTCGTCGATCTATCAGGCAATTTCCAGCGATCTTTGTACACTTGGCGAACTTCTCGACAACGGAAAACCAAACGTACTGCTCGTAAAACAAACTACCGCAAACCGTGAACTCAATCTCTCGGCGATCTATAGCTTTCGTTGATCAACTGGCGGTGACCTGCATACACGTTTGTTCACAAATTCTCGTCAAATTAGAGACAGCTGAGAAACCGCGGCATTTTTCACAGAACCAAACCACAGAAAGACCATCGACGTCTATCTCGACGAACCAACCACCGCTTACTACGTCGTTGCTCTCCTAATTCACACCACACGTTCTACGAATGCTTCGCTGCAAAGATATTGCTCCAAAGCGCGAAAGTTGCGGCAGAAAACGTCGCGGATCGACAGAATTTTCCCACTTGGAAATTGGCACTTTCCTATGTGCGCGCGCCGCTTTCGCGGATCGAACGCGGAACCCGTTCCTGCTTCCTGGACGAACCGTCGAAAACTTGTCCGCGCGAAAGACCTCGAAACGCTTCCACTGAAAATCGCGCGGCGTTAGCCGCTTTCGCAATACGGACGACTGGTTGCGCTCGCGCGTAACTCGTCGCACACTCGCACGCTCGTACTCTCACGACGAGTAGATCGTTGCACCGCTCGTATCCACGCGGTCGAATATACACGCGCGTGATACACGTGTGCGTGTCTCCCCATACGTGTCTCGGATCCAGAGTCGTAGAGCGTCTGCCCACACGAGTGTACGCCATGGTAGTGTGTGCGTGTGCGCGTGTGCGCGTGCGTACGTGTGCGTGTGTGTGTGTGTGTGTGTGTGTTTGCGCGTGTGTCGATCACACGATCAGACACACAGCCACGGATGCGAGACACGCTCGCGCGGACCTGCACGTACACAGAGGCGCGCGGAGAACAGGCAGCGCACGTACGAGTGTGTACTATACCGGAACGAAGCGGAGAGTGACTAACCTCTGCGAATAGAAGATGGACGTCCACGGGGATAGCTGGCAGGAATAATCCTCTGGTCGACAGCTGACTGAAGAATCGATGGAACGGTCAGAAAACGATCGTCGAGACCTGTCTCTTATGCCACGGCATGCTGCACGCTCGATATTCTTCGTTCAACGGGCAAATATTTCGTCAGATATAATTCATAGAGAATAACGATCGTAGTTGTTCGGGCACAAAGTGTCACAGTGGAATCGACGACGAAACTTGGACGATAGCCATTCAGTTTGTCCTTGACGATAGATGGATCGAGCAACGAGACGCACGATTCGTATGCGTGCTAGCCAAGCAGCGGTTAACGTCAGACACGACGATACACACGCCGGTGTTACACACCACTGGCAGAAGCCGAGTTAACCTCGTGAAAATTGCAAGACGAGAGAAGGTCCGGGTCGCACGGAAGAGATCCACCGGCAGAGGAACCCGGACACGCACCGTGTGCCAGGAGAACGGGACGTCCACGCGTTCGCGCGGCCGGATACACGCTACCAGATGTTGACGTCTCGCGAGGAGCCCGGACGCCGCCACGCTAGCGTTTACACGCGAAAAACACTCTCACTCGCGACCGAACACGGACACGTATGTTCCGCTAGCTTATCCACCGGATTAACACCTCGTTGGCACGATGGTTTCTTTCTTCCCGTGGAACGTGCGCGCCGTTCTCTTCCTCACCCACTGGTCTCCAACTGTACACTCGAACGTTGTTCACGACATGTACGCGCCTGTGATGTTCGAACATACAGTTAGAATATATCGTGGAATATATCGGTGAACTGGAAAGAAACACGAAGGAACGCGACGACTTTTGTTCGCTTGGACGAAACAGGGGCACCAAGGACCAAAGTCCTCGATGATCACCGATGTTGGCCGTTGCTGGTGGCTCGCGTTACGCACGATTAACGATGCCGCGACGAGCACGATACCATCCTGGGACAACGTGCACCAGGAACGGAGGTCTGACTGCGATCCAACCCGATCCAACGTGGATCCAGCTGTTCGTGGACGCCGATGTTGTCCGGGACAGTGTCACGCGGCCGTAAACCGTATTGCTCGCCGGCGACCGTACGACTGTACGCGTGGTGGAGGTGGAGGAAGGAGGAGATAGAGGTAGCGGTAGGTAGTGGCGGAGGAAAAGGTGGGGAAGGAGGAGAACGCTTCTTCGTGTTCCTCTTCGAGACTACCTTGGTGCACCTTCGGCTGCTGATCTCCTCGAATTCTCTATCCGGAGCCGAGAGAGAGAGAGAGAGAATTTGTTTTTCTCCGAGAGAAGCCGGATGTTGCGAAGGAAGAGACAGGTCTGCCCCCGCGGCTTCGCTGCTCGAATTTTTTTCCCCCTTCCGGCCGGGGAAGCTACGCGACTGTCGACTGCCGCGGGAAACTCGTGAAAAACGACTTCCTGGGGAAATTACATAGATACGCTTCAACGAGAACAACTATATAGAAGCCTGATCCGCTGCCGTGAAAACAGGTCAATCTACGCTGGCCGGCGGAAGAAATCGAGCAACGCGACGTAAATCGACTGAACGATTCTCGAGAGTTTCACCGATAGAAACGTAGGAATCTCTATGATTTTTATATCCGCTATATATACGTATATATATGTACATATATATGTATATATAATATATATACATACGTATATACATACATACATAGATACATACATACATACATATATACATATGCTTCGTTCGAAGTTGCTCGGAGACAGCGGAGAAACGCAGATATAGGAAAAAGAGTTACGACGAGTTGCCTCGACTCGAAGCTTCCGATGGGAAAGCAGGAAGGAAAGAGCGACGACGGACGCGTTGGATCGAGTTGCGAAGCCTGTACGGACGGTAAGAAGAAAACGGACGGCGCACCGCGACGGACGTTGGCAAGGCAAGGTAAGACACTGCATGCTGGCGCAATGTCTTACGGTGGCCGCGGTGCGCTCTATGGCGTGCATCATGGAGGACTTACAGCGGTATACCTTGCCGGGGCTTCGGCACGCCGACGAAAGGGGGTAGAGAGTCGGGGCCGCGAGCAAGATAGGCGCCACGAGGTGAACAGAGACGATCGTAGCGAGTACAACGAGCCGAGAGAATATATACTAGGTAGGTAGGTAGGTATGTATTTCGCCTCGAGCGACTCCAGGTATAGCGGTACTCTTCGACTTCCCTCCCCGCGACCTCACCTGGTCCCCTACCCTAGGCTATACCACCACCTCGGTTCCAGCCACCTCTCGTTTCCCCTCTCCACACCTCGCCGCCACTACCACCTGGTCGAGTATCCTCCTCCACCTCTTCCTCCTTCTCCCTCTTCCGACCACTGTCCTGGTACCCCACGTTGCCCCTCGTTTTTCTACCTCCAAAGGTGGCCCGTGTTTCTCTACGTGTGTATTATACGTTCACGATGCTGCCGCTCCGCTGCCGTTGCTGCACGTGTCGCGATCCTACGACCACGGTCCTACGGAACCATCGTCCGTGTATCTGCCGAACGTTGTGTACACCGTTTCCTCCTCTTCTGCTCTCTGCCTCTCGAGTAGAGCGTATAGAGAGCGTGTATGGTGGCTCAACAACACGTACAGACGGTAGGTCTGCGGTCTACCGCTCGACGCAGCGTGCACGGCCTGCAGGATCTCTCAAGGACGTAGGCCGTGAGCTTTTCGGGCCTCGCTCGACCTACTGCTGGACGAGAGCGCGCGCGCCGAGTCGGAGACTTCGATGAGCGCGTAAGAAGGGTCCCTGCCCTCTGCGGCTGAACGGAGAACGGCGCGATCGTTTGGTTGGTTGGTCGGTCGGTTGCCTGGTGAGACGAGCGCAGCGTACCGTTTTCATGCGATGCTACGACCCCTCTGGGGAGCACACGTGTGCTGGCGGGATACTGGCGGTTGCATTAACCCTTCAACGTGCAATTTTTTTTCGCTCTAACGTTTCGGTCAAAGGTGTGCGGAACTTTGATTCGAGCGTCGATCGGCTCGACGCTTTTCGTTTTTATTCGTGACTAACGGTGATTTTTTTTTTTTTTTTTAAACATAAATTATTTATCTCTACGTTCGTCCTGTACGGGGTATCGTCGGTTTCGAAGCAAATAATTGGAAATATTATATACAGGGAGAATTGAAGATTATTTGACGCAGGTAGTTGAGAATACCGAGGCAAGTTGTAAAAGTACAGGAACGTTTAAAATAACGTTCTCTAAAAATTGAGTGAAATTATAGGAAAGAAACGAACAAGACAGTTTATTACATTGTTAATTAAGTTTCGTATCGGTTCTCGTTCTGCCCCCCTTTCACTTTGCTCCTAGAAATACGCGAGAGAAATATGGACGAATCTCGAACGTATCCAATTTATAAATTATGGCGATCGTTCGTACGTTGAAATTAAGTCGACGTATTTTCGTACAATCGAAGTAATACGATAAAAGAGTAACACGCGTATACGTAAATTACGGGTTACTTTCCCGTTGTCAGAAACATTTTCACGAGTTTGGATAAAAAACCGTAACTATGTACTCAACTTCGCCAACAAGTAGTCTAAAAAATGATGGTAGCTTCCTTTTTTAACGCAGCAACCGGAATAGCTATTAACGTCGCACTACAAAACAATGTCTTTGACTTTGCTTCGTCGTTTCTCCGCGTTTCAATTTCCCTTACGTATCAAAAGTTCTTCCTTTTCACCGACGAAGAAACTTAAAAAGACCTATACAACGAACAACATCTTCGTATTCGCGGCTCTTTGATACGTTTGTTACCAATACTTTGAAACTTAACGTAACGCAGCCTATCTCAATTTAGATCCATTAGATCCACCGTTTCATCCACCAATAAATTTGCCGCTTGACAAGAAACTCGTCTCCATCGCCGATTAAACCACTCGCCTAAAGTGGCCTAAACTACAGCACGCGAAGGTGTAAATCGAGCTTCCAGCGGCACGTCTCGTCCTCTGCTACAGCTTCCTGTCGGGCGTTCCGCTTCGCGCCTCTACGCTGCGGTCGCAGGAGCGCGTTTCAGGGCGCGACCGGTGATAAATCGGGCAAAAGGACGATCGTCGAAACGAGGGGATTCCATGGCTCGAGGCGCGCTCACCTCGCTTCTCCCGATACACGCGCTAAACTGGTATTTAAAGCGGTTATCATTTATCGTGAAACCGTTCCGCGAGACGGCGAGCTGCAACACTATGCTCGATCCTTTTTCCCCTCTTTCGCTCTTTTCTCTTTTCTTTTCCTTTTTTTTTTTTTTTCTTTTTCACTTTGTTTCTTTTTCGTGTTCTCGCGCACCGGCTGGCCCCTCGGCGCGTGCACGTGCTACCGGGCGATCGGTCTCTCTTGCAAGCGGTGCAAAGAGGAGGGAAAAAGCGGAGACGAAGGCGGCCACTTAATTGCGGAATACCAGCGCACGTGCACGCGTCGATAACGCGCATCCTTTCCGCTCCTCTGACATCATCGATCAGCCACCCTGCGCGATTCTCCCGCTTTTTGCCGCGGCCTCCGGTTCTTTCGTTCGCTCGCGCCACCGCCATTTTTCGCCATCACGGTTATTAGTCAGGATCGGACGGTATTTTTGCCCTGCGGGACACTGCAGATGCATCGATGGCCTCGGGACTCGTTTTGCCTCCTTCGAGGATAGAAGAGATCGGCGCGACGAAGATAACAATAAGCGTTCTTGGAGATATTTCTCGCCGATTTGCCGAACATCGGACTTGGTTATTTTCGTCATTGTTTCCTTTCTAACGCGATCTTCGTACTCGGCGCCTCGAGTATCGTTCGTATTTTGGAAGTTTCCTGATCATCCGTAGAAAGAGCGCGAGTGTATGACAGCGTACGCGTGTAACAGCAAAGACAACTACGAACCGTGTCAGTTATTTAGTATTTACAACACGGTGCAATAATCTGTCAATGAGTTCTTTACGCGTTTTAAAGTTTACTTTAAAATTCATCGTCGTTTCTTTTGTTCGTCCAACTTTATGCTAGTTCTTATATCGAGCAAAATGAAGAAACTGGTTAATAGAAGATCAGTGTTGAACTTTCATCCGCTATTGCAGATGCTGTATAAAGTTTTAGTTCCGATAATCTAAAAGCTGTACTTTTGATCATTTGTCTTTTAACGACTTGGTACGCAATGTACTAATCGTAACCGAGTATCGACACGCGTTGTCGATAACGTTTCGACTATACAGATTAGATTAAAAACATTAATTGCAAAATGTGATATCTGTTGGAATACATTCGCGAGACAGCATATCCAATTATAGGTAGATTTAAAAATTCATGAAACAGAAATCGAGATAAACATCGAACGATCTCGACTTTCAAACAAACTTCGCCGCTCTCCTCTCCTTTTCGTGACTCGCGTTATTCTCGTCTCTCGGATAGTCAAAGCAACGCAATTTATCTATCAAAAAGGACAAAACGTCTCGCTACAGACGCGTTATCTGCCAAAGAAACAACTTCGACGTATTTTGTGTTCGTTTGCGTTCGATTAAGACCTTCTCGCGACGAAAAGAACAAAACGTAGGGAAAAGAGAAGCAAGAGATCGGCTGAGACCGGTGGCTAGAGATAAAACCAAAGACGAATTCGTATTTCTGGCTGTTCGTTCTAATCTCGAGCGTGTTACGCGCGTCGTCACGGTGTTCTACGGTGAATAATGGACACAAAGAACCTAGATCCAACAACGAAAGATGGGTTCTACCCGCGAGAGAAACTGGTTCCTCTCTTTCGACCGAGTTTACGGGTTATTATTCCCGATAAATCGTCGTCCCGTCGATTATTAACGTCGTTAAGTTTCTGAGAGATATGCCGTTAATCGCCGAGATACATGGCGTTTTGCTTGGATGTCTGGATGACAAAAAGGCCGGGTGTTACAGTTTTAATCGAGAGAGTGGCGGTAGCAACGAACCGTTAGTTCTGCGCAACACTTTCCAACGAACAATGGTGAAATATTGAATTTAACCAGATACACCTATCGCCTCGCGTTACATAGCTAAACAAAAGTTGGTAGAATAGAATCGATCGACGTTGTAGAAACCCGATTGTCGAATCTTAAAGTTCGACGAGAGTAATCGCGAACAAAGAGCTTACATTGAAATGGACATTTCCGAAAAAGAAAGAAAACACGTCGTGCGAAATGTATTAAATGGAATCTGGTTTGCTTCTAAATCGCGTGAAAGCAAAATTGCTTCTATCGGAACGAAGAAACTCGTTCGATTCGTCTATTACGATCCACCTGCTTCCATCAACTTGGAACGGAACGACGCCATCTACGAGTAATTAGCATGATACAGTTATCCTTGCGAACTTGCATAAATTCCAATTCAAATACCATTTAACAAACGAAATAATATGACCAATCCCTTCCAATTCTCAACATCTTTCGCTCAATCCTATCCTTTCCATCGTGGAATTCCTCGAACGATCGTCGCATTAATAATCGATGTTGTCCGACGAGAAACGAGCTCGGGTAGAAACGGTGTAAAAAAGGCGATAGCAGAGTAATTAGCTGGAAGGCCTATTAATCGTGTCCATTAGCCAGGTCGAGCAAATCTGCAGGGAGCTAGGCGAGCCGATCCGTCGAAACCGTCCGCGATATCGACACGCTTCAACGAGAAGCCGATGTTCCGTTGTCGGATGATTTTTGTGCGAGATCAGCGAGTAATATTCGCGAGTAAAGACCCGTACGACTTTCAACGCTGTTTCGCCGATGTCTTCCGCTTCCTTTGCTCGTTTTTCAAGCTGGCCTTTCTTTCCTTCGTCTCGCTTCCTCCGGGCAAGGGTAGCCGGTCCTGTGCACGAAGAACAGCACGTAGATATTCTTAATAACGTTAACGGTTCGTTCCGTACCCCTTTATGGTCATTAGTCCAGTTGCTTTTGCTAATATCGGCCAGGCCACGGCTACGGTCTCGGCACCGAGCTGCTCTTGCGGTTGCTCGTTAGCAGTTCGAAACTACGAGTGACCAGTTGTACATCCCGTGGCCTCTTGTAATTGGTCTCGAATAAACCGAAGCGATCCGCGCGAGCTGACGGACGCCGGAAACTGACGCTCGCGGTCTTCCGGATATACGATGATTCGGCAAAGTATCATTAGATTGTCTCGAAAAAGTTTCTTTCGTTTTCTAAGGAAATAAGGACGCGCAACATTTTTTTTTTCTTTTTAATATTATTTTATCGAATTACGTATGATCCTTAAATTATGAATTACGATGATACGAATGAACGATGTATTTGTTCCGTTACCGCGAAATGGATAATTCGTGCGTCTATTATTTGCTTGTGATAGAGAATTTTTATTTCACACAGCGAATCACCGAGGTATCTCTCTACTCTCGGAGTCGGTGGATTTTTAGACGTTTCCAGGAAACTCGGGATTACGAAAATGCACGGAATGCGCGTAATACGGAAAAATACGCGGTCGTTATCAACCACGGTGGGGATGAGATAAATGTCTTCTTGGGTGTCGTTCGTTTAATCGACTAAAGAAAGTAAATTAAGAAGGTTACACAGGTAGGAATTT
The DNA here is from genome assembly GCA_014737525.1 of Bombus difficillimus. Taxonomy (NCBI): domain Eukaryota; kingdom Metazoa; phylum Arthropoda; class Insecta; order Hymenoptera; family Apidae; genus Bombus; species Bombus difficillimus. The sequence continues at coordinate 151,575 of JACXIT010000197.1, read as the reverse complement.
GCATAAAAATCGATTTACTTATCGGTTATGCTGTATGATCGATGCGTATTCTGTTATTTGCTAAAGGAAGGTCGTAAATTAAAATAGATTGCCAGCAGAATTTCACCACATAGCACGCTATTAATGAATCATCGATGCTTGGCAAGTTTTTGCACGATGCACTCGATTCTAGAACATGGAACGCGCTGAATAATGTGTCTCCATTTCCACGAATCGCGTTAACGGCGGATACGAACCTTTTACTCGATCGACTTTCCTAAAAATTTAAACATAAACAAAAATTTCGCAAAGTATTTCGAAAAATTATCGTTGGCTTTCGAGGCATTCGACTCTCCTAAGTATATATGCGTATTCATTTCTCGTACGAACTCAGTTTTTCACATAGGAAAATACGCAACGAAGCGAAATATTGTTCTATGTATGTTATTAGTTATTAGTTTGCTAGTCGTACCATACGGCGCTATTCTAGTTGCAAAAGAAAGTCATTATCATTTAAAGGATCGAGTGGAAAAGTGGAACAAGTGCATTACAAAAATAAGAAAAAAAATAAGCGCTATAGAATATATTTCTTTGAGGTGATTTGTCATGAATTTTCAAGTTTCTATCAATACGTCGAACGTTTTATCAATAATGGAAATATATCGATGAACAATTCCTCGAGGAAGACATATATCCACAATCCAAGAGATTGTCACGTTCGTTATTAGCAATCTCGATTTAGCAGCCAATTTATCCGCACTTACTATGAATTTAAAATATGCTGGTTTCTCACACGACACGCGACAATATATGAATTTTCATGAATATCCGCACTCTGATCGCAAGAACGCCTATTTGAACGAACATTGAGATTCGCCCCATTTCTAGCGACCATCGTAATAATCTTGCTATCGCAGGTACATACCATTATCGAATGTTTTATGCTTTCGACGATCCTCGTTAGTTTCTAATTGTACCGCGTGAATCGTCTCTGTGTTGTTTCTACAATGGCGAAGATGTGTCGAAACGGAGAAAGGTATAGATAATGATAAGGTTCAACGTTCGGTATACTTTACGATTGTACGTAGAAAGTGCTCATTGTAATTGACTGTACAATCTAACGTAGTTAGTATTATTATTGGATAATTATTGTTATTAGTAAAATTAGAGAAAACAAGCTTTTGTAAATTGGTATTAAGCTCGAAGGTTTAAATGATCCGGCGAAACAAGTAATTTTGAAATATTCCGCTGATTACACGGTAGTGTAACTCTTCTTTTTTTTTTATTCTTCATTTTTTTTTTTTTTTTTTTTTTTTTTTTTTTTTTTTTTTTTTTTTTTTTTTTTTTTTTTTTTTATTGGTAGTAATCGCATAAAGGTTCTTTTCGAGGAATTTTTTTTTGTTTCGCTTAGTTTTACAACTTTTTTATTCACGCTGGATATACAATTTGAATAAATTATCGGTTTATATACGATACGAGTATTAATGGGATTGATAAGCAAACTAATTTTAAACGGATCTCATTTCTCAATTTGCAACCGAGCACCGTTTATATGTCGTAATGAATTAGCGATATCTTAATTAGGATTAATAGATCTCGTTCGTGATTTATATTCCATGTGTAGAACAATCGCGTGGAGTTATTGACTTTCAAATTAAACAGCTGATCACCCGTATCTTGTTTATTTCGTCTGTTCCAGTTCTTTTTCCCAACGATTTATTTCAGCGATTTAATACTACAAATAACGTGATATTTGAATATAACTACTTTTATACGTTTTGTATTCACAGAGAAAATAAATCCAGAACCATGTAATTCTTAGTAGTATTTTCTTCGTTATCGTAAACAAATAATTAATTCATACTCTAACAATAGAACGTTTTGCTAAATATAAAGACAGGTTGGACGATCAAATAATTTCAGGAAGAATCCGTAAAATAATTACTGCTAGAAAATTATATGAAAAATAGATTTTCCAATAACGGTATGCAAAAATACAAAAAAGAAAAAAAAATAGAAAATTCTTCGCTCAATCGCTTGAATTAATTTACCGATCAAAACCTCGAACCTTAATTAAACACGAGCGAATAAAAACCTCCTCCTACCGGACATTAGGAATGCGATAGATCGAAGAAGCCTTTAAACTTGAAACTCCTCCAACGTAACCACTACCACACAACGTTTCCTACTACTGAAATCATTAACCCTTTGACTGCTATTAGCGCATACAAGGCGCTCAACAAGGACACACTTCGTGTACTATCGACGCCTTCGGGCGTCCAACACAATCCCTCGTTGTATCGTCTCAGCTATATCCTACGTTAAACGAAGTTCAAATAAACCGTGTCAAGTCGATAAGTCCCTTCTATTAGTAAAATTGCTCCGATTGAATCCATCCGTGGCTCTCGCGCAGACAGCGGTAGCTTTCGTTTCAAAGGATAACGGCGAAATTCTCAGCGGTTAAAGGCGCGCCTTCCAACCTTGCGTGGGAGTTGTTCGTCTAATTGTGGATCGTTAAAGGAACGAGCCTATCGCCGCCAGGCTGTTGCAAGCGAGCCTCAAAATCGTTGGCGTTTCCGGTGAACGACCAACGCGCGTTTAGCCTCGATCCGGCTGCACTTGCCTTGCCTCTACTTATGTACAAGTACGTACACGTATCTCACTGATGTTTGAACGTCGTCGAACGTTTCCTCGTGTTTTTACCAGCTCGTGTACGTTCTCGTTTGTTTTCAATTATACGAAGGATCACTTATCGCGATTAGGATAGGTCAACGCGTTTAACCGAAAAAGGATGAAAAAGAGAGAAAAATACGACTAGCAACAAAGATCGATCGCGGCAGAATACGAGAGGATCGTTGCTGATACGTGCGATCCCGTCGAGTATTTTCCTCGAGATACGAAGAGTCCTCTTCTGCTTGTAGAAATAAGATGGCGCTATAAAGGTTCATCGGGATCGAATGGCAATTTACATGGAAAAATCGAACGTATCTAATCGGTCAACGATAGTCGAATGAAAATCCTCGGATATCCTTTTGACTACCTGTTTGACTCGAAACAGGTGAACACGATGTATCGATGGTGTATCGTGCACGTGGCCACGCGATCGTTTATAAACGCGACACGCTCTTCCGTTATGATCGCGCGTACACGGCGTAAGCGGCTCGTTATTTTAATGCAATTAGGTTCAAAGGGTTTTGCAAAAGGAAAGACGCTGGCCAGATATACGAGCGTCACCGCGCGAACGCTCGCTACAGCTACCAGGAGAACCAGTTCCTCGGCCAGATGTAACAGGTGAATCGTTAATTGACTACGGACCTTTTTGTAGACGCGGCAACAGCCCCTCCGAATCGACCACGACCGATTTACTACTATTCCTGAATCGCTGTTTCATCGGTAGCTTATGTTCCTTTAGATTTCCAACCAGCCCCGGATGAATGGAGCCCCCTTAAAGGGAACCTGGTGTATTTATGTGAATGCGTGGTCAAAGGAGTATAACTTTACGATATATTTTACGACGCAAAACAGCCGATGGATTAAGGTGGTTGATTTTATTTTCAGCCTTCTTTTACAGTGAATCAGCGTTATATTTTTTGCAAGCAGATAATAACGAAATAACGATACACGCGAACAAATTGATCGACTTCGCTTAAATTAAAAAGCTAACGATTTCACGTTAGTCAGGCGTGCTTAATGAATATTCAACGTCTCGTGAAACGTTACGTTCATAAATTCATCTATCGTAAAGCATAGATAATTGTAAATGCCATGGAAAATTTAGAAGAACGATGCCTGCAGAATTGTGCGATCGCGTGGAATTTTTATTTCTCTATTAGTAAGTTAATCAAGCAAGAGTAGCAAACTTCTATTTATAGATATTCTCCGACATTTCATGCTAATGGATCTCAAAGTAATTATACATTAGTTTGGAATTCAAACAGCGTAACCTTATTCAATAATGGTTCGTCACTGAGGAACGTATCGTTTTTCGTTGTAGACAAGAAGATTTATTACCACGCAACCTACGCGTTTAACTCGATTGTTGAGCGAATGATGTATTCCTAGCCTTAATTATTTAATTACGGCAACGGATTACTATACCTTGAAATAGAAAAAGGTAGGAAAAGATTTAATAACATTGCGCGTTGAAAAGAATACGATAAATATAGCTTTTTGTTCATTCTTTTCTGATATTAAAAACCCACTAAAGAGGATAAGGCTTTGGATGCCATTACAATCATCGTAGGATTCAATTTCTATTCAAATCGTTTTATTGAAAGAGTAATTAACGTAAAGTAATCGTTCTATACATACGAATTCTCAACGTTATATTAAAACGTGACTATAATTTCTTCATGCAAAAGATTCTTTCAACTTGCTACCCTTTCTCTTGCTACGCTGCAATATTCCCAACGTTGCACAGAGGAATGTAGAGGTCGCAACTAAAATATATATATATATAGTAGTAGCTTCCGAAATCGTAAAGGGCTTCGGTTTAACGTTACCTGGTCGATACCAAATTCCCATCGAACTTCGAACCCCTTGGTTCCAATACCTAAGCACGGATTAAAAGAACGCAGGAACGGCAGGAACGTACAGTCGCGTGTAAAAATCTTTGAACACTTTACGAAACAGCTATTTTTATTAAAATCATATGCTACGATATTTGATCGTAAAGTTGATGTGTTCTATAGTATAGGAAGATGACCGAAGGATGTTTCGTTATCGCTCTATACGTTATATGAAACATATTATACGTTTTATTTGAATAAAAATACTTCTTTTCTATACAATGTACAAATACGCCTATGGATGTGATTTTCATTGGAAGACTTCATCGTCAACCATCGTCGACCGATTCTTAGACTTTAATGTGGTTAGTCAAATTCATAGCGTTAATAAAATGAATCAAAGATTTTAACACATAATTTTCTGCAACACTTAACCCATAAGACCTGTACACAACATACCTAGAAATGGAATAAAAAATGTTTAATCAATTTATGTAGATTCTGAGATCTACTACCTTCGGTATAGAGTATGATTTAGTATCTCTTTAGAATAGATACCTTATGAGATCAAATTACTCGTGCGTAACAAGTAATGTATCTGGTTAAATTGCAACAATGTGCGCAGAATGAATGTATGTCGGACAATATGTATAACACAATAGGGAATTATTTATGAATATACTATTCATATGTCGATTTATTAATTTATTCGTGCGAATGTTCTTTCGAATAGAAAAAACGTATGGGCACCTTTCGCGAGAGAGAGAGAGAAAGAGAGAGGAATATAAGTTGGCATCTTATTAAGATTTTTCGTTGACGTTAACAACACCTTTTACATCGTGATACGATATCTTCTCTGGAATATTTCTAATCGACGTATCCAATTATATTTAAGTTATTTTAAATATCTGCTACAATTCGTGACTACTATGGATCCTTAGAATTGCAAATTCTTCTTCCGACACTTTGTATATCTTGTAAAGTGATAACACAATAACAGCATAACGAAACGGTAAATCATTCCAAATTTCGGAGCTTGCTTTTAGTTATTCGTAGCAATTTCGCACAGAGATCTCTGTTATTAAACAATCATATCGCGTCACGAATTTGTCTTCGGTATCAGAAAATATTCGCGTCTTATTTTAAAAGATACGATAAGAAAAGAACGAAGGTATCGATAACTTTCACATTTCCATCAATATCCAGGATACTACGCTATTTCCGAGTATCAATTTACATCAATAAATTAACTTGCAGTACAAACTAGAAAAAAGCGAAACGACTTACGTAAAAGTGAAATCCCACGCGTCGCAAAAAAAACTTCTTATCTGTTCTAAGCTTCTTAACTAAATGAATTAATATCCGAACCTTTTTATTCCCTGGTATTAAATAAATTTCTAGTAGAAATGAATTTCCCTCGCGGGCTATAAAGTTATAAGGCGACTTAAAAATTGGCCGCCACATATCGCAAGAAAATCTTGACAACAGCAGACAGAAAGACGTCTTATTTCCATAAGGTAGACGACGACATGAGTCCTAGGTTCTACTGAATCATACGAACCATAACTAAATATAACCTGTCTCGCTATGGAAAATTGGCTAACTTATGTGACCACGAGATACCGAGTGACCGATACTGCTCGTTACTTTATCAATTTTTACGCGTTCTCTATGTATGTTCTAAATTAATCGAAAACCAGTTTTCAAAATCGTAAATAGCACCGATTTACCATTAGTCGATGACTTACATATTCCCGCCAGACCACTGATGTCTTTGACTATTAAGCTTAATTTAAGCAACCTTAAATTCGTCCGGACGTGTGGTAACTTCGAAAGCGTTAAAGGTAACAAAATCTTCGAAACCAGTTTTCAAAATCATAAGCAGGGTCAGTGAAGCATCGTTTCCATCGCATTCCATTCGAATCCACCTCTTCCATTAAATACTAGTAATAACCAAGTACGTTGCGGATTAATGTAGATTCTGTGGCGTACGAGTCGAAGCGTTATGTACAGCGGCTTGCGAAAGCGTTTCAACATTTACAGAAACTTTTTCTCGATAGATAAAGTGTACAACAAATCTAATTTACATAGAAAGATACTAGTTAGAAATGTGCAATTCAGGAAATTTATGCAGGATATTTAAATTACGTGCATTACTTAGATCGTTAGATTAGACATTATAAACGTACAATTCGAAAAGATTGTACAATTGCTTGAACTGTCGATTATCCGTTATATCGATAAACAATTATTTTGCAATGATTCAATAAACGTTGAATTACACGAAAATTCTCGGTACACTTTCCTTTATATATAATATATAAGTATTTATAGATACATAAATTTCCATCGAGATTAGAAGCTGCGAGCTACTATTTGAAACTGTAAGACCAACTTTGCCCGTATTATAAATTTCCCAATCTTATCACAGTCGAGGTAGAATTAAGTTTCCGTTTCGCGGAATTAATAAATAAATAATAATAAGCAACAATAACGAGATAGAAAATAGCAAATAAATAACGAACGTACAAGTTTCTTTCGTCTTTTGCCCGCATGTTGGGGTATAATATTTTGTCACAATTTTTAATAAATCGAGTTTATTATACGATTAAATTCAAATAGTTTATTAAATTTACGAACCGTGAAAGTGTAACGATAATTGCCACTGTTTTCCGTATTCTTGATCGAATTCTAAGAATTATCGAGTATACTACTTCCTAGTTACGTTTGCACAGTCTATAGAATTATAGATAGTATTTTGAAATAGTACAATACGTAATAGTTAAATAATGTCTGGTATAATGCTCGAGCTTCGATACAATCATCGAATAACAAATGCAACTGGCTTAAATTATTTGCTTTGCGTTCAAGTTCAGTTCGAATGGTAACCGTAGCATTGAAACATGATATAAAATAATTACAATATTATGCAATCGTAAACAATAAGAGGAATTCTCCGTTTCCCGGCTAGCGCTTCGCGATCTTTATAATATTTCGCAGAAACACGCTTTTCGAAATCCCGACGAATCGCGATTAACTACCTCTCGGATCATTGTCTATGCCGGCTCGCATAAAATTCAACCAGAATATGAATTATAGCAGCTCCGATGTCGTAAAGAATTCCAATCTGCCAATGCTAGTTCTTTAACGCGCTCCGGTCGATTCTTATTTTCTTATCCGAACACATCACCCGGCTTCATAGAAACGCATTAATTATAAATCTGTTGGTCGAGATCAGCGTTCAAAGTTACGAGGAATTTCAGTCTGTAGCAACATATTCTCAACTATGCTATAATCGAGTTCTGTTTCTCCATTAATGTGCAGATACCTGAGTGTAGCTCGAGACCAAACAGGAAAAAACGTATATCATTAAGTATATAATTTACGTTGGTGTTGGTCGGTTGTAAGGTGTTCCAATTCGCCATTGCTCTCTACTGCACCTTAATCGAATTCCATTTTTTTCCCATTAGCACATGCGTTAAACACTTTATAAAGCTGAAAAAATGGCGCGTTGCTGCACGTAATTTTCAAGGTTACAACACGTGGACCTAACTCGCTGTTACTTGTTCTCCGCTACGTTCTAAACTCGAGTCTAATCCACCTGTCGTGCAACATGTTACCTCTCGCGTATCGTGCTACGTGTCAACCCAATTCCCTTTTCAATATTTTCGAACAAGTTACAAAGCGTCGTAGTTCCTTGTCACATTTTATTACACTTGCGTTCTTTTTATTTATTTTTTCTTTTTACAATTTTAACAGTATATATTTCACAGTATACAGAATATTCGTTAGGAAACTCGTAGTTTCGCGTGATTTGTATTCTCTCGTGAATAAGACAATTAGTTTTTCTACTTAATAAGGAGGAATAATTTTTCTATCTCCGTTTGTTGCCAATATTCGCAAGTTTCACGATGCATCGTTTAAAAATGACAAGGTATTCCCAACTGCCGTCTGCCACGCTCGACTCCATTTCCATTTCCATTTCCATTTCCATTTCCATTTCCTTATCGACGATCAAAGTTAATTCCATTTACTCCGAGTAAGATCTCTATCTCTACTCCGCACACCGATATTCGCAAAATTTACAGCAAATATTCATCGCAAAGCGCATCGTAGAAAATCTAATCGCCGCTCTGCCCGCACTTTACTCTCCATCTTCGTGTTAACGTTCGACCACTGCACAATACCCGAAATAACATAAATCACCAATCGTACAACTTCCAAGCTTCCAACCTGTCCCACAAATTACAATTTCACTCACAATCTGAAAGTACTATCTACACGCTTCGGCCCAATTCCATTTTTCCTTAAACTCTTTACGACTCGAAAGAGTACACATCCCATAGGCGCGTAATTTCCAAGTTGCAGGATATCCCCAATCAACTGCTTCCATACGTTCGACTTGCATTTACCCCGTACCATCCCAAACACTTTAGCCTGTTCCAAATAACATATATCACGCGTCGTACGGCTGGCAAAGTAATAGTTACACCCAACGATCCTCGGATATCGCCTCTCTCCTGTTCACCATTCGAATTCCATCTTTCCCTATCAGCCAAAACGATTCGAAAACGAAACACAGAAACGCGTCTCTCGTGTGTGCATAATTCTGCGAGCCACGAGAGCTACAGGTACCGATCGGCCATTAGTCATTTCGCCTCGTGTTGCTCGCGCATATACACTACGGGTCAAATGTTTCGGTACATCTACCACACTCGAAGATTATGAGGAGAGAAACGCGTTAAACTCATTTTTGTCCGTTTTCCGACTTTAGCGTCAATCTACGATGAAACAAGAGAATTTTAATATGACGTATGGTATTCGTGAAAGCATCCATGTGCATCTACCATAGGAAATTTTTATGCGCTCATTATGCGTCTATAAAACATTTTCCATTAGCGTTCTAATAACGCGCGACTGTCAACGATCGTGTTGGTAAAATGTAAAACCAATCTGAAGATGTTTACGGAGCACGTTTATCAACGCGTTACGCCACGTTCGCCTCGCGTGTGAATTTTTACGTTCGTTTCAAATTTTACCGTGTTTCTCATCGTGATTCTGGTGTCTCGTCTCGCTGCGAATGAAAGCTTAAAATCTTTTGTATCGTTCCTATGATATACAGGGTGTCCGATCTATAAATGCGAATTAAACTACGTGTAATTAGTTATTTCACAGATGGACAGGCAGAGATGGTACGAAGGTGTACATACGGTTTTTTAAATGGAATCGTATAATTAGTCTCGATATTGTCTACGAAAAAGATTATTCTTATTTATGCGGAGAAACTATTTATTTATATGCAAAATCTATCGTACAGAGGAAGAGGCAAACAAACGGAAAAGTCGTGTCTGTTTTGCTTTGTATTTCATTGGACCGGATTTTACAAAATGAAAGTTACAGATGTCCGCTTAAAGTAAAGAGTTTTCGATATGAACGCGATAATAATTTTTTTTACAGAGAAGATGTCAAGACGAATCGACCGGTGCGTTAAAAAACACACGATTCCACTTAAGAAGACGTCATATCAGCCTCGCACGATCTCTGCGCGTCTATCTACAGGAAACGTAATTACACCAGATTCCTGTCCCCCACGGAACCATTAAATTCCAGTCTCAACTCCAGTAATTCACATTTGCAGATGAAAACCGGTCACCCCGTATATTCATAGAAAGTTTCTGCGAATATTCGAGCACTTTCATGAGCCATTACGTTCACGATAATTTGGGTATCCAGACGCCTGCTGGCAGCGTGCAAAAATTAACGAATAAATACGTCGAAATGTTGAAAAATATTTCACCCTGTCGACAGGTTCGTATTGAAACTTATCCTGTCCGATGGAGTTGGTCCGTGTTTTCCAAGAAGCATAAATCATCGCGAGTCGCAACAGCGAGCGAATCGGAAAAATTCGCGGAGGAATTCGAATAGAACAAATGGCCGGCGGCTGAGGTGACCGATCGAATCCCATCTTTCGCCAGTGTCTAAGCGTAGAGACGGCGAAGAATATGGGTCACCGATCGTATAGTCGAGACCAGTTTCCAAAATCATGGGGGGGTTCCGGTGTGTGACCACGCCGTGAGCCAGGTGCAACAGGTGAGTTTAAGCCCCGACAGTGCGCGCCGTGTCCTACCCGCCAGCGCACCGCGAACCTGGTTCGACCAATCGCACAGCGAGACCTACATACGCGCCTCCACCTCGCCGTTCCCTTGGAGAACATCCGACAGGTATATACTCTGTTCGACGTAACTCGCGATACCGTTAAGAAACCGCCGGTGGTTTCAGTCGAACGGAACTCTCGCCGAGCAGACGCTTATAGTCCGCCTTCAGGTGTGGTATAAGCACTTTACACACAGATACGCCAAAGTATTCGATCGCACGCTCGTACGTATATTTTACGAATATATTATGTAAAGCGTTGTATGTGAAACATTTTGAAGTTTAATTAGCTGCATCGCGATTATACTTGCGAGGTTTGAAATAATAAACGTGCATAGGAGACGTAAAAGATACTAGGTTGTCCGAGAAGTTCTCTTCGTTTCATAAGGAAATAACAGACGCACGACGTCTTTTCTTTTATATCGTTTTATCGAATTACATACGATCCATTTTGTAGTAATAGAACAATGTCAACGTTGTAACGCATGTTTTTCACTCGAACACCTTGCAAAGTCCGCAACGTGAATCTGATTGAAATAATCATCTATAAAATGCACGGAGCCAAAGAACGAGGAAAAAATACGACGACAAGATTTGATAATAAAAGCGACAAAATTAGTGGCAGTGCGACGATTGATAGAAAATATATAAACGAGAGAAGAATTTAATTTTATCGTTTTAGAAATTCGTATATTAACATAGAATTATATTCTTATTACGACGCGTGATCCTAAGCGTTCCAACGCTCGTGTGCGAACGCGTGTCTAAAAGGCTAAAATAAATTAATTCGCCTACAGATACTATACGCTTATAATCTGTTGTTACGGATAACAGAAGACCAGCGATCAAACGAAATTCAAACTACAAAAGGTTAATAATTTGCTTGTCTCAAGCTGACTGAAAGAAAAGAAAAAGAAATCCTATTACAAAGGGGGTTGAATCTCGTCTCTGCTCTTGTTGGTCCCATTAAAATCTCTCGAGATCATCGTTCCACTGCTCTTTCACGAGATCGCGGCTCGTTAACGTATTCCCCTGTAGGTTCGGTGTCGTTTTATTTTCTCGTTTGCACCGAGTCACGCTCTCCTGATGTTTTCCTCTTCGCCTCCCAGCATCCCCGTATCGTCTGCCTTTATTTTTCTCTCCCCTTCATTGTACCGGTCGATGCTGTTTCTCCATGCTTCGCTGGCCAGCACCGGTGCTCTCGCGGTCGGAAGCATGCATTTTCCTTCGTTTCGTGTCCGTGTATTTGTAACAACGCGAGAGCACACCTCGTGAAAAGACCTTCGCCACAGCCGTTCATCATGCTGCACGTTCGAGTTAGTTCCTGTTGATCGCCGCGAGATACACCTCGGATATTATTGGTTCTACCAGGGTAACCATTTCTTTTCACCCCCGAATAATTGTTATCGCGTGTTGCCACGTGTTACCGTTGCTCGCGATACAATCCGACGTACAGTGTTTACGTCGCGTTACCAAATACTTTGTAATTTTCGTTTAAACGCATTTGTCGCTGCTAAGCTGGCCTTCGCTGCGAACACGTTTACGTGATACGTAATAAAATTATTTTTAGTCGCGTAAAGCAATTGTATGGAAATAGACGAAGATAAACTGAACATTATTCGTGTGGAAGATAGAGCACGCTGGCCAATCGTTTGATAATAATAGTCAGAATAAAGAATACGAAGAGTGTAAGAATAACAAATTCAAATTAACGCTTACTCTCCAGTTTTGATTAAAGCAAATCGACAAAGCAATAAAGTATATCAAATTCGTTGTTATCAATTTAATGTTCTCTATCGAAGTCAAATATATAACAAGTTTGTTTCCAACATATGAGATTGTTCGATATCTACTAATGCGTCAAATCCTATATAATTACAAAGTGTAAAAGATAATCTAAAAAGTGACAATTTATGGCTTCCTGAAACACGTTGCTGGAAACGCATTCCGCTTGAATCAGCCAGGTTATCGGAACTCTACTTACTCCGATATCGCTTCTTTATATTCCAAGTATTCTGAGAACATCGCTCGCCATTTTAATTACTTGCGTATCGTTTCTTTATCGATGCTCCCCGAAGAAATATTCAAATAGAATCCAGGAAGAGGATTTTTTTAAGATACCCTTCGAATCTTGAGATATAAAAATCTTCCAACGAGATAGAGAGCCTTCGTGAGAGCCCCCTTTTTCAAATAAAAGTAGCAGATTACTTCGAACGCGACTCCGTTTATCCTCGCTTCGACTAAAATTCTAATTACCTACGACTGTTTCGACATCGCTGGAAAAGAAGAAAAGAAAGAAAACCTTCTCACGAGCTCCCGCTATACACGAAATCTAAATTACGCCAATAAATATCCCCGCAGCGAAACGCCATCATTCACGCGCGAGCCTAATACAAATCGTAAGGTTGAAAAGCGATTTAACACGCGCTTACGCAACTGATTTACAACCGATCGAACCGATGTAACGCACCTTTGCTCATTCGCGACCGCAATTAAAATTTATTTGGGCCGACCATTTTCCATATTCCAGCCTGGCAACGCCATTCTCGTCCAGCTTCGTGCTCGCAATTAAAATTAGCGAGATCGAGGCGAAGCAGCGTGTCGTTCGAGGTTGTTCTACCCGCGGTAATTAGTACTATTCGCGGCTAAAACCGGGATGTCGTACTCAGGAGAGTTGGCACCGGTTACGGAAGTCTCGCTCGGAGATCACACGGATAAAACGCGCCAACTACAATTTCGTTGGTTTCCTGATTTCAACATTTTTACGATCAAGGATTTCGCTTTATTCGCCGAGAAGCTTAATACGTTCGAAAGAAAATGGCAGAACCGCGAGAGCAACGATCATGGCCGTTCCATTTGCTCCGCGAGATTAAATTCTCGTATGCAAGATGATGAAGAATTCCTCTATCTTTATTTCTTCCTTCCTTCTTTTTTTTTTCTACATTTTCTGCATATTCACGACGAGTACGAGTAATTATAATTTCGCTGTGTAATGTTGTTAAAGTGATTAGAAGAGTATACATGTGTAAATGTCGAAAAGAACGTGGAGGTTTAATTAGTAGAGTGTGTACAAGATAAATTTTGTTTGGATTATGCCAGTGAAAATGGCATAACTGTGCTATAACTGTATGGAATTTCTTTTGACGTGAAAAGATGTTCCTGTTACGCGTAGAATTTTAATCGTCTTCCTCCTGATGTTTCGAGTAAAACTTATTACAATTAAATAATTGTCTCGAAAAATGTACGATCTGTGTGATTAAAAATATAAGAAGAAGAAATATTAGAATAGTTAATAATTTACTTAATTCAACAGATATATATTTCGTACATTAATGTTAATCTGCATAACTGAACTGATTATTACTCGAACAATCGTTTCATCGAATTTTTGTTGTCTCGCGTATTATTCGTTTTCTAATCGTGACTGTTTATCGCGATACAACTAAAACATGAATTTTCTCCTTTTTTGAAGCGTGACAATTATTTCTCCTCGTTACGACACGCAGTCTTAATTTAGGTAAATTGCGGTCTTACCAACTAACTATCGAAACAATTTTATGTTATAATTTTGTTGCTTTATATACTGTGTGTTCGGTAATTACAACCGTAAGACAACCGAGAGATCATTTTTCCACGTGTTGTAAGCGTAACATGCAGATTCTAATTTGAGAAACGAGATAACTTAGTAAGGGAGAATCTTACAAACTGATTACTATTAAACATAGCAATTCTTTATTACAACTTTGTTGCTTTATGTACCGCTTAATTGGTAATTACCAAGCGATTAAAGTGTTAATTTTCTTTATCTTTCAAGGACAGCAATTATTTTCCCTTAATATACCTTAATATATTCCACCGTAGGAATAAAACGAAGCGTCTCTTACACAATTACGTATTAATTAGCAACGTTAGGGATTCGACATAAATGATAAGAGATTCCCATTGCAAATAATTTTCTCGATTTCATAGCTTTAAGCTGTAATCAATTAATTCGTAATTGACGGAACTAGTGAAATTTTTCAAACGCGTCTCCTTTTTAAGTTTCTACAGTTCGCTTCTACTTCCTTTATCACCGAGTTTGTTACTACCATTACGCGAGAAAATTTATTAGCCTCGATAACTTTATTACGACTATCGCGATTCAGTTTCTTTTATTGGCTCCGAAACTTAATCACCATCGACCAACCTCTTACAAATTTGCTAAACACAGTAACATCCTCTGAAAGCTTAACAAAACATCATAAAGAACATCATCTGCCTCGAGAGTAATCTAAACAGAACGAGACTGATCGTAGAACAGTCGAGTTCGCTATTTCCGTTTCAACTATGCTCGCACATAGTTCCAGCGATATAGATGCGATTTTTTCGCTTTGCATAAATCATTCGCGTTCCCCGTAAGGAACAGAGAAATTTCTCTCCTGTCACGTTCTGCTCGCTCCATTCATGACAGAGAAAGAAGAAGAAGAAGAAAAAGAAGAAGAAGAAGAAGAAGAAAGAGAGGAGGAGGAAGAAGAAAAAAGCCCTGTGATTAACGCGAACATCCTGTGTATTAGCGCGATCGTAAACTGTTAATCCTCGAATAAGGTTAACCACTCGAGAGATACGGTTATAATTAACCGACTTGAAACGCACCGGGGCTTCGGTGTGGGTAGATCAATCCGTGTTTCATTGCGTACAGCTGAGAACACCGTAGGTAAAGATATTTGCAAATATGACTCAGGTATCTTTTTTTAAAGATCACGTCTCGATTGAATTAACGCGCGCAGGAAACAGTTGCAAAATTACATTACGGCTTAATTGGCACAGCATCGGAATAGGAATTCTTATGTATTACAAGTAGACGAGCAGATGTTTCCGAAATCGTGGTACAATCGAGAAAGAAATGATCCTTCGCGTGAAAGTAAGTCAAAGGTGTAGATAGGATCGAGCGTTTTCGTATGGTGCTCCGTTTTCGAGATAATCATTCGAAATACATTTCCGAATGTTGATTTCAGTTACGTACGCGAGATCATTGGCTAAGGAGAGAATAGACGCGACAGTGAATTGGACTTTGGTGTCTCATGTTTTGAAATATCGAGCTCGAAAGCAAATCAGAGATCGGTTTAATTATCTATTAAGAATTTGATTATTGATCTGAAACATTTAATCTATTAATTTATAACATTTAACCCATTAATTTAAAACATTCAAACTACCATTTTATAACATTCTTACTACTGATTTATAACAATTATTCCACCAATTTTCAACAATTATCCTGCTTTAACGATAAACAGGATTAATTTGCGATATATAATGGGACCCCAGCGTTAGTCACCTCCCCGTGGTGGGTCCCGGTAATTGGCACCGCTTTCCAAATATTAGCATCTCGGAATATTATTCTAAATATTATTCTATATTCTAACAATAAATATAATATCTCATTTTAATATTAGAAACATATCGCTATTTGTAAAACGATTCGCGTACCAATATCTCCGAGTGCTACTATTCGAAAAAACGATATCAAGCTAAGAACTACTTTGATACGGTCCGGTTTAGACCACCGAAAGACACCCAAGAGCATTTTGGATGACCTAGACTGCACTGAAGCCCTTGCGGGAACACCGTGGGACGACGTGGGACACCGTGGGATAGCGTAATATGCGCGCGTCTTAACTACAATTAATTATAAACTAGATATAAAGTAGGCATAATCTACGGTGTATATGTAATGGTTCTGTGGGAGATAAATGATGCGTGGTTTACACCTTACTTCTAAGTTTTAGGTTTAAGTGTCGATTTTAACTCTCTGCTTAGACAGGCAACGTGGGATGCGTTAGGTCTTAGCTTTAATTAATCACAAGATAGATCGGTAAATTATTAGCGCCCATCTTGGGACGCCGTGGGTAGCGTGTTTTTTAGTTTCAATCGATTTTAAGATAAGTATATCTAGGCTGAGTGCGTTGTGCGCGCTTTTTCTGCGAACGTACACTGTCCAACTTATCGTTCCAACGCTTCGTTGTAATGATAGAGTACGCGGTTCTATATTTTTTATTTATAGGTCGATCGATAAAACCATACGAGAACCGTAGTTTTAATCGAAACCACTCTGATTGAACCACTATACCGAATCGGTAACGCGACACGAAAAAAGAATGGCAAAGGTTCCACAGGTGATCCCCGAATTAATATTAATATCAATTCGATATTAACTTATTAACAAATACGAAATAAACAGTCAAATATTATTGCATGAAACGTGGTAGACCGTAAACTCTTCTCTTCCTGTAACTTTCATTTATACCCAGGCAGCTGTAACTAGGATCGTACGAGCGACGAGTAGCGATTTCTCGCGTGCTCGTGTGATCGAAAGGATTCAGGATACACGAGCCACGCGATTTCTTGCGGCGCTGATCATCCGAGTAACTAGCTATAGCCAATGTTCGTCTTGAATATGGGTTAGAGAAGCTATGAAAACCGATCGACGCGTTTAACGTTAACGCGGTGCTTGTACCGTGATTTTTCCCGTTCTGCTTTACGAAGACGGATCGCAGCTAATTAGAAGAGTCCCGAGCCAGCTGCGTTTATCGTGTTTCCCTGCGTTTCGTTCGACTCGCACGATACCAATTCATGTTCGTGGAATCATGTTACGGTAACAGGGCGCTTCGAGAGTTTCATCTATTAGCGCTCGGCTTTCCATTTTCCGAGAGTTACGTTCGATTTTAGACGAAGCGGATAATAATTTGTTCGAGTTTCCCACGTTTTCAACGGAGATCGATTCGTACGCCACGTACAATTATTCGCATTGATAGTCGGACGCAGCAGAGTATTTTTATATTCTTTGTTTTGCATAAAAGTAACGATTTGATTAACGACGTTCGTTCTTTCATTTCTTTCGGATATTAACGTTATTATTAATAAGATTAACTGTATGGATATAATTAACCGTGTAAAGCGATAGATAGCGACCGATGTTCGCGCGATCTTACATCCTCACGAACGTAACTAAAGAAATGTCTATTTATTTACTTACATGACGTAACTAAAAATGAACAGAAATTTGTTTCAGCCGCCAAATACGATAACAAGCAGAGATCTTCGGATATTTTATACATCTCGCGTATTGTACGTATTGCGCAAATTTACGTATCCTTAAGATCCTCAATAGTCACAATCTCCCATGAAACCTAATAGGAAACTTAGAAATGCGATATAGGTAGTTCGCACGGAACAATTCCATCTCTCAAAATTATATCGCAGGAACTTATTATTAAACAGGTTATTGTATAGTGCTACGAATCGAATAGACCGTGAAGTCTGACGAGTAGAATACGAATGCATCTTATTTTAGAAACGTTTAGAAAGTCCTAAAGCGGCTGACAAAAACCAGAGGATTTAGGAATCAAGACGTAGGCGCGAGAGAGACGGACGACTTAGAGCTGCAGAAAATCAAACAACTTTGAATATCATCCGTGAAGCTGCATTATCCGCGAGTACCGTAAAGCGTAGATTAGTAACTGGCGGATTGCATGGTCGAGTTGCAGCACGGAAACCACTCTTTGAAGCCGCAAAACAAAAACAAAAGGCTACAGAAAAGGCAGTGGGCTAAAGGAGCATGAGAACTAAACCCTAGAAATCTGGAAGAACGTTTTACAGAGTGACGAATCGAAATTCCAGCTGTTTACTACAAACAGGCGAGTTCTTGCGCGTTTACGTAGCGACCGAAGGATATTGCGGCAATTTGTTGCACCCATGATTAACTGAACTATGTAATATCATTTATTTTTATCGACTACGTTTGTTTTAGGTTCGGCTATTTAATTTCAAAGTTACTTAGATCATTTCTAGGGTCTAACTTCAGGTTACTTCGTCTGTATTTAATTTCTGTATTTATTTTACGAAACGCCCGATACAATGGAATATTACGACAACTTCGACGATTTGTTATATTACAAAGTATAGTAACGAGAGGTTTATTTCAGGTTTATTCCGAGTGACTACTGAGCCTCGAACCTCTAAATGCCAAGGTTTAGAGCGGACACATCAGAGAATGTGTCCTGACAATATCCTTCCAATTAGCTGAAATTATAAAATTCTAAGATGGCAAAGGAACAGTCTGCAATCTGCTAAACCGCGATTTATTACTCCTCCGATGTTATCGGGAAATGTACAAACTCTTTTATCGGTAAACTATCGTGCGAAAGAGTTCCGATAGCAAACTTTCGGTCACTGATACGTACGATACTCGAGATGACTGCATCTGTCCATAGTTACAAGTTCTGCTGGCTCAAGATGAAACTGCAGTCGCCAAATACGATAAAAACGCAGAGTGCTCGACGTCCAGCTCGAAATTATGCAAAACTATAAAATTGCAGAATGATAAAAGAAGAGCAAAGATATTTTTCAAAGACGCACTGCTATTGGTAAACTATTGCGCGAGAGACTTTCGATGGCAAACTTTCAATCGGTAGTACACCTAACGCTCGAGGCGAGTGCACCTGAAACACGAGCTCCAGCATCGATCACGAAACGCGTCCGAACGTCGACTCGCGAGCGGTAAAGCTCGTACCAATAAGCGCGGTGCTGGGCATATCCTCGTTCTCGTCCGAGTCGTCGTCGTTGTCGTTGTCGTCGCGGTCTTCGTCGTGGTCTTCGTCGTGGTCGTGGTCGTGGCTGGGTTTCTCGAAGACAGCCGAGATGCTTCGTACCGATAATCCTGTCCCGCTGAGAGACTCGATGCTCGAGGTCGGTCCATAAATCGAGCGACACGCGCGTTGCGAAAGACCGCTCGAGAGCGTAATGAATGTTGGCCGCGCGGCGTCGACCTACTGCGTAATTGATAGGAGAATCCGCGAGGCTCGTCCTCGGCAACCAACTAGACCAGCGAGTTAGAGGAGCGCTCGTCGCGATCAAACGAATCAAACGGAACGGTTCTGTGAAACGCGAAGGTGAGACGAAGCAGGCGGACGAAGCGAAGAGACAGACGCGGCTCCATCAAATGGACAGAAGTGCGATAAAACGAGTGACGTGAGATTAGAAAATTCGGCAGAGATGCGATCAAGTAGAGCGGCGAACCTGTTGCTATTTCCAGAGGATATATACAGGGTGATTTGCAAATGCGTATCGACAACTTCAGCGGATCAACATGTGCATCGACGCGACACTGTTTCTAACGTCGTCGTTCGCTCGTAGTTCTCGATTTATCGAGTCGATCGATGCGACTTCTGGACCATTTTTGGACGAATTTTCGACGATCTCTGGAGTTCATATAAGTCGATATAAGCGTTGACACGTATAAAGCAAGAGCTAGATCTCTTAAGAGTAGGAACGGTCCTTAACGCGTCATAAACCAAGAGTCGAAACCTCAACACATACGCGGTGATTTGTAAATGCGCGTCGATATTCCGTACCTTAGTTTTCGAATAGCGGATGATCGAAGAAAGTGTACAAAGTATGTACGTATATATATCTCGTGCATCGACAGTTTATTACCGAAGTAAAAGCAATTTTCCATCGTACGAATAGATTGGAACTGATCTAAGAGCCTTGCGGATAGATAAACGTTAAATTCACCTGGGAAAGACATGGAATTAATTTCTCTGAGTAATACCGTCGATTATCGCGGGATCCGTAAACGAAAAGGTAAAGGTACAGCAACGAATCACCATGAAACGAACGAACAGAGCAAACTAACGCAAAAACGAAAGACTCGAGGATATTATACTAATCGAGTTATCGAACGGTGCCGATCGAAAAATTTCCCTAAACACCTCGAGCGATCGAGCCCGACTTTTTGTTTCGATTAATCATCGAACCCGTGTAATTAACCGCTTCCAGAACAGGAAGCGAATCAAACTACGAATCGACCGAGATCTCGGCGGTCACTTTTGGCCATCGACCGTTAACCATGATTTTCTTTTGTTCCTGCTATTTAAAGCCATTTAGAAGCGATCAGTTAACTCTCGGATCGCTATTATCCTTGCGAGAAAAAACGAAAAAGAGGCGCTGACGCGCGAGCGCGCGCCGCGTTCCAGGCAATAAATATCCTTGTTCGATCTTGAGAACGTGTCAAAGCAAAGCAATTATGAAACCAAGATTTATTATAAAGACGCCGAATGACAAGCGGATTCATTCAACTGTCCTGTAACGCTTTCACGCGGATCGCGACCGTACACCAAACGCAAGCGAAATTACGTTGAAATGAAGTCTGTCTCCGTTGAATAATACGCATCCATGTTTAGATCGAGCGTTCGAGACTCGCTAAGATTGAGTATCTTCGCCTTCTGCGATTCCTGTTTGGCTTGAAGAATAACGTCAAGAGTTTAAGCTCGTGGAGCTTATGTCTAGAACGTCTCTGAGTAGATTAGACCGTTTCATTTCCTTTTTCTTTTTTCGTTTCTTTCTCTTTTTAAGTGGAAGACGCAGCAATAGTATGTAGGATTTCCATTTTGATTTCTAAGTTAGAAAGTCCGACGATGGTTATACCGTGAAAATCTACAGCTTACGCGTATGAAACGTCGTTTCCTCGAATTAACATTTTTACCACGCGTAGATCCTTCCAAACGTTATACGGTGTCCCATGGTTCAAAAGCCTATTTTCATCGGTGTATTCCGTGGGCATAACCAAGCAAAAATATCAGGTAGCCGAGAAAGTTCCTGCCGTTTCTAGGTTTATGTCTATCGATAAAAACGACAGATACCTTCTCTTGGTACTCCGATATTACACCTCTAGAGTTACGTCATTCGAAGCTTTATTAAAAAGTTTTAACAAAGATACGAAAAACTAAGGGAACAGCAATGAAATTCCTTTTGCCATGCTATACGACAAGAGGAGAATTTATTACGGCAAGGGAAACTGTGTACAGGCTGTTTCACAACGCGTGGGTCCCACTTTAGAAACGGACAACAAAGTTCATTTAAACGAGCGTCCCATTCCATTCCATCTCGTCTCAAAGTCGTAGCCACACTTTTGTGTTTCATCCTCGCAGAAGGTGGTCGAAATGGCTGCTCCGTTCGCGTTATTCCACGTACCGCTGGAATTTTTTAAAGATCGCGAAATTCTTTCACGCAACAACGACCGCAAGTTCGACATAGAGGAACCGTGGGTTTCGCGTAACGCAAAAGTGGCTATAACTTTGAAACTGGATAAAATAGGATTGTTTCTGTGTCCCACTCGTAAAATGGATTCCACGTGTTATGAAACGCTCTATATATTGAAAGAGAATTCATACTCATCTAATCACAATCGAAAAAACAAAAAGAACAAAAAAAAAAAAAAAGAAAAAAAGAAAAAAAGAATGAAGAAGAAGAAAGAAAGAGAAGACGAGAAAACTCAACTCTGGTATTTTACGCGTGTAACGCCTTTTGGGAACGAAGCTTTTCAGCTAATAAGCAGCTCGTGTTCCAAATATTATTCCCATTAATTCCACCACCGTTGCATAATCGAACGCTCACAGTCAACATAGTTGGTCGCCGGATATCGCGTGAAATTCGCGAGGTTCGATCGACCGAGAGCGGCCTGGTTTCAAACGGAAATCGCGCAGCCGGCCTTGCAGCTTTTTCCTCCTAATAACGCTTTTGCTTGCCAACCTTGTCGCGTATGCAACGTCCACGAGAAGAAACGAGACTCACGCTTCGCGACTAATGTCGGAGAAAACACAGTGGCGCTCGCTAATCGCAGGTTCGCGCACAGGGGCGTACCAAGGGCGGTACCTGTTCGGAACGAGGATAATTCCAGTTTCGCGTGACGTGAAAAAGAGTAAAGTAGACATTAGCGATGCGCTGGAAACCCAAGCGCTGTCCCAACTAAATTCCAGTATCTATTTCCATTTACGTTAGACGCGTTTGATCGCTTACGAGTTATCGCAAATATATTAAGTACATTTCAATTTCAAACGCTTTAATCTATTTTCGCCTTTCACCTTGTCTCGGGCAACCTATACGGTTACTAAGTACCGATAAAAAAAAAAAATGATGGTCGATACTACTCGTTAAACCTTAACGTTTTTCGAAGGAAAGTTAAATTTACGAACGATGTACTTTCGTTGTGAATAATCACTGTGTTGAAATTGCGCGTTTAAAACATAAACAGCATAAAAAATAACAAAGCGAACCCTTCTTCTTCTTCTTCTTCTTCTTCTTCTTTATCCCTGCGTCGAATAAAATTTACCGAGGCCAGTTTCGTATCGATAAATCTCATCGCGACCTCTGATCGAACAAGCTCCGCTCGCGCGTCCTCCGAGAGGTCAATCTCGACTCTGTAATTAACATGCACGAACATCCAGGAAATTGGTTTTCCATCGATTAACGCTTAATTACCTTCCGTGGTAAAACTCGTCAAGCATCGGAACCGATGTCACGAAAGATGGATGACGGAACAACAACGAGACGACAAGTCGATACGACGGCGCGACGTCTCACAGCCAACGAAGGATCATCGATATCCTCGAGTTCGACGTGCACGGCCAAAAGTTGAAGTCACAGTGAACGCTATGTATCGGCCAGACGCTGATTTTCTACGAATACACCTGCGTTTAACATCTCACTATTCGCGAGCGTGTAAACGCCAGAGGGTATCCCAAGCTGTGTTCGCTCTACAAAGTTGCTCGATCTCGTTTTCTCTGATTGCTGGCTCATTTTCTCCGTCTCGTTCTCGATCACCGTCTATCCTCCTCGCTCCTTGCTTTCCACGTTAATACGTTGCACGCTTTACATGCTCTTTTTGCGTTAATCTCTCTCCGTCCATCTTTTTCTTTCCTGCGTGTCTGTCAGCGTGTTACGCCGTTTCTTACTACGCTACCTTCTTTTTCTTCCTTTTTATTTTATTTCTCTTTCCGACTCTGGTTGAGTCATGGTACTGGAATAGAGGTCTGTCTTCGTTGGTCTACAAAGTTGCTCGCTCAAGACATACGTGTATCCCATATATCCATGGCTGGCGATATCGGCATCCGTGTCGATAGAAGTAGGCGTTAGAAACCTGGATTTCGAGCACGCCTTTTGCTACCTAGTTGCTTTAAGATGCGACGGGGGATTTTATTATGTAAATAAAACGAAGGTGTTGAGGCCGCGCGAGAATTTTTCGGCTTTCTAATCTACGAAAGTACATTATCATCGTTTTTCAGCTTTTCTAAGCTACGAACGCCAATTCATTTTTTGACTTTGCCAAGCTACAAAACATCAATTAATTTCTTGCGTTTTCTAAGCTATAAATGTTAATTGTTCGTGTAAATTATTAAACCGAGTCGTTGAATCTTCGTAGTTTTTCATCTATTTATTTCATACACAGGAGAGCATTTCCAACGACAAAAGTACAAAGAAGAAGGAAAGTAAGAAAAGCAAGAGGTGTTGCAAGATTTTTGCACACTTTCTATCCGAATACATCGACGATACTGAAAGAAAGCTTTTTAATAGAATCGCTTCCTATTTACGCGTCATTTTATTATTAAAACGTACACGTTGTCGATAAAAGAAACGAAGATTTCAACACGTTATTAGTGCAGAAAGCTTACTGTTTTTCCATGAAATTCCAATCTGAAACACGTTGCCGATTTCTATTTAGCAAAGATACCTGCTACGTAACACTAGGCTTCTTGCATAAAACACAACGATTTCGCTGTCAATCATACTGGATGTAGTCTTCATCGGATATTAGTCGTTCTACGGCGTTAAAATAGAACTCATCTTCGGTGAATAAATTTGTCTTCTTACGCTACGTATGCGAATTTAAACTCGACAGCGGCTCGTCGAAAGTAAAAACAAGTCAATTTAAGAAGCAGTATACTTCTAACTTTTGTACTAGGTGTTAGTTTTTCGATAGAACTATCGATACAAACGCTCGTCACAATGGCAGTAGTTTTACAAATTCCGTATTTTATGCAAGAGTGATAGAATACGTTAGTCTGATATGATAATCGTCAATGTAAATGCCAATTTTCCTACTTTTTTTATATCTTTTTATACAAAATAAAATTATCGTTATTCCGTGTAACGATAAACGAGTTACCCGTTTTAAGAAGAAGCTCGAAAGTTCGATGATTATTTATCCGACAATTACTCCCGAATATTAAAATATTAAATAAATAAAAACGTCATTCCGTATATTTTATTTGTCGTTGGAAGTGAATAAGGAATAACGAATAAGTCCTAATATATTTCGTTATACTCGACTCTAAAACCCCATCGACCAACTGCGTAAAATTCGTGCCAAAAAAAATGAAAATGCAAGCTACATAAAAAAAGAAGGAATAATCTTTCATCCATATATTTAATAGTATATTTAATAGACAAATGCACAGAAATAAACGTATAAAATTTCCCTGGCAAATTGATTACTTCGACCGCTCCGGTAGCTTTAATATTCATTTCGATTCAATTTATTCCACCATATTTTCGCCGAACATTGAAATACAACCTGCACGATGGAAATTCGATCAGGAATAAGCCCGCGTCAACTAATCACTAACAGCGTGATTTCCGTTGCCAAAGTTCAACGAAATACCGTTGACTTGACCACTATCCCCGTACAGTTTCAATAATTTCCAAGTAGAAACTCCGCTTAGATTGTACGACGGCGCGTCATAAATACACTTGCATGGCGAAACGGTAGCATAAATTAACGTCGATCGTAAGCTTCCGTCCGATTTTTGCGACCCTCTGTCAGATTTCTCCCATTTCTTTCAGAAGTTCGATCCCTCGTACGCTTTCTAAGGCGGCAATTAACGATAAGACGCTCTCGAGACTTGAGATTTTTCGACTCCCAACCAAAGAGAGAATCCTCCGTGTAGTTAGAACCGACTCTTCGACTGCGATGGAGTTTATTGCCTGAAACTGCATTAACCTTTCGAAGCGTAAACGACAGAACCGCTTGCCGATCGAATCGAGCAACGATGATTACATTCTCGAGTTATCGACGCTTCTCGCACCGATTTTTCTAGACGTTTTTACCGAACGTTTCACGCAGCCTCCACGAGGGATCAAATTTTTCTAGCTACGGGATCGGCTTTGCGAGTATTTTCTAATTTTACTATTTCTTAAATATTTGTAACATTTTATAATCATCTTACCGTCGAATGGTAAGATATTTAAAAAAAAAGGATCGTTCGGCTGAACGTTAGCTTGAAATCGATCTATTCGTTTCTCTTGAGGTTATTGGATGTACGAAGAAAGGAGCGCGTGGAGGAATCGTATGGTAGAAAATATATTTTAATACAAAAGTGTAAGTACAAGTCGCAATATAATTTGAGCTGGTTCAGATCCGCACGCTAGCGGCGTTACCCTATGACCGAAAGCCCTGAAACCATCGTCGCCTGTCTACACAGTTTATGGTCTGCCTTCGTCCCAGTCTTTTGTCTATACGCTGTGAATGGCTTCGGTGCTTGAGAAAACTAAAAAGACCAGATGTAGAGTTTTCTTAGAAGTGGTGACCATTTCAACAGTTTGATTTATTTCAAACGTTAGATCGAACCGATCTATTTATATTCCAATTAAAATCAATTAATGCTCCGATCCGCCTAAGTACACGTATAATTATTTACAACTTTCTTCCATGCCGATCGAGCCAAAATGAACAAGGAAATTAAACATCCGTCAATAAATATTCAATGTAAAACGTTGCACGATGTAACGCACAAGCGCGGCTCGAAGTTACGCAAAAACATGGAGTTTTTACGCGCTTGCGTAACTCTTATAAGAGTTTTCTCCGCGTCATTAACGGGCATCGAGACCTGTGCAACCTGTCAGGCGAAATCACGGTGGTTGACGATTCCAATGCCCCTTAGTCACTCTAATTAGTTCGTACAGGAGACTGGGAATACGCAGATCGCCGATAATCGCGACGTTTCGCCCGAAGGAAGCGCTTATTCGTGTCGCCGGTACAAGCTGTGCCTTCGTTGCAGCCGATCGCTAAATGACAGCCAAAGGAAAGATACCGGTAGGCTCTAGCATGCTAATTGAAATTGACAAGTCAATTCGCCGGTTGATTCGCTTAAACGGAAATCGAGAACACGCTGATCGACGATGGCTACCGTGTCTTCCTTTAAAGAGAGCCACGTACGCCGAGCCGAAGCCTCGTGAGGCGGTGAACGTTACGTGAAAATTAGAATATTTCAGACAATTCGTCGGGATGATACGGATGTTCTTCGAGCGAGATGACGCGTTATTCTGCTATGTCGTCGCCCGTGGTGTTCGTTACGAGTTGGCTATGTTCGTTCAGTCCGGATGAAATCGTTTCGACGACCGAGAAATCTTTTAAATATAGGATGTTCAGCAATTTCGAAAGCGATTCTAATCCACCGCTAAATTTCACTAATTCTACCTTTCGCTGTCAGATTATTTTTTGACGCATGGCAAACTTAGTACAGTTCAATATGTACGTGTACAAAATTCTAGCGTATCGACTAACAGAGCGGGTTCAAAGAAGTTTGTGTAAACGTGTACTTGAAAAGTTTAGAAACAGAGTGTTTGTCGAGAAATCAAAGAACGAATGAAACATTTTCTATGCCAATTAGAGACTATGTCCGTGGAATTTTAGTCTTTTTCGAGCAGAAGCTTCGAGCAACGTGTCGGCAAGGCTGTCGTCGAAATATGAAATTCTCGGAAGAGACAATAACAACGTTGGTAAAGAGGGAATCTATCGAAGTTCGTGTTGTAAACTAACGATTAACCTAAAAACACCTTTTCTCGTGATCCAATCAAATTCGAAAGTTCTAAAACATTCCTAAAGATTCGTCCGATGAAACAAGGTACACCCCGTATAATTGCGATTGATTAGGCTTGAAACTGACGCCGAGTGCGAGGTGACTAAGCACGCTAATTCGCTCGAGGAGTTATTGAGAAGGTAGAAAAACGTCGGGCCCCGCTTCGTCTTTGTCTCGTCGAGGCAAATATTCGCGAGATGCAACAAGGAGGATCATCTCCTTGGACAAGGTCTACGAGGAAATATAATTGCAGCGTGCCTGTCTCAAGGTAGTGTAGACGTTCGAATTGACAAGGCAAATGAAATCTAGCTTCCTCGTCTCTAACGTTTTCCTTCTCTGTCGGTTTACTCTTGGCTCTGTGTGATCACGTTTCGAGCATGTAGAGATTGATGACTGTGGCAACGCTCGGGCCGCATTAGTCGTGGTTGTTGTGCCACTTACGGAGAAGGAAACAAAGTGGCAGAGCTCA
This sequence comes from Bombus difficillimus, assembly GCA_014737525.1. Lineage (NCBI taxonomy): Eukaryota > Metazoa > Arthropoda > Insecta > Hymenoptera > Apidae > Bombus > Bombus difficillimus. The sequence goes on along the minus strand of JACXIT010000197.1, from coordinate 123,790 downwards.
ACATTTACCATTCTGCAAACTGTAATGGTGGAATACTGTGGCTGGTTTCGTTTGCCGAGTGATTTACGGACGCACCAACTGTAAGAAAGAAAGAAAGAAGCGCGAGAAGATCGGCGCAATGATATTCCTCGGGTTTACAGGATCGCAGAAAAATTTGCAACGAGTCGTACGAGTGTGACGTCGGCATTGACATATTTTTTACGTTTCTTTCAGCCGGTGCGATTTGCGGGACAAGAGACAACGGCGAGAGAGAAAGAACAGAGAAGAAAATGTCGTGAAATTTGTTTAGATTCCACGTTCGTAGAAAAATCTGCGGCCAATCGTGGAAATACGGTATCGTTGACTGCGTAGAATCGGCATCGTTCTTTAATTTGCCTGGAATACAAAACATCGATCTTCGATTCTGTTGCAAGGAAAATCCACGAAACGGAGAAACGTCGTTTCGTTTACTCCGTTTCATCGCGGTTCAAGTCCACCGCTTTGTTCGATCGATCGATACGAGTCACGGGTGGTATCGCGCGCAATCTTCGCCTGTGCTAACCGAAAATAAAAGTAAACTAAGAGTAGCCGAACGAATAAATCATATTAGACGTTACCATGTCGTTCAACGAGCTGACGTCTCTCTCTGTCGCTTTGTTGGCTTTATTGGCGATTAAAGTGTCCAAGATTCCGTGTCGAGATAAAAACGAAACGCATTAACTGTCGTCGCGGTTTTATCGTGCCATAAGTACGTTCTATCCGTTTCATTCGATGCCTTTGCTTTAGCGCGGAAGATCACAAATACTTCGTTCGTGTTTATTATCGGCGTTCCGCGCACCACGTTGTGTTCCTGATGCGTGAGTGGCAAGCAAATTCATTAAGATTTGTAGGCGATACCTCGTCGATAAGATCGTGTTGCAAATTTAATTTCAATTCGCAAAAGAAAGTCTCGAATCGCGTGCTATAGAGATCCTTTGGTTCCTCTGATTCTCAGTTCGCAATTTCATTCTGCTGCGTAATGTACAGGATGTTCCGGCTATTGGTTCTTTTATAGTGTGTTTCTCGCAGTACTCAAGTATTATTGATCCTTAAATAATTAAAATATTTCAAATATCTTCGGTAAAATACATCTAGTAATCTCGATTAGTCGAATTTGGAACAAAATCTAATGTTTACTGTCTTCTAAAACATCGCGATCTACGAATCTGAGACACGCAATAGGCAAAAACGTTACGATCGATACAAAATCTCCTGTAAAAATAAAACAGACAGACTCGAAACAACACGAGCGGCAGACAAGACGAAAAAGCAACAAGAAATCAATCGTAGACAACAATAAGCATCAAACTAGCTTTTACTTCGCATTATGCAAAGTGCCGATTCAGAGTGTCTCTGAAGGTCGCAATAAAATTTACTTATACACCTATGCGTCCATTACTTGATCGACTCATTCATCTACCCATCCACCTGTTCGCTTAATCACGCGTTCGCTTACCCCTTTATTTATCTGATCACTTTATAAATTTATCTACGGAGTTCATCTAAAGAGAGATTCATCGTCCCCGCGAATCTCGCCCGACCTAACGGCCTCGACTTATCTCGATCTTCCTCGTCGATCGAATTCGTGCCTCTCCTCTTTCCATCTCTCGTTGACTTCCGTACAAAGTTCATCGGAACGGAACACGTGTCGTAATTCCATTCGATACATTGAAATCTGCAACTGCCAACATCCTGCCAATTATTATCGAGCAATAATTATCGACCGCCTTTCCAATCAAACCGATCGACTTTGCTCTCGATAAGTTTGTCGATTTCTTTACGGAAACACGAGATACGACAGGGACGATCGGATCGTGTACTCGACTTCGTTACACCGTCGAACTTTTCTTCCATCGAGCAGCGAGATCGAAACGTGAAATTCTCGATTCGTCGCACATACGTTTGACAAGAACCGAAAGCTTTGCTTACGATCTCGCGCAAACGAAACCTTCGACATTTAACTCCTCGCTTTCCGCAACGACCTGCTGAAAACAAAAAAAAAAACCATTCTCCGATTTTTCATCGGCCGTTCCTTCCAACCTTGCATTCCGGTTTTCGTTTCTGTAGCTTCGTTTCCTGCATCCATACATCTCGGTGACGTTTCTCGCGGTGCGACAAAGAAGATGGGGAAAAAAGTTGTTACGCATCGAACAAAACGCAATATCTGTATTCCCGGTGCTTGTCAAATTGCCATGTTACGAAGATAAAGATGCAGACGCACAATAAGCGGTGGTTACGTGCGCGCAGCAAATATGGTGCAACTACGCGCGCGGCATGATATATCAGGCATTGAAATCTCCACAGGCGCGCGCGATGTATCGCGGAGATTACGCGTCGCGGCTATCGAAGTCACCAGGTTAGGAAACGTCGTCGATGTCGTTCGCGAATAGCGATGGAATTGAGACGAAATACGTCGACCATGCTCAAACAATTCGCCGTTCGAATCGTTCGAGTGCTGGGTGCGTTCCTTCTGCTATCGCGCAAAGCAACTTTTACCATTTCGAGCGGGAAGAGACGCGTAACGAAAGAATATAAATAGATGTTCTTTGTACGTTTTACACAAATTATGCTATTTTATAAAATTCGTATAAGTCGTACACGATGACTCGTGAAAATGTTCCTACGCTCGCGGTAGAAGCGTCGTTGCTGAAACAAGTTTCTTTTCTTCGGTTGCTTCGGACGTTGAAAAGCTCGCATATCCATGAAACTTCGAGTCTTGTTCGAAATGTATATCGTTTATCCGATATATCCGTAGTCCAACTATTCTTTGTTATGGCCTTTACAATACTTTTCTCAAATTTGTGTAATTGTATAAAAGTATGTACTATTAAACGGTACGACTATGCTTGATCCTAACGATAATGCTGTAATAAATATAGTGTCGAATACTTTTTCTTTAATACGCTGTAGGTCGACGCGGTATCGATCCCAACGCTATCCATGGACGAAGAAATCCCCCTCGATGGCGTGTCAAACGGCCGAGGTGAAAAAAGAAACAAAACTCGATGGGAAGAAGAAACGGCGAACCCGTTGGCAACGTGTTACGCGGCATGGTTGCGTATTAACCATGAGAACGTTTCCGCGACTACCTTCGAGGACTCGCTCTACGCGTTTCTTGTTGGATGTATGGTGTCAGAATCAACCGCCGAGAAAACGCTGTTTTTCTTCGTTTCGTTATTAAACTGACATTAAAAGTTACGCTTTTAACATTTTTTCGCGTAATAATAATAACAAAAATTAGCCGCAAAGAACGTAATGATAAAATTACACAGATCCTATGTATAGCCCTTCGAACCACAAAAAAACGTGATAAAACGACATAAGCCGCCTCTACGTACGTATATAGAGTACGCGGAAAACGTTCGTGCTATAATACTTTAAACATCTCCGTGAAAAAAAGGATGACATACGCGTAGAACGTTAAAATTGACTGCATGAAACATTGAAACAAACATCGAGCACGAGGAAACGAGTCAAAGTGGAGGAAACGAGCGTTATAATCCTCGGTCGCCCGAACCAATTACACGCGCGTGCAGAGAGCGCCGTAGCCACAGCCCAGCGAGATTTCTCTCGATAATCACGCTGGACACGAGATTCCTCCTTGATCTCGGCCGCAAATTTAATCAAGCACCGGACGTCTCCGGCGGGACTGTGTCGCTGAAAAGTAACAAAACTGCGAACTTTCTTACGGGCTCATTACACACGTCAATTTGAGCCCGTGGACGCTGACCCCGTGGATCGCTGACTTTCGTTTCACTTCGACCAAGTTATTCGAGTTTCACGCGAGCGCCAACGCGCACAGCTATCGTTTCGTAACGCCGTGCGATGGAAAAACTGATGATTTTCTAACCATTCGCGAAACAGTTTGTACATCTTGCATAAAAAGGTTATTTTTATTTAAATAACTCGCCTCATCGCGCAACATAGGTATTTATTTGAGATAGTATTCTTATTACATTTCGTAACGCTACCGATAGAAGAACCGGCGATTTTCTAGTCGTTCGCCAAAGAATTTCTACATTCTATACGAGAAAATAACTACTTTTACCGAAACGGATTATATCCTCGTACAATATGCACGCTTATTTCGTATTCTTCGTACCAATCTCTTTGTACTTGTTGGTCATACTGTATACCATACGATTCTTCCTTTATCGATCGATCGATCAATTAACAAACTTTAGAAAGAAAATGACTAGGAACGAATAGCGATAAATTTCTGTTAGAAATTTGATATTCCTAGAAGCGTATCCGTCGCACAACTAAGATAATTAGGGTTATTACCGCATTGTCGTACGCTACGTATGAAAAGATTGCAAGACTACTCCTTTTTCTTAATCGAGAAAGTCCGACAGATACTTGCACTAACTTTGTAACCTTCGTTCCATAAATCGGTCCGTAATTAATGCGTAAGAGTGTATATTTTGATGTACATTCAGGAATGTAAGTACTCTGTTCTCGGAGACGTTTATCTACCCGAGGCGAGGAAACGTCAAAATCCGGCGGAGTAAACCGTTCTCATGAATATTCAGCCCGTTGGATCCACTCCAACGACGGAATATTACGGTCGAGTAAGTAGAAGAGGACGGGCTAAATATATATTCGTATCCGTACAAGGTGCCTCCGCAAAGATAGCGATATCTCTCTGTGAATGCATCGTGCCGCGTTCAGATACGTATGTACGCGTTCAGGCTAATATATTTATCCTGGCTCGCGCGTTTTAACGCTGCGGTTCTGTACACGGTGACTCGCTTGTAATAGGATACAGTAAAACCTCCGATATCTGAATTACTAGCGAGACGATCGTTGAACTGGGCTAATAAAACACGCGTCTCTTCTCTACGATTGTCACGTTACGTTTCTTTAATTCCGTAGCATTTGCCGGTAAACTCACGTACAAACGTAGATCCGATTGCGAGCTCAAGGACCTGATCAAGTCGAGTGGCAAAACTGAGCGAAACGTTACTCTAGAAATCAACGTTACGCAGCTCTTTGAAACTTTAAACGATCGTTCTGGCACAGGCTGCACGTAACAAGAGAACAGAAAAATATCGCAGAGCGACGCGCCTTGTCCTGGAATGGAGTTCCCTCAAAGTTTGCTGGAAACGTTGGAAAACGCGCGACTATCGTCCTTGCGCGGCTCGATCGGGCAACTTAATCACCGCGTTGACTGGGTGCGCCATTGGCTACTTAAAATTGAATGGAAATGCCGTGGGAAGAGGGTATAAGCGTGGTTTAATTGCAACGATACCAGGTTTACGAGGGATATTTGTGTTCCAGAGGAACGGAAGGAATTTTCTATGGAATTCGCGCCGTGCTCGGTGCAACATTGTTGCACAGGTTAGGTACCTTAAAAATGCCGTAGTTATGCGTCATCGTTAATTGGAACAACTGGTAGATCCCCTTTCGGGGAAAAATCTTTCCAAAATAGGAGACAGCGAATTTACATCGATCCAACAACAAACTTGATAAATCGACGATAGATCTAAATTAAAAATTTAATCGAATAATCGAATCGATATCCACGATAATAATTACCAGAGACGTTGCTAAATGAAACCTCTGTATCATAACGGTCGTCGTGTATCTGCTAGTCACCCGAGTCTCGACCACCCTGTCAAGAGCGTGGGCGAACGAAAGCTCGCACAATAACCTCGACGATCATCGTTGATCGTTCACCGATATCGCGCATCAACTTACCTCTCTCCCTCTATCTTTTCCCCTCTTTCGCGCAACCTCTTTCTCTCTCTCTCTCTTTACCTCGACACAACCGTATTTCGCCCAGAGGCGAGAAGAGATAAAACGGCGAATCGACGTTGAAAAAAAATCGCGAATCCTCTCGCCAGCCGGGGAGTGACCAGGTCGTGGCAGTCGCCAACGAATATATTACGCCGGTCAGCGGTCTGTTATCCGTGTTACGGCTGTTCACGAGCCGATAGATTCACGCGCCGAATGCACCGCGTCGGTATGGAAGCCACGGGGTTGGGCCTTAATGGGAGGACATTAGTCGACGACGCTAAGTAGCGGCGAGCATGCGGATTTTCTTGTGATAATTATTCGATCGTTTGCTCCTTGCCCGCGCTAACGATCCGCTAAGGTCGAGGATGCTATGCGGTGTTACAGTCGATTGCGATACGAGGTTAGGATCAGTTGGGCTCCGATAGCTGTTTCAACGGTATACCGATTATTTGATGGTGAGAATGAGCAATCGTGTCCATCCGTGGACAGTACGGTGATTGTTAACGCGCTGGCTGTGAAAAACGTTTCGATTTGATACGCGATGGGGTATCGATGGAAATAGGCTCGCGTATTTTCATCAAGATTTTTGACCGATTTTTCGAAACAAACGTGAATTTGGTAATTTTTTTTTTTTTTTTTTTATTCTCATTCTAATGTTGCTTCGACGTCGATTTTGTACATCTTCTTTCCCGTATAATCGAGCACTGCAAGGAAAGGATACGACGGTGCATTCCATATTTTATGGGAAACAATTTAAAAATCCACTACACTAAACTTTGTCTATTTGATTTAGGAATCCGTGTATTCTGTATATTTTGAAAATAGCTATAGTTATTTATATGACAGGTATGGTAGACTATCTCCTTTTAATCGTCGCAACCTTTTTGCGTTTCTCATTTGTATAGCGAGCGCCTGTAAAGTGTCAATCATTTTGATACATTGTTCGTACCTCGGCAAACGGTATACGCATTACTTTGTTATACGTTTTCCCATAATGTTGCGTTTGCCTGGCTACTTTTTACTCGTTATTCGATTCTTTAATTTTCGATGGATCGATCTGATATTCATCTTCGTTTCTAAATTTTTCTTGAATTATTCTCGAGAATCTAAGAATCTAAGAACGATCGAGAAGAATCTAACAGAATGATCTACATACAAATATAGGACTGTTCTCCGTGATGTAAAAATATACGTCTACGATATATATGTATATACGTGTCTACTATAATTTCTAGAACATAGAAATGTATTCTACGTACCAACAAATATTTTGCATAATAACGTATTAACGCTGCATGGTAACAACTTACAATCATATCATCTAATGTCTGTCATGACCCACGGCAACTAAGATATTCAAACGATATGGAGAATTCGATGAATAATTTCAAACTTGTTGACCAGTTGTAATATTATCCACCGGCAGGCAGAATATTTGCGAAAATAGGTTCGAGGATACCGTAACATCGCGATTCTGAAACGAATCTATGAAACTGCACAACAGCTGTTAGATGAAACGAAGATGTTCGAGCTGAAACTTAATAGAACTTGTTTGAACGTATTCCACGCTTTTGAAATATCGTGAATAGATTTATTCCGAAGATTAGTGGCGAGAAACGATCCGGTGTAATATCATGGTACATGGGATTAGGTGATTCGAAACGTGGTCGAAGCTTGCGTTATTGAAATAGCGACAATTCCACGATCTTATAATTCGACGATAAAATACTTGGAACAATCGAAGTTAGGTAGAAATTTTGATGGAAAATTTTTTACTCTTTAACGAATTTTATATTCTATGTTATTATAGAATTCTCTTCGTAAATGTTGTTTAAACGAAATTACGAGCAACGCGTTTGTATTTTCGTTAGAAAATCAAATAAAAACCACTTTCAGCAGTATTGTACGAGATTGATTTACAGCGCATTAAATTTGAAAATTACACCCTTGTAAAAGTCAGAAAATGTGGCTTATCATGTTCTTCACCTTTGATCTTTAATCCTGATCGTACATGTTACTTAATAACTTCATCGGAGAAAGCCTGAAGTGTATATGGTCAAGCGAGACCAAAAATGAGCTCCAGATACAACGATTCACGTATCTACCGTATTACAAAGTTTCTACTTTCGTTTAGAATTCGTTTCGGATTGATCGATCATTGATCACCGATATAGCGAAGTCTGAATATTTCGATATTCAAGCGAAACGCGATAAATATTTTCGTACGACGATAATTTTCTTTTATACGATACGATACGAGTTTTATATTAAAAATCTGTCGAGTTATTAAAATTTTATATAATATCAAAGCGAAGAAGCAGGTGAAAAGGCTTCTTACCCCTGTGCGAGACCTAAAATTTCGTGAACAAAATTATTCGTATAGTTTGAACAATCACGCTAAAATAAGCAGACATAACGGATACGTGTCTAACAAATGAATACATAGATCTCCGAAAGCAATAAATCGACTGTTTCGTGCAAACAAGTTCGTATTCTTATGAATACGTCTACAACAGAAATAGAACTCGCAAGGTAGAAGGATGTGTTTCAGTCTCTAAATATTGCAACGTGAATTGTTGCAACTCTCTACATTTTTGTACATTCGAATGTTTTACGAGTGCGTAAAAGTCCAGAGTCTGGTAATAAACTTGAAATATTAGCATAGGTCAGAGTCGTGCCAGTCTCAAACTTCATTTGCAACTTCGCAAACTAGCGCTGGTTCATCGAGCCTGTTCTTTCAGATGTCGAAAATGGATTAATGAATCTACGTATCGATACGTATGTAATTATATATCGGAAGCTTTTGCATGGTTTACGGTACTTATGGTAATAAAAATGAAGAACTTTTGCAACGAGCGAACTATCAAGAAATGGATAGTACAAAAATTCGACAGGTTATATGAGTCGGTTAACTTTAGAATTAAATAAGTAACGGCTTCTTTAAATCATAATTCATAAGTCCATTAAGAGGATGACACTAGTTGACCTACTTACTTCCTCTGCTAATTTTCCTATCGGAAGAGAGAAGTTAATGCACCCGAGTTAATAGCAGTTTACCGCATTGCAACGTGATTTAGTACCAGCAAGTTCGCCGAATTAACAAAGATTATATTAGCAAGATATTCAACTTTTTCTTTGAAATTACTTTCTCCTTAAACTGTGCAGTAATTTTCATAATTTCTCTCTACGATGTCGTTAAACTATTACTTCAATCGTTTCTCGATAAATAACTTTTTCGGGAAAACGCAATTCGAAACGAATAAAAGGAAAATAAGACGAGGCGGACAGAAGTTGCTCGACAGATCCGAACATGGTCGTCTGAAATCTTTCGTTCGGTCTTGCAGAGGTTGGAAATAAAATTGACATTAACTTCGTATAGCTTCGTATAACAAGCGAAAGCAAAGCTTCTACTACTCGTTTCCGATAAGAGGTTTCCAAACGTTGATTCGCACGATCAGTTCCATTACATCGTTCTACGGAGTTGTCTCTCCTGCGTCAGAAATTTGACGAGACGTAAAAAAGCAACGTTAAATACAGTATTTAACGCGCATCGTATTACCAATGAACAATTCGAATGTCAGAAACCTCATAGACGTATTCCTCGCGATATCATAGTTCCCCTAATATCTCGTCGAACCCTCAGTTTTCCACGTATCTTCCAACTCTGTTGTCCTCCTAGCTACCGTAACCAAAGTGTCTCGACAGCTCGACAGTTTATTTTACGACAACGAGAATTTTATTTAACGCACCAGTAAAATAGAGAAACGAAAATGCTTCCCACCCCTGTACGACAGCTAGCTAAATAAATTCACGAACAAGACAATATATGTAATATAGTAAATCTCGGGGTAATTCAGGTGATCGATTTTGAAGTCTGAAAATCGAGTTTATCGTGAAAATACTTAAATGAAATACAGGAGTAAACAACAATTAATACTAATCTGTAACAATAAACAATAAATAACAAGTTCTGTGCAACGTCTACCTGAAAATCGAGAATCGATTTTCAACGTCCCGAGCTACCGATCTCTCTCCGTCAATCTTCAATGTTTTCAATAATTATTCTTTCTTCTATGATCTTGTCTATCTCTGATATTGCTCTCTGTCCGTCCGTTTGGGAAACGCGTGTCTCTCAAAATGGTTGTCCGTAAAACAAAGAAAGTCGTGCTGTCCGTAAACAGAGAGAGTCCCTGTCACGCTTGAACTCTAGGGAGTTTAAATATATACATATAAAATTGTATAATTCGATAGTTTTAACAGACACCTATACAAGAGATCGATGCAAAACTCCAAAAGTAATAAATAATGGTCGTAGATTTCAAATTCAAATTGATACTTTTATAAGAACGACTACGAAGATGAAACCTGCGCAGGCAGATGTTTGCTTGAACCTTGAAATATTTTCTTTTCGATTATGCCAACCTTCCGAATCTATTGTTCCCGTAACCACAGCCTAAGTACCTCCTACGACCCTGTTGATTTTACGACCTCGCTAGATTTCTCCCATCCGCCATACCACCAGCGGAGTCGTATTTTCTCCGTGGATAAACAGAGAGAGAAGATGAGGATGAAACGGGGAGAGCGCGAGGAAAACGTGCATCCGAGCTATTAGATATCCGCTCGGTTTTGATCGATACCCCGCAATTTCGTGGCAGCCGCGCGAACACGCGGCTCGTAATTCCAGGAATACGAGCGTATCTGGCTGTAACGGAACGTAGCTGGGAACGAAATACGTCGACCGAGGGGGATCCGCGATAATCGAGAGAGCCGACCAATCTCGACCGCGTATCGCACTTGCAATTCCTCTCCGTGATATTTCCGAATTGTCCTTATGCAATTGCGATGCGACTATTTCGATGTTTGCGGGGACGTTGTGATCAGGAACGCCGATGCGTTCGTCCTACAGTCGACTTCAATTTTCTACAACGTCTAACGAGTCAATTTTATAATAGAACGCCTGTACTTACGTTGCAAATTAACCGAATTATTAAGAAGAAGGAAAAGAGGAATTTTGAAGTATGTATTTTTTATATTTGACATTAAAAAATGGTAGAGATCTTACTACGTAGAATGGAATGACAGTACGCGATTTCCTTTATCCGGGAAAATGTGCGTAAAACGAGAGACGCGAATTAAAGGGACGTAAAAGTAGAGAAATTTTTCTACTTCAACCACCTGGTGCTTATAAAACCGTTCTTTGATTATCAAACAACTCGCGATGTACAATGTATCAAAAGTTATCTCGTAGCTGTAGCGGTAATAAATTGCTTCTAAGTAGATATTAATTTCATGTCATTCAAAATAAATGCTCCGTAATTATCGTAATTTATTTAATTATTCAACGTCGAATAACAAATTTTTTTGTCAGTCGATACCCTATTCCATTTTCCCATGGTACCGATCGTCCTTCTCCGGTACCCGTCATCTTAAAGCCAAAGCCTGTTTTAGCCTTTATCTGAAACGTACTCTCTCATTTCCATAAAATTGAATCCCTAACGTTCCACTTAAGAATCCTCCGACAAGACTAACCGACGCATAAATTGCCACTGGTCTTCCACTTCGAAATTTGTCGTTCCAAAACCATTTAACCATGTCCTACATAAACTCGTGAAGCAACTTTGAGTCGCACGGTTACACGCGTTTCCAAATGGGATTCTCTGTACGCTTTGTAGCTGTCGTGTTTGCCCGATTACGGATGACGTGTTCTGCTTGTTCGAAATTATCTACGCAATTAATGGGAGAGATTCGAGAGAGCAACGAAAATACTATTACTATGCTTTCCGATATCGCGATCTGATATTTTATATTGGTATTTTATGCGAATTATTTATTCGGACAATGTTAGCTCTCCTTTGTATGCAATTTACATTCACATTTAGCGAATTTGCCAAATGAGTTTCTTAAGCTTCCCAAGTTGGAACATGTTTATCTGTAAAAGTTGAAAAACGTTTAAATTACGACGTGTGTGTTTTGTAGATTAGACGTATGTAACATATATTTCATTTTGATATAACAGAACAAAAAAGAGATTGACGACGAACGGAGCGAAACTTCTGCGACGCGTGTAAACTCGACGTTGCAACCTTCTTCCCTCGTGAACCTCGAAAGAATCGTCGAGAGAAACGATGATCCGGAAAAGAGTTTCCCCCTATCGTAGTCGAACGTCGATCCGATCCTTCCGCATGGCCGCGAAACGAAAGAGGAGAAGCTCGTTCGAAGCGGAATTAAAGCGCATCCCGAAGAATGCGAAGCAGCTGATAGAACGCGACTGCAACCGATGCATAGAATTCTGCAACGGCGTACATGCGCGCGTGCACGCGGACGACGAGGATCTCGCGAGCACACGGAACTTTCTAATGCCTGCATTAATATTTTTCTACCCGCGAGCTAGAGCCGTTGCGTCAAAAGGTCGGGCCGCGCTGGATCCCGTAAGAGTCGCGAGATATATAGGGTGGAGCGCGATTCCGAAACAGGAAGTCAAAAATTCCGAGTAATTTCTGGTGCAACAACGTTGTACAGCTTTATGAGGCATTGTGAAGATCGTAGTTTCCTTTCCTACATGGTTGCGAAAACTGATTTGCAGAGATTTAACCATCATTTCGCGTAGCTTCGAATCGCGATAAATCGAATATGAGAAATTTTGTTTATTCTTATTTCTGTCGATAGAAAGCGGTAGATTTTGGAAAAGAAAAAAATTTGCAAGGGATAAAGTCGCAAATGTTATACGGTACATTTTCACCGCAACTTGTACAATCTGGATTCTTTGGACGACAAAAAAGAATTCTTCGAAATGTAGATATCGTTAGCGGAATATCTTTTACCACTGTATATATTCATTGATAAATCAGTGTTTCGACGAGTGTTGTATCAGGTAAAAGATCTTAAGTATTCCTTATAAACTATATAATTCACATCGTTCACGAAATATTTATCGTATCTCCGCTGCTTTCGAAGAATGCGAGCCACGTTTATTGTACAACAAGTATTTCGAAAACTCAATCGTCTACTTTATCCTTCTCGGTCGGACAATTAAATCGCCGCCTGCCATCTCATTTATCGAATCCAATGAAACAGACAATCCCATTACTCCGGCAAACTACGCCATAATTCTTCCACGTTGTAACGACCTTGTGTCTCAAGTACGTTAGGTCTCTAACATTATTTTAGTCCACCTGCGCCTTGTCGACGGGATAGTTCGAGATCCTCCGGCCACGCTTCGGTACCGTTCTAATGTCTCTTTGATTGAACACGCTTATTTACGCTCTGAAAAGCTGTTTTCTGTGTTCGTTGTGTAGCGAGCGTGCTCTTCTTTCCCGGCCGCTTGGCTTTTAACGGCGTTTTAAACTGCGATAACGAGGATGCTGGGGAAAAACGTTCGATAACGACAACGTTGATTGTCCGGTAGGGACGATACGATGGCGTGCGTGACTCCCTTGAAATCGAACCTTCGTTCAAGAAGCATCGTGCGTTCCCTTTTTCGCGTTTTTCGAACGGATTACGAGGTTCGCGCGATGCTTCCTCGGTACGATTACGAGAATTCGCAATTCTTGCGCCATTACTGCGGCAATATTTTACGAATAATTCCAGATCAAGCGCGAAGGATGGCGTCGTTTCTGGCGAAACGTAATTAGGTCGAAGTAAGGATTATGGGGCAACGGATCGATTAGAGATTAAGCGAGACTTTATGCGCGTAGGTACATACAGTGGCTGACACGAGAAAGTTTAATACTCGTATATCGTCAATTTGTCTTGAACGTTTCTTTTATACTAGACGCTCGTCTGCTCTAATAGAACGTACAATTATATTATACGCAGTATTAACGCAATTATCCTATAATAACGCTGTAAAATCGATCTTCTTCGATCGAGCAGCAAATTCCGGTATAATTCCAATACACTTACACGCAACGAAATATTACGTTAACTATTCGATCGTTCGAAAGTACATCGCGATTAACAAAACTAACATCAAACTTGCAATTACCAATCAAAACTGCTTAGTAATAATTCTCGTAGCGATGACGAATGACCTTCATTTGCAACCAAGCTAATTCAACCAAACCCACTTTCTAGAATCACCCTGCGTAATCTCAAAGTTCATCGTGGATTACTCCAGCAGGTAACAACGTCGATGGTACACCTAATTCCGGAGTTCATGGCTCTGAACCTGTATTAAATGGACACGTGTACGTACATGAAGCACGTGCAACGTGTTTCAAGAAATTACAAATTCGTGTTCTTTCATATATAGGTAATTATATGCATGCTTCGATACGCGTAGCTACGCGCTGGTGGCTACAGAAAGTATTTGCGCACTGGTGTATTTTCAAATTCGTCTTTAATGTATAATTTTTATATAACTATACGTATATCTAATTTTGTTGCAATTCGGAGAATTTATAATGGAATTTAAAATGTATATACGCGTGTACCTACACATGGAACCTGACCAAAAAAAAAAAAAAAAAAAAAAAAAAAAAAAAAAAAAAAAAAAAAAAAAAAAAAAAAAAAAAAAAAAAAAAAAAAAAAAAAAAAAAAAAGAAAAAAAAGGAAGAAAAACACGCGAAATAGGCCATTTCCACCATTAATCTCGCTAATATCTTTTCCATTATCTGTCGCTCGAGGCAGTGTTTTCCCAGTAATTAGACACTGTAGGCTCGAGGAAAAATCGGTTGGTCCACAGGTTCGAGAAATCGCATCCTCCTCCTAGTCGGATGCAGGATCGTGTAACAGGCACGATCGCCGGCTAATCTCGCGCCACTAACCGTTGCATTAGCAACAAAACGAACCCGCGAGAAAATTACATGCCTCTTATATCGAACGCGCACAGTGAAAGGTCACCGAGCTCGAGATCTTCCCTCGAAAGCGATCGTTTCATTTCATGTAGCTACGTACATACCGTATATATATGTATATATATTCTTCCATACCACGAGTAGTTCCTTACGAGTATATGTATTATTAGGGGCACTGAATTAGGTTGCAAATTGTAAGTATAAAGTAGAAAAAATCTGTTCAATTTTATTTCGTGCTTCTTGATCCTTATATGTACGATCGTCTTAATTGTGCGATATTAATACTACCCATACAATTATATACCCAATACATACGTAATTACGTATATAACATTGAAGATAGAAATCGAACGAAGAAATATTTTTGATGTAGAATCGCTCGACGATTGAATTTTAACGTTACTCCTCCGTAAAGAATGGAAAATGTAACTTCTGTTTTTCACCTATGATCTCATAAATGTTGTTCGTCTCCAAGATCCGTATCTTCGACTGGACGTAACAGATTCCCTGCGTTTCTAATTATTTTACGTTACGATGTCCGTCATTTCCAGTCGGTGAATGTTCGAACCTATGTACGTACTTGCGACGTACTTGATCCCATCGCTGGTATACACATCTATTCGCGTAATTGTCCTTGATAACGGTACACGATGCGCGCGTAACGGGCTATCCTGATATATTATTGCTTTGTTCTTGGCCACGGGTGGGTCCGCCGGTATCGATAAATCGTTTCACCGTCACGCCGCCACCAATTACAAACGTTCAACGCCCGGCACACACCGGCATCGTTCTGCACTGGCGCGATCTCATCGCGTCGGTCGATCGCTCGTGAATCCAGTTGTTTCGCGGGAAAACGCGCGTCAAATGGCGCGGAGAGGCGCGATAACGAAGCTCGATGAACCGTGACGCATTCTCTCGCCGCCGACCAGCTGCGGTAACGCGGATCGTGATGGATTTCGTTGCGTGCCACGTGAAAACGTGTGCGTGCACGGGACGAGGAACGATCGGTGATGAATGAACGCGTTAACACGGTACAATCGAACGATTTCGTGCGCGATGAAGTTGCGCGCGCCTGTGTTCCGCCGGTTTAAGGTGAGTTTAGACCGAGCGAACGAGAGCGCGGAGTCAGAGAACTAGCGTTAACTCGTTTAACGTAAACGAGCAATCTGCTCGCGTAGACTCGCTTCAACGAACGATTCTCCAAACAATCGACAGACGACGATAGAAGACGCGCTCGTTTGTACTTTGATAAATTTATCAAAGCGATGGAAGAACGAGCATTCGATCGTTTGGTCTAAACGCACCTTCGATCGTCGTACGATCGAGCGTGGAGATTTCAACGTCTGGTTATGACGCGTCGATCGGAACGACATGCGACGCGCTACAAGCTCAGATCTCCGATCGATAGATAGTAAATTGGAATTTTTGGTGAAATTCCAACTCGTTTTATTTTAATCTTGCACGCGAAACCTCGTTCCTTTAAAGTTCGCATTCGACAGGCTATTTCTGGCTCTTTAACCTTCTGACAGTTATTTATTTAAGTTTGGTCTGTCGACGTTTTTCTCCGACGTTCGCATCCGACGGATAGATACGAATCTTCGATCCTTTGGAAACGTACAATATTCCAGGAAAGAATTCCTTTGCACGATGTTTTAAAAGAATTTTAATCCAAAGTTTAATATTAACAAATTCTACCCGAAATAAATAAAAATAAAATTTCTACCCAATTATGTGAATTTGTCTATTTGAATTGGAATATTTAAATTCAAATATATGAATTTGAATGTACAAATTTTTGTATTTTAGTTTGCATATTTCGATACGAATATTTGAAATTAAAAGGTAGAGCTTGTTAACCTCCGTTTAAAAAGAATAATCTCCGCGTTTCCTTGAAAAATTGTCCGTCTTATAAATATCGATGGACGCTACTTCCGTTACTCGAGACGCAAAAGAAAGACCAAGAACCGCGGAAAGAGCTCTAGCAGCAGTAAGGATAAGTAGCAACCGTGTAACTGTTAAGTACCTTAACATCGACAGCTATCGTTACTTTGTACATATTTTACATTGATCCATCACGTAAGATTAACTTGACGCGTGACGTGTGAGTTATTACAGCCTACGCAACGATACGCAGCGCTATTAAAAAGCTGGAAGCGAACTAAAGTGACTCATAAATTCGACCAAGTGTCAAAGTAACGAACGTTTCAGACCGCTTGATAAGCGACTTAATAGAAATATTGGAAAATAAAGGCTCAATCTCGGTTGGATATTCTAGAGTTGCGTAAGTGATCTAAATTATCATTTCTCATCCGTTAGTCGTATTGTCGTATCTGAAGATACATACCGTCCGTTTGTTATTAATCGATCGACGCTGTTGACATCATTTTACCTTTTACCGGTTCTTTATTACTCTCTTATCGCCTTTTTCTGGCAGGTAACTCGAAAATTCTACTTTTCCACGATCGTTTGTTTTAAAGAAAACGCGCAGAAATTTCATATTCCATATGGTAGACAATTTTCTCTTCTTCCTTCTTATCATTAATTTATTCTCGTTTTCTTTTACCTTCGATGTTGATAAGACAAAAAATTACGGTATGAGTTACTTGCTATTAATTGAAAGAATATTTTAACAACAAAGTAGCATCTCGGTTATTCGAACCAACATAGATAGAGGATAATCGAATTTTTTCGGATAATCATACGATTTGCGTTATAATCAAATTTCACGTGAAAAACAATATGTAATTTATTGCGTATTATTACATACATATATACGTTTCAATCATCTTTTTCTTCTTCCAGTATACTTTCCCAATACGATCTGTACTCGGCTACTAAATTGCATATTTTCTTTAAAGTTCTTCTAGTAATTCCATAGGATTGCTTTCTTTTTGTGTTTCGTACCATCTCGCTACTATCTTTAATCCTATGCTTGCTTTTGAACGCGTAAGAATGTTATGCGAATACATTATCCTCTTCGTTGATTCTTTCGTTAGAAATCCCTCGGGTAATACTTTGGCAAATTTCTTTGTCACTTATGTACATAAATCGTCGTATCATTTTCATGCTGTTTTATAACGTTACCTTCGGTGCAACAACTCGCATCGTGCCAATTCTTTGCGATAAAGAATTCTTCCAAGTGTAGTTGGCGTTCAATTTACGTTTCTTCTCTTCGCAAATTT
Source organism: Bombus difficillimus (assembly GCA_014737525.1). Classification (NCBI taxonomy): domain Eukaryota; kingdom Metazoa; phylum Arthropoda; class Insecta; order Hymenoptera; family Apidae; genus Bombus; species Bombus difficillimus. Next base: position 106,056 of record JACXIT010000197.1, on the reverse strand, counting down.
TTCTTTGTATTTGCATCGAAATGTGTTGCAAAAATTTAACTTAAGAAACGATGGTTTAGTATGCGTATACATGATAGGAGAAAATGTTCGATGAACAACTCGCCGAATTTTACGTGACCCTTCTCGAACCGCCAGGATTCGCTGCAACGAAACCGACGGACGATTAGGAAACACGCGACCATATCCTACGATCTCTTCGTGGGACACGAGCAAAGAACGCGACTTACCATGTCGATCGTTACACCTTAACGTCTTACAGCTTAGATAGGCAGAATCCTCCTCGATGAACTTTTACGCTCGGGAGGAAAAAATCGAGACAGTGTTTGAGCAAAGTGATTGATTGGAAAATGATTTTTACGTGGTGACGGGATGATTGAAAGGCTTATTTGAAAGACGTTTCGAATTTGACGAGTGAAAGATGAGCATTCAGCGTAATATTGGTTTTAACCTTCTATAATCAGAATTTCCTTTTGCTTCGATATAAAACGCACAACTATAATTGATTGCAATTTCTCGTTTTGATTTAAGAACTTGAAATTAATAATTGCAACCTCGGCTGATGATAATAATGACACAGATATTTATTCAATTATAACTCCGTCAGAAAATATTTACAACGTACAAATATTTGACAATTTCGACTATTGAATATTCGTACGAAACAACCAACTTGAATACCAAACGATTTGAATAAAATTGAAATATTAAAATTCGTCAGAGATACTCTAAATTTTATTCAACGATTCTTCTCTCTTATCCTTGATAATCTTGTATACCTTAATCAGCTATCGACATAATTTTGACAACTATTTACATCACCTGAGAGTTGCTAATAGCAGCAAATAATTGTACGGTAAATCATTAAAGTAAATTGCGTTACATCAGCTTTAATATTTCCTTCGAAGAAACGCGATTTTCCCTTTAATCGCGCCACATAGAGCGCGATGAATCTCGATTATTGAACGAATAACGCACTGAAAATACCCATCGACCGTCGCTCGAATCACATCATAAAACCCACGTACATTTGCCCTGACTAATTAAACCAACAATTTACGATCGCCGTAATTATCGCTTTATCTTTCGATCGGCTGTTGATCACGGTTCAAAGAAACGAAAGGTTATTGAAAATATCTGCTACCTGCGCCTATCTTCTATCAGCTTCGAAATAAATAGAAAATTGGTAGCCGCCTGGCATTTTCACTTTAATCGTTCGCACCTGCGCAAAATGGCTTCGTTATTCCATTAAATTGCCTTCGATCGGTAGTAAAACATAGTGATCGTCCGAGTTTTGTTGCAAAACATAGTACATATCCCTTTCTTTAGAAGGTATGCGGTTAAATAGAAGACCGAAGGACAAGCTCGCTGGTCTCCGCCCATAACGGTACACGCACGTGGCTTTTAAGTTAATTTATCTACTACATCGAAAGTTTGCAAATGGAAATAGACGAAAGTCTCACGACTGTCAATTCAGAATGCATCGTGTAATCGGATCGTATTTCCAGGTCCATTTTAACCTGATATATGATACGCTAAACTGTTCTACTCGAGATAGAGACATTTCTAATGGAAAAAGTATTTCATTTTCGAAAGTAGACCAACACAGTTCGAACACATTTATCAATTTTCACGCGGATTAGTCTGTATTGACTCGCTTAGTTACCAACGCAAAAAATTCGTATTTTCATTAAGTTTGCCAAATGGATGATAAATTGATTCCTAAATAGATATTCCTCTCGTCCGGCAAATGCTCGACGAGTATACTCGACGTATTACGAATCTTTGCGTATCTTTCTACGTCTTTATGCATTTTATGTACATTTTAATGGTTTCGCAATTAAGGAATGCAGATTTTGTCATTAGCTGGCATTGACAAAATCCGCATTTCCTTAGTTGCCAACCCAAAAAGTTCGCATTTCCATTAACTTTGCCAAGTGGATGATAAATTGGTTCCTAAACGGATATTCCTCTCGTCGAGCATTTGCTAGAACTATGAAAATAATTAACCGATGTACAGTTTTACTCTGATACAAGATACACCGTAAACCGATCGTCTGGCTGTTCCACCTAAAATAAAGACATTTCTAATAAAAAGAACTCGTTGCAACTCCGAAAGTAGACCACGATTTAACAACAAAACTATCATACGGTAATCTTTCTATCGGTCTATCATCCGCATGGCCGTGTCTCCTCAAATCCGTGCTACAGATCGCTTTAGCTCGTTAACGCGTCCACCTGCGCCAGAGATAGGCCTCTAATTACACCGCGTTTCGATCGTACCGATCTCTCTTGACTGGGATTCCTCCGGGAGGACCCGGTTCCAGCTCTTGGCCTAGAAAGTGCCGTTTGCGCGACTTTTACGAGAGATCGCTATCGTCTAATAATAACAATTTCGCGAAAAAGCAATAGCCGTGGTGATCAAGAGCGCGATCGCCTACCCTCGCCGGGTTGAAATAAGAGTTTCGTACCGGGTTTCAGGTAATTTTCGTTGCGACGACCAGCAGCTAATTCCATCGATGACCGATACCGACGACGTTACGTCGTTAATAAAAAGTAGCGTCGTGTCCATCGATCGATTTCCATGTCGGCTGCTTTCGCGACGACTATGAATATAATTGGTCACGAGCTGGGATAACGATGCTATCTCGACAGTCCAGAGGCAGTATCCCGCTGAAAAATGGTCGCCGATAAACGATAACAAGCCTCCTTGATGTTGTTACGTTCCTTTCTTTTTTTTCTTTTTTTTTTCTTTTCTTTTTATTATAGGAATTTGGAGCGACATTGTTTACGTAGTGAGATTTAGAGCAGAGGACTTTTAGACTTGAGGGAGGAAAGAAACGATTCAACGAAACGCTCAAAAGTTCACTCTCTAAAGTGAAAAAAGTACGATGAAGCGACGATGTTACAAATACCGTTTCTTAAATTTGCCTGTAGTATTTCAATTGCTAATGTTTAACGCGTTTAATCTGTAATTTATTAAAATTTGATGGAATATTGATTTTTATTTTTTGTAATAATAGGAGGAGTATATTATATAATCTTATTATATAATTTTCAGTAAAAATTCGTGGATGCTTACTAAAGACACGTGTTGAGGCTACCTTCTTTAAATCAATCATTTTAGAATCTCCATTATTTACATTACCCTCTTATGAAAAATGATCCGATGGAAGTACGTAATTTGTTTTTCTACAATTGAATATTCATCTCGCGTGTTTATGGAAGAAAATTGAAATACTGGCAAAAAGTGGAGTCGATCAATTAGCTTCTGAGAAGCGTTCGAATATTAATACGAGTCACCGTACGTGAAACTGCAACCAGATTTTTTCGAAAGGCAGGAAGAAAATTGGTGATGAAAATTGGGAACGATCGTGGTTTCGAAATCACACTTTCGCCAATTCTTTTTTATATAAGCTCGCGTAGACCAGGTGTTCTGTCGTAGATCGTTATCGTTCCTTCAACGATCGGTTTGCTTATCTGTAGCTTGAGAAATTACATACATTACAATGTGATAAATAAAGCGAGATTATCAAGTTATCTCGAAGCTAAAAAGGAAAATATTGCAAGCATTGCTACGCTTAGGGAAAACGATGAAATTAATTCTTACTTATTCCTCTATTTTACTCTGTCCGCGGCTTGTTTCACGAGCGTAATAACGTAGAAAGGATAAAAATAGACGTAACTTTTCTGTATACAGACACATAAATATATTACAAACTATAATTTCTGGGAATAAAGAAGATAGACACGAAAAGAAATTTCGTATCGAGCTTTACGTATAACTGTTCGTAGTTCCGAGAATATTCGTGGTTAAACGAAACGGAAATCTGTTACGGATAAAATTGAGATTGCATTTACGCCGTTTTAGTAAAACGAAGAAGATAGTTTCTCCTTTAGGAGAGTAAATAAATATTGATTGGAAAGAGAAACTACTTTGGAGCGAAACAGAATTACTATGTAGGTTACGTTGCATTCCTTCGAAAACTGTTAAGAATCGATACAAGATCGGTCAACGATGTTCTAAAACGCCTTTATCGTGACATTTTACATTGCTTATACGGGATAGAAGAATAGAGAATTATTAGACAGCGATATATTTGTATATTTATTTATAGAAAATATCCTCTCGTTTGATTAATTTAAACCATTAATCTAACGTCGAACGAACCAATAAAATCAAACGCGATACTACAGTGAGTAGGTGATCTGTTATTTTAACACGAGCGAAAGTGGCACATTCTCAAAGAGTTTTTTCAAGATTAGAAATCCGAGTAAAACTATTTATCATACTACGGCCGATCATTAGCGAGACGACAGTGTCGAATGGACTTGGATTCTTTTTCCCGCTCTTGCGGTTCACTCCCGTAGCATCTTCGATTTATAATGCCGGATCCTAACGACGCAACGAGCGTTCTTTTTTCTCGTCTGTTTCCCGACCGCGAGACGCAATGAAAATTAGAAAGTAAGTAAAGTGACTCGCGTCTTAATTGCTCCAATGGAGAAATACTTGTACGAAATACTTTTCGACCAGCTACCTTCCGATAGTTACCTTCGACAAAAACAAGTCCCAATTATTACGCTGTACATCACATCACGGTTGACAAATCGTTAATCGATGATTATTAGGAGAAAACTGTACCTGGAACTGATGGCGGATCGACAAGACACCGAACGATGAAAAAGGAGAACCAGTTTCGAACTTTGGCATTAATTAGCGCTGATAGGCTTCCTGTATCGCTTTTTCAAGGTTTAGGATGTTGCTAATACGCGAAAGAAGAAAAGCTCGTCATTACCCACACGTGTACTTGGTGAACTCGTCTGCTCCGGTTTAATCCTATATAATCTGCTTTCGAAGCAATTTTATTATCGCACGTCGATGCACGATGGAAAAATATCTCGTCACGAACGTTCGACGTTGCACCGACAAGTTGCAGTAAAAGTACGAAATACAAAGAGAAGTATATTTCGCCCTACGACGTCGTCTGTGATTTTACTTTAGATCGATTCGACTTTACGTTTGCAAATACACTAACCAAATTCGCCTGTTAACTTTGGTACGCCCTATGAATCGAAAGCAAACATTATACCTAACGTCTGGTAACCTAAACTTCTTTTTTCCCCTCTATGAATACCAACCTGTTTTTAGTCCTAAATAACAGTTTCGAAGCTTCCGATTATAAATAACACGAACGACAGGTTTCGTGTGTTTTCGTCTCTGAATAACAGCTTTTTTTTTTTTTTTCATTTTTTCACCTCGCGTGTAACGACAATCGATCGCGTGAATTTATTTTCGTCGCTGCACGGCTTGCGAGCTACGAGTTTAACGCGTAGCAAAAGGAAGAAGAGCACTCGGTACGCGTATATATCACGAACCGATGCAACAATATGTCGAATCAGGCGGTCGGCAGGCTGCCCTTATTTCCAGTCGAGTGAAATCCAAACGCGCGTCAGCCGCGGGGCGAGATCCATGATCCTTAAATGGCGTTTGATCCGCTCCGCGGCTTGTATAGCAGTTCACCGCGGTGTCTAATTGCGATGAAAGCGATGATGAAGTGGACAACTCGGCTATGTGAATTACGAGCAACGGGGTCGAAGCGAAACGACTCGTCCGACGTCTGAGAAACCAGCCTCGGGATGTTTGAATCGTCGATGGATTGTGTAGAAGCGTGTGGTAAATTTTATATTGTGGAATTAAATGAATTATGAGAAACGGATTGTGCAAAGTGTATCGAGTCAAAGCTATCGCGTAATATTTAATTTCTTTCGTTACGGGACACGGTGTATCGAGTCGAAAATCTTCATAATTTTTGCCTTGCGAATTTTCATCAGACTTAACGTATAAATTTCGTGTGAATTGATCCGACGAAATTCAATGAATTACCTATCACGAACCGTTATGTATCGTCCACTGAGAAAGCTGAAGATTTCATACTGTTTATAAAAAAGTTCATTTTTATTGAACTAAAGCGTATGTAACAAAGTATGTGGAAATAATTAATCTTTTTAACAAACACAGGATTAACGTGTTATCTTACGGCAATATTTTAGAGTTTATTAGCGTACATCCTCGTTTCTCAAGCAATTATTTGTCTTTTTTGTTTCCATCGTCTTTATTTCAAATAGAACGTGCTCGAATTTTAAAATTTAATTATTTCTAATTTATACTGAAATATACAAATAAACTTGATCTTCGACGAGAGGGTATAACTATTCCCAGAGTAATGTGTGTGTGTGTGTGTGTGATATAGCATACATATATAACAGAGAAATGGAAGGAGAGGTCGTGGATAGAATAAATCAGACCACGGGTAAATCGTGAAGCGATTGGATCATAGATATGTCAAGATTTGCAACATGAATTAGGTTTATGATACGGTCGTGACTTGTTATTTTGTGCATTTAGATTTATTATCCTCCATTACCTCAACCTATTTTTTAAAACGATTATTTAAGAACTTCTCACAGATAAATTCACTAAAATGTAATTACAGCTTGCATATATACACGTACATACACATACATATATATATATATATATATATATATGTACGTACACATATGTAACTTATATTCATATTGCATCGTGTTTTCTTAAGAAACATTGGTTTCCAGATACAGTCAGGTCTAATAATAATTAAATACAATTTAATTAAGGCGATAAAACACTCGGTCATCGAAAGATCAGAATTTATTCTGTAAACTTCAACGGATTCGCTCTAATAGGTCAGAAAATGATTTAATAAGACAAATGGGAAATAAATGAAACAAAAATACATGTAATTAAATGAAATAGAAGAAAATCTTAAGATAAGTAAGTCACTGAATAATCAGTGCAGGTATTAAAATAGAATCTAGCACCTGTACTTACTTGTTAACTATAATTTCTCAAATACGTTCTAGTGGATGATTACTCGATAACGTGGATAAATAGTATGAAATAGTGGTTTCGTCTTGATAGAAAGAAAAAAAGGGCATCAGGTAAATTCTATAAATAACTGAAAGTAATTAAACAAACTTTACACGAGTATCTACGAAAGAGTTTTACATTAGTTTTCGCATTTAACGAGTAACTGATACATATATAAGTAACACGGATAACAATCTTCAAACTTGTACTTACACGACATAATTTTGTTTTCCTTCAGTTTATATATATATATCACTGATTATACATCATTCTTTCGTGTAATTTTTTTTTTCATTTTAAATTAAAGCAAAATACCCAATTTTTAGTATCTAGATCTAATTCAGTATCTAATCGTTGAATATCCTTTTCGCACTAGTACAACGAGTACACGCAAGATTCCGATGAATTACGTATCTTAGTTGTTTGTATAACATAGGTACGTGTCGTATCGGCACCATCGCTAGTGGCCGGTGGCTACCAACACTAAAACACAGCGTTCAGGGAGCATAACCGATGGAAATTGCGCGTGTTGCCCTGATAAAAAAGTTCAAGTCGGATTGCTACAATGTTTCACCGGGGTAATGAAGACGATTTCCTTGCATCGCGCGCTAATGCCGCGCCGGCCACGGATCGAGTCGTTAAAGAAACATTCGGCTTCGTTAAAAGCAATGATTACATCTTAATGAAAGAAGAAACGCACGACTTGCGACGCAGGAAAAATAGCGGATCGACATCGCGTTTTTTCCCACAACCGCTCGAGCTAACTCTCTGATACGTCGAATCAAACGTGAAACGAGCTTAGACGGTTTATCGATGAATTGAGATGTACGTCGGTAGATATCTTGATCGCATGAAATATTCCACTTTAAATCTATTAATGCAAATAGATGCAACGTAAATCGACCGACAAAAGTATATTGAAAATAAATACCACTTAAATATTGCAATTTAATACCCAATTCTATCGTCCAACAGTTATCCGTCGCATCTAAAGTAAAACTAAAAAGAAACTGAGAAAGGAGCTGCCTTCGACTCTAGTAGCCTTAACATCTTCGACAGATCATCGATTACTCAAACGACTCTATCCATTTTCCTGTTCGAAGCAATAATTCCAAAGAGAAAGTCCAAAAGCAGGACAATAGCTTTAAAATTGGAAACTCATCGAGAAAAATGATCTAATTAGTCGTACTCTACTTCCGCGTTAAAATCACCATTCCTAAGTCTACTTACGCTTACACGCACATTTCTCAAGTATACGTGCATGTACCATATACATACTAACCAGGAGATGGCAAAAACCGCGAAATCTCGAAAGAGTATGCTCGTCCCGTGCTTCAAGAGATCCATGGTCAATCAGCCCCAACATGATTGCAGAGTATATTCGTTTATTTTCAAGAAATTAAGCTCTTTTTATATCTTACTTCGTAAATTCTTTTAATATCGATATTATGTTTTTCCTCGACGTTAAATTTTTACAATTTATTTTGACAAATTTTGGATTATTTCTATTTATTATATAGTACTTCTTCGTCTTCTTACGCGATTTTGCGTACCTGGAAATTGTAACGGAAACATTTTAAACGCGAGAAATTGTCGTGCGAAGAACATTGTTTCTCATGAACGAAGGATCCGTGCACCGAAATCCTTTTGGGGCTGTTTTTCCATCGATCTTGAAGCATCGAATACACATATTTGCCAAGTGATTCGAGATTTCGTAGTTCATGCCAACTCCTCGCAAGTCCGAATGTTGGTTAATATTAATGGGTCGGCGACCGTGATTCCTAGGACGGGCTAACTTGAACGATGGGAAAAAAGGCGGGATCATGGAGGGGAAAAAGGAAAAGGTACACGGTGACTGGGTATGTCCCGGCTACCCAGCACATCCTGATGCAGCAAAGTGTGACCACCGGCTTGGCCTCTATCGATTCCACCTGGCTGTTTCTACCGATTGTTCGGGCCAGTTCATGCCTGATATCGGGACAGGGACGCGTACAATGGGACACCGTTGTGTCCCGTCCTTACCAGGACGCGGCTACTCTCCCATTACCGTCGTTTGCTATTCTTGTTATTACTGTTATTATTGTTATTGCGAGGCGGTTCCTATTAACGATCGAAATCGGCGCGCTGCGTCGAGTCACGTCGCCGCCATTGGCGTCATCGGTTCTCGCCGCGAGATATGCAACGTTAAAAATTACAATGACGTTGAAAGATTCGTTCGAGGAATCGTGAAAAAAAATTTCACCGCTTGAAACGTAAAATCTCGAGTATTATAAAGGAAAATTTCAATCACTCTTTAATTAATATTTTCCTTATCGTATTCTTGAGTTTGACGGTCCAGAGAGACATAAAGGATCGATGTTCGAAATAGCTTTTGATGATAGGCGAAAGAAAAGTACAGCGACGACAAGATGTATTTACACATACGTTGCTTCCCACTGAAGCATCTTTCTCTGCATTTCGTAGTATCAGCTTTTTGCAATTACATGAAAGTGTACAACAAAGTAGAACGAACAGCGTCGGTATTTATTCGCAATTGGAAGATTTTGTTGTAAATTATCACGTTTCTAGCAATACGTATATATAGTGAGTTTTATTATTTAGAAGCATGCAGATTTCTCTATTAGAATTTAATTTCGCTGCACTCTTGTTAAATTAAATTTTATATCCCTTGTACCGACTTTTCTCGTAGTTGCTGATAAAACGACCCATCTATCTACTAATACCTTCTCATAAATGTTAAAACATGATTTTATACAACTAACGAATTCCAGTTTATTAATTCCTGTTAAGTTTATCAAAGTTAAATAGATTTACCTTCTAAATAGCGCTTTTACTAAAAAAAAAAAAAAAAAAAAAAAGAAAATTTTATCATTTTGCCTTGCTACTTCGCTAATCTACGAGATAGCACCTCGCAACAGGCTTTAGACGCCACTTTATCGACTACGATAAACTACGATGCCACGTACCAGACGTACGATACCACCTTTTTCTCCAAAACGAATGAACCTAACCAGCTTGAAAACGAGAGAACAGACTACACCACCAGACGTTGTACCTGCACATGGAAAAGACTTGATAAAACACTTGGTAATCAGCAAAATTTAATCGTTGCTCGTTAACAAACAGTCAGAGTACGTTAACTCGGCAGGAAAATAGTTCGATTTCTACCGAACGCCAGGAAGTACGGGTCAGAGATAAATTCTCGACGCCAATGGATGATGCAGCCAACAATATCAAATGTATCGCGTGCTGTGCTTATGGAAACGAACGGATTAGAGGAGATCTAAGTACTCGTTCTTGTGGATCGATTCTCAGGCGTGGCTGAGCAAATACAAAAGGGGCATCGAGATGCGGAATAAGCGGTCTCCGAGACAAACCTCCTTCCGGTTCATCGGTGCAACATAAGGAACGGTGCAACGTGATTTCAGAGATAACAACTCTCAACGATTTAGATTCATGCACCGTTGAAAACGGTTTGTCGTTCGACTTTTTCAATGGCGAGATATAACACAATTTTTGTAGTTGACGATGTTGTTATACGACGAAGAGAACGTTTGCAACCGGGATCTGATTCGAGCGCGAAACAAATTTTATTTAGATCTAATTCGAGTCCATTATCTAAGCTCAACTATGAGCCAAACTAAAGCTCCGAGGCTCGAACCTAGGCTCTCGATACGTTTTACAGATGGAAACGTGATATGCTTTTTGGAAACTAAACTTGGAATACCAACAGGCAACTGGTTCGTTTAAGGGGTAAAATACAAGCAACGTGATCGACGATTAAAATCGCTAGCAGAGCGGAATATGCAAATTAATTGATAAGAAGAACAGCATCGTAGCAGAGAAGAGGCCAACGTGTTTAATTGCTCAAACTTATAGCTTCGTTAAAGCGTGTCTAATGAATCACGTTTACACGGGGTAACGAGACGATACCTTCAAAGCGGTTTCGTTAAAGACAGCATCGAATGATACGTAATGCGTATTCCGGTATCTTCTACAATTCTGTATATTTCTTGTAAATGGTATCGATGATAGTAATATTGTTGTTATATCCTTTCATACTCGTATAATATCAAATATACGCAACATTAGTGTATCTCGTATATACATCATATGCGATAAATTAATCGTTTTTATCGCAACGTACAAGGTAATACGTGCGAAAATAGGAGCTTGCTATTTTAGATATTACGGAAAGTTAAATATTCAGGTTCGACTAGTTTCAATGACATTTTTAGGTTGATAGTAATTCTTTAACAATTGTAACGATAATTACACAGTAGTAAAAATATATTTTCTATGCTATTTGCAATAATATGTACTTTATGTTTATTAATATGTTATTAATATGTTTATTGACCAAGAATAATGGATATTACATGTACATTTTATTAATAATAAACACTGAATGTCGGTTAAGGGGTGGTTTAGGCAAAAGTACCGATACGTGACGGTACGACATAGCCATACAGTATTTTGTACATTTTTTTTTTTAGGGTTGCAATTTATATTTGGATTTAAGTCGCTGCAGAGCGGTGCTTATATACGATTATTGTTTTTTTTTTCTTCCTATCTCTGTCCTGAAAACCTGGCCGCAAAAACAGGGCAGTTCGGTATTCTACTTTTGGTTTCGGTGGGCTTGAGAGATTTTGGGAAGCGGTGGGAGTGGGCGGGCGGGGTGGGGGAGAGGGGGTGTCCTGTAGGATTATTTACAATATTTACAATGTTTGTATTTACACTATTTACACCGACGAGAACGAACGTACTCAGCGTGGTATGAGCGTTGGCAGAAACATACGATTATTCGTGTTGATCGTGTCGTACAATTCCAATATGATACGACTGTTCGAATCGCTAAGCTTGATCATCTTAAAATTCGATCTTGGAACTTTGCACAGAAAAATCAAACGTGTTACGCAGATAGGATAGACACCGTTGGTCTGACAGAATTCTAGATACTTGAATGTAACATTTGCAATTTATAAAGTTAGCTTATTCGAATTAATTTATCTCGTAGAACGTATAGCGCGAGAATATTTATTCAAATTGATAATTTGTAACTGATAATTGGTAATAATAGGTGCAACGCGTATAAAATTACAAATACTTCTTTTCAACCTTCCTTCTTCCTACGGATAATACCACGAAGACAGGCGAGTCCGTTAACGACAAGCTTCTAACACGATTTGAATTCGACAGACACGTTTGCTCAGAAACCATAAACTCGATACATTCGGGGAACCCTAAAAAACATCTGAAAAATACCAAAAACGAGTTGCTCTCGTCTATGCTACATTCCATCGGATCTATAAACGCCAATCCCGACGAATTCCTCTCGTGCTCTCTGTATGTCGGACAAACTTCGCGGCAAATTCCCTGTCGTTTATATCTGACGATTGTATTTTACCACCTTTGCGACGGTGTTGAAGCTGCATGGCAAAATCAGTTTTATCGTACGTCCTTTATTAAACTGGACGTTGCACGTTGATCCGCATCGAGAATAATAATTAGACACGCTAGCGATCGTGTCGATTCTGGCCAATTAAACATCGTGGACATTCGTATTGCTAAAGCTTTTTTAAACACTGTCATTAAGTAAGGTTGCATCGTGTTTATCAGTTCACGTGGAACGAGTATCCTGTCAACCATGGTACATCAGGGTGAAAAGATCGACAAAGAAGGTTTATTCCTTCCGCTTTGGTTTGAAGTGGTAAATTACAGGGGAAAGTTAATGGCAGAGCTAAAGTAAAATTAGCAATTACTATCACTTAATGAGAACTGTTATCGTGTTAAGATATTTTAATTAAAATAGTAAAAATAAAGTTTGCAACGTGTTCTGTTCGTGTTCGCCTAATGAGAATTATTAACGTGTCAAAGAATTCTAATTAAAATAGTACAAATAGAGCTTGATTCGTGTTCCGTCCAGTTCTGTTACGATAAAGCGATCGACAGGAATACAGTAACATTAAATCGACACCTTAAACTAGAGCTTGCACTCGCAGACATAATTTCTGGATTATATAGACGTGCTTCGATACTGTTACCCGTGAGTATGATATTTTATAATATTTCGATGCATGACGACAATGTGCCAGCGCTCAGTTGGCGCAATAAACAGCATACTTGAGTCGATTTTTCGCGGCAAATCAAACACCAATCTCCGAAACCGCAATAAATATCAAGTTGACGTAGCGCGCAACTTTTAACACGGCTTTCCACCAACAATTCACGCCAGTTTCCTCGACTAACGGCGTTTCATCGTTTCCCATTCACCAGTCATTCGTTGGAACCGCGAGTACACCATAAACTGGAAGCTTTATGGACTGTCCCAGCCCCGTAAATCTACGCTTATAGACGGTGCAAACGGGACATTTACCGAAAATCCCATCGGCCCAACCCGTGACAGTCGTGAATTTATATCTAAACGCGACTTCCAAGTTTCTCCTCGTTCGCGTTCGTCGACGTAAATTCGATTTACGACGCGGAGAAAGCAATGATTCGTTTATTAAACTCGACAGCGATGACCACGCATCGAGTGCTATCTCGTGGCGAGCTTTTTACGCTGTTACGTTATCGTTTATTTATTATTTATTTATCTACGGGTCTGGCTACGCTTTGATACGAAAAAGTATAGGAGGCGAGCCACAAGGCAAGTCGTGTTCAACGTTTTGGTATTTGGTTTCAGAGAAATTGGTGGAACGTGGGTGGTTTCCGTGAGTTCAAAATAGCGTTCATCTAGTGGCGTAATACGACGAATTTCGTAGATGCGAAGATCGTAAAAGGATATTAAAAAGTTTCAAACAACGACACAGAGAAACGACAAATGCTATGTCATTTTTTCTTTCAAGATTCACCAATGGTCGAGTATGATCTCGTCTTGAAAAACGATTTCTGTTACACGTAAATTAATTACCTTTAGATATTCTGCTTCAACTGTACGTACGAAATTATAGTAAGATTGTAGCGTAATGGATCGATTCCATGGAGATTACTTGTAGCAACTACCGACTGATTCGGTGTCATTAAGGTTGTATTAGTGGTTAATTGTATAATAATTAGTTCGGCTGTATAACGATGTTATCCGTGCAATAATTATTTCGAGTATTATTATGTATTACCGAACGATTAACCGGATAATAAGTATATTTTCGTTCATAGTAAATTGTATAATTATTACTTACGTCGATCGTTCATCGTGCAGTGATTTCGTTCATCGATAACTTCCTTCAGATTACTCTCGTTGATGATTAATTGGATAGTAACTTCTTTTGTCGATAGTTAATCCCATGAAGGTTACTCGTACCGATGATCAATTACACGGTAATTATTTTTATCGATGTTTTACTTTATAGCGATTACTCATGTCAATGGTTGATTATTTGACAATTAATTACGCGATAATTGATTCGATCGCTAGTCGTGCCGTATAACTTTACTGAAATTTGAAAAAATTGATAACTCGACAATTTTAATTTTCATCATTTTTATTACGCAAGAAGTGCTTCTCGTTTGATCGCGATTCGATTGAATCCCTAATAAGACTTAATCGGGTATTTTTTACAAACCAATATAACATATATATATTTTTTCGTAATCCATCTATCTATCTATCTATAGAAACTTTGAAACCTCCATAAATGTTTATACAACGAGAAAGATTCTCGCAAAAAATTCTATGTTTTAAATGTTTTTATCGCAATTTCCATCCGATAAATTGCAAGAATATGCGTATACCTAATGACAAAATCCGCGATCACTGAGTTGCCAACCCAATAGTAATAGTAAGAATTTAATATCAAAATATAACAAAGAAATCTTATTAATTTCTCGAAAACAAAGGGAGACGCCCTGAAATCCTTTTAGGGCTGTTTCGTCATCAACCTGAAGCGTCGAATGCCCAACATACGACAACCAACTCATTCGAAATTTCGCAGTTCTTGCCATCTTCGTGCCGGTACACGCACACGAACTTAACTCAACGACTCTCTGCTCGCAAGAGGCAACACGTACACGTCCTCGTACGTACACGCGTTTCCCTGGTCGAATTCATTCCATCGAATCCATCGAATCCATGGAATCGATTGCACGGCAGCTGAAGCGCGCACAGGTGAGCCAAGATGCTCGAGAGTAGCCAACAACGCTTGTTAATCCCCAGGACGATTGCTATAGTTATTGGTCACGGTTCGACGAAGAAGAAGCGCCCGCAGGCGTGGGCCTCTTCCTTTCTCTCTTCTTCCATTTCCTCCCGTATCTTCCTCTCTTCCTCTCAACCATCTCACATACGTTTCCGCGATTTTTACTCGGCCCCGTTTTTGTCCTTTTTTCCCCCTTTCATCTCGCTTTATCTCACCGTCCTCTTTCATCCTGCTCGCTTCCTTCGCTCCCGAGACCTACTTAGCCGAGGATCGAGAGAGGCTACTCTCTTGGATCGTTTCCTCTCTCACCTGTGAAACGAGGCCCTGGCAGAGGAGGAACCCAATGACCAGGGGCGTACACCATCTCGAGACCATTCGCGCTCTTCTTAACCGTCTCTGATATATTTTGTCCTACTAAACGCCAACAGGGTAACCATGAATTTCATGAGAAAGTAGATGGCCGTCTCTCGCACCCGGCCACTTTCCATCCAAAGTACAATTACATGGAATAACGCGATACGATAGCCACTGCGTCGTAAATACAATAGTTGCGCTTGGTTTTTCGCGCGACTCTTTTCTTCCGCTTCCCCTAATCGGAGAACCTCTGTAAAGTAATTCAACGGAGCCTGATGTACGAAAAATGTCTTTGATTTAGCAAAAATAGACGATTCGTTTGGAGGATCCATCGATAATTGAAAGATAATATTACACATTTACGTTATACCTTGTTCCTCGTACCTAATCTAAGCTTTCTCTGTACTATCCTCTTTCGAGTACAGGATCATCGAAGACTGATATGAACTGTAAGAAAGAGATCGTTGGAGATCGCGCTGTATATCGCGCGTGTATCTATATCGAAATTAAAGCTTTAATTGTACGATCATAGACATCCCTAAATTGAAAGAATCTCACGGTTAAACCAGTTGATCTGTACCAATAGCCAGAACAGTGCTCTGCCGAAAGGAATGTACCCTATGTGTGTACTTGGTTCGTTCTCGTTTTATAGTCTTTCTCTTGCTTTTTTCTCCATTTGTTTGCTTTTTCTTTTTCTCTCTTTTTTTTGATCGGTTTGTTTGATCGTTTTAATTGGGCCTCCGCGGCGAGATGCGATTAACCATGTCGGTGATAAATCAGGATGAGGCTACCAGCGAGTTACCTGGTGGTAATTGGACGGAGTATGGTTACCGGCTTCCTGAATGGTTCGGTGCTTCTGTGTCTTTCGCCGGCTACGATTTGCTCTGTTTTTCGTGTATGGGATTGTCGGAGGGTTTTTGTCGACTGGCACACGAGGTTGATCACTTCGGATGTTTCGGACTGATGTATCGGCGTTCTTTTGTTCGGTTCCGCGATGAATTGGTTTGGGTGGAATCGTGACGAAACGTTCGGTGGATATCTTCGACGTTATACGCGTATTTAAGTGATCGATGGATGTATAGTTTCTCCTGCTGTTTCTTTCATATTTGTGCTTCTTCGGGTCCTTTCGATACACTGTTCTTAACGATGCACGTTTCGTTTCGACGTTTCACGAACGTAAGATAAAACCTCGACGATCTTAATTTTTATCTACATTTTTTTGATCCAGAGATAGATGGAAAATTTCATACTAGAACAAAATGTTGTACGCTCGTACATTGTATCGTTCGCTCGTATATCAATCGTGTTATTACCCTTATCGTCTCATATTCCTTTAAGCCTTCCTTTGTCGCTCTCTGTACCAGCTATCTTCTCATTTCCAAGTGCTCGTGATCCTCGTCGCATCTTCGATCTCCTCGGCTATCTCAAGAGATCCATCGCTCGAGCCTCGATCGGCCAAAACCTCTCTCGTGTGGACCAAACGATAAATCATTCGTTCCCGCTAATCAGACTGCGGTGCAATTTGTCAAACTAACGAGACGATCGAACGTTGAAAATTCTCATTGACGTTGAAATAAAGCCTCGTCGATTCCATGTAATGGCGATGTTAAGAGGCGCGGCTGATACAGGTATGGAAAGCAGAAACGATACACATAGTAGGAATATAAAATCGGTCAATGCTTGCGACAGTACGTTTTGAAGGACTTGCAACAATAATCTGTAGGCTTACGAGTTTTCGGTCGCCTACGACTAATTTTTATTCTATTCTCGCTTTTAGAAGATTCCTTTAACGAGACGAGACTGGTAGATGACCGACAGATCGAAAAAGATCAATATTCGACAAGAAATTCGATAAATAAAGACACGCGTGAGAATATTACGGAAAATATAATTGCAACCAGAAGTGGCTATCTGACTCGTATCGTATCTCAAACATAATTAGAACGATTCGATAAATTTCAGAAGAGTTATTTAAAGACAAAGTGGTAAAATTTCTTCCGTAACACTATGTACACTTGCGAACAGAAACGCACATGTATATACATGTATATTTAGATCAATCTGTACCCGATTTTAAAGCTCTATTCGACAAGCTTGCGATATCGATTCCATCTACTATACAGCGCGAACATCCAGAGAGAAGAGACTCGTCTCTCGCGGTCGATCCGCTCAGGAAAGAAGGAACCTTTCCGCCGTAATTTCCGTGACCCGAGACCGCCGCCACGAGGTCAGATCGATAAATCACTGTCAGGTTTCAGCGATTCGTCCATTGATAACGGGACGCCGCCAACAAGGAAGGCCTTCTACTGAAAGACGACTAGAACGACGTTTTCAGAGGTTCGCTCGCGGATAGAAACAATTTCGTCCATCTGGACGAATTCTATGGATGGGACCTGTGTTGGCGATGAAACTGTACATGAAATTGTGTAGCGTAGATTCGTGGATCGTATGAATCATCATTTGATGAATTTCAAACAAGAAATAGCTTTTACGCTTTGGATCGTTGTTCGTTGAACAAGTTTCGTATTATCAAGTTAGCGGAGATTGAAGTCTCATTATGAAAGAAATTCCAGCAGGTAGATTTTTTTCTGTATTGATTTTAGGGACTTGTGCAAGATACGGGATAGCGAGCATATAAATAGAGAAAGTCCTTATGCGAAATTCAACTAAATTTCTCTAATCTATGACAGCCTATAAATATCGTAATATTTTATTTGCTGTAATATCAGTAGAATCGTTTCTACGATTCTTTTCTCGTTCGAGTAACACAACGACAGAATTAATACCGTTTGTATCTTTCGATTGATTTTATTGCCTATCTCCATTTGTCTAAGCTCCGATATATCGTTTAATTCATGCGGAACCCATTTGTATATTTCCTTTACTGCTTCTTATTTAAGTCAAATGACAAATAATGGTAGAATGGCTTACTTGCATTTGAAACGCCATTTCTCTCGCTATTTGTCGTTGACTATTTTCCATAATTTCTCTTCCAACGTTATTATCGATGGCATTTTCCGACCTTCATCTTGGTTAGTTTTATAGTGAAAAATTGCCAGTCGTGTATTTCGCAAGTCAACCCGCCGTGTATTTCACAAACTGACGTTCAACTGTCTTAACATTTACATATATCTTCATCGACACTTTTTATCGAAAGGAACATTTACACTTTACTTAATTATACATTTTATATACGTTTGTATCAAGTTCGTATCTCCGGTATTCTTTATCGAATGCGTATAATATACACTGTACGTAGAATATTAATACGTCAAACTTAATCTATCACCCACGTTATATAGAAACATTAAACGGTCAACTAGATAAATTACCAGGATAGCTGGATGATCTTTTTCTTCCCTTCGAAAGTTCAAATCCGAAAGGTCTTGACAACGTGTCAACCAAACTACGAATCGAAGGTCCTTCTCTCAGAACGAAATGGGACACGTCAAAAGACCGTAACCTCGTATGAATTCGCGTTGAAACCGCCCACACGGTCCGCCAGCCGTGATGTGTATGATAATATTTCATCGTAATGTCACAACGGGCGAAACCAGACGCATGCTCATAAATAAAGGGAGTCAATGGAAGCTATTCGTGCATGGAACACGCCTATTCGCGTCCTGTCAGCAGCGGCCGGGTCTAACCCATTCAACTCGTGAAACCCGGAGAAACTTACAAAGCTCTCGGTCAAATATTGTGAACGAGAAATATTAAGGAACGTGCGAGAGATGAACGTGTGTGTCGCTTTCGCTTTGTTTCTACAGTCGAGACGAGGGTTGCAGCAATCGTTTAAACGTTAGTAGAATTTCGATAATTTGTCACTTATCTTGGGATTATCGGCAAATGTGTCGGATCCATTGGATCATTAAATTCCCTTAATCCGTCCAACTGTTGAAAAAATAGCGAAATTTAAACAATTTTAATCGAGCATTAAGAATAAAGGTAAAATTTTTAATATTTTTAAAACGAATCAATCTTCTGTACGATTTCTAAAAATGCCTAGTCTATAAAAAAGAAAATTTGACAAATCATAATTAAACATCACAGCTACCAAAAGCAAATAGATTTCTTCCATAAATTATACGCTACGTAGGCTATAATTTCAACCGAGTTGTTAATATATTGGTTGATGTTTCTATAAACAATCAATTTAAGGAACTCTAAAAATTTCTAAAAAAATGCTATAAAAAAGCTTAAATTGAACTTGTTGATTGAATTTTTTATCACTGTTAGCCAATGTTCCGAGAGGTAATGATACTTCCAGAAAGTTACTGGACATCCCGAGCAGCTTTGAAAAATCGTAAAATAAACTCAGGAAGAACCCGGCAATCATCCTCTCAAAAATATGATAGACACATTTAGGTTAAATCCTATACCATTAACTCTTTCCAAATATACATTTTTTTAATAAGAAGAAATTTCCTGAAACAAATTATGCCTTCGACAAATACGTATACTATACTAATATTCTGTATAACGTCTAACATAAAAATTACATCAAAATTAACATACATATATATATATAGAGAGAGAGAGAGAGAGGGAATAAATAAAAATCTCTGCTCTATATTTTCAATTTGTTTAATTTTCAACGCGTTAAGCTTCTAAATTACATAAGAGCAGATTATTGCTACATTCCCTGCGGCGCATTGATAATTTCGAAGAACTATTTACAGCGAGGCACGAGTTATTCTGCTCGAATGGTTCCTTGAATGTATAAGGTTGAAGTTCAAACAAATCGGCTAAAATGACTCGCCGCAGTACCACCAGTCAGCCATCAACGTCTACGCTATAATTGAAAATTATAGTCCGCGCGTATGAGCATTTTGTAGCGGAAGGAATGCACTCTGAGGTAACGCGGGGCATTACCGTTAATGTCTATAATAATATTCAAACTGTTAAATTTTTAATCTACTTACACTTTGTAACTGTGAACCTTATTATCTTCGATTCGACGTTATTCACGCGACAAAAAAAGAAAAGAAAAAGAAAAAATGAAAGATATATCGATCGAACAACCTCGATGAATTTTTTCATTGAAGCGATTGAAACTTTTTATTCGGAAAAATTTTATTCATCGTGCGAATATCGTGTTCTTTCGTAAATATCAAATGGAGATACGTTAAATAGCGCAAAACGATAATACGAACCTTTTCAGACTTTTGCATCGACGAGCCTTGAAATATTTTACTCCGAATAATTCCGTTAATTATATCAAAATGTACGCTTCTTCGTTAATATTAAATATAATTACAATTTACGGCGGATATCTTTCGAATTAATCTGGCATTTGATCGATATAATATTAATGCTCCGTTAATGAAATTTCAAAATGTATTTATATACCGTAATAAATGTTGGAATATTTTCACGAGACACTCGCGCGACATATTACAATTCTCCTGTTGAGCGACAGAGTGATATTAAAAATTAGAAAATCAAAAAACGTGCCTATCGTCCACCTATGATCTTGATGACACGAACACGCGAGGGATGTATAGTATTAATCGTCGACCTTTCCCAACTTTCATCGAGTAGTATACGATCCGTGGAGCTATCGAAGGAAATGTGGTTAGGATAACCACGTCGTGAACTCGGTCAAACGCGCTTCTATTCCGAGCATTCGTCTCGACACCAACGCGTGCTCGGGTGTCCGCCAAGACGGCGGTAGAAGGCGGAGGATGGTTCGATGCCCTTCTCGAACCAGTTCGAGAGACGTCAACGAGTCGTCTATGAATTCAGGTATCCCGTTTTTTCTCTGGGGTCCCGTTTCTGCGCTTCCTCGTTCTCTTTTCTGTCGGAACGTCCGCGCGAGATGTTCGCGGGACGAAATATCCGTTTCAATAATACACATCGAGCGAGATTTTTGCACCTTCGTTATACTTTCAACCATACTTTTCGAAGGATCTATCCTCATCAAAAACCGATCAAGGAACGGAACGTGTTTCGTGTTGCAGTTATTGAACACAATTTGATAATGTAAACCGATGGGAAAAAATGACGAAAGAACTCTTAGCCCCCTTGCCTTAATCGATTAGGTCTCGTGACTCTTGGAAAGAAACAACGTACTGGCTACGTTCCGCTATATGTTTTATAGCGAAAACGTCTTGAGATGAAGGGTTCTGTTTCGCAAAAAAAGGGTTATAAATCTCCTCGCAACAATGAGGCATTACCAACAGCTTTCTCGTCAAACTAGAAGCATCCTCGTGCTCACGGTATTCGATGCTATAAGAATACCGGTGCAGTTATACATAAATCATCCCATTACGTTATCCGTAATCCTGATCTAGGTCCCGAGATACATCTAACACCTCGAGGGATCGAAACGATCGGGAGTCGCGTGTCGCTATCGTTCACGATACGGTTCTTGCTGTACCAAAGAAATCGAACAGCCGAAACGATCGAAAGACTTCGGAAAAATGAAAAATGATTCTTTTAATGGTAAAACATACAAATTCCACATTCTGAGAGAGACGTAACTGCTCAAAGAATTCGTTTGAATTTTACTATCGTAAGATAGAGATTACTTCCTCGATTAATTCCTCGTTTTACATCGAGCGTAACAATCGCGATCGCGATAGAGGTTCGCCTGCGATTAGATGCAAAAGTGTTCGTTCTTCGAATACGAATAGAACACCGAGAATTAATTTGCCGCGAATGGAAAATAATTCTCCGAATGGAAATAAAATATGAAAAATTAATCTTATCCAACGATTACTTTGTCAACGAATAAGAATAAATTGCGATATAATAGTAATAATAATAATTCCTCGCTGTCGAATAAAAATATACAAATTTTCGAACGTGTCGTTTCATCGGATACAGGTACGTTTCAACGATCTTTTAAAATCTGATATTATTCTAAAGTTGACCTACTCTCACAGGTGATTTTAAAAGATGACCACCCGAAGAATCAACGTCTAGTGGTCGGAATATCCAGATCCAGACACTGTCTACGATAATAATCGCACGCTGATTCTCGTGTTACATTTCAGCAGATTCAATTTCTTCGCTACACAGTAATAATACAGGATTATTACTATTCTTAGATGTTCATAAATATTCTACTCGACCATTACACATTTGGAATATTTTCCAAAAATGCTTAAACGTCGACACGACCGATTTGATCGTAATACTTCAAAATTAGAAAAACGCGTTGCGACTTGTCCTAAACTTTAGAATCGCCCTGTACATCGATCGCGATCCGATGATCGTCGTTTCATTCCCAAAGTACCTGTAATATACATCCACGATCGAGATACGACGTTAAATCATCCACTTGCTACAAAGTTTCATCGACGAATTCCTATCGAGTTCAATAATTGCCTATAATTAATGGTGATGCAGGGATTCGCGAGGTATTTCATGACGCAAGTGCTCGATCGAAAGGTCAAAATCTCGATCTTGCATCCGTAAGAAGACGGCATTGTTCTAACGGCAAGATGTAACGTGAATTAAATTAAAAGAGCACTACAGTTATGCGTGTACTTTTATTAAAATATTAATTAATTAAAATATGTGGTAAGAATCGGCACGCTTGGGGAAAAATGAGGGAAATTTGCCCGCAAATTTCCTTCGTTCTTCCTCGATGGAAGAGTAAACCGCTTCGAGTTTCGTTCATAATTTAGTTCTTCGTGAAATTCCACGCATAGATACGTATGCATGCTCCTCATTGTTCCACATTTGGCATAGCTAAATTTCCAGATAATAATCTAAATTCTCTACCATCGAACGTTTTACATAATTCTACGTCTACAATATCCGTTTCAGAACGAAGTGACGCCGTATGTAATTGGATACACAGTGAAACTCGCGTTAATCCTTCCGCTTTTTATATTCGCCACGCAAAGTACTGCTATACAAGGTGTGTAAAATTAAAATACGCAAATTTTTAATTTCCCTATTTTTACATTGTTACCTTTAACTGTTGCAATTTTTTTTAAACGAGTGATATTCTCGAAAGTAAAGATTCCGGTATCAGATAGAACAAAGTATCTCGTTTAACTCTTGTGAAATTTAATATCCGCGAATAAAATCGTTATAAGATCGTTATTTCCATATATTACCTATCTTCTTTTTTATTTTTTTATTTTTTTTTTTTTATTATGAAACAATTTAGAACATCATTCTCGCGTCATAATTACCTTACCAAGGAACGAAAGCATCGATATCCTAAGCCATTTCCTTTACACACCATATATATTATCCTATCTTCTTCGCTTCGCGTTTCAACTGATCGACTATTCAACTTTCTTGCATGACGCGAGCTATTAGAACGATACTTTAATAACACATAATAAACCCTTTCTTTTGGTTCGCAAATTCGACGAAACGATTTGAGGAACGCTATTTGCAATTTAGATCGAAACATATCGTTACACCGAAATTCGTTTTGCCTGGTGGTTCGTCGATTCTCTTCGTCGGTCGAGAAACGAATCGCTTAGTAGTACGCGCACCTTTATTATTTTACGTTCTACCCGGTTAATTTTGTCTCGCGACAGTGAACACGCGGAATGATTAGAGTTCGTGTGAATTTTCTCCGTCTATTGTTTAAAGACCCGATATCGGAATATCGAGATTCGTGCTCGTGCTGCTTCGATTCCAATCGTATCGTGGCTGGTTCTGGTATTTGATTTTTATATCGGTATTTGCGTTATCTTGCTGTCTAGTCTCGAAATTCACTGAATTTCTTTTCTTCGATCTTGAAACTGCCAAATACGTGTATAGTCGAGGGAGGTTGATTATACAGGACTGTGCAAAGATCGCGATACAGTGAGAGTATGATAATTTCACGCGTAGAGGATAAGATATTCGAGTAATTTCAAAATTGACAATTTTTAAAGTGCGTCGCTATTTCAACAAACTAACCATATAGAGTTGGTTGACAAGCGCTTAATACTGTAACGTTCCTTACGGAAGTAATTAACGTTTCAAAATGTGAAGAGAAAATCGTACACTTAATAACATCGTAGACATTTCCAACTAGAACGCAAAACGTATGACAACTTGTCAAAGAAACGTGCGCGACTTTGTATATATTGCTAAAAGAGCAATTAAAACGTTGATTAATTGCCGAGTACACATAAATGGGCCAGTTCGAGCCTTTGAACGATTGGCAATTGCGGAAAAAAGGCAAGATTAACTTACTCACAAGTGGTACGCAAGTAGATACAAATCTATTAACATAATTACACGTTTCACCAAAGTGTATGCTCTTAATGTACACTGTTTTGCATGTTTAAAAGTAATTTCGCTTTTCTCCTTTATTTTTCTCCCGCGTAAATACCTTAACTCTGCCCTATCGGAACTGGCACGCTGCACGAATTAGTGGAAAAGTTACTTTAAAGTACATTGCAGAACGAAGCGCGATGATTCAAATTTTCGATTCTTTATTTTCAAAGAAATTTCACGAATTCCAAACCGAAATTGTTTTTCTACTAAAACGAGAATCTGTACAACCGTCAAACTAAAAAACAAAATCAAGAAAGACGCGCTCGTCGTATTTTATACAGAAGACGATTTGCGAAAAGTGCGCAAACGCTCGATCTCTTTATTCCATAGCAAATTCAAACATAGCAAGTTCCACTTTCTAATCGATAATTCGTTATTAATTCGTATCCTCTGGTCAAATTCAAATACTCTTCGTCTAACAGGTAGCTTAAATACATAGTCTCCTTATAAAGGAAGGCAGCAAATTCCGCTCTCGATCAATAAGTCCTCGTTAATTTGTACGTCCATTTGTACATCTAAATATCGTTTTTACGCATCGATCAAAATGCGACCTACCAAATAGTATTAGTGCAAATGGACCAAAGTGTCCGGATACTTATGAACAGTACGCTCGGCGCACAGAGGAGCCGGTAGACAACTGTAAAATACACCCAATCCCGAAGGCCGTCCACCTTACGCTTATACCGGGTGTCCTGTGTAACCGGTCTCGTTCCGGTCCCCGGCGATCGTTATCGAATAAACGTTAACGTCTTTACGTAACGCCGGTGAGCCGCGTTGTACACGCGTTCTATTTTGACTGACACCGGTTCTCTCGTTCTCATGCTACCGATCGGACGAAAATCAATCCGCGACCGAGAAATCGCCAACCTTTACGCGAACCAAAGCGTTTCGCAACGTCACGGCTGTTATATTGATTTTAATTATCGCGCGGATTTGATTGTTCAGGCGATGGTCGACGACTAGAAAATCATCGCCAGCTACAGTACAAGTTTGATTACACGGACTGACCGGATGATTACACGGATTTTATATCCTTTATGCGATATTTAATATCTTTCTACTGGATTGTTTAAATACGCCGTTAAATTATAAAACTTAATTAATCGACGCAAAGCTTCAACGCGATATTACGCAACTGCAAGAACGCTGTTTGTAATCTTTCTACCGCTAGCCTACCACTTGCACTTTGCCTTAGAAATTCAAAATGCCAAATAAAACGATAACATTATTGATGCGAGAAACGATCCGTAAATCTTACGGAACAACCTGCCACCACAATAGCCGTCTAGTTAGTAACTCTGCAAAAGGAAGACGGACGTATTAAAATGAAAGAAAACTTTTCTATATTTCCAAATGTAAACGAGAATACGTAAAAAGTTTCGCAATATTTCACGAAGCCTCCGTTTTCTTGAAAGAAACCGCCAAAGATCATCCACAGTTTTAGGGGATTATTTACCGAAACCCTCTTAAAACCTTCGCTTTCGCTTTTACTTCGCAGCACGCGAAAAAATCCTAGCTTCGACGATAAATCTCAACACGAGGAGCAGTCGCGTGGCTCTTACATTTTCATCGGCGAGATGCGTCGCGACCCATAAAAACGTCTAAGGGCACGCGTCTACCATCGAACTAATCGATCAACCTCCGACATGCCTGTCCATCCTCTTCCCTCTCTCTTCCTTCCTTTTTCCCCCTTTTCTTTTCCTAAGATCCACTCGTCCGTGGCTTGTACACGCTCGGCGAGATATCGATGGCCGCACAATGCCTCTTAGAAAGTGTGTCAGTGGTGTACGTTTCAATTCTCTGCCGAAGATTTTTCGCAGCGAGCGTTGCACACACGGTGGAACAGGTGATTAATAGCGCTGCTTGTTTCAACGGTAACGAGCATCGAACGAGACGCAATGCGTGGCCGAGACGTAATCGATTTTCAAAGCAGATACCAGGATCCTGCTCCCCCGCTGTAAACCTTGAATATTCGTTCGACGGTTGGGGACACGAACCGTGCGCGTTGCTTCCCCGCTAGACACGGATGAAAATGTCGGTCGTGGGAAGCTTCTGTAACAGGATCGTTCTTTCGTTCGATCGCTCGAGATTTTCCTTTTTTACCACTGTCTTCCTGCGCATGGTCTTGCGACCTGGCTACACTCGCTTCAAAGCCGTACGTTCGTGGAAGAAAGAAAATTTTTCCGACTGTGAGTCAGAAGCTGTGTGATACGTGGTGCGATCGTTGGTCTTGTTCGAGCGTTCGTTCGATCGCAACTCTCGAACGCTTGGATCGACGGACGACTCTAACAATTCGTGTTAGATTACTAAAATCTAGCGTGTGTAATTCTATTTCGCGTTTCCCCGTCTTAATCGACGATATTTCCTTCGTTGGTGCAACTACAAGTGGAAGTAATCCCTGACAAGTCCGTGCAAATTCGTCTGACAATGGACGTTCCGCTTTCCCTTATGCGCTCTAGCAGTCTTTTCCTTCCGAACGCTTCGTTCCTTCCAGTCAATCGTACTGCGTCTTGCTACACCTTGTTCCAACTTCTGACGTGTGCATTATCTTGAAAGGTATCGACACTGCCACGTAGAAAGCGTCGATTCTCGTCTGAAAACTGTTCGTGTACTCTTGACGGTGTTTGTCTTGTCGGTTAGAAATCTGTTTGTACAAAAATTAAAGCTTCTAATCATGGAAGTTGCGCTTGTGTAAACTTGGAATGCTCACATTGATAAGTACATTTTATCATATATTTATCATTGTATCGATTTCACACCAAAGAATTAAATTGCAGAGTTATTTAATTATTTTTCGTTTCTTAGAGGACAACTCATCGATCGATATTCCATTTTAAAAATATTCTAATTATAATTGCAAATGTAACATATGGATGGAATCTTCTCTGGAAAGACTGTACCCTTTCGAGATTCTCGGCTAAATGCTGTGCAGCCGTAGACAGTTTACACGATGTCTCTGTTCTTTGGCAATGCGACGTCGAGTCGCTTGCCCTAAGTAAACTATCTCGATCGTGTTGTCACGACCGGCACACTTCAAACCCGATGGACCGATGACGGAGATAAAGATGTGGCGGTACTCGGCGACAATGTATATCGCCGAGGTGCCTAATGAGTCATCGATATCCCAACGGTCCTTCCGCCGAATGTTCGAGACGAAGGCGTGCGTGGCAGCGGTCACGGACGCCTAACAAACGCGTGGATAGTGGGCATATCGAGGGGTGACAAAGAGAAAAGAAACAGATCCGTTCGAAAGTCAAATTAGAAAGAGCTTCAGTCTTGGAAAGTCACGGCTGGAGTTCAGAAGTAAATTGTAGTTAGCGTAAACCAAGTGATAAGAAATAAATTCTTTTTTATTTTCATTTTTATCTTTTATTTTAATCTTCGATCTCTCTTTTTTTATTTTACGCGACAGTATCATCGACACCTCGTAGGTCGGCGATTTCAGGTCGCCTCGACTTTCCAAAGATTCGCTCAAGCGCTTTGCCTAGGTCTTTATCGAATCCTCGGTCCAGTCATCAATTACGGTAAGTGTAAACAGCGTCCGAACAACACTATATCGTGGCGAAGACGCGATGCGTTGCCGTTAACGTATATATAATTACGATACTAGTAAGCGTCTAGATACTAGTAACTATGGTGTGTCATTATTCGTGATGTACGCGTGTCTCGGAAACGCAGAAGATACTGGATACATATGTGACGACATCGGCATCGAACGTATTAAAAAGAACGAAATTAACGTTTGTAAGATATCGGGTGATAGAGATACGTATAACGTTTTAGTCACGAATATATACCTGATACTTTGACACTATACGCAGGTATAACAAGTGAAAGGATACTGGATACAGTACAACGACTATCGAGTTAATTGGTTATCGATATATATGTATTACTTATCATTGCACTAATAGAATTCAACCAAACATTTAATATTACCGATTGATGTTTTCCCGGAGAACGTACAAGTAGGACACAACCTCTCCGATTTCCATTGATTTTTACATTTTTTTTAATATGCAGTGGATCGCATTATTCTGAACAACTGTTGTTTCCTATACGTGTTACCGACGATCGACCCTAGTTTCTCAGAGATTTGTGAAAAACTGTCGCTACTTCTACTACAGAGAAGAATCCTACGTAGAAATGTGCGCGTCTGTATTTGATGCCAGCTGCCGGATAAAACGATCCGATGGAAATTTTCTGATTATACAGACAAACGCGAGTGGATCGAGCTTGGATATCCGAGACGAAGGTTCGGCTACACGTGCATACGCGAAAGAAGATAAGAATGCAAATATGTGTCGGCAGCCTGTCGGTGGTCGGATTGAAAAATCTAACCCAAACCCGCAACCTAATAAATACATCGATGATATTCACATTAAATTGAGTTGTAACAGACGTCTCTTGCGTATACAGTTGTGCGCGGGGTCTTTAAGCTCGGCCGACTCTCGACTTTAGAAGCGCAAGATAAGATCGAAATCGGAGAGGTTGAAGTCTATCTGAACATTTCCCTTTATGTTGGTATCTCTAGCAATTAGTATAAATTCCGAAATAAGTTTACATATTTGAAATTATTGGACTCTGTTATTACGTATTATTAACAGGATAACGTAAGTTAGAAAATTATCTTGAAAAATTATAACGTCACGATTATTTACGACGCTCTTATAATTTACGGTGAGACAAATATCCATAAGAAGAACATCAATAACTTTCACAAAAATAAATATATATATATATATTTCTAATTATCTATTCTAATCATCTTGTCAGCACAAACCATAGTAATCGTAGTACTTTGTTATTTCTATCCACTCTCGAACGATTATCCGCATCTTCGAATATGATACAAAATCCTTTACGACGATCGTAATTTATCTTTCGCGCGTAAAACTGACGAACTAATCACGAGTCAACTAGCCACTAATTTTCTACCGGTCATAGGTCAACGATAAACCAACTTCCACGATATAAATTTTAATTGATCACGTAACTATCTCGACGAAAAGGGGCAAAGAAATTTTCCTTGCGATAATTTTGCCTTTTACGAGGCCATTGTTATATTTTACACGACTTGGAGAGTAAGATGAAGCGCTGCTCGTAATTCCTAAGATCGATTTCACTTATTTCATCATTATCTATTCTTCCATTAAAAGCGTAATTGGGTCGAAAATATTGGGTCGAAGAAAACGATTTTCCTGGACGACGGATTCTCCCCGAATAAGAAAGTAACAGGTTGCGAAGAAAAATATCGAGGTACGTTAATAGTACAAGTACCGTACTGTCACCGCGTTAACAGACTTAACATATATTTCGACACCGGGATTAGAAGTTCGAGGAACAAGACAAGCAACGTCTCGTGGCTATTTATAATGTTTGACAAGCGGCGGTAGATAAGTAAAGCGGCTTGTACGAACCGCTGTTTACGCCCTGTAATTGCGAAAATTTTACGCTGCTGTCGGCACCCGTAATGAATGGACCGGGCTGTTGTAACGCAGCTCGATGACGAGGGAATAATGGAATTCGGTTGATTCCCCGAAAGAAGACAGCGACGAGGATTCTGTCGAAATACGATGCTACGTGTTTTTATAAAGCCAAGATCGACGCGTCTATTTGACGCGTCTCTCGTCTCAATTACTATCAGGCGTATCCGTCTAGAAGAGATTACGATAAAAATCATAGATCTAATTGCAGGAGCTAGTTCAACCATTCCCATGGCTCTCGCCAATCTCTCGATAAATCCCGGTCGATCCCGGTTTCGTCGTAGAAACCCTCTGCTACGCGTCCATTGACACCGTAACATTCAAATCGAAGCAATCGACAAAAATGTTGATTAATCCCAGCCAATTACGACCGTTTCAACCATCTCGCCAATTACGCGCACACGTATCTCCGACAGCGATAAAAAATAGCTAAACAGCCCGCGGTAACCTGGCATCGATTCAATAACCCGCGCCGATCCTGACGTAAAATGAACGACGACGTATTGAACGTAAAATGACCGTGTAATAAAGTTTAACGACGATCTCGTTAGTGGGAAAGGAACACAGGCATAAGTTGACCAAAGCCGTGTGTGCCGCGATGTTGAAAAAAGAATTAAGAGGCGAGTGGTTGCGAAAGGATCGACTGACAAATGATCCCTCGGCCGCTTTGGATGAAGAAGGATGGAACGAAAACGAAGGCGTGCACGATGGGTTGGTTCGCACAATTGAATTAATTATCGCGGCAGGGCGAGGAATGATCGAGCCAGATTTCACCGTCCTGTCCTATTAAGATACTAAATCACGCTGTACCGAGGGTTACACGAAACTCGCATTAACGCTCATAACGGGCCATAAATCTGTAAGGATCCGTCAAAAGTTTGTAAGAGGCGCAGCCGCGATATGTAACGATCGTCGAAAATTTTATCTGTAACAGACGTGATTTGTGCGGTTAAGGGGAATACACGGTCAAGTATTACGGAGAAAAACGGTACTAGATAGATCTCGAAGACGGATTCTTCCATTTGGAGAAATATCCTTTTAGAAGGGATATGCAAACTACGTTATTCGAGAAAGCGTTTTAAAACGTGAAACGTCGTGTTTTGTTTCGAAGGAAACTTCTTGCGACGACGACGAATCTTACTTAGGTGGACGAGCCTTTGAAATTTCAAAATGATTTTCTTTCTCTTAAGCGAAACTATACGCTTTTTCATACGCCGTTCGATGCATTTTTTAATTCTCTACAGAAGAGTAGTATTACTCTTATAATTATATATTATAAATTGATCGTATAGAAGACAATGACAATGAAATACAAAAAAGGCTCCAAAAAATGGATATCATGTTGCAAATTAATCGGTTAGCTGTTTTTGACGAGTATACTCGTCATGCGTAAAAAGTAGTTACAATTTGCCGTTTAAACTGCAATTTTAGTGAAAACTAAAACATATTCGTGGATTTTAAGATATTTTGAATATTTGATTGTCAAGACGAAATAAAACGAACAAGAAAATATAAATAATTACTATGAAAAAACTGTACATAGCGTGAACAATGCGACACGTTTGCAGACTTTTCAAAGAGATCGCGACAGCTAACCGGTTAATATAAATATATTCTTATCGAAGACAACTTGATTGGCTTCGTGATGGAATTTTATAAAGATCTTTAGGAGACTCATGGTGTCGGCAAAGTATCAATCAATATTTCGAAACGCCGTGATCATTTCCGTACGTTTCGATCTACGCTCCATCGTTTTAACCTAACGAATCGTCCCTAAACGTCCGTAACGCATCAACCTTCGCACGACTGTGTTACATATAAAACAATTTTCTAGCCAAGTTTCCATTTTCTAAACTACATTTACAAAAATATAAATTTGCATAAATATGTGCGGTGCACCCATAAGTATGCGTACACCATGGTCCGGCATTTCCGTTCACGCTATGACAACGCCATACCACGGCACGATCGATCGGTCGAACATGACCGGTCGTTGAGCGTCGACCGAGTGCGTACGCAAACACTGTCGCGTTATGAGCCTCCAATTTGTCCCGATTGCGAGACTCGTTAGCATACTTGGCTCCCGATAAATTTCAAGCCACTGCGAAATCCCACACATGGACCACCTCCCGTGCGTGTCAAGCTGCGAGTAGATCGGATTACGCGTTAGACTGTTCGCGAACTAGCCCTCGATTTATCTCTGCATCGATACGCGTAATTGTCTTCGATCGCAATACCGGCGTTGCTTAAACGCTCGTTCAGTGGATATTCAGAAAGAAATAAAGGTTCGATGCCAGATTCGAAAGGTTGCGCGCTGTGTTCAATTTGCTACTGAGGCGAGAGTGGGTGGATGCACACCAAACCTGCGTTCTTTCGATCATTTACCGTACGTTCTTGATTTTCTAACGATTTTTCTTCTTGTTTGCTTTCTTTTTTTTTCCAAATATCTGCATATGTGCGATCTATCGTCCAATGATACTCCGATTATGGCGGTTCAGATTGGATTCAGATTGGATCTAGCTGATACGGATAAATTTGAAGGATAGTTGCAGAAAACGTCCACACGTTCTTCGAAAATGTCCAGGAGACTCGCGAGCAGGTTGTCGGTGTGATTTTTCGATCGTCGTTAATAATATTTGTCGGGCGATTTACCTTCTCTTACGGAGGGAATGTCGATTTTGAAGAACAAGCGAAAAGGAAAATATAAAATAGAGTGGAAGAAAATAGAAACAAAAGTTTATAACGAGGAAATAAGAGGCTGAATGAAGAGGCACGAACAACTGGCAATTAAGGCACGTGCTAAACAATAAACGCTTTATAGTTCTTCGTGACGCTGGCAACTGTCAATAAGTAGGTGAAATTCAACCATCATCGATGACTAAGCGATATTGCTTGAAAACGAAACACTCCCTTTTTAAGAAAGTGATTGGACATTACTATTCGATCTACTTGGTATTCAGATAAAATAAACAGATACGAGAATGGAAGAAGAGGGGGCAAGTGAATACGCTCGTTAACTTCGTCTATCTTGACAACGTAATCGACTTTCTTGCCATATTTTTATTGTTAACGAGCGTTGAGAAACGAGCAGACACTCAACGTCGATATTTAATTGAAATACGATATTTAATAGAATTTTCCAAGTTTTATTCGAACATCGAACAAGTGATAATTTATAAGCGGTAATTTTGTAGCGATCGATAGTAATTTGAACGTAATACGACGATAAATGCGTTTCCTTTCCACTGGGTAAAACTATCCGCAACCTGTCTGATGAAAAATTTCGATCGAGAGATCACTTTGCAAACAAAATTGTCTATCGTGAGATAAGAAAGACGATTTGATAATTTCAAAGTGATCGTTACAATTTGACCACTCGTTATAAAACGATACAAAACTGTAATACGTTTAATAATATTTTTCTTACAGGTTTCTCACGTTCAACCAAAAAATATGTACTAAAAATTCGAATATAAACAAAAGCAACGAAATATGCCATACTCCTCTTCGTATCTTGCAATCGTATTTTCTCTTT
Organism: Bombus difficillimus; assembly: GCA_014737525.1. Lineage (NCBI taxonomy): Eukaryota > Metazoa > Arthropoda > Insecta > Hymenoptera > Apidae > Bombus > Bombus difficillimus. The sequence continues at coordinate 72,402 of JACXIT010000197.1, read as the reverse complement.
TAGCGATTTTTCAATGTTTCAAGCGACGCGATGGAAATATCTGACATTTGCAAACAGAAACGAGGAAACGAGGAAACGACGAAACTTTCTATCGCGGCCGACGGTCCAACAAAGTAAAAGTACAAGTTGCAGCTAACAAGATGAACAAGTTAACAAGCCTACCCCACGCAGTGCAATAAAGAAAACCGCAAATAGGCTCTCATAAATCGAAAGAAACGGCGTAAGAAAGAATGGTGGGTGTTTTAGAACTCACTCAACTATGTTATTCGCTTCGTTCTTAAGGCTCTTGAGGCTGGAGGTTCGCTTCGTCCAAGCTGCGTGTATGCGTGAACAGAGACGGTGCTCATTATTCCTGGCAAACATGCAACACCGAAACGGGCACCTTCCCGTTTCTAGAATATCTCTCCTTAGCTACGTATAAACAGGGGAAATCAATCTGTAAATCAATTAGAATTAAATCCCTGATTCTGAGATTTATGTCGTTGCTTCTAAGTCTATTCGCTAGTATGCATAGAATCGACCTTAATTTCTCAGTCCAAGTTTTCCTTTAGATTAAAAACCGATAGCTTCCAACTTCGATTCGGGATACGATAACACAGCTCGAGTAATTGCACGGCTAGTCGACTGCTCGATATCGCAACGATGTAACATTTCTTTGATCCTAGATACGCAGGGTGTTTCTGTATAAGTAGAAAATATTTACGAGATATTTCACGGGTCATTCTGAAGCAAATCGGAATAAAAAATGTTAGGATTTCAGTTCCAGTAGTTAAATACCGAGAGGTATAGATCTAGCCGTACTGCTACTCGTAGTAGCTACTTATAAATTTCGACTACTGTCCAAAAATGTATATGATATATCGGTTTTCTTGAATTTTCGGTGTTCTTCGATGTTACGTAGTCCTGCGTTTATCGTTACAATCGGAAAACGTTCGTAAAAAGCTTGACTCACGCGCCGATGCGAAGAAAGAAACTTAAATAGGTTCGATCATAATCAATCAGAGATACGGAGCAATCCGTGAACATTCATACCTTAGCGGACATAATTTATACCGCTTGTCAGCCTTGTTTCTATCAACAACTTGTAATTCCAGTCGGTATGCATTTACAGTCCTCGTCTACCTATACGCGAAATCTCTCTCTCTCTCTCTCTCTCTCTCTCTCTCTCTCTCCTCCTTCCAATACAAAGCCAACTTTACGGATCAATAAAAGACACAGCTCCGCCGCGATTCCTCGTCAATCCCAAACTTCATTGTATCGCCAACTTCTCGGACGCATTCGAGGGGAAAAACAAGAGTCGATAGAGCGCGAGAAAAACGCGATCGTAAAAGAACCAACGGTGGGCAACGCATGATTAACTTTTTGCGCCGCTTCCACGCGGCTATTCTCGATCTCGACGTAAACGCAATTATCCACCTACCTACTTTAGGTGGCAACAGGCGTCGCGGAGCGCATAAATATCCTGTCCGCGGAAAAATCGGCTAGCGTGATGCATGTCGACCAGTGCGAACGATCTGAAACGGGGCTCGAACGTGGCGTGGACCAATCGCGAGGCGAACGAGACACGCGTGCTTTATGCACGTCCCGCGTCAGCAGAAGGACAACACGCCGAAAGGGTATATACTACACTACTACATACGGTTGCCGTGACTGCGTTATTAACGATATTCCACGGAACACCGGCTCCTGATAAAATATTATGCTAATCCGTGACAACGCGAGCACCGTTTATTTTACAGCTAAATACGCTGCACTGATAGGTGCAACTGGATGAAAGGTGTCGGAATACAGTGGTGCTTGCTACTGGTGAACGATTTCTGGGTACAAGGAACAGCTGTTGCGACTCTTTCATCTCCAAGACTCCTTCCAGTTATCGTTAGAATAGCGTAGGATATTCCGCAAAGTCATAAATACCAGACGCATGGCAAATCGAACGACTTCAATCAGTTGGTTGGTTGGTTTTAACGAAACCAAGAAATGGCAATATTTTGCGTCACGACTAACCCTGTCGGTAATAAGATTAAAAAAAAAAAAAAAATAAAACAGTCGTTTCGTTGCAACTTAATTCTATATTACAACAGTCACGCATACTCTGCGTTTGACGAACGTATTCGTCGTCGTTTAATTTCTATCGCGACACATTTTAGGCACATACTTTTAGTTTCAAGTAAAGAGTTCGCAACGGCTAGCTGGTTAAACACTCGCCTAAATACAGCGATACGGTAGATAGTTTTTCAATCAACGATGTTTCGTATCGAACCTTATCGTCCACCAGACACAGCGAGTTTTTATACAAATTCGTATTTTTGCGAATACGATCGGAAAAATGACAGACAATTGTCCTGTTTACTAAACGTTACGAGTTACGCTATATTTTTGGTTCGCTTCTGCTGGTTATACGTATTTCGTGTATCTGTGCGCCCTCAAATTTCCAATAATCGCATAAAAATCTGCAATCTACTTATTACTAACGCGCGGCGGGTTCCAAGAACAACCGATGTCGCAATAATTGTACGGAATGTCGACTTCCAGCGGCTACAAGCTGTAATAAGCGGCACTCGCGTATTTAGCAAGCTGTCGCGTAAATTATGTTACACGTTGAGCCGCTAAATTACCGAAAGGTCAAGGGTTGAACGATCACTGGTTTACGATAAAGTCTCTTGACCGCGGTTTCACGAGTTATCGACGGTACATTTAATAGTTGCCATAGAGCTTTTCTTCGTGATCCTGCTGTTCGTCGTGTTCTGCTTTATGGGATTTCGTCGAGAATCAAACGAAACTGATCGTTTATCGGACTATTAGTAGACAAACGATAAAAGATTCGCGAATAGTCGTCCTCGTCTATCCCAAAAGATTTTAACCTTTGACGCGTATCGTGGTCGCGCTGTATCTGCCCAAACCGTTGTTTTTCGGTTGAATCTTCGAGATGTTGGAAACAAAGAAGAAATGATTTTTAAGGAGAGCCGGTGATCTTAAAGCGTAAAATTAAGAACCGCTGCGCGAGGATTAAATGGTTGCAACGTTACATCGTTTCGAAGGGAAACGCGTTTAAAGGAAACATTTTTATACGTTATCCGACTCTGGTAAATGGCTGCAATGTTGCACAAGGTTTACTCGGGGATGTACTACAACGCCCCAGATACAAGGTTGCAAAAGACGTTAGTCAGAGGAGCGACCACGGCTGCACCCATTGCAGCGGCTGTGCATAACCACAGACAACGTCTTGGGTTGCAATTACGATCCAGCCATCGATTTGATTTTTTGCACGTTCGTCCATCCGTGAGAGTCGAACCGATCCCGACCGTCTAACCATTCATCATCGAAATACGTCCAACGATCTCGCGCCACGTTCGTTCTTGAATCTTCACTTTCGACAAAAATACATATAGTAATCGCTTGATGTCTCAAATTCTGCGGAGAGAACTTGTACTATAATTAACGATGGGTTCGAGCACGTAACGAGAAGGTCGCGACCTTCTAAAATATTATCGTCTCTAACTTGCAAAATAACCAGCATCGAACGACATCGTTCCGTACATCGACGACTTTTTCCATATTTTCATGCCTAGAATCGATCCCATCGCCGTATTTTCTGGTATCCCGTACCTACAGATCAATCTCGGATATCAATCGAGATTTCGATCCGAGATTTCAGGCTGACGATGTCACCGGGCAACGGTGCATTTTCACGGAAGAGGATACAAAACCGGTAAACGAGGGCAAATTGCGGCTTATCAGGTATCGAATGATAATTTTACGAGCGTTCGTGCCGAATTCTCGGGTTCGATCGGTTCGATGCTCTTGTTTGATATACGAGACGATTAAGGACGATCGATCGTATCTGCGAAATTGGAAACTCCGATTGCACGCCCGGAAGATGTTTTCCTCTGGCCGATTTTTCAATACTTTGTATATGTTTGCGGTCTCGTGATGGAATTCGAGAATCTCCGAGGAGATTGTTCCGGAATGATGGATAAGGAGGTGAAGAAAGGAGTCGCTTTAGCGAGATCTATAGATTTTAAAGAGAATGCTCGATTTTTAAGCCTTTCTTTCGTGGCGATCAAAGCAACGTCAAAGTAACGAAAAACGGTCATTGTTATTACTTGCGACTCAGAATTGAGAACTTGAAAACTTTGGAAAAATTAAATTCCAGAGAGGAGAATCGTCATCTTCGAAAAAGAATCGTCGAATTTTTATATCTCGATGTTGCACTTATTTTGTCGCAAAGCGAAGAAGAAAGAACGTATAACGCTTTACGAAGATTCTTAACGCAAAGCCAGTAAGCCTCTCTTTCCATATTTTGTCCAAACTGGACATTTCTTTTAACGAGGACATCTTTTAACGTTAGAAAAATATAATCGACTCGAAAATGGCCGAAAGAACGATCTTAAGTTCCCGTACATCGAATGCATCTGTTGGTGGAATCTACGCGCGTAAAGTGGCCATAATCGCGTTCGAAAATTTATACCTTGCGGTGGCCGTAATTGCTGACCGAAAAAGCCAACGGTCCAAAAGCGATCCTCTCCGCGAGTAATTGCACGTTCTCCGGTTACGGCTAAATCATCAAGCGTCAGATCGAATTTTACGGTTCAATCGAACCGGAAATGGGCAAGACACGTTCCCAACGATGGTGACACTATCGCGCGTTCGTCGATCGGCGATTCGCGCGTCGCGTGTACATCGAGCCTCGGTTCTCTCGATCCCTCCCGATGCAAACAGAGTTTCTCGTCCCGTTGCTGGGAGAAGGTTTCAGCAATGGCCAGGAAATTTGACACGTCGCATCGCATCGCATCGTGTCGCGTCGCCGGCGATGATCGCCCGGCAGGGGACTCCCGAGAAGCGCTCCGCGGTGATCTCCCCCCCGTGTCTTTTTGCATCCTTCGTGAGCCTATCTTCCTTCATCGCGACTCGTCGTACGCGACCATCCAGATGATTTTTATCAAAAACGAAACGCTGGGCTATTAGCAGACCGCGAATTTTTATGCAAATTCATAGTATTTTATATGTGGATATAATTTGTTTTATTCCTACAAAGTGGATCATACGTAATTCGATGAAATAATAGAAATAATAGAAAATTTCCTTATAAAACGAAGGAAACTTTTGAGATAATCTAATGATAACGAATAACGTTATCGAATATTAATCGTACACCGATAATTTCAATTGAAACAAACTCGAGGAACAGAAACGACAGAGTTTTCCGAGCAATCTGACGAATCGACTCGATAAATTGACTCGACGAACCAACCTAATAAATCGATCTAACAAATTAAACGTCAAATAACGGAATTTCAATCGACTAAAGAAAAATCGAGATGTTATAAATCAATAGCAAGGCTTTTTATTTGCACGATAAAGACACATGTTCGAAGTTCTAAAAACTGATCAAGAAACGGATTCAGGAGATCGTGCAAGGCAGCGAAACGGGGCAAGTTTAAATAAAACTCGAGACTTTACGAGACTCTATAAGAGAGAAAGTCGAATTACCGTGTAAAGTCATTCGGAGGTCAGTGATTCTGGGACTCCCAAAGTGTTGCCATAAAAGTTGCAGACTCGTAGGTTTCCCGAAGCAATTCGTCTTCAACGAACGATACCGAAATCTTTTTCATTAACCAACGGGTAAAAGATATCCGACCATTTCTTTATTTCCATCGGCCGCAATTCTCTGTGAAAAACGCGCGTCGTTATTTCACCATTTGCAAATATAGCGCAAAACAAGAGGAAAATGGCGGTTTCTCCTTGAGGAGAGTAATCGAACATATTTCACTCAAGTGTTAACGCGAAAACTACATCTTTTTGTTAACGGTTCACGACTGGAATTTTAGTTTAATTACGAGAGCTTACTTACTCTACTCTCGGTTTCAGTTTCTTCTTAGCGCGCCGATTTTTTTCTGATCGGAATCGAAGCTTTCTCCACGGTCGATATAATTATAGTATTTTACTTATCAATTTACGTATCTATTAGACGACGAGCATTTAAGAAAAGACGATTTAGAAATTAAGGAGATGAGAGAAGCTCGATAAATCTGTCTAACTATCAAAAAGGTAAACACGTACGCGTGTGTGGATACAACGGTGCTTTAACCGCAAATTAAATCGAGTAATTTACAAATACGTATCTCCACCGAAAAACCGCCGTATCGCGAACAACTGTGCCACAAATCAAAGTACCACAGCGCCAAACGACATCGTAAATTACGCGGCCAACGCGTTTAATAAACACATTATTAAACGAGCTGCTAGTTTGAGTTATCGCGTAATTACCGGCCCATTACGCGACCGATCCCCGCGCGCGTGAAATCGTTTGACACGGAAAACAAAGTCGCCTGAATCGATCTCGCGTGCCTATATGGAACTACTATGAAATTAATTCGAAATTGCTTCAAATTATTCCGAAGGTAGATCGAGGTAAATTTTTCGTTGAAAATGAAACTAATCAATCAAATTTCAAACAACAATTCGTTCTAACTACTAGACTGATATGCACGTGAAATGTTTCTGCCAAGTTTAAACTTGGTGAGTAAATATCGTTCGTTCAATCGTAGATATCGTACCGTCAGTTATCAACTATGTTAAAAAATAAGAAATAAATTTGCTAACACGATTGTTCCAAACTAATTGCTACAACCAAATTACTACGAACAAATATATACGTATATATGTATATATATATATATACATGAAATAATTATTTTGCAAATATTTTCTTCAAACAATGTCCGCAATCCTATGCGAAACGAGAATACCGTGAACCCAGAAAAGATCGTACGTTTCTAAGATAAATTATCCGAGGAAAGTAACGGTGTATGAACTATAAAAATCACGTCAACTAACAACAAAGAACCATTAGAAGCGAGGGCGAGACATTGTCGGTGATAAAATACGAGGCGGTACAGTGTTTTCGACAGAGCGCGATAAAGCAGCTTGTAGATAGATAAGAGCACTAGAGGGAGAGTATCGCCAACTATAGTGTTCTAATTAGCGACATGTGTCACGGTGTCGATGCATTCGAAGGCAATAATTATTATCGACGCCAGGGAAAGGTGGAGCGAGAAGAATTCTTTAGGTAATTGAGAAAAATAAGAATTTTCAAACCAGGCTGACATAAAGTTCAACGTTTCCATTATATTTTCTACCTTTTTTCCTTTGTTAATTAACCCTTTCACAAAGTGATACAAGAGATATTCTGAGAAGTGATTGAAAGCAAGAACGCGTACATTACGATTCGAGTCGTATACAGTGTACAACAGTGTATTAGATTATTAAGTTTAATAACGCGTTTAGTTTCGCCACAACCTCATACTTTTTCCATCAAAATATCGCGCCATGTTTCTAATGTGAAACTGTTTTTTAAATAAAATTTTCAATAAGATACAATTCTATAAAATTTTGCAGATCTGTTCCATTGTATATTTTTAAGATTAGCATCGCACAGAAATGAACAAGACCAATGCGCAACGAACAACTGAAAAATTCAACAATAAACATTCGAGCCGATACGCGTCTGATATTTCCACGTTATCAAGCGAATTCTCGATTCCAACGTACGCAGATATTTATTGCCGTAATAAATTTCGAAAATTAAGGGAGCATATTGCACCCTGTCAAGCCGTAGCCCGAAGCGTCTGGCCATAATGCACGATCTACTTCGTCGTCGATTCGTGCGGTATCGTCCGCGCGTCATAAACGAACAAGGGAAAAAGGAAAAAACAGAATGAAAAACACACAGCCAATGCGTTTACTGCCATTGTACAGTTACATTTATACGTGGTTTGCTCGCGCCTTTATTGGTATATTTAAACGGTGCGTCAATATTTCACCACTCCCCTCGCATTTCCCCGTGTACCATAACTTTTTCCGCCATTATTCCTATCCAGCACGCAGTCCACGGCTAAAAGAGAATGCAACGAGTCAAACGTTGAATAAACAACGTGCTTAGCCACGCTCCTATACGAGGCGAAAACCAACGAAAGGGGAAAAAATAAGTAGGAGTAACAATAAGACCAAGAAAAGGAGAAGAAAGGCGGAGGGTGGGGGGGAAGACCGCAGGTAAAATCGCCGATTAAAGCCGCTATTTTAAGGACACGAAGAGATACACGGCGTTCTTTAACGGCGGATTAAGTGGAATTTACAATTAGAGACGATAAATGGGGATATTTATTCGCACGTGAGATGAGAATCTGTTCAACGAAGGTGTTAAACCTTTCTTACGCTGAAACGAACAAAGTCAATGTTCTCTGTAGCTTTTCAAATATTTCAATTTCGCCATCATTTTCACAAACGTCAGATTTTTCGCTAGATATACGTGGATAATTTTAAGAAAAATAAATATCGACGTTTCCTCGCGAAGGAAGAAATATAATTGCAGTACAAATACATTTACGAACGATAGTATTACGTACATGAAAATTGTCAATTTTTTAGATATTTCACCCTTCTATCGCATCGACGGTAAAAGCTTCGGCGATTTTACGGTTTTACGATCTCGCCGCGGCATAAAGGCTACGTTATGTTAAAAAGACAATGACGAGGGAGTGAACGAGGGAGAAGTAGGACAAGTCGAAGGTGCATCCTCCAGGTTTCTCGCATTGTTCCTGAAATCGAATTTACGATAGTGCGGCCGATATCGCCGCTTTCGAATAACCGGTGCCCAACTGTGCGAGCAGAATCAAATTAACGACACGATTTCTAAACACTTTTCTCTGGAAGCAGCCGAGAACAAGCGCGCGTCGACGCCGCTTTAACAGGCGCGCACGACATCATTTCCTTTCTTCGTTCCTTATTATTATTATTTATTACTATTATTTTCATTCTTCGATAGTTTCTTTATAAATACTCGCTTTTACCAACACGTGTATTACGCAATAAAATCTCGCGACGCGTTGAATTTATCTTGACGATTAGCGGAATCGGCACACGCGCAAGTTTATTAAAGAATCGCGAGTGCAAACGAATCGAAGGAAGAAAAGGGGGAAAGAGAGGGAAAGATCGAGAGAAGGTCGAGCAAAAGTCTCGATCTTCGTCTAAGCGCGTTTTCCATCCATTTTTCTCGCGTTGTCCATTTTAGAAGCGAAACCCTGACAGTCACGCTCGGCCGTTGCATTCGCCTATTTACATCTCGGAATAAATTACACGTCGGTGTAACATAGTCGTCGTGGCCGGCGTGTAAAAACGATAAGGGTTATTGACGCTAGCCTGTCGATGTCTGTGAGAAAATCCGACTTAGACGTCCGTCTCCTGCCTTTTCTATCCCTGTGTCCCGCTCTTTGAGAAGAGGGAGAGAAGGGAGAAGGGAGCGAGCAATAGGTTACGGTAGTGCAAATCGTCGATGGAACGAGCCTCCATGCCAAATACGTTACACCAGTGGCCGTACGTGAAATGCGGAGATCGACGCAGCGTAAAAACGTTTATATAGTTTTGGCTTCGACGGTCCAAGAAAAGAATACTATTGGCTAGCGTGCATAAATAAAATAGTTGTATCGTATCTTAAAAAGCATACGATGTATTCGCCAAAGTATTCCGACATTTATCACAGATAATATTCACAGATATATTACGGTACGTTTTCAGTTTTCTTTCAAACTTTACCGATATGGTTGTCCGGAAAGTTTCTTTCGTTTTATAAGGAAATAATAGACGCGCAATATTTTCTAGTAATATTAGAACAGAATGGATCGTATATAATTCGCTAAAATAATATGAAAGAAAAAATGTTGTGTATCTATTATTTCCTTATAAAACGAAAGCAACTTTTCGGACAACCTAATATATTCGTAGAAAGATTTCTACCAAGGTTCGTATATTTCGTGACCGACATATATTCCAAAGAGAAACTGTTTTCGTTTTAAATCAACCACGTTTGGCGCACCTCTGAGACCCCCAAATAGTTCGACTTAAAACCTTCTCGCCATTATTTGCCAACGTTCCAACTAAGTGGTTCGCGAGGGTTCACCCATAACTCATTTACGACAGCCAGCCAACATCGTTAACGAGTCGAAAGACGCACTGAAACTCGTCGAAATTTCGCCGTTCCTCGCGATTCTTTGTCCATCCTCCGCCGTCTAAGTCATTAGCGATGCACGTACAATACATACACGCGCACAGGATACCGATCGTGGACGCAAAGAGCAGCAGGACGCTCTCCCATCAGCAACGCGGTCGTTCCAAGAAATCGAATCGAATGAAAATAATTACCGCTCGCGATTAATTTCGCCGCAGCCATCGTTACGCGATCCCCTATCGGCCGTGGATAATGCGTCGTAAATCACCGTGCGGCTCTGCTTCCCAGGCGCAGACGCGAGGATTTTCCACGAGACGCGTTCCCAAGGGGAAGCGAAGAGAGGGAAGATAGTCGTCGTCGGGGTCCACGCCGATCGGCAATCGTATCGGTCCATTTAATTTATCTCGGTTGCGTGGGGCGAACTGATTTACCGTGAAAATGCGACTAAAGCGCGGCTCAACGAATGACCGATTTAACTGAATGAAACATATCATTTAGATTGCTCGGAAAATTACGTATAAAATTTCTACAATACGCATATCTAAATTAAAATACCATCGAATAGTTATACTTCAATTTTCCTCTTATTTTAGCGAACAAAAGTTATTTGTAATAATCGAAGGTCCGAACTGCGAAGATACGTTTCAACGTTGGAAAAATATAATTAGACCGAAAATGACCGAAAGAACATAGCAGGATTAAGACCATACGATCGCATCGTTGATCTATTTCGCGTTTCATCTGTTTATACTAACTTGTTGGAAACTGCAGCGATAAGGCGACAGCGACGTGACGAATTTTGTCAAATGTTCCATCGTACGACCAGACATTGTGGTTTCCTCTGTCTCCGGTGTCTTTTCGGAGCTTCGAAAAAGAGAGAAGAGAAAGAAGAAAAATAGTACAACGCGACGAACGTTCTGACTCGACCGATTCTTCAGGAAGGAAAATTCTAAAAAGAAATTTGTGAATTCTACGAGGAAAACAACGTTTGAGAATTTTTCCTAAACAATTCTCCGAAACAGTGTTTCTATCTGACCCCAGGTCTAAATATATCTCATAGTTTTACCGATCGTTTTCAATAGCTACTCGTTAAACGAAAATTACATCAAATTACCGTGGATAAAATAGTAAAAGACACGAGTTCTATTAAACTCGTATCTTGGACGATTAAGACGTCTTGCCGTGAAGTGAACACAATGTTCCCGAGCAAACGGTGGAGTAATCGTATCGGTGATATTCAAATTAGAGCGATACCGGTGCACGGTGTGTGTGCGTGATTAAAAATAAACGCGTGAGTCGGCGTAATTTCACGGTTGCGCGATTTAGTTAAGTCGCTCGCGTGAGCCATTGCTTCGACGATTGTAGGAGTTCGATGGAGTCGCTCGCTTATGGGGAGGGGAGGAGCGATACAAAAGCTTGTGCAAGCGGCGAACGAGTTTCTCGATTCCTGAAGAAAGAATGAGCACATTGGAAAGAATGCAAAAAAGAAAGGAAGACCAGCAGACTCGTTTTCGTGAATGTTATTCGCGTCCTTTGACGTCATACGTGGCGTCTTTTATCGTACAAAGGCGATATCTTGTCGAGAATAATTTATTTAAACACATTTTTAGCGATTCGGTAGTCCTTCGTATGAAATATTTTTCCATTTGCATGGAGAAATTTGAATTTTTCGATTCGACTCTCTTAGGACCGAACTTTTTCAACGTGCGAGCAAAGTTAGTTCCTATTAATCGTGAATAATAGAAACGCATATTTTCGGACAGTTTCGTAAAGAAGAAAGAATCGAGGAGCTAGTATTATCGGAAATTTATTTACTTTACTTTAGTTAGTTAATAATTTTTAAACGTACAACGTTGCGTGTACGAAACATAGAAATCGTGAAGGAGTCAAGGAGATTCGATCAATTTTCTATAACGTTATTACGCAAGTTACATACCTATGCATCTATCTATGTTTCTCAAATCTTACTTTATCTCATTAACGTTGTGCTTTATTAATATGCCACTCTCCTGACACAGATCAACCCATTTATATATAGCAATGACTGGAGAATGTTATACGGAATGACTACGGAAAACGTTCTACGTTCTAATACTAAAAAGTAGTCCTCGTTTAGGATAATGCCGTAAAAGAAGACTTTTAGAGTACAAAATTCCAACCATTAACAGTGCACTTTCAAAAATTCGTCGACATTTGCATACTCCGCGAGGTAACGTCGATGAACTTGATGGTTCGAAGGTTTCACTTTCCTCCCGTTTCGAAGAATTATCGAGAAGAGCGGTGCATGAATAATTCATGCGTGCATAGTTCCAAAGAATGATTTGCTTAATGACTCGTCTTTCTTTTTATCCTGGATAACCGGCTATCGTGTTTTCTGTTTACAGTTATTGTCTCCACGGTTCGCACGAACCTTGAACCTAAACCGACGAGATCTCAGGTTTTTTCCAGGACAGGTTATACAAATTTCATCGCGATTCGCATAAGTCTCTATAAATAAATACGCGTATCGATACGCGACGAGTTAATAAATCTCGATAATGGACAAAAAAAAAAAAAAAGAATTGTAATCGAGGAATCGTTGTACGGTTAATCGTTACGTTTTCATCTTCGCGGTTCGTAATCTCCGTCTTTCCTTAAAAGTTTCTAATATCGCTTACGACTTTCTAACTATGTTTTCCTGATTATCTACGACAGGCTGGAAGGAGAACGAGAATTTTCTATTACATATATATTTATTTGGTCCAAACCGAGATTAGATCTTCTTGTAATTTATCTTCTCCCGAATACTCTCTTAAGTTAGATTTCCTAATTGTTTCCTCGTATTTTGCATTTTTTAAGCAAATACAATAAGCGCTTTACGACTTTTCAGCGAGAGTGCAATTAAAATATGGAAATTGAATAGAAATCCTTTTTACTCATTGAAAATTATAACAAGTATTCCACTTTGAATATTTCATATGTATATATATATCTGTATAAATACGTACATTTCGCGGAATAAATATACAAATTATACGCAAATTATCGGTGCATTCTTGCATCTTCGATTTGCCCATAGATGTATAAAAGTTCACAGTTCGGTAATAGTATTTATTTGGAAAGAGGAAAAAAGACAGACATGTTCTCACGCTAGAAATTTGCCGTAATTGCGTAACACAACGTTACGATCGTACGGTACGAGAGCAGTGCGCTAAATATTTAACACCAGATCGCGATGCACGCGAGTATCTTAAGTAAAATCGACGATAAATCAGCCGTGAATCTAAGTGGCCATTCGGTTCCTGTAGCGTCGACGATAAAACCGCCGTAAAACCTTCGTTCTTTTCCCCATTTCCCCACCTTCCGGCCAGGAACGAGAGAAGATTTATAGCGGCTAGAGATTGGCTTTTTCACCGCGAAACCCACACGCCGTTCAAATCTTAGCAACCCGAACGTCGCCGTATTTTCTTTTGAATCTTTTTCCCCATTAATTCGCGATCGACCGTGTCCCATTTCCCTGTAATTGAAACGGCCCTCGCTTTGAATTTTACTATCGGTTAATTACACGGATGAAAGTAGCATTAAATGATGAACTGTGCGTCACTTCTTCTGGATCTACTAGGCAAATAAATGTGCCCGGATACGACGTCTTTTCCCCTTGTGGAGCACAGGTATGTCATGCATAATTATACTACGGATGTTGTTTATGCCAGATATTGAGAAAGATAGCGTTATGGAAGATTTATACGATTTTGAAATATGCGGAGAAAATTAATAATGTCAAATAATCAATTGGAAGATAGATAAGTAAATACTGGATAACGCTTATCGCGTTCCTCCCCTTACGATCTTCAATTTGTAAAAGAGACGATCGAAAAAATTGTCAAATTTTCATATCTCGTATTAAAAAGTGAAAAGAAAAGAGAAACAGAAGGATACAAGTTTCGCTGTTGCAGAATTGACACCATAACTCCAACAGAACTTCTATTTACGTAGTCAAGCATTCTTTTCGCTCAGAGGCATCAATAACTCGTTAATTAGAATCTGCGTGCTTCCTCCTCGGTTTCTCTCCGAGGGTGGTAAATAATCTCGCCGCATGCTCGATAATTATGTAACCGCGACGAATTTCCGCTTCCTGTACCGTCTTTATACATGTCAGTATGTTAATACTGCGACGCTTCAGCGTGTAATTAACATGGACATCTAATATTTTAATGCGACGATGTCCAGGCACGAGCCCACGGAAAAGAAAGCCGGCAATGTTCTTGTCCCCTGGACAGGGATATCTTTATGAACGAAATTTCCTACATTCTACAGGTTTTAACGCTTTCGTGCCGACACGTCGGGTTCGTCGTTTGCTGAATCTCTCATCGTCCGCGACGCGCTTGACGTGCCACGTCATAAATAATATTCATAAATTAAATGTTCATAATTCCACCTTCCAGCGAAATTTCTCGCTCGGGTTTAATCCACCTTTATGTTCCGCGGTCTGACATTTCACGTACGTTTCCAAGAATGTTCAATCGTTTCGCATGTCCCAGGAATTCAGTGTATTCCAATATCGTGTACCTCCCATCCCCGCCCCTCGCAAAAAGGAAAAGTAAACAAAGAAAAAGACGAATTAACAAAAGAAGATATACTTTTGAGAGGAGGAACCGGTCCTAAAATAAAAGACCTTCAGTTTGATACGACAGCGACTCTCGTAGGTTGATCCCAGGCTGATTAGGCCGTTCTTGGTGCACCTACTCATTAATGCATATAACCAACGAAGAAGAGGAGTCAGGTACAGACTCGAGTCGCGTTACTTTAATAGACGTAGCAAAACTAATGGATGACAGGAATAAGAAAGTCCGGCTGGTTCGTGGTACCTCGTTCCGAGACCAGCCGCAAAAACACGCTGCTTATCGCCGCCTTCATCTTGTATTCTGTTTTTGCAGCGAATAATTACGACAATCCGGCATATACTCCACGGTGCATAGTCTCCTCTTTCTTTCTCTCTTTCTATCTATCTCACGAATCGTAGCACGAAAAGCAGAGATACTTGTACTTATGAACGTTAGCCACGTGGATTACCAGAGAATTAAAAAACACGATCAACGCGATATCCTCGCGGCGATCACGTGTATATTAGATACTGTACGAGATGTAAAAACATTTTACTTGATCGCTTTATTATGACAATTTTATGTAAATACTCGATTTTATTAAATTTTACTATCTATTAGATTTTACAACAAAGTGCGGATTTTATTGATCCTGGCCATTAAAAACGAAGAAAAGTTACACGATATTTTAACCCTGTCAAGATGAATTTTTTCTTTGAACGATGACACGTAATAGCATGGACTACAACACATTCTGACTTGAAATATTACAGGTTAATCGTAACGTTTAAAATATGGTGCATGTATAGTTGTACTAATGGGATCGTATGTCCTGACCTAAGGATCTCGATAGTGCGTAATCCAAAGTCATAACAATCTAGTCATATGCATTCCTAAAAATCATCTTAGAACATACATATCGTCCCCTTGTTAATGGGCTGTTAGACTGGCAATTACATCGCGTAGTATAGCAATGCTCCCCTGTCGCGTCGCATGAACAATTAAAATCTATTTCTCTACGGTACGTCGAAATGTTTAAAGCGTGTAACGCGACATTTCAGTAGCGCGTATGCGCCGTGGCGTAGCAACCGGGCATGCGCAATTAACAGCGACTCTGCACGCTTCCCGTGTTCACCGAATTATTACATTGTAACGTGCGTGCTCGACACTCGAGATCGAAGATTTCGTCGTTTCTTCTTTTCTCTTTGCACTTGTCCGGCGATGATGATGAATGGCCGTTTAAAGGAGAACGCTTGCCTGCATACTCACCGTTTGCTTCGTTTGCTTTTTACATGGTGGATCATTGAACGCGGTTACGAACAACGCGTTTAATTATCGGTATTTTCTGATAGAAAGCAATCGTGTGGAGTTATTCGTTGGGGTGAATGAAACACGGTGAACGAATGCTGTCGAAAAGAAGTTGAATCTCTGTCTAAGAAGTTGCAATAAAATAAACTTTGTATTAAAGTTTCTCTGTCATGTTGCTCGAGTATTTTAACGAACTAAAACGATCAATATTATTCCTCGAGTTTCAACCTCATCGACCATTGCTTGATACGCAAGCATTATTGGAAGTTTTTTATTCCATTAAAGAAGAAAATAAGTTTCGTAGATGGCAGACCGAAAACTGGTTAATTATTTCGTAATTAACTGGCAGTTTTCACAGCGCGAACAATTTTATTGTCAACAGTTCAAAGTTTCTACAACTCTGTGTACCTTGCGTAATTGCATTTAAATCATCCCCTTCGTTTTGTATCACAAACATCAAAGTTACGAAAGTTAAAAACGTTTATCATGCTGTCAACGTGTAGCCGGGAAAAATAATTGGTCGACACGGGAGCTCGTATCGAAAGCGAAGATTTCTTTCCAACGCTTCGACCCAGAACTTGTGTGCAAGGTTAACGAAAGGAGACCCAATTTCTTTCAACGTGACAACGGGACGGATTCCATGGTACTTCCTTTATCTCTTCTTTAATGGCCGACGTTATCCTCGTTAACTAGTCGTTACTATACAGACCTCAGTTATAATTTCAATTTACTTCATCGCAGTGACATAACCAACCTGTTATTTTTCATTTATTCCCCACTTCTCAACAATTTTTCTAGATCATGCGGAATTCGTATTGAATATAAATCGTAATTTTATACAAACTACGAATAGGTGCCTATATTTATCGAGCAAGAACAATAAACAGATATGATGCAATAATATACAGTATATCTTAGAGTAAATGATACCAGCTTGATAGAAAAATGTCTGCTACGTGTAAAAATTAGTAATACTCGTAACACACGAGTACCAACATTAAATGTTCTTTCATTACCCCGACACATTCAAATCTCCCAGAATTACACAAACACCCACACTCTGGTAATTACACTTGTATTTTTACACGGTACTGCTAGCAACCTTGTAGGCAATGCAATATCGATCATCGACAAAAAAAGAAAAAAAAAAAAAAGGAAAAGTACAAAAAACGATAAACGAGGAAATACATAACATATTCGACAAGGTACTTCCAAGAAAAAGAAATTTATAATCGATTAAAGTCGTCGTTTTGCTGATCGAATTCCATCGTTGTTTCGCGGGAAGCGGATTCTTAAAAATCTTTCGTCATTTCCATTTTCTGCTCTACCTGGTGGCTCTTGCCAGTAATTATCGCCATAGATACGACAACGAAGTGAAATGGATAACGTTGAGCGATACGTAACGAGGCTTTCGTAGCTCGATTAAACATAGGACACCCGGCTAAAGAAAAACACGATACGCGATAAGGACAGCGTAAAAGCCGACATTTTTCATCGATGTGACAATTCAGCAAAATGTCTTGCGGATTTATCGTCGTGATTATTTATGATCCGGTACGAGGTGTTGCCTGTTATCGCCGCATTATGGATTCATACGCCGCACAAGTAACGGAGAATACGAACCAGATCCGTTCTTAATTGTCAAAGATTTCCCATTGTCATTGCAACAGATGGTGAAATACGTACGAACGTTGCGTAATCGCAAAACACGATTGATTAGTCGGCTGTTAATAATTCCATGACGTTTTTAAAACGAAATGAATTACCGCGTTGCTGTGTAATATGTCATATTCTGCAACTTGCATCATGGTCCCGAGCCGCTGCCAGCAAAAAATTAATGGGAAACTAATACCCGATACGTTGCAACGTAATCGCGGTCTTATTGTACTTTCTTGGGTGAATTATGTTCATAGAAACTTGGAAATATTCGAAATTATCACAGAATCTTACCATTAAGACGTTGTATATAAAAATAGATTTACGATTATGAGAGTTCGTGATATTAGGCAGGAAGAAGAAAAAATATATAATTGACATTGCTTCTAAAATAGATACTTTCGACATAAAATGTAATTTTGTAACATTAACCATAAAGGTCTTGCATCGTTATGTTTTTAACAGCCTGTATAATCATATATGCAAATTACGGTTTTGTTAAGAATTATTCACAATCTCTACATGTATCATTACACTGCGCAGAATTTATTATTTTATTTCGTTGATTATATTTTGAATATTGATTTAAATATATTAAAAAAAAAGATCATCGTTAAGTACACCGAAGTATTATTAAGTCCCAGTATAAAATTAGTGTACTCCGCTGTGAATGATTCATCAGCGTGTATTTCTTTGTAAATTGCACGAAGAGTAATATTCGCGGTGGCAAAAACTGTTCAGCTTCTCCGTTTCTTCCTCGCTAAGTACGTTATGAAACCAACGACTCGTACGAAACGTATATGTATCTTGCCGATTTCGACATTACAAAGCGCCAACTCGCGTTACTTATTAATCATTTTTTTTTTTTTTTTTTTTCAGAATCTTACATACACATATCCACCTAATCTAGAAAGAATCAGAAACAAAGATAAAACAAAGAATCAAACGAGAAGTCATGTACGTTACCTTTGCGTGATAACTGATAAATTTCCATAAGAAACCAAATTTATAAACAAATCTACAATGAATTTAACTCGACCGTGTCTTCGAATTAGTTAAAATATAATAAACGGTTTATCTGCGCGAGTCGGAGTTGATCCAATCTTAGCCTTTCGAGGGTTAATGCGCAAAAACGTCGATCTCGATTACGTTTTTCAGCGCGCACGCGCGGATGCTACTCTCGCGCCAAGCAATAAGAGTGCAGGTGCGCATGCGCAAACGCAACCGCGCACGCGCAACGACAGCTCCGCTTCGGACGATTACATTAGCTCGACCGATGGCTATCGTTCCTGTACGCACGATTAAATTGATTTATGGGTAAACGTTAACGGCGGCGTTTATTTGTAGTTCGTAGGTTGGTCGGTCTTAGCACGGGAGAGTGGGTGAGCCCGCCATAGGAATTCGATGTTATCTGCTGACAGATACGAGATCGACCATTGCATGACGTGCGTTTTTTTCCATTACGATCGGGCAGTTTCTTTCGTTTCACGGGCTCGATCGTACGTGGTCACGGAATCAGACGGGAAAAGAGGTAAGAAATCGGGCAGAATGTAAAAGAGAGACAAAAGGTCTCGGGAGAAAGAAAAGGCAGGTTAATAGAGATGGAATATCTGTTAGACGGAAAGGTTAGAGAAAGATGGTGGATATAGATGGAAAATGTTTTAGCGAGGCACAGACATAGAGAATTTGTGCAATTTGCATTATAAGGAGCACGAGAAGTCACAGACCATTATCTACTGACACAGCGTCTGCGGGCAACTGTCCCTATGACGATATGTCGTTGACTGGACGGAGATTATGGCCGTAATAACGATAATGGTAATAAATGAGAACGAAACGAGAGAGAAATACTCTCGCGAACGATGGGCGTGTGCGTCGTGCGCTATATGGAAAGGCGGGTTTCGATCGGAACGGTGGACAACAGCGGCGGCGGACTTAATTGAGAAGCGAGAGAGAAAAATACGGAATAATCTGTTGGTAGCGTAATAGCTGGGTCACCGGTCTGTCAATCTGTTCCACGGAGAGGGTGGAATGTAAGAAATAAAGTCGCGCTTTGTTTCGCAATAATTCGCGTTCGGACCCTGTGTCGCTCGTTTGTACGATATCGGATACTGAAAACCGTGATCGGGAGCTTAAACGCTATATGTCTGTATACCCTTCGTTTATAAGTATTATTCGACACTTATAGAAACGAGATAAACTCGAAGGATCATTAAAGACTTGTTAAAAACTTTATGATTATCGTCTCGTTCGGAATTATAGGTCGCGAAAAGTCCGTATATTCTATGTTAGATATAATAAGAATCTCATAAATAATAAGATTGAATTTTGTATGGTATATAACAATATGTAATCGTGTGCCGATAAGTTTCGCAATTGTTGAAAACAATTTAGATTTATAGTTTCGATTAAATCCTTCGTGAAATTTAGTATTGATTTTACGATCTTTTACCTATAACAAACAGGACGTAATTTAATGCTGGCTTCATTTAATGCATGTGTATATTACAATAAAATTACTATTTCGGATGTGTTGTATTATATCGAATGCCCATTAAGAACAACCACAAATTGAAGCGACGACAGCTGACTTAAGTTACGATGGTTAATGTGTAATAACGTATCCCGTTTCAATAAATCATTCGGGTGTACTCGATCCTTGAGACGCGCAAAAACCAAAGGATAATTCGCAGTTACGTATTTAGACTCGTGTAATGTACATACACTTCGTTAAAAAGCGCAAATAAACGAAAAGTAATTTGAACCGTAAAACGTTTACCTGAATTAAAACTCAACAATTTATTACATAATAAACGCTCCGAAGCACAAACTAGTGAGATTAAAAATAGACAAAAGTATAATTCCTGCATAATAATGAGACAAGTTTTTACAACACAAAGTTATTACATTTCTTAGTCGATTTCAAGTTCGAAAATATCCATGTATACATTTATATCGGCATATTTCAGGAAAAGGTTACATCAGACGTCAAAGCTAATTTAAATTACGTTTAAATCACTAACAATCATCTTGAATTTGACCTACTTAAACCTACTATCAGTCAGACAATCAGAATTCTCAAGCATTCCAGACAAAATTCCGCGCGTCAGTCTCGATCACCGGACCTTGAACATTTTCACTCGAGACAAAGCTTAGTCATTCGCAATGCCATCAAATAGAACCGAAAACACGTATCTACGTATAATATCGAGCCTAATAGCCTGCACAATCAAACGGTCTCGAATCACTGGATCGCATAAACTTAACACAGTGGCAACATGCGAAATCGCGCGACACATAAACACGCTCGTGTTTTACGATGAAACTGACTCGCGTAGAACGAGAAACCTACGTATACGGAACCAGACAAGTATAAATTCTAACATAATTGTAAAATAGACAACAAATCACCGGCCATTATAGGTTGGCGCAGAATTTACGATAAGCGCGCGTTTCTTCGATCGGCGTCGATCAGTGTTTCCCAACCATTTTCATATCGCCTTGAAATAATCCGATAATCTGCTATACCTTATTCCCGTAGAATTAAGAACGACGCTCAAAAATGTTATATAATCCTGAAAAATAACCGCGATGACCCCTCGAAAAACGGTTACGACCCTTTTAGGTGTAACGACCTACAAGTTGAAAATCCGGTCGTAGATTATACGCTCGATAACAGATAATAATTCTAAAAGATAAACGCGAAGAACAACACTCGTACACGACGTTATTCCATCGAGATACCTTGGCGACTTTAATTGAGAAATAACAGTCGACTTTTTACCGGACCCCCTAATTTCATTTCGCTTTTCGACGATCGCTTCCTGCCTCGGTGGTCATACCAAGCCGGTTTCAATTAGATCCTCGACGCACACGGTGGATCGAATAAAAACACAGCGTCATTCTGTTCGTTTTTCTTGGATCGAACGTACCGTGACCAAAACACGCCTGAGTGAGGGAACCGGAACCGTGAGATGGTGTGGCTTGAGAAAGGTTTGCTGAATTCGAGGAATTAAATTTTTAATTTTCATCTCTCAAGTGATATCGTCGATCATAACAGTTCGAATCACGCCTCAATTACGTTACTTAATTCAAGCATCTTTATCTTAATATCAAAACGATCAATTTATAATTCTCTAATTTAATACATTTTAATACATTTTATAGATTTCAGTAAGATTATTTAATTTAGAGTTGCTCGCTTTAACGCCAAAACTATCAAATTTTATACATTTATAGATTCATAGATTGGATAGTTTTATAGATCGATGGTGTTGATATACGCGTGAAACTTTTTAAATGGACGAAGACGTTCCTCTAACGGTATCACGAAGCTGGTGGTTCAAGTAATAATAGGTAACCAGTAGACTAGCAACGAGCAATTAATCGCGAGTGAACGATCAAGCTGGAACAGATCGGAGAATGCGTGCCTGGATTATCGAATGAATTTCCGCAGAAGACACCATGGATGATCGCTAGCGAAAAATTACACTGGATTATCATAGACGTTCAGGTGTTATTAGATTATCGTGGGAGATGGTCTGTCGGCGATAATTCGATATCGAAACTGGTTTTACGAAGCGAATAAATCATCGAACGACAGACGATTACAAGACCTTTCATAAACATATAGAATTTTGTCTCAACTTCAAACATGTATTTAATATTATTTAGCGATACGATGAGACATTATATATAGGTTGTAATTAAACTTTGTTTATATTCTATGGATATATATAGTAAGGAAAGGATGAGATGCTTACTACCATATATATAGTTGCAACAGACAAACGTTATACTTGAATCAACAAAATTAAGAGAAAGAAGAAAGAGAAAGTCGAGGCTCGCAGATCCCTTTAAACTAACAGCAACATTAATCGTCCTAGTTTATTCGTTCCTTTTTTGCCACGAAGTATTCGAATATCTCTTACTCTATTGCCTATTATACTTTCTTGTTTCGAACAAAATAATCCCCCATCGAAATAGTTTGTCGTATCATTCTAACGACGTGGAAGTTTCGATTCAATGGAACCAAAGAACCGTCTATGGGATACTTTTCAACTACACCGACTGAAAATACCAGACATTTGCCAGGTAGACCGGCAGGTACGTATGAAAAAAAAACAATTACGACTCGGTCCAGGAGTCAGCCATGCGCGTCAAAAAGACTTTGTCGCAGTTCTCGAAGCCATAACAGACCAATTTTTCGTTCTTTTTCCTATCGGCCGTCCACGTAACTTCCACGAATTTCTACGAACAGCCACAATTATGAAAGAAGAATAAATATTTGATCGTTGGCAGGAGTTTCGAAATTAAATTATAAACTAGATACGGAAAGTACTCGAGGAATAGGAAAGATATTTCTTTTATTGAAAACATGACGTAATGACGCTGATAAGAAGAAGATAAATTTATATATGCGTTCGTGTAATTTAAAAAAATGTAATTTCCTTGATCCTCGTGTGTTTTAATAAAATCAAACAATTCTCCATGCGTCTCATATATTCTCAGGTTTTATGTAAACGTTAACATTGCGGCATAAATTATGTTTACTGTATCCTTCAGAAGTCATATACGCTGCAACCTATCGTAATTTTCTATGGAAATCTTTAGGGTCTATTATATAAATTTTTAGAGCCTCTAGAGAGTTATAATAATAATAATAATAATAATTTACCAATATTAAAGACGCTATTCGCTTCTATTACCCAAAACTTTTCTCCAAAGTCCATAAATAGTTGCCGTTAAATAATCAGTATACTTCGCAACATCTTGCACGCGAACCCAAAGTATCAAATTTTCTACAGTATCTCGCTCTCTCTATCAAACATTCGCTATAAATCTCGTGTTACAGACAATTCATTGCAAAATCATTTCCTATTACGTACCAACCTATGATCTTCAATTCGCAAAAAAGATTTGAAATCATAGCCGGTACTTTCTCGCACTTTCATACAGACAATGCAAATTCCAGACGGTCAAAAAGAAAGAAAGGAAAATAAAGAAAAGTTGCAAGTCAAATTACAGGTAAGAGGCGTTTCGCGGCTGATCCGACATGATGGAAGAACGGATATCATTTGTTTGACGGCTGAGTTATAACGCGCAACCCATCTTCCAGATACGCTACAGTGATACGAAAAGCAAGGTTGATTTTCAAGTTGCAACTATGTTATTTACTCGTCGTTACGTTTTCAGATAATCGTCACAGTGTCTTTGCGTTTGGTTCGAGCATAGGAAACGTCTCTCCGTAGGATAAAGTCTGAATCATATGTAGTTTCTTCAAAATAATTTCGATTTATTTAATCAAAATAGTAGTCATACGATTATACAAATTTTACTATTCCGGATTTCAAATCACAGCCGAAAATTACGAAATTTAGAATCCAAAAATTCTGTCGATGTTTAGCAACCCTAAAACTCTGTTCAAGTAGAACACACGAACAAAAGACATTCCATTTTATGCAATCATTTATTTCTCTCATCCTTATCGTCTGTTTCTCTCTGAATTAAACCATAACTCGTGAAACTCTATGTACACGTAATATCTCGTATCCGTACGAAACATTCGATAGAAATCGATGACTCTAAAGAGATCCCAACGACAAGTCCATATTTTCTCTTCCTCCTTTTCCTTTTCTTTTTTCCATCGATCTTCGATGAAAATCTTGACAAATTTCTAAGAAACTTCGACACGTTCAACGTCCACAAGATACTCATCTTCACGACCGTCTAGTTTACGGTCCTCTCTCCCTCTCTTTCTCTCTCGCTCTCTCTCGATAAGTTTGTTTATAGTACCTTCAATAATTATACGACATGCAACGAATAAATCACGTTGAACCGTACTTGATTAACATATAGTACAAGTAGAAGGGAAAAAATATTCTTCTAATTGTCAACTATCCTGCGTACACGTGATCCAATCGCCATCTACGCTATAATAACTTGTTCTCTAGGCATTGTGATGGATTACCGTTAAACTAATCACGAGTTACGTAGTAAAATCGTCATCCTGGATTAGATGGAATTAAATTCCATTTTCCTCGTATACGCTATTATTTACTTACATAGTTTTATAATGCACCGTCGCTGTCTCATCCGACAGCTGAATATTTTATATATTTTCAAACATTTTTACATTTTCCGCAGTCTAATTATAAGAGTCGTTTGTAAAAGCGTGCATTTAAATAAACGTCTAGAGTCAAACGACCAAGGTCTTTCGGTTTTTACCATTGTTCGTCTCTCCTCATCTATCTCCTTCTTCGACTTCTTGCGATTGTAATTACTGGCTGCGCGCTTCTTTATTAGTAAGATAATATCCGGAATAACGGTGGTCCAATGAATCAAGGAGATCACTGCGAAGTTCAACACGGAAACAATCACTTCTCAACTGGTGTGTGCCTAATTGTAAGTAGAACTGTTGCATCTCGGAAGTTCTCTTCGTTACGTATCTCTGCAGGTACCTCGCACGAATAATCACGCGAACCTTCATCTCGTTTCTCGAATTATTATTATTACAAACAGCGGCCATACGCTGCTGTGTTAAATCACCCTTTCTTTTAATCTTTGATCTTAATCTGTGTTCTTTTTAGTCTGATTTTATTTTCTTCTCCTTTTTAGACGGAGCAAGGATGATAAAGTGAAATACGAGGGAGAGTGGTTAGTACGAGTTAATTACTCAAACACCATTACTGTACACTAAAGACGCTATTAAATAGCACTTATTCGACAAAAATTTAATGATTTATGAAGGCCAGTGATAAGGAATGTCATAAATTAATTCCGTTTCACGATATGAACATGAATAAATTCGAGTCACAATGTAGACCAAAAAGATTTCAACAATAGAGCTACTCAGTTCCTTCATCGTTCCTCATCCGTCTTGCTAGACTTCTACAGATTACCATCAACTTAGGAATCCAACTTTCTCGATAAAAGGCAAACAAATAAACGAGGGAGCGTAATATTAAACCATGCCAACTTCTTTTCTCAAATTCTTATACGCTTTTATACGCTTTTATACGTTTTAACTGCTTTTAAACGGATTCAATCAAAACGTGTTTTTATCACCCAGGAACTATCGAACCAATTGATCCACGCGAATGTTTTTGCTAATACTATTGTTTACGTTTATTCAGGCAGAAACATGATCGCATACGTACTTACTTTCTTTCTTTCATCGTACTGCTCTAATTCTACTTAACCATTTATAATATATTCGCATATATATTAAAAGTAGATATTTCAAGATGTTCTCATATATAATACCGTTCTTACAATTTGCGTTTAATTTCTCACGTATCTCTAGAAATAGTAAATTTATCGTGTAAGAATCTTACGTAACGACTAATGTCAGATCATATAACTCGTCGTGAGGAATTATCTTTTAATTTAATAAAGAAAAAAGGCAGCTCAACGTACCAATAAAGACCCGATTAAAACTCGAAGAACCACAAATATATAATCCAATCATCGTGAGAGTTTAAAATCGAAATACTCGATTTTTGTATCTTCGGATTTCCAATAAACGCGTAACAATCTGCAATCCAATTATCAAACTAATTCGAAGCAGATAAAATCCGCTCGCGCCTAATATAAAATCGTTGCGATATCGGATCAAGGTTTTCCACGGACGTGCAGGCTTGTCCATGCTTGGCGCGCTCGCGAGAGGAAGGCTGCCATGCTAAATGTAACATTAGATCGGACTGGTGTGCTCGGCTACAGGCGTATAATTATGAAACGTTAAAAATTTACAACCGCCACGTACGTACGTACGTACGTATACACGGGAACGCCGCTGTAAACGTAATTACACGGGTGCACCGGTGCAACAGTACACACATAGATAGCTGGAACATGCGGTCTCGCGTGGCCATTCCGATAAACGGCCAGCAAGCCAACAGCTTGTCGCAGCGTATCACGGTTTCTCTGTTCCGAATGCAAATCAGAATGCGACTCCAGAGAGGAGATGAAAAATGCTCGATTTTATACCCGTTTATCTAATCTGTTAAGTAAAAATGTCAAGTTAAAGCCTTAATTGATATTGTCGAGTCTACGAACGATTGTGAGAGTTTGAGTTATGCTGTCGTATATGAATATGTGGATGCTCTGGTCGATTTGTATTGACAAGTAGATAAATGTTGCTAGTACGTATGAATTAAGAGAAATTAATGATCAAAATCGATACCTGCTACGATGTACGATGATCTCTCTTTTATTAATATTCGTACTGAATCTCCTGCTTGGAGAATTATAAACGCCAGTTTCTTCGCTGCATATTGATTAAGAAAAAAATAATCTCGTCGTAGTTCTATTTATGCACAATTTTTTAATCCGACGCGTTGACCGCGGGGCTGAAGTTGCATGACCACTTAGTGCGACCGAAATTTTGTTTCTTAACCCGTCGAGTGCTGATGACGCCAACGTGGTTTTTTTATTAAGAGTAAAAAAGTGCCCAAGTACTTTGAACTGTGACAATCCAATAAGAAAAATTATTGATCGTGCTAATTCGATATTCATATCCGACCAAGAACAGGTGAGAACGCGGCGGTACAAGAGGTGGAAGTTTATGAAATCAGCGGATGACGACTGAGAGTAAATATGTGTTTGCTGGCGCGTCGGGACAGGAACAAAGCGAATGGAGATCCCGCGGCGCTCGTTGAACACTTTATCGGGCTCATCGGATCGCAGAACAAGCGCGAGAGCGTTCGTGAACCAAGGTGTAATTAGAAAAACGAGCGGATTTATATTTTCAACCGGCTCGTTCGCCGGCTACCATTAGCGAAACAGCTGTTAAAGGCGTGCATTTACTTATCGTTGCAACGCTCGCGCCTACGTTTCTACGAGACATTTCTACGTTCGTTGTCAATCGAATTATCTTTCGATATCAATATCCTTGCTTTCGTTTCAATCTTTTTTCCTGTTATCCAAGAAACGTTTATCTGTGGTTCGTTATAGGGTTGCTTAAATAAAATATTTGAAAAATGATGAAATAATGTATAATAAATAGCCTATCGTCTATTTGTATAGGCGTCATTTTAAAATAATTTTACACTGAGCCAAATAGGTACCAAATTTTTTATTTAATTCATATTTGAATAAATTTTTTTTCTTCAATAATCTCTCAACTAGTTTCTGATTTTATTAATATATCGATATTAAAACAGCTGCGTTAAAAATACAGAGTCTCGTGCACGCAGGTTGCAATGAATAATTCATTAAATATTTAGTAGCTGAAACTAAAACAGTTCCGAGGAATGATACATAACGTTTTCATAAAAGGTTTCTATAAGTGTTCGAGTATTTTCACGAGCCACTGTAGTTTCGCTACCGCGACCGGATGGTGTATAATTAGCGGCGAACAAAGGATGTGGAACGAGAGTGTGTGCGAAAAAACGCGTGTCCTGGGACCGATGGAAAGAAAGTGACCGACGCCCGTATAATATCTCCGCTACCGTAAAAACAGGCCCGTCGACAGGTTTTCGAATCGAGTTACCGCTCGACCAACCAACCGAATGAACAATGAAGAACGACATGGCGGAAGAGGTTGAATCTTCTTTGAAACACCTTTCTGGCAAAGGAATGTCGCGATTAAAATTTGTTGTGAAACTGAGATTTTAAATCAGAAGATATCTAGCTCTTGTCTAGATAGTGACAGACTTTTCGAATTTTATATGAATATGAAATAAACATAAACTCGTACATTAAAATTGAATTTATAAATACACATTGGTCTTGGTCTCATAGTTAGATAACGTTACACACGTACGATATACGCAACGTGAGTGGAAAGATCGTTTCCAGAGGAGAATCTTAAGAATCTTCTTCAATATCGTCATAATAACCACGAGTAAAAAATGAATATGTGTGAGAAGGCAAATTTCTCTGTTGGAAGAATCTTCGATGTGTTGTTCGGAATTTTCGCGGGCGTTAATAAAAGTCGTAAACACTTGGTTGCGAAGTACGCGTATTATAGGTACGTCGAACCGACAGGGCCGACAGGGCCGACAGGGCCGCAGAGGGATATTGAAATCAACTGAATGGGACGAGTAATGAACAGTTTAAAGAGCGAGCTTAAATTGCAGGTTGCGAGAAAACGGTCCTGCCCGGTGATTTATTGCCGTAGTTTTTGGGCTTTTATCGCCTTTTATTGAACATTCACGTGGGACTTTAAGCGCCGCCTTTGCGAAAAGCGAGTCCACTTGGAGCTGAAGCACTAATGTAAACGTATTCGTAGTACAGCTATTTATCAAATCACAAGTATTTTATATATTATTTTCTCTGTACACTTCCTATATCGCAAACAGACTGTGGATTTTTATGCATTTCTAAAAAAATTTTAAAGAACAAAATTGAAAGAGCAAAATTAAAGGGGCAAAAGTATAGTGGAGCTTTCTGTAATACTTGACAGGTAAAACAATTTTCTACCGAGCTATTTTTATTTTCTCAATTATACGCGTTTCCAAAAATACGAATTTACATAAAAATCCGCAGTCTAATCGTAAATAATTAATCAACTCTATTACTAACTCTTGCCATTGTATATTAATGTAATAGCATAACTTGGCAAGAGTTTATAAACCCTCTGGGAATGCCGCAAGAGAAGCAATAAAGATTTGCCATTGGTATAACTTGGTAAAATAACAGAATTTTCTTACACAATAATGTTCTTACAAAATTGATATTAACGTTATCAACTGTCAATATAGAAGTTCCTTCGTGAAATTTCTTTACGCCAATTATCTTTGCACGTAACCGATAAACAACGCAAACACATATATTAACTACCCTCGTATACATGGAGAACTTTCAAATTTATTGAAACAATCTAAATTTATTATAATTACAATGTGAAACTCCAGTCACCCTTTAACATTTTCGTAATGCATGAAATGCTATCCTGTTTGTAAAAGAAAGAGGAAAAGGAAGGAATAAAAAGATACCTGACCGTCGCAAAAAATTTGGCGCATAAATAATCAACGATCGATAAACAAGCCAAAAAGGAAGTACGTTCTTTTTCTACCAGCGAGCTGCACCCGTGTAAGTGCTCCCTTGGCATAATTAAGCACCGACATACGCGAGAGACATCGAAACTGGGTCTTGTCAAGGAAGTGGTTTATGTGTTGCACGTGCACCGGTGTAGCACCGTGCGTCCATTAATATACGTGCCTTATGAATACGATACCTCGACACGCTAGAATTTCGAGGCTCGCCGAGGAATTGAAGGAAACCCGCGTAAGAGCGAAACAACTCCATAGGAAGACAACCGCTTCTCAATGAACATACGGTTATTTACTTGATACTTTTGTTACAGACGAATCTCCTCAACCTGTCGTACAATTGCGATGTGAATATATTCACTTTCTATCCAAGATGTTAATTATACCATAGGGTGTCGCAATACTCCGTGTCCTCAACATATAATTAATTTCCCCTAACATTTATAATTTATAAATCGAATCGGAAAAATACTTAAATAAAGATAACAATTAAAAATCATCCAACTTTTCCGATATATTCTAATAATTTCAATATAATCTAATATTTCCAATATAAGAGCTCAAACATCCACTCGTATTTTTTTCCACTCATTCGTCAAAGTTCCCACACTTTCCAACAATAACGCACACCATAGTCTACGTGTATATGTAGATGGCATTCACCGGACACATACGAGCGCGGCTATAACACTTAAAGGATTAATGGTTCAACCATACGAGAACAACGCTGCGCGTTCAATCTGAAACAGCGAATAACAAACGGAAATAAAATAAAGGAAAAGGGGAAAAAATGGGGTCAGCAACGCGGTCAACGTTCGTTCGAAAAGGATTTCGAGCGAAGAAACGAGAAACCCATCGAGATTTACCGTTAAGCGTCAAAGCGTAAAACCACGTGTTCGCGGCGATCTTTGCAACAGGCTTGTGCACTTGCCGCGAAAAAGGAGGAAGGAAAGTGAAAGTATCGAGGGAAACCTTAACAATGTTTCCACGTTTACCGAGATTGTCAAGGTTGCCCGATCAACGCCGAGACTCTGTTAGAATTTTATCTGCCGATCGTTTGAGCGGATGCTTTTTCAAATCGTGTCTGCTATTATCAGCATCGCGGATCGCGCGAAATTACTCATAAACGTAAGGAGACATTTGCAAAGATCGTACAATGCCTCGCGAAAGTACTCGAACAATTATCATAGAAAATTGTTATATTTATATCACATAAAACATGTTGACATTTCATTAATACTACAACGAAATACGATTGTCATGATTATATCGGTGAAATTTCAAAACAAACTGATATTAAATGTTACAGGATACTTGCAACAAAACGGTACAATTTTAGTACGACAATTGAAAAATGAAAAGTACCTATAAAGTTCAAAGATGCAAATCTTTTAAATACAGGAACAGATTTCAGATTTTAATTACTAAGCGATATTCTATTATCTTCAATATTTTAAATTTAATAAGAATACAAAATTTAAAAACTGCCTGTCTCTGAAAAATACAAAATATGACTTATAGCATTTTCTTTCTATAGTCTTTGTATCCATAAAAAGTTCTTACCAATATTCAAATACCTTCACGATCTACTGTATCTCGCCGATCTATAGATCCTCGTTCGAAGGGATCGATAACCTACTTTGACATCAGCGCTACGAAAAACGCGTGGAATGGTGTCACGTGTCTTTGCGCGGGAATCGTACGATTCTGCGCAAGGACGACGAAGATAGAATCGTTATCGCGCACGCGCGTTGCGGCACCATTGCCGCATATGGCACGCTGTTCTACACGAGGGAATTTGTAATTCAAACGCAAAAAGGATAACACAACGGAACGTATTGAATCAACGAGAACGAGCGTTTATACAGAACTTTTATTAATGCGATTTACCGCCAGCAATAAATGGACAATGTTCTCGCGACAATACTGCACGCCATATCGAAGTAACGCCGGTGTAATTGCCGATAAGATAATCACGATTAAGCGTTCACCAGTTAGCTGACGAATTTAATTGCGCGACCAATCTTATAATATTGAAACAACTTCTTTAGGATCGCTGTTTGCTAGACATACTTCGAATCAATTTACGTTATATGTCGTAAGAAATTAGAGATTGAGAATTGTTTACCGACAGCTAACTATGTAGTTTTGGTTACCCTACATGCAGAAGAATTAGAATTCTTAAAGTAAAAGATTCTTAAAACCTAGCTCTTTCCTTTTTTCGAACAATTGATGCATTAACGTATTATTCATTTTCAGTATCATATTCTTGAAATTACTTATACACATCCTTATATATAGTGCAGAGTTATCTACCCGTAAACAAAATAAAATAAACAAATAACTGAACTATTATCCACAAAAGAAGAACATTCGCATCACCATCTATTCAATTCTCGTTCCCTCGACAGACTAAAAAATTACTAACCTACTCAACGCAGTGTCCGTATACTGTATGTTCAGACAGCGCCAGTCAAAACCCTATCTCACGCGAAAACGAAGAAAAGAATATGTGCAATGGTTTGACGGGTTCAAAGATAGGCCCCGTCGAACTACACGGAAATACGATCGATCAAAGATGACCTCCATGCAGGCTTCCTTGACAGCGAGAAAATTCACGTGTTCGCAGCCTTATATCGGCTGGATTGGAAGAAAAAAAAAGGTTAGGCGCAGAGATCGATCGAAGAAGATTCCGTAGTAAGCGCAATACCGTTCGTGCGAGCAAACTGGTCGGAGGAGTCGTTCCTTCGAGGAAGTACGGCAAATCTCTCACGGATCTCGAGTTTGCTCATCTTTCGCCGGGATCGAGGCCTGCGTCAAGGACTGCCAGACTTCGAGACGAACGTCCGTGCGCCCGTTCGCTTGTATCGGCGCGTGACGCAACCAGATGCCAGATTCTGCCGAAGGATCGAGTTTTGCGGATGCTACCGGCTAACGGTCGCCTGTGCACACGTTTACCGGGACCTCCGTGGCTTTTTGGTGACGTCAGCGTCAGTGAATGGAACGAACGGTGGTTGGAAACGCGACCGATGGAGGCGCGACTTGTCGGAGAGTTTTGATTTATTGTACATCGATCAACAACATTCGATGGATATTTCAGAGCCGAGTACTTTTATTGCCGGCGACAGGCGATTAATATCGTCGTTGTTCTCCGAGGGAAGCTTTTTTACCATCCTTTGTCGATGAAACATCGATGTTTCGATAAATTACGTGTTTGCCGTGAATGGATTTTTTTAACGCGTTATCTGTCGATCAGGGAAGATCGACTATCGGTAAATTATGATATATGTAGTTGCACTGGTCATTGACTAAATAATGGGACTTCGTATCTCACATACTGAAATACCGACATTGAAAAAAGCCGAGTGTTTCTTAACGCCCTCTGCGACTTGGTACGACCAACATAGGAATTATATTTTCAAGCAGCGAGGGAAGTATACAAGGCAAGTATTCAACTCGATCGAAAACGATAAACACTCTCTAGTATAACTCTCTGTGAAAAAGTATTTTGTTCACTGTTATAAAAATGTAAAATTTGACACTTGAAAGTATTAAGAAAAAGCGAAATTCGTCTCATAAAGAATTATGTTACTTATCTATCTAATAATACTTTATTTAAAATACCACCCTTAATTTTACATACTCTTAATTACTATTACTTATATCTTATTTCAGTATTCAAATACTTATTCAGGTATTTTCAGGAACAGATTAATGCTTCTAGAAAACAATACTTTTTAGCGGTATTAAATATTCCTAGGAAGCAGCAGTTTTAAACAAAACAATGGAAGCATCATTTACTAATACCAAAAACTCTAATTGGAAATCTAATTTATCTTACCTACTAAAAATCTAAAAAAAATCGATGGGTAAAGCCAGAGACGAGGAGTTTCTCCACTCGTACCAGCTTTACCGTCGACTTTTCAAATTAAATTTCCTGAAACAGGTTGGACACGCGAAAACGCGCCTACCCGACCAGAGACTGTGCCAACCTGCCCGGCCCTACCTACTTATAATTAACATTCACACCAGAAAGTAAGCTACCTATCCTACCTAGCACTATATTTAAAAATGGCAAAACAGGCACACCAACACACTCGCTCTACGATTCTCTCACATACCACCCGGGCGCAAGGACCTACACTAGAGAGACGTCCCGGGACGCCTCCGACACCCGAGTTTGACACTCAACTTTTATACTCTAACTTTTACGTACCATTTTCCTGAAATCGACTGACGATGGCTAGCGACCATTGCGTAAAATGTAATATAAATACGTGTATATTGAACTTGTAATTATGTTTTTAATATATTTCAATGTTAACTTTAATTAATACTCATAATCATATTGTATAAATATTCATAATCTTGTATTATATCATTTGAAAAATTAAGATATTCTTAGACTAAATGGTATAATATTTGATACCATCGTAATTTAATATTATTATATATTACTATTGCATTAATAACACTTGTGAAATTCATTAATATTTTAGAATTATATAGGTTGGAATAATAAGAAAACGACGTAGTTCCACGACCTAACCACACACACAATGTAGAAATACGTCGTGCACGATACACTAACGCAGCGTCAGTCGCTGGGACAATGTTAAATGTATAAACTATAGTCATCATGCCCACTGCTTTTCTCCCACCCAAGTAGCGCCTGAGCACGTGAGTGAGATCCTGGCAATGGACATGGAGGAAGTTAAACCTGAAAATCCTAGGCTAAAAATATGATAAACTTATCTACTACGTTTTGTATCTAACGAGCTAATATTCGTTAATTAAAGTCTACTTTATACTTTATTCTATTAATTTAATGAATTACTGAAATGCGGAATTAGAATGAGAGTTAATATTTATTCACTTGCTTCTTATTATATTTCAAAAAATAAATTGAGTTTCAAAATAATACAAATAATATTTATATCAATATTAATGTAAATATTAATGAGAACAACCTCGGGCAATTCTTTCATCAAAACACATCTTTGGAAACAAAGAAGCATTCAAAACATGTTTTGATTCTGAAATCTGTCTGTCGCGAAGTGTTTTCTTGCACATAAAATTTGATACATTCTTAGACGGACAAAATTAGACTCCATACCTTTGTATTTCACATTTAAAATTTTACCAAAATATTAATGTCTATGGAACTCAACAAACAATAAAATTATGTATCATTTATAATAAAAATCAATAATAGCATTAACAGTAGTAGTAATAATTTCAATCATAATTGCAATTTTCATAATGAAATCGGAGGATATCCGACTTCTCCACTACAGAATACTTAAACGAAGCTATTTTCATACTCGTTTACTCAAATAGTTGTTTTTTGGGTATTTGATATTTGCAAATATAAAATCATCCTGAATATACTTTGATTTTATAAATAATTATTATCAATACACTCCGTGATTTTCAATCACAGAAATACACATTAATTATCAGCATTGAGTTATTTATATCAATTTTTTATATGATATTAGTTATGTCAATATGATACTCTCGTCTATTAATTCTTAATGTGTTATTATCAACATTCGAAAACGCGGTGTGCAAGAAAACCTATCCTGAACTAATAAATAAAACACATACAAGAAAATGTTATTACTCACGAGTATAATAAATACCCGCGGTCATTATGCTCGTCAAAAATTCTACGTAATACAACCAGTCACCCGTGTCGATTCGGACCTTTCATCCTACGACATGATTGAGTGACCAGAGGAACAAAAATGCATGCGACTCACGATTAGTTGCGAAGAACATTGTCATCGATGTACGGTGCCCTATGAAACGTCATCATGAAGCCTATTACTAGACAGGAATCGTTGAATCCCATGGAAAAAGCACAGACTGGAAGAAATCTATAACAAAACATAGAACATCATTGTATAATTCATCCTTAAAGACAGTGTTAATTATTTGGAAAGTTTGAAATAATAAAAGATTGATCTCTATAAAACATAAAATTTTAATAATAATCAATTTAAGAATGAAAAATTTTAACTTGTCGAATTTTCAATCAGATTCCATTTTTTAATTAATTATAGTTGACATAAAATACAAGGAATTAAATGAAGTACAAAATACAAAATTACCTACATTGATTTTTTAAGCATCACTAAGTCCTTTCCAGGAAACAGGAAAAAAAGGGAGGAATCGGAAACCTTCAACAAAATATGAATTCGTATATATGAATAATTCCTTATAAAAAATATGATGATTGGTTAAGAATGTATATCGATTGAATATTAAATAAATGTCAGCAATTAATCAATAGAAAAAGGAAATAAACATATAAATACGTTTGACTTTATTAAAATAAATCAAATGTCATGATATCATTGATCATCATGGCATCCTTTTGAATTTTATGACGCCATTTGTAATTTCGTTGCATCTTCCTAACATCTTCAAATTTGCCCCGTAGTCGAGCAATAATTTGCACAAAAAAAAGCCAAAACATTATAATAAATGTATAAAAAGCAAATTATGTACAAAATGAAACAATAATCAAACTCGAATTGCGTCTTGAAGGCTCATTATACGATCTACTGGCAAATGTAATAACCAACAAGACGACCGAAGAAAAATAGATAATCAAATAATAAATTATTTACTATAAATTATTCAATTAAAAAAAGTATGATAAATAAACGAAGTTATAAGAGCGTAAGTGATAAAAGAATGATTATGAAAATATGTACTACGTAGTATAGAAATCGGTACCTGCCACGGTGTGACACCGATACACATCAAATCGCTTCGAAATTTGATATTAGACTGAACCCCGCGGCGTAATTTGCCCTACGAATTTCGGTTAGCGAGGAGTGGGGAAACCCCCGGCAAGTCGATCACCTATAAACAAAAGTCGTCAAATTTCTGCAAAGGACGTTTTCGGTAGTAATACGTATATCAATAGAACGTCTGAGCTAATACGTACAATTTGAACGAATAGAATTTATGGTTTTTTATTTTATTTCTTCATTTATCATTTCTTAACTTAAACAATACAAATCTCTATACTGAAAAAATTGTTAAAGATAAAGAATAAAACTACATTCATGGATAAAATATTCTCCATTTTTAATTTAAAATTTTCCAATGCACGTATATAAAATATAAGTACAAACATTCACAAGTAACACATTTGCACATCTTTTTAAATATTATCAAATCTGAAGTTCTTCTTGTAAAATATTATACTTATCTTTTTGGCTCTCATATCAGAGTTGAAAAATATTTTTTTAATTGATAAATGTGAATGATCTACCATTTCGATAATTATAATTTACATATTATATAAATAAGGAAAATTATATTAAATTTATATTTTCAATATAACATGTATAGATTGAAATTCATATTAGAAACAGAAATTACAATTATCATTTTTAATTGTCGAAAAAATTATAAAACCTTTAACAACGCTCCACAAGTACAAACACAATTGCAAACATAACACAACTTATATAACATCAATTTTTCGTACCGGATTATGAAGGATATTCAATATTCGTATTATTTTCTTCGTTTTAGTTAGTAAATTCGAATACTGTGCGTGTATATATACAGTAAAATATTATAATAGAATCCGACTATAAATTTCCATCCATATTATTCGATACATTTTACACATGTATGTCAAAAGTGACACAATTGAACACAAGTTTTTCAGGAAAGACGAAACACTATTTGCATTCTTAAATAGAATGTGTAATTCTCCATTTTCAGTCCTGGAAATCCTTCTTTGACGGTTTTGATGTTCTTCGATCACATGACTAAATTATTTTGATACGATGACACTTATTGTGACATTTTTGAAATACATGTGCGATTTGTACGAAATTATACAATATCCATCAAAATATTTTAGTATATTATAAATTTAGTATAAATATTAAGTGCTCTGTAAACAACTATCGATTATACTCATCTTAAAATATATACATGCAAACACATCTTACCAAACATTCATACCTGTATATGTTACAAACACATATAAAGCTTCTTATTCATCGCACCACATTCTTCCAAAATAGACGGAGAATAACGACGACAATCACATTCGTTCTTCAAACATTTCAAGCTGATGTCTCCGCGGTATTTTGTGGAGTACTAGGTGTACGATAAATTCCACAGAATAAAATAGTACGAGTTGGTTTCGCATAGATGAAATACAAGAAAGGATGATTCGCATTAAAAATTGCCGGTTGCAATGGTCGTCCAGATCGGAAACTGTAGAGAGCAGTAGCTGCGGCTGCGGTGGTGCCCTCTTCAGTGACTTCGATTCGCGCACGATGGACAGCGTCGCCCAAATGCAATGGTTTTTCACCATCCTTAACAAAACCTCGAAGATCGGCAGCATTAGGCATTACCAATTCGCCTGCGCCGATAGCATGAAGCAGCGTGCTTATTGGAAGATCCCTTTCGACTTCAAATCGCGGTAAGATAATATCGACTTGTTGAGGTGGTATACCGGAATCCAAGAGATCGCGGAGTTCTGTGGATCCTAATTCGGTGGAAATGCGTTCTATCAGTTGACGAACACTGTCTCTTTCTCCGTTTTGCTCAACGTCAGCGGCGGATTTTGCGACGGAAACAGATGGTGGAAGAAAAACGAACATTGAGATTTCGTTGCCTTTGTACGGCAGTTCTAGCACATGCGCGCCAAGTACTTCGGAGACGACTGTAAGGAAAGATTATTTGTATTTATTTCTATTTATATATATTTGCAATGATATAATATGATTATAGCTTTTCTAGGCGGGCAAAAGAATATAAGTCAAAATTGTTAGTCTTGTAGAGACGCACATACAACATTTGAACTGCAATGTAAGATCAGGTGGTTAGATTTTGGATATAAAAGTTTATAACATACAATGTCTTGTCCCATTTTACTTACAAAATATATACAGTATACTCGATTTAGAAACATTCTTTTTCTTTCGAAACTGATGACTTAATCTGACTAAAATTTTTAGTTTGACTTTTATTTATTTGACCAAGCAGAGTTTGTAACAATTAAAACGTTTTGCAACCAATTAGAAGCATATGTAAAAAGATCAATGTAGAATATATTAGCATACTTATCCTATTTCGATTAAAAATTTGAATTATACTCTTTTTGCCCACCACAGATTTCTGTAGATAAATTATAGTCTTTCATAAATTTAAGATGTGTAACTTACGATGATTGAAATATCCTGACTGTTTCATGAATGTAGTCATGGAATGTTGAGAGTTCGAAATGTAGAAAATATCTTTCTTAGAATTAGTTGGATTGAAACGACTTTCCCAAAGACCTTTGAAATATACTGCGTTAGCCAGGACCAAATCAGTATCTGCTCCAATACTGTTAACAGGAAGGAGATCGCGGATATGTCCTTTGGTCATGTTGCTCACCCATTGATTAATGTGATCACGAACCGCGTTTGGATTAGTATGAAAATCAGTCTTTTCCAGTTGGTCTCCAAATATGTCCAACATACAGTCTCGTACTTTTCTCGTGCTCGATATCCATAATCGATTCGCTGAGTTGTACTCGTAACCTTGTGATGAATCCTGAATAGAGGAAGAAAACTAATTTAACGATTCACTCTCTAAATACTTCAAAGCTATAATTTTAATACCATAAAAAAATTCTGGTATTTTGGGTTTACATTTCCTATTTATACCCCTTACCTATTTTACGATAATATTAAGTATTATATTAATTATTACTGCATCAAAATTCGTTAGCAGTAGTACAGAAACTATTATTTACTTGCAATCGTCGTAAATTTCATTATTTCCGAACATAACTTTTACAAAATTATCTAGCTACTAGAAAATAGAAAAATTTCAAGTAATGTAAAAAGAGATGTTCTTTACCCGAACATTATAGTCGCATCAATTCGTCACGAACAAAGGTAAGAATTATATAACTGATCAAATAAAATCATTTACTTTATGTCATCCGTCCACGTCGAGGAAACAAACATTATTCACGCGTTACATTCATAACCTTTGATTAAGAAATTCTATAGAGCTATGAGGTCAAAACGCTTGCTACTTGAATTTCAATAAGTTCAACTACCTCAAAGTATCTAACTATACAGACTGCCAAGTCTAATCCGTTAACAAGTGAAATAATACCTAAAAATTACGTAACATTCCTGGAAAGTGTAAAAGGCATACATATTGCTTTGTTAAAGTAAAAAAAAAAATGTATTAAAATAATATATAGCATTTAAATAATCAAACCTACTGATAATAAAAGGTGATTTCAAGTAAACTTTAAAGACGGAAAAGAGTATTGGACAAATCCTTATAGCTTGCTTTCATAATTATAATTTTAAAAAGCAGAATTTATTGATGTTACTATTGCGCAAAGGGGTTCTGATTTTACGATTATGTAGCTCGCCTTGGAATACTTGCAAACACAAACGATAAATTATGCAACAACTCCAGTTAAATCCTCACCTCTTGGTCACCTTGATTTTTGAGGGAATTCTCATAAGCATAATATCGTTGCACGTCGACCTTGGACAGATCGTTAGGTAGGTGCAAGGCTTTTCTTAAGGAGTCCTCGGTAGTGCCACGAGCACCAAAGTACGCCAAGGTCAGAGCCTGATGAAGACTATGCGGACTGTAGAAGATGTTGTCGCGTGATTCGATCAAAGACATCTTCTTAAGAGTATCGAGAGTGAATTCGAATCTCGAGTTGATCACACCTTTCTTCGAGCCAGCGCTCATCGTCAGAGGACTGTCGTTTCCGGTGAGACATTGTGCTGATACGTAAGTTACCAGCAATAGTACTGGTAACACCGACGTTGCCTGAAAGAAAGAATGATTGTTGAGAAAATAATATTCTAAAAGTCTCTGAAGAGTTTTCTTCTTCAAAGTAGTTGAATTATTGATAATAAGAAAATATGAAGTTTTTAAAGTATAATAAGGGGAATTTTAGGTATAAAGCAGTTTGGAATAAATATTACTATTTATTTGTTAGGATTTGTTCGATGAGCACGGTACACTTGCAGCTTTTTATGGAAAGAGTATGAATGGACGCTGGAGCGTTTGTATACTTTAAGTTGAAAGCAAAATATTTTTATAATATCGATACTTAGAAGTAAAAAATCGAATATACAATTATATAACTATGGTGAAGTAAAACAAAGAACGTAAAGGAAAATACGAAAGGCCAGAAACTAGGAAATTGAAACGAAATACATGCGTAGCTTACGCAAAGTTAAATTGCACCCTTCGAAAACGTCTACGGACGTTCGAGTAATTTCCTGTATCATTATAAAACTCCGAGTGAACGACATTTCCATTTTATCATTGTGTCATCGTTGTTACTAGCCTCTATTGTCGCACAATTACAACTTCGCTATGAACGAACAATATGGCAGAAATTCGAAGATAATTCATGATCGAAGAGTATCTATGATTCAGTGAAAATTGCTTAAAACGATTCGTACAATTGACTTTCTCTATAGCGTTGGAAAAAACCGAAGATATCTTACTGGAAACATTAAAGAAAACAAATAAGATGAGGAAAGTATTTACAATCCTGCAGCTAAACGTTTCGCAACCCCTTCACATTTCAGTAGCCGTGACCTCTAATCGTAATTTATACAAGTTCTGAGATCACGATCGTAAGGTCAACAAATAAATCGTCTCACACGTCATCCATATCTACGACACTTTTATGTCAAGCAGGGGAAGAGTTTCGTGTAGGAGTCACGCTCTAGTTAATCACAATAACTTACTTTGCAATTTTAGTGATATCAGATACATTTGTTTAGGGCAGAACTGGTTTTGTGCCCACATGATAATCGTAGATTATGACGAAATCAGCATTGTTCGTCAAAATACAAGTTTGGAATTTTTTAATTTCTTTTGCGAAGGAATAAATTTATGTTAAAATAGTTTGTTATGTTGGATTATTTCATGTTAACAATAGTTCACAATTGGACAACGTTTGAATTAAATTTGTACCACTTGCTATAGAATAAACTGATACTAATATTTTACTTATCTATTATTCATTTTTCAATCTATTATTAAAATTATATTCATACAAATATAAAAATATATTTGACATCAGTTTTACAGAAAATTTCATATAATTTAACATAAAGTTTAAACATTTATTATCTCTCTGCCCTAAACTGTATTTTATTATATGAAAATACTCTGGTTTTTCACTAACATAAATATTATCTACCATATTATCGACAAAATAACCACCATTTTAGCAAGGCTACTGTATCTTTAAAATTACGACATTAGTCAATTATATACTTGGAAATACCGTCGTCATTTTTTTAAGAAACATCAACAAAATATTTTCTCATTCGGAAAGATTTAAATTTATAGCTTTCTTCTAGAAATGTTTTCATTGCCGATATTTTTCTCCGCGAAAAATTCATCGATCTTCAAAAGAATTACTAAAGGACGGTATAAAATAGAAAGTAAAGTATTCTGTTAATGATTAGGGCCAACTTCGATAAAAACGTAAGATAAATATAAAAATGTTTTCTCGAAGGGTTCGGTACGTAATGGTAAAATTAGTGAAAATTATACGATCTGGGACGAAAGCAAGACAAAGTTTG
This sequence comes from Bombus difficillimus, assembly GCA_014737525.1. NCBI lineage: Eukaryota > Metazoa > Arthropoda > Insecta > Hymenoptera > Apidae > Bombus > Bombus difficillimus. The sequence goes on along the minus strand of JACXIT010000197.1, from coordinate 30,239 downwards.
AGGCGAGTGAAAGCAACGAGTAAACCGTGACATCATAGTGTCCGGCTTTCTTGGTTGAAATTGAAGTATGACGAGCCTCGTATGACGAAAGCAAGAGAAAACACAACCACGCCTGTACAGTTTGTTCCTGATAGCGTACTACTTGTGGCACGTGGGAAACTTGCGTGAATTATTCCACTTTAATTTCGCCTTATGCAAATACTAATACAGATTTTACGTAATTTCGTATGCGACTTTCCAGTTCCTCGTTTGACAACCTTCAATTTCATCCCGTTCCACTGTTTACTATTTCATTATACGTTCTTCGGAACGAAACTCTGCTTGATTTATGAGAATGGCATCGTGTAATTTCTATTTTACACCTTTCAAGATTTTCTCCTATTTCCACGGGGTACTTTTACTTGTTTCAATACTTAAATATTTATTGCCATTTTCTATTTGACTTGCTGTATCCTTTTTTTTTTTTCATTATGTATCTATTACTTGAATGTATTATCTTCGAAATTTGTACCCTTTTTATAAAAATATTTCATCCTATTATTATATATTAGAAACAAAAGTGGAAATAATTTATTACGATACTGCGGATGTTTATAAATTTATACGAAATTTGTCAACAGCGAAAATAATATGAAATATGAAATCTAGAAATTCAAATACGATGATCAGATAATTTGTACAATTTACTGGCAGAAGATTTTATTATCAAACTTGTTAATGTTATATTATTTATCGATATTGGTAACTGGTAACTTGTAAAATTTTACTACGACCGTGCACTATAGCACAGGCAATAGCAGTTGACTATTTTACTGAAATCTTTCTCTCCGCAATGACATTGGATTTTTTCGTAATTTTTAACAGTACCAGCATTCACGAAGACATTTAAAATCTGACAATGCCAACAGAGACAATCGGCGAATAACAAGTGAATTCTTCCAACAGATACGTGTCCAACTTAGCAAATAAAGCACGTATCACGCGTGTAATCAGCCGCAGCCTAGCGTGGCTATGCACAAAGTCAAATTAAAATTGAATTAACGCAATTCATCAATCAAAAAGTAATACAACAAAGACTGTGCCAACGTTCCTTGTAAACGTTCTAGTGAATTAAATTCTTGCGATTATGATTCCTCCTTGATGTAATACGAATGAGTAAAAATGTGAGCTAAAGAGTGTCCTTCATGGTTCGAGGAAGGCTGATCGTAAAACAAAGCAACGAACATTTTCACTTCTATATGAGAAACTTAACAGCGTGAAAATATTAATGGAAATCAAAATATGTAGGTTACAGAAAATTAGTCAGATATAAAAAAAAAATGACACATATTTTTTTAATTCTTACGAAACAGGTGATTGGGGAAAAGTTCATTTTTATTTGAATGGAAGAAAGTGGTCAGTAAATGTGAAAGAGATTTTTAAAATAAATTAAGTAATTAAGAAATATTAATTTTTAAGTATTCCGTAAGTTACGAATAATTATTAGAAATAATTAAAATTTGTCTGGATACCGTTAACCATCATCGATGACGGAAATGTTTTCGATTACGAAAAATCATGAATCAATTTTTTTGAAAAATCGCAGTCGTTACAACACTAAACAAGCAATTTGAAAGATATATAAACCTACAGAAATGGAAGTATTTGATTGAAATAGAATATTTAAAGCACACACGATAGAATATTATTGACTTAATATTGGATCGATACGAGGTATGGAAAAAAAACGATAGAAAGCACAAAAAGTGTATAAAACGAGATAAGTTATCAAAGTTGAACTTTTCATTGCGAAGACAACAAGAGTCATATATAAAATATCATCCTATTAGATTTAATGGGGAGTATTTACGTAAAATCTTTGATAACTAACGAACTCGTTACTTAAACATCGTTTAAATTAAATGTAAAATTAAAAAACAATTTCGTTTTAGGAACAACTAACTTCTAAAACGTCAATACATGCAACAATCGATGCATCGATACAATTTTCATCAGACTAATAGGATCTCCACCGACAATCTAATTTCCCATTACAAAGATCAAATCTTAATGCGGCTGAGACTACGAAGATCTACGTTAATTCTACGTCGTTTCTACTGAATTCTAAATTGAAACTTCATCGAAGCGTCAGCACTCACCGGTTTGAAAAACATTTCGCTGATCTGCGCCTTCTTGCTTTCTAGATTCTCAAATTGTAAACTATCGGCTTAAATACGAAAAAACGTCCGATTGTTGCTCGCTACGAAACTGAACTGAGTGCGGAGAAAGAAAAGCAGAGTCACCGAGATGCCCGCGAGTAACTGGCTCCTCGACCACTTCCCCACCACGAGCTTTGCTCGCGAGTGGAGTCACGTTTATTCATCGGGCACAAATCCTTTGCAGCGCAACAGCGCAAAGCAACGTTCACAAAGCCGATAGGTCGTTACTTCAGATATATTGGAAATGCCCGATACTAATGACTTCATTGCCAGGAAATCCCATATGAAGTCGGTGGGGAAACCATGTCATAATCGGAAATCGTCGATACAATTCATTATGTACGCGTACCTATGCGTACACTTTCAATAGATAGTTAGTTCTTCCGATGAAAGCGGATGTTAGGGTTGATAAACTGATACTTAAGTGTCTTTGGAGAATACTTCGTCATACCTGCGGCATAAATTAGTCTACTTACGAGTACTCGTACAAAACCCGTAAGCTCGTAATTGTAATTAACATATAAATCGAGGCTAACGTATGTAAACCGGAGATAATCCACCAGCTTGGTAGGTTTGGCTTCTCAAATTACATTTTCAGCGGTACTCAGTGCGGGTGACTCAAGGTTATTGAACTTGTTTGATTGCATTTAATTATGCGACATTTTAAATAATTTTTCTCAATGATAGTCACTGGCACGAAGTCTATCCAATGTTCCAATTAAATTTTTAACGTTTGAGATTCTATAGAAAAGTGAGAAAGGAATAATAAAGCGAAGACAATAAAAATATATAAAACACAAAAGTATAGATATAGGAGATAATAATATTCTAGATACAAAGTAATATTCTCACTTTTATACGCATATAAATAAAACGTAAAACGTTTAAAAATAAAAATGCAATTACCAAACGATAATAACAAGTACGATACAATAAATAGCGCGTATATATAAATGATATAGATAATCGCTATTTGTTTATTTTATAACTACAAGAAGATAAGGAAGATGTCAAGTGTCACAAGAAAGATGTCTTCGTTCCATCAGCTCAAGCTGAAGCAAAAACTAGATTCACTGTAAGAACGTTCACCCTTTTTATCTTCACCAGTAATAACTTCCTCCTTCGACGCCATTTAAGGCGATCGACATCAGGAATGTAGTTCTATTTGACTTCTTAGAATCGCAAATTAACGCTAATTTTACGAGTAACGATCATCGCTAGATTAATTCTTTCACCTCAACGACGGTAACTCACAATTTTCTAAATTTACTCTTAGACTGCGGATGTTCACGCATTTTTGGAAACCTTGAGATTTTAATAATTTATATTGCATATAAATGCATATAATATATGAAATGTAAAAATATATGAAATATTTAAAGTAGAGCAACCTAAGTATTATTGATATTTGGTGCGTGAAACAAATTTCTATTTAGATTCTATTTGTTTAATTATGTTCATAAAAATTCAAAAATTGCATCTATTCATTACATTAAATGAAAATTTCATTGTAATTTTCATACTTTATATTTATTATAGCCTGTGTTTCATGTTTCTTGAAATACTTTGAATATTTTTAATCCAGTCAGATTAAAGCACGAGAGTTGGAAACGAATCAGAGTTCCTTACGTTTTCAGAAAGCGTTCTTTGCAATTTTCTCCTCGCTTCTACCTCTTCCAGAATTTATTCAATGAATAAAACAGGCTCCTTTTCAAAGCGTTGGCCAATAGCCAGAGAAAGTAACTCGAAAGGAGTGTTAAGTTCCTTTGTGAGTTCTCGAAAATCGTTACCGAGTCGAGATCGTTTAAACGGCTATAACAAGAGCGATCAACAAATCTATCATAAGGTTTGATAGAGATAATTAAGCGACATTGACTCCTGTTGTATGACTGAATCTATCCAATTGAAAAAGAAATCAAATTATTAACTATAAAAATGAATTCTTTTCGATTTTTGCGTAAAATGGAAATTCAATTTGTCGGAAATAACTAATTTCTACACCTATTACTTTCTGCATTTCTACGAGCAAATTAATATAATTTTCTTCGAATCGTTATTCGTATGATCCTTTTATCACTCGAAAAATCGAATAATTTCCTACATTCTTAGAATAGTATAATAATCTTCTATATATCCTTGTAAACTTTTCAACGTCTTCTAACTATTATTTTCGCTATTTTTACTATCGCTTCATCGCTTGTAGTATATTTTTCTTCTCGTATAAGGATAATATCCTTTCCTTTTATTTTTTATTTAATCAAGACGAACTCGTCGTATTTATTCAAGGAAGGAAAAAATGCCATTAGATTCTTTAATTGATCTTGCATAAGAATAACAAGATATGTTTTCCTTCGCTATATTTCATCTGTTATTACGAAAGAACCTTCCACAATTTCATTGTTCTGTCTCTTCTTAGTCATAACTGAGAGCGACCAGTTGTTAATTACGTATAAATGTTAATGAGGAACCTGGAAATTCCACAGCTTTAGTTACAACGCATTGCTTTTACCGTTGATTAACCGTAACAAGCTGAAAAGTGAAGCTCCGTATCGTATTATGCAATACAATATGATTACGTATAAAGAGACCGTCGGAATAAAAAGCCCTCGTTGTTATTGTGACAGCAACGATTGAAAGACATCGCTATGCAAGACACTTTTCTAAAGTATCTTTAAAATTGTACAATTGTATCGTATAATTTAAAATTAATTTCAAAGTAGATTAATAAAACTTGATAAAAAATTAATTAAAATTATTTAAAATTCAAAATAATAAAAAATTGTCAAAGACTCCTGGTATACTACCAAAATTTCTATGAAAATATCATTATACATTAAATATATGATATTTCTTTTGTGTCTGCAATATTTTTAATATTGTTTCTCTTCTATCTCTAGAAAAATGAGTGTCTAGATATTCAGAGGTGCTTAAAAGATCGCTAAGTTCATGGTAATTTACAGAATAAACTTCCTCTTTTAAATTTTAAACATTTTTAAATATTAAAAAGACTATAGAAAGAGTTATGTTATTACATTTTATTTGTTTTACGATCTCCGACTAATAATAAGATAGTAAGTAATATCTTTAATATTTGATCTGTCTGGAAAAGTTTGATGAGAGAAATGACAATATTACGACGCATGCTATCTATGGTTTATGATCGTTTTAAATTCCCTTCTCATATGTCAAAAGAATCAATACATTTTATCGTAGTGTCAATGTTATTTGATGATACAAAGTCCATAGCTACGAAAATTCAGATATACATAGGCACGGTTATTACACTCTGGGAACCGTCAAAGACGATAAGAGATATCACATTATTTAATTAAATCAGTTATTTAATCAAATAAATTATTTAATTAAATCAAATTATTTCAATCACTCTAGAGTTCGTTATACATATATACGTGAAATTTGCAAAATGGAATTTACGCGTAAGTATATTTTATTAAAGTATGGAATACCCAAATTAACTGTTTGACTGTTAAATATCAAAATATTAAGTAAATCAATTAGTTGTTAAGTTAAGTTGTTAATTTTAAATGATTTATTTGATTTTAAATTCTCTTATACCGAACATAAGAACGTTTCGTAAGAACTCGAAACGCGAATATTTTTTTCCATATGAAGCACATTTCATGTATGCTTCACCTGCATATTACAATTTACGCTCTTTCATAAGGTTCCATTATATAAAGGCATAAAATACAAATTTTTTTATATATCGTATAATTTATTATTGAAACTAGAACTTGTACCATAGTCCCTCGAAAAGCAACTTGTATTACTCTATAAAAATTTTCTGTAACAAGTATACGAATAGTTTCATAAAGCAATATACTACAAACACAAAACACAAATCCACATATCCAACATCTACATTACTCCACAAGATACAAATTATCGTATATGACAACGACTTACCTGTAAATTTTTCACCAACATGTTTCACGGTGGTCAAAAGGTTCTTCAACGACTTTAGTCTTCTTTCCTATCTTTTTTTTCTTTTTCTTAACTAAAATTGATTCACTCGCTAGTGTTACGTTACGAATTGTTGGTGCTAATGAAAAAGGCAAGTATATTCGCTACGATATATTAGGATAATCTGTTCGCACGAAACTGGACGTTCTCAAGACTAATCCTCGACGAAGATGCAGTTTCAGTATTCTCTTTCGTATGTATTTATACCTTATACGGAGAGGTGGGCGGTGAAAGACGCGTAGGACGCAGGGAAATCCCAGCAAAGTTAACGATTATCCACTTTTTTTCGTGACAATCGCCTTTTTGTTAACATGTTGATTTTGTACGGTCGATGGCCGCAATGTTCCCGGAAACTCGCGCTTATCAGCGACGCCATTAATTTCCACACGTGGATCTTCGCAATTATTCGTAATTTTCGTTGCTCTGATCCTTTCGACGAAAATCGAGGAATTCTGTATTAATTTTGCAAATACGACGATGAATTGTGAAGATAACAGTGAATCATAGGCATGGCGCGATCTTAAAAAACTGCCAAGACGAGAAGGTAAGATATCTGGTAAAATAGTGGGTTTTTTGTAACCTTGATGATAGAATGTGTGCCTTTTATTTATTTATACTATTTTCTGCAATATTTATTTATAGAATATTCGTAGAATATCGGTAAAATAATTCTAAGTCATAGAGCTATTTATGTAAATCATTGTAATTGCAATGCAATCTACTGCATCGGAATCACTGATCGTATTGTCAATCATGCATTTACGTTAATATTGAATACAGACGGAAAACAAAAATAGACGTCAGTTTATACGACACTGAAAATTCCATCAATATTCCATTCACAGACGATTGTTTTATTGCACTTTATCGTTATAATATACTTATTTATCATGTATGCAAATACACAAGTTGATTTCCCATTTTTTAAACGACAGTTACAGTGAAATGCTTCAAAAGCAAACGAAGGATTACAAAACAATTTATCTTGTGTAGAAGAAATCATGTGATATTAAATTTATTTTATTTTTTTTAAGCGGACTCTTGATCTCGAAAAAAACCTCAGAAAGGGCATTTTATCTTCAGTTCTGAAAATATAATTTATTTTAACATCAATTTCGAGTAATTTCATATAACTTTTTTTTACCGTTTTGGCATCTCAATGGAAATTTGATCGATGGTTTGAAAAAAAATCACTTAATGGCCCATTTGTGGAAAATGGATCGTAAAACTGAAAACTTCTTAAATTTAGGACAAAATAATTGTCATTAAGTGGTAATGATAGCAGAAGCGATAAAATATATATTTAGCGCATATGTATAAGTAGCATTTTAGTTCGAATCGAATAAGCAATCATAAAGTAAATAATTAAAGCAAGCAATTCCTCCAAGTTTCTTACAATCTTGTCATCTTTCTTGATTTGTAGGCTCTAAAATGCTGGCCAATTAATAGCCTATGAATTATGCTGGAAGCAACAATAAAGATTATCTTAATGCAATCATGAATCAATAGGATGGTAATTTCCGTGGTCTATGGTTTCCTCCCTGTGCAGATTCCCTTTTTCCTGGTCTTACCTATGTCGATTTTTGTTGCGATAAAGCTATTAAGATAACTTAACACCGTCCGAATTATTATCGATAATTAGCTAAATTCGAGAGGCTCGTGTCACGTGTATACCTTCGTAGCTCAATTAGAGACCATTTAAAAACAAATAATTCGTAAGCCATCGCAGCGATATGATGTTAGAAAAGCTGAATTAAAATCGATGTAAAAGATTCATGCGTAATAGCGAAGTAATACTTCGATGTGGTATTTGGAAATCGAAATAATTTCTCGAATATTTTAATGATTTAATGTGAACAGCGATATTTCAATGACGATGTAGAGAATTTAACAAATGAAATTTAATCGTGAGAACAATTTTAATATTACGATGATCTGTCTAAGCCACGTTCGAGGAAAATCGTTTTACAGAAACTTTACCGTTCCATGCTAAGACAAGTAATAGCAATCGGATGTATCGTCATCTGTACATTTGCGTTTGCCAAATCCACCAAAAGCAACAAGCATCCGAAGAAATCACAAGTTGATCTACTTTACATACTGCAACGATCAAGGTGTAATAAAATCGAAAAGCTTGTTAAAATGTGATATCTTGCTTCAGCGTCATGAAAATAGAACGATAGAATTTCCGAATATGGATTCATCGATCACGGAAATACCTACCTTCGGCGACAGTACCTCGTTGAAGATGTTGGAAGATATCACAGCCAAAGTTTGGAGAACCTTGCCTGTGATTAGCATACCTCAAAGTTGGATACTTACTTATTGTGTGAAATACACTGAGATTTCTGAAGATGTTGAGAGAGCAACGATACAGTGCCAATACGACGGAACAGACTGGGATTGCACGTTCATCGAGTTGGTAAAAGCTTATAATTCAAGATTCGTACCCGTAATTTATAAATAGACTTCGAAAATTTGTAATGCAAATTCAGATCTTTATAAACACGATTAAAAGGCTAGGATTTGGAATGAGATTCGTTTCACTCGTGAAATATTACAACGAATACTTTACTTTGCATATACGTTTCCATATTATCTGCATTCCAAACATGTTTGCATCTTTAAACCGATTACCGAGAATGCATAATTGTCAAAATTGTATATCGCTTTTCTTTTCGCTTCTGTCCATTGTAATTTTTAATAATCCAAGGTGTTTTTCTTTTAACTGTTGTCTGTTATAATAGCTAAGAACGTAAATGCATAAAACATGAAAGATTAAATGTATCAGTAACAACGAAAAACCGATAACTCTGGCAGTTTCCTATTCTTAGCTAAAATTCTTGTTTAGCGATTTTCGTTGGCACATACTGTGAATAAATCGAAAGTTTACCAGAGGTAAATTCAAACAAGAGACAAAATTCATATTTCGACACAATGCCGTGGATATTTAATGTTCCGCCACATTAAATTTATGTTGCCAATTCTATATACTTCGGCAAGGAAAAGATATTTACCTTGACATTTTGCGCACACTATGATTCATTACATACAATTGCTTAATACAATCGGTTATTATTGGCAATTTCAAGCAAACGCTAACTGTGAAAGCATTTTATAAAACTCGAATTTGACTCGTGATGATCTTACTTCCAGAATCTAAAATATCGGCTTAATTAAATTAAACGATTCTGTTATTATTTTAAGCTACGAAAAATATTGATTACTCTGTTGAGGTGAATAATTTTGTAATTATTTTAAATTTTAAATAATTATTTAAAATCATTCCTACAGTTAGTTCAATCTATTCGTATCTTCCTATATAATCTAAAAAAAGCTTTAAGAAAAAAATGTTCACTGAAGTTAGTAAAAACTTAAATGACAACGAAAAACCATTAATCTCGATAAGTATTTCGTAAAGTTGGTACAATTTCGTTCAAGTATAATTGATAACCAGGGTGGAGGACAAAACGACTTTAACATTGGAAAAGTCGTCTCATTATTTCACAATCTTTCTAATCGTGGATTGAGATTAAAACTGCTTCGTGCAGCCGAAATTTGTGGGAAACTCTGGCAGAGCTACAAACAAATTCAAGATAAAAGATTAATTCGTATGCGATTGAACGTTCACGTGAGTTGATCGATAAATTCGTAAAAATCGTGTGATTTGTTTGTTTAATATTTATTCCCATCGAAGGCAAAGAACAGAGAAAAAAGATTGTCGAAAAGAAATAGGAGTTTCCGAGGCTCGGGAACAACGGAAAAGAATTTAAGAAAGAAAAAGGTGGAGGATCGTGACGAGGACATAAAGAAAAGGAGACGAGCTGCCAAGAAAATGCGAGCCATTCGAAGGAACTTGTCAAATAAAATTACGGAACTTGAAACTAAAGGCAAATAAATATCATCAGAATAAATATTGGTAAAAAATAACAGTATCATAGCGACAACAGTAGCAAATAATGATAATATAGATAGTATTAAAAATACCTGATACGTATAGTAATAAATAATTTTACAATAGCTATAACAGACAAAACAATTTAGAAAAATTTCATTCGAAAGATTCTAATCCAATCTATAACTTCACTTTTCAAGTTTAATAACAATTTTAATGATATTTTCGTCATATTAGTTTTTAATTTTAATCGTACGTAACGATGTCCAACGGTAGAAAAATTTTACGTGAAAGGGAAAATAAACTGATTCTTTTCTAATTGGAAACGTTAAAAAAGAAAATCTTAAATTATATGTAATAAATCAATTTTCTAGAAACTTTAAATCCAGAAGAAGAAACCGAGCTTAATCGATTGCGTTTAACGGTGGCGAGAAGATCTCCTGACAATTTAGAAGAGTATTCTCTAGCGAATGATCGAGCAGAATTATCTCGTCTTCGAGAAATAGGTTTATGCTTGACGCAACAGGCTGCAAAAGCTTGTGAATCCACTGTACTCGATGCAATCCAAAAATTAATATAATAAAACCTCGTATTTTTCGACGATAACTATCGTGCAACTACAATAAGCCTTAAAAAGCTTAAATTACAAACGTTATTTGCCTATTCTCTGACTATTTCTCTGTTATAATAAAGACAAGTATACATGTAAATATAATAAAGATAAAAACGAAAAGAATTGATAAAAGCACGACAGCGACAGATATCTATCAACATAGTCAAGAAATAACGAAAGACTACAGACACATTTCAGATACATATCGCATTTTAGTTGAATTAATTCGATACTAGCAAACACGCGTAATTAAATATAATTTTTCTGTTTCATACGCTTTAAATCACCTTTGAATTAATACCATTGCTTTTTGCTCTTCTGATTCCATATACATTATATGTACGATAAATTTGGCTTTGTCGATATATATAACAAACATTTGCCTCTAAGTTAAAACACTAATCTTAGATCAAATTAATCTAAATTAAATTTCTTAGGTGCAAGATAAAATAGTAATACTACGCGTCTAATAAGCAAAGTATATTATATTTATCTTAACGATTGAGGAGTACTTATCGCTATATCAACATTTTATAGCTCTAATAATTTGCTCGAATGTATATTTTCAGTTCGACGCGAGAGATTCATCTGTTATCGTTCTACATATGAAATACTTAACGATGTTATCTTACGTGTTTCTTTCAATTTGAATACTCAAATACGCGCAATCGGATCACAAATACGATCGAACTGTATCAACTGGGTTTTGACGAAAATTCTTTATGATCAAAAAGCGATATTCCATCGCGTTGTGTATATTTACAATTATTACCCTTTCTTCGTTAATTTTCCAAACTTCAAAGATATTTTTACAATGTTAACAAGGATATTAGCAAGCATGATTCTTTTATACCGTCACAGTAAGTCGATCTTCGATGTATTAAATAACCTTTAAAATATCGTTTGAATAATTTATCGTAACATTGTGTAACTAATATAGTCATTAATGATAGCGCTAAATGATAATGATAGCGACGATCGTACCTCTGTAATATCAAATGCGGTTATGGCACAAGACACCAACACGGATATATATTTTGATAAATTAAATACCAGTCTGTTCGAAGTATATCCCGTATTGATTTCACCAAACTGGGTAAAAATATGAAATCATCGACAAAAGTCTTCGTACACCAATAAAAAGTCAAAGTTTTTATTAAAATAAAGCTATAAAATATCATTGCAAAGTTAGTGGATTCTATTTTAAGAAGAACTTCAAACAAGAAGAATTCTTACTCGGCTAAGAGTTATTTTATATTTTTGCTTCGTATAATAATAATAATAATAAAAAACCAATATTTCAAATTACCCTCTATTTAAAAAAATTGTCTTTTTATAAGATGTACAAAGACTTTATGTAACATTATCACCGATTGTATAAATTCTTTATTAAATATGAAATACATCATACATATATAAAAATACATATATGATTCTTGTTATAACGGATGAAATATTTATAAATACAAGTACAGGTACAAAAAGACATACGTATATACAAAATCTTCAAAATTCTCTCTTTTTTTTTTTACAAATACTAATTATTGATTTTTATATGCAGATATTACAAATTTGTTTGAAAGAAACTTCGTTATTAGACAAATTACACTCGCATATAAGCGATTGCAGCAATTATTCCTGTATGTTTTCAAAAATCATTGAAAACGAGTCGATGAAATCCGTTGTATCCATAATACGAAATGATACGATAGACGATGCCATCGGTAAGGAGTTCAAACAAAATATACAAGACTGTACAGTTTGGTGGAAATTATTCAAACATTTCAATAAGAATGCAAGTGCTCGTCGTGAGTTAGGAAGATGCTTGTTTCAAACGTTTTCGTTCGTAAGCAATGATTCGAACAATGATGAAAAAAAAGAGCAATACGTTTATGAGAGAGAATGAAATAAATTAGATAAAAAGAATCTTCATTAACACGCATTATTTTATGTTTGTAGAAATGTAGAGAACCCGTTTTGGATAAAGTAAGATTACTCTTATTTAACACGAAAGAAAAATGAAGGTAATATTAGCGTGGATCACAGCATCAGAATAATTGAACATTGGAAGAGGAATATTAAAATCTTTTTGTAAAAAGATTGTTTGTTAAAAAATAGAACTTTAATATATATCTCAAATATAACAATTATACATTCAGAACACTGTTTTTGTAGGAATCCCTAATACTAATATCTTCTACATTTTACGCAAAATTATATAATTCGTAGGTATTTGTGTCCCCTGTTGTACAAATTGATTTCGTAGCATCCTGGTTTCATAGCACTTAATACATATTATTAAAAATATAATACTGTATGCTACATGTTTTATCAACGCAGATGTATTATACCTATAATACGTAATAGCGTTTTATTTAGGAACTTAATTGATATTAATAAGATATTTAGAAAAGGAAGAAGTTAACATTAAATGTCGATAAATAGATGGTTCTTCTTTCCGAAAAAGGAGGCGGTAAAAGTAAGAAGAGAAAATGGGAATGGAAAAAAATAGAATTGGAGCAGATAATACAATATCTTAAATATTTAGCATATATTTTTAGTAAAGCTAGAGCAAAGAAGAAGAGGACAGAGATGTGCGAGTCAATTGCGGAGAACGGTTAGAGCTGATATTAGTAGGGTTAAAAGGGAAGACAAGCAAGCAGGAGAAAACAAGTGTAATAGAACAAGAAAGCAATAAGCAATAATTTTACATTAGTTCAGCTTTAATTTTAATTTTCTGTGAGCTAAACCAATCAAGTTCCTTTTCTAAAGCTATTGAACCGAAAAATAAAATAAAATAGTAACAAAAATAGAAGTGTATTTGATAAACTATTCTTGATTACTATGTATATACCTAATATCACCATTTTCAAACGAATGTTTATTAATTCAATTTATAAAAACTATACCAGTAACTAGAACCTAGTCATTTTGGAGACTATTTCATATTCTCAATTACTGTATTCTGTACCCATATTTTAAATCCAGCACCTTTTTTACAATGTCGTATAATGTTTAAAATGCCGATTATCATATAAAGTATTGATATAGCAATATAATAACCACCATAAACGAAATACTGGAAAAAAAGTACAATGTAAAACATTTCAATATCAATATCAATGTCAATATCAATATGAATGTCAGTATCAAATAGAAATCTAATCGACTAATAGAACTCATAAAAAGAGATAAAAACAAGTTATTTGTTTAGTTTGTTTATTCATTTTATGCTCTTATATTTTATTTAAAATAATTAAAAATTATTAAACGTTAGATGTCACAAATATGGATTTTTTATGTCTTATATCACTTTATCACATTCCTCGTATCTTTAATATATTTACATTAGGAAAGTTTCAATAAGTTAAAATTTTGTATAACTTGAAAATAAAAAGTAAAATAACTAATTCTGCAGTTAATATGATAAAATATTATTATGCAATTGAAATATTAAAGACTTTATATATATAAGTATTGTTTAGTACTTGTAATAAATTGAACTGATATCGTAACAATATACATCCTTACTATCTATAGTTATATATTATTGAAAAATTTTTACTTTCTAATAATTCCAGCTATAAAAGTTATTTTTTCCAACGTTGAATGTACATTAAAACGTACAATCCTATTAATAATCGTGTACTAATTTAAAATCGTTATTACAATATAAAAGTACCATCGCAAATTGTTAATACCAAATATGTATCGTACATGTCACACCACATCAAATGTCATAAATAAATAAAATTTAATTACCAAGTTATAGAGTCTAAAATTACTAATAGGTGAAATACCATTTTAAGTTAATATAATAACTAATTATTAATAAAATAAGTACACTAATGGCTGTTTAATTGTTACATTCTCGAATCTGACTTTTAAAATTATCTAAAAAGATAGGTGTACTGGAAATTATAGGCTACTATATTTTTCGAATTTGCTTATTTCTTATGCGGGACAGGAACTAATTGTAAGAAACATCGAGCGTAAGTGAAATACAATATATCGCACGATCGTGCTTATTCATACAATTAAAGTTCGTTCCAATACCATGTTCAATATCATTTTAGAACCTCATCGATTTGATTAACATTATTTTTCTTATTTTTTAGTTCTAGGAATGTGTATGTATAAGCCTACGACAGTTAAATAGGCGTTGCTATACTACAT